>JAESUZ010004428.1:0-600000 GCA_017311185.1 Proteles cristata cristata | reverse complement strand
TCTACCCAGGCATAATATTGTAGCATTTCACTCAAAAAGCAAAAAACAATACCTCAAACCTCAAAGCATAAAAATTCTGTTTACAGTCCTCTTAGCATTTTTTCATAAACGATGTTACTAAACTTGATACCACTTATTAATAAAACAGTCATACTTTAAAGAAATTGAGAAGAAATGCAAGCACACACGCACACGTTCACACATCACTATACATGCACACAGACCCACACTTATTTTTATGATTTCTGATGTGCTGCACTTATTGTAGATCCCAGTTTTCATTTCATGTCATTTCTCATGAGACTGAATAGATCACATAGTTCAACACTGTTGGCGACAAGTTCCCTTGGTTTCATTTATCTGAAAATGATGTTAATTAACCTTTATTTCTGAAGGACATTTTGATAGATTTAGAATTATGTATCTCCCCTTCTCACTTCATTAATGATAGTATACCACGGTCTTTTGGTCTTTATTGTTTATGATAAAATGTCACTCCTCACATTTTACCTGAAATATAAATATTTTCTCTGGATGCTTTGTGCTTTTTTTTTTCTCTTTGACTTTCAGAATTTTGACTTATTTTATGTTTCTTTGTATTACTGCTTTTTGGTTCATCTGAGCTGCTTGGATTTATGTTGATTTTTTTCCAACAAATTTGTGAAACTGTTGGCCATTTTTTAATTGATGAAATTTATTGTATGGAAATGACATTTTAAAGAATTTTAAAGGGGGGGGGCACCTGGGTTGCTCAGTCGGTTAAGCAACCGCCTTTGGCTCAGCTCATGATCTCATGGTTCATGGGTTCGAACCCCGAGTAGGGCTCTGCTGACAGCTAGCTCAGAGCCTGGAACCTGCTTCAGAGTCTGTGTCTCCCTCTCTCTCTCTGACCCTCCCCTGCTTATGCTGTCTTTCTCTCTCTCTCTCTCAGGAATAAATTGAAAAAACATTTTAATATTAAAGGAAAACTGATACTATCAAATCATTAATAGAATGAAAAGATGTTAGTGACTATCATTTTTTTTTATTTTAGAGAGTAAAAGAGAGCATGCACATGTACAAGCCACCGGTGGGCAGAGAGAGAGGGAGAGATAGATTCCCAAGAATGCCCTGCACTGTCAATGTGGATACCACCCAGGACTCACTGAAATCAAGACCTGAACCAAAATCAAGTTGATAGCTCAATCAACTGAGCCACCCAGGCAGCTCAGATATTAAAAGAGGTATTAAAATAGTTTGTGTGGTGACATTTTGTTTATGTTATAATTATTTTTATACATGTAAAGAAATAACATAAAATAATCTGAACATTTTGTACTAAAATTTTAATAGTAAAAATATAGAACACCAACAACACCAAATATAGACAAAGATGTGGAGCAAGAGACCCATTCACTGCTGCCAGGAAAGTAGAAGGGACAGCCACTTTAGAAGACAGTTTGGTGGTTTCGTACAATATTAAATACTCACCATGCAAACTAATACTCTTCCTTGGTATTTGCCCACAGAGGTTGAAAACCTATGTTTGAACACAGCTGTTTATAGCAGTTTTATTCCTTAATCACCAAAATTTGGAAGTAACCAAGATGTTCTTCAGTATATGAGTAGATACATAAATTAAGGTCTATCCAAAATAGAATATTATATAGTGCTGAAAATAAATGATCTATCAAAACATGAAAAGACATAGAGGAAATTTAAAAGCATGTTAGTGAAAGTAGCTGATCTGAAAAGGCTATATACTGTGTGATTCCAACTTTATGACTTTCTGGAGTAGGCGATACTATAAAGACAATAAAACACCAGTGGTCACCAGGAGTTTGATGAGGAGAGATGAATGGGTGGAGCAGAGAGGATTTTTAGGACAGTAAAATATTCTATATAATGTTATGTTGTTACACTTTAATGCAATCCCCTAGGATGCACAACACCAGGAGGGAACCCTATTGGTGATTACGATATATTGACACATGTTCATTCTTGGTATGAAACATACTATTTTATTTTATTTTATTTTTTAAATGTTTTTATTTATTTCTAGGAGAGAGAGAGAGAGAGACAGCATGAGCAGGGGAGGGTCAGAGAGAGAGGGAGACAGACTCTGAAATAGGCTCCAGGCTCTGAGCTGGCAGTCAGCACAGAGCCCGACGTGGGGCTCGAACCCACGAACCATGAAATCATGACCTAAGCGAAAGTCGGATGCTTAACCGACTAAGCCACCCAGGCACCCCTGAAACATACTATTTTAATTAGTGAGGGTAGTAATGAGGAAAACTATGCATGTGTAGTAGAGAGATTACAGGGGAAATCTCTATACATTCCTCTTGATTTTTTTGTAAACCTACACTGGTCTAAAAAATAAAGTCTTTAAAAATATGAATATAGATAGAACTATAGAATATCTAACTATATAGAATATCTATATAGAATATAGATAGAACTACCCTCATCTGCTAAACCCTAGGGTATCTGCTAAAACCCTAAAGCTAAAGCATAAAAATAACCTATAAACTAGTGTTTCTAGGTATAGAATAAAGAGTGAATATTTCTACTTGTACCTCATTACGTACAAAATGTTCATAGCAGCATTGTTTACAGTATCCATAAAGGAAAAGAATGTAAATATCCATCAACAATATAGTGAATTAAAAATGTTTGGTATTTTCGTCTGATGGGATATGACACAACTACATAGCAGCACAAATAAACTACTTCCACATGCAATAACATAGATTATTCTCACCAGTTAAATTATTCTATTTCTAATATATTAGAAACTGACAACATTACATCAATGGTGTAAGTCAGAATAATGGCTGCTTCAGCTTGGAATTGTTGGTAAAGGTTCAGGACTGGGGAGAATGAGAAAATATTTTGTGTGTGATGTTGGAAATGTGCCAGAGATCAAGAGATCTGAGTGATACTTAAACACACATAAACATAATCATACACAAATGCATACCTATACATTACATATACATACATATACATTTGAACTATCAAGTTTCTGTATTTTGTTTTGAATGATTACAAGAACTAATGAATTGTCAAGAATTTCATATAATAGAATTTTTTGTATAATTGCAGGTAGAGTGACAATAGGTTCAACTACTCTGAGGAATGTTCTCACAAAATATGAGAAAGTGAAAGATATTCCCGCCCTAAGACTCAGCAATTACAGATAATCTTAGAGAAATGCCAATTTTAGTACACTAGGAGACATACATTATAATGTCGAAACCTGCATTGTTTGTGATAGCCAATCACTGAAAATAATTTAAAGTTCTATGAACTGAAAAATGTTCACATAAACTATGGCATTTTCACATGTATAATACAAAACAGGGCTACAAAAGAATGAACTGGGGATCTAAGTCTGAATATTATAATCATGGTTTTGAGGGAAATAAAATTGCCAAGGAATTCACACAGTATAATGACATTAATACAACATATAAAACATCAAACTATATTATTGAAAGTATAATGAAATACATTGATTGAAATATGGAAATTCTTAAATTGGGAATAAGCAGTCAAGGAGCTTAAATCATATTGCTTTTGTTTTATTTATTTAAATGGGGTGGAAATATAACAAAAGATTTATTATTCTTATATATACATATCTTAATACATAAACTGTTTAAAGTGAATGATTTTAACAATACATGTGAAAGGTAAGCTATATAATAAATCCAACAAAACAAATTTTATAGAAAGACAATAATCAATAATCATTATAAAGAAAATATTTAAAATAACAATAAATGATTGCAGGCATCTGAGTGAACAGTGAGTCAGGAATCACTGTCATGTTCATTAGTGTTTAGTTGACAGTGGATATGTTTCATAGCTCAATAACTAGCATGTGATAAAAAACTACACTTATCCACTAAAATATAGTTTCATAATGTCATATTTACCTTTATCAAATGCAGCCACAATGACACTAGCGAGTATGAATGATGTTGATGTGATCATCCCATTAGGTACATATCATGTGTGAAGGGGAACAGAATGCTCATTTTTCTAGTTATTAATCCAGATCAACTAAGAAAAGCGGAGAATTGGGGCGCCTGGATGGCTTAGTCGGTTAAGCGTCCGACTTTCGCTTAGGTCATGATCTCGCGGTTCGTGGTTCGAGCCCCGCGTCGGGCTCTGTGCTGACTGCCAGCTCAGAGCCTGGAGCCTGTTTCAGTCTGTGACTCCCTCTCTCTCTGACCCTCCCCTGCTCACGCTGTCTCTCTCTCTCTCCTAGAAATAAATAAAACATTAAAAAAAAAGAAAGAAAAGAAAAGCGGAGAATAAAAGTCTCACATTTTCTTTACTAGTTGAAATTGATGAACTATATGTGAAGAGAAGCAGGGGCTTTCACAGGATTTCTATTCAGTGGGTCCGTCCAGCTTCAGAAGAACAAGGAACAAAGTCATTTAAAGATAAACCCTTCTTGGAAGAACCCACACAATACTTTTAAGAAACCAGGAAGCCTGCAGGTGCAGACTCTTGGAAATGGCAACGTATATGGAGGCTTCATGCAAACATCTGATAAAGGGATCTGACAGAATATAAGTAGATTACAAACAACATGTTAAGTTTCCCATTTAAGGGGGACTCACCATACATTTTTTTTCTTCTTCAAATTGTGGCTAGTTAAAATTTCAAAGAGGAAAATATTGACAAGAAAGAATCAGTGGCAAGAAATATAACCCCCACTGCTGTAGATGTTCTCTAGGCCACAGCTGACCATTTCATCATCCTCATTTTCCATTTATTCTTTGTGTCTCCGTTTGTGCATGTACATGTATGCTGTAAGGTAAAGATTCTTCTTCCTCTGTCTCTCAATATATTTATATTTGCTCCAGGACAAATTGTTGAAAACATTATTATTTACTTATTGAAGTACCATGAGATCACTGTCAAAAAACCAATTAGGCATGTAAGTCTGGACTTCTGAATTTTATTTTCCTTTTTGCATTGTCTATGTGTCCAGTGGTCCATGAATGTGTATGTCCATCTCTGCCAAACTGCCTTAATGATGTGCCTAAAAAAGACTGTACATGAACGTTGAAATAAAAAGATGTAACTCCTCTGGTTTTTCTCTTTTCTAATCATTTTGGATGTAATAGGTTCTTTGAATTTCTATATAAAATTCATAGTTAGCTTAATAATTTCTACAAGGAAACCTGCTAGCATTTTGATTGTGTTCACATTGAATCTATGGATCAATTTGAGAAAAGTTAATATCATATCATAATGACATAAGTCTCCCCATCTGTGACCACGCTATATGTCTTAATTCATTTAAACCCTTCACTAAAGCTGTGAAAGTTTCACTGAGGTATAGCATATATTATGCTCAATTTGTTCCTAAGTATTCATTCTTTTTATGTTATTTTCAATGGCATGGGTCATATCCTGAATAAACTTTTTTTCCTTGCATATTGTACCGGCTAGAACTTCTACAGTATATTGAATTGCAATGGTATGAATAGATGTCTCTGCTTTGTTCCAGAACTTATGGGGAAATAATTCTGTCTTTCACCTAAGGCCAAGTTTATTCTCTTGTGACCCAGTCACAGGATCCTGTGCTCAGAAGTCCCCTATTTTTGGTTTAATGCTCTTCTGTTCCTAGTTTAAAATTCTTAATAACTTGGGGCGCTTGGGTGGCTTAGTTGGTTAAGCGTCCGACTTTTGCTTAGGTCATGATCTCACGGATCATGGGTTCGAGCCCCGCATCGGGCTCTGTGCTGACTGCCAGCTCAGAGCCTGGAGCCTGTTTCAGTCTGTGACTCCCTCTCTCTCTTACCCTCCCCTGCTCACTCTCTCTCTCCTAGAAATAAATAAAAATATTTTTTAAAAAATTCTTAATAACTTGATCTTCATATCTGTGATTTATAAGAGAAGTTCTTTTGGGTTACTGGAGCATGACAGTGGGCAGAGGAGATGTGTATAATGTGCATGTCCGCTTTTCCTTCCTCTTTCATTTTTAGACAGTGTTTGCAATGTTCCATGAGCACAGAATCCAGTAGATCCACAACCCATGACAGTTCAACAAAACTCAAAGCAAGTACAAGCTACGCAAATTAGATCTATGAATGAGTGAGCAGGGATTGATTGTTCTCAGAGGCCATACTTTCCATTCAAACTAGAACTTGCTTTGAAGGCAAGAAGGCAATGATTTCCAAAGGAATGTAAACCACCAAGGAACACTTTATCATTTTCCCTTTGTTAGTTTCCTGGATTGAAGTTCTAACCCATAGTAGCTGCTAATGTGAACTTATTTGTGAACTTATTTGGACATAGATAGTTTACAGAGACAATAAAGTTAAAATGAAGTCCCTGGGGTAGACCTTCATCAAATAAAACTGGTATCCTTAGAAATAGGGGCTATTTGAAGGCGGACACACACAGGAATAATGTCATGTGAAGAGACACGGGATGAAAATAGCCCAGGAGAGAGGCCTGGGACAGATCCTTCCTCACAGTCCTCAGAAGGAACCAACATGTGATGACAACTTAGTGTTCGACCTGTAGCTCCAGAACTATGAGACACATTTCGATCGTTTAAGGCTCCTGTGGTAGTTTGTTATGACATTATTAGTTCCTCTATATGTTGTGTTGGATAAACGGGAAAATTCAAAGTTTAACTGCCATCATTTTTCCTCCAGAACATCTTATTATAAAATATATTAAAAAATTGACGACATAAAGTATTATAAAGCATATAGAACCACACACACATACCCACATACGTAGGCGCATACATGATTTTTGCATTATCTTATAAATTAGGTAAATATCTCACCTTAGTATTGAACTCCCCACTTAGTATTGAACTCCCCCTTAGTATTGAACTTAGTATTAGGCACCTCTCATTCCTGTCTACTTTTTGTATGTGCCTATGCAACTGAGTATTAGTGGGAAAAAGCACACATTGTGCTGATTACTATCAATTTAAATGTGTGACTGCTAACTTCAGAGCAGTTGGGAATTATTGTTACTCCAAAATCAAACTACACTTCTCAGTTCATCTTTCATCCCATTCTACTAGAAAGCTATTTCATACTTCCTCCCTTTCCCCAAAATTTCCAGAGCCACCTCAAGCATCTTCATTCTCAGGTGATGGTCTTGCTTCCAATTTTCACTGAGAAAATTGAATTAATCACAAGAGAATTTCTGCAGCAGTTCAGCATTATATCAGTTTAACTACCAGCAATTATGTCTAAATTCTCTTCTTGATCTCTGGTTCATATGGATAAGCTGTGAAACTCCTAGCTAAAGTCTTCACTTCCCATTCTTCACTGCATCCCCTCTCCTTTACTTTATCAAAATGTTAGCTCCAATATTTTAGTTCTTTTTCTGAAATTTTCCCACTGGAGTGGTAAAGTGGATCTTTACCATCAGTATATAAATACATCGTTGGATTTATATCCTTTAAAAAAATCTATCAATTCCAATTCTACCTTTACTGCCCCATTTTTTTTAACTTTCCTTTACAAGAACATGCTTTGGAAAAGTTATTTATACCAAAGATTATTAATCTCCCTTTATCTCCTGACCCTCCTTCATCAATCGTTCATGCCCACCCATCTGCACCCCTTTTGTCTGGCTACTGATTAATTTCCTCCTGTTGAAGCTAATGAGTACTATGCAATACTTAATCTGACCTATCAAGAGCATATAGCACATTTATTGTGCTTTTATAACACGATAGGATAAAGCACAACCAACACATTATTACTGTTTATATATCAATAGCTGATAATGCAACCCCTGTTTCTTGGAAAAGTGGCTTCATTTGGCTTCCAGTCACCTATTTCTATCTGATGTCGCTTCTATTCCTCTGGCATCTCGTCAGTCTTCTATGCTGGTGTATCCTCATTCCCTGATCCTGTAGTGTGGGATACCACAGTACTTGGTCTTTGATATTCTTCTTTTCTCTAGCTATACAGCTTCTATTTGATCTCACATAATTATATGACTTTAATCATGATCTATATGCCAAATAGTTGGCAGATTGATATATCCAGGTGCAGACCTCTCCGCTGAACTGCAGTCACATGAATCCACCTAACTGCTGGGCTTTTCACAAGTGTGATTAATCATTAATATTGTCATGAATTTAAAAAGTATAAAATAGAAGTTTCACATTTAGCTCTGTGTCTAAATGCCACACTGTATTACTTCATGTAATACTCTTTATATAAGGATTAACCCCAAATCATAACCTGTTTAACCATTATTTTACCTCTAAATCAAGGCAACTTTTATAGAATTTGCTGAATTTGTGATAAGGATATACTAATATATATATTCATCCTTATATATTTCCTTGTGTGATGTATATATGCTTATGTGTATGTATAGTCATATGTAAGTATATATATACATATACTTATAGATTATATATTCAAATATAAAAATATGCATATATGTATGTGTATGTGATTTCATATTGTAGTCATTTCTAATAGTAGAATGTTTCATTTTATAGAATGAGTGCCAGTACAGAGAGAGAAATGCTTGTATTATTTTTCCTTGTCGTATATGGTAAGGAGGACTAGAGCAGGAAAAATTACGAATGACTTCAAAGCTGAGACAGCATGCAAACAATTGGATTATGAAATTAACGAGTGATGCTATAATCATAATTAAAATATAATACTTATTAATGAACATTAATATTAAAACTTGTATCTCACCTTTGTTTTTGTTTTTTTTGAATGTTTTATTTATTTCTAGGAGAGAGAGACAGAGTGAGCAGTGGAGGGTCAGAGAGAGAGGGAGTCACAGACTGAAACAGGCTCCAGGCTCTGAGCTGGCAGTCAGCACAGAGCCCGACGCGGGGCTCGAACCCACAAACCGCGAGATCCTGACCTAAGAGAAAGTCGGAAAGTCGGACGCTTAACCAACTAAGCCACCCAGGCGCCCCTTGTATCTCACCTTTGAATAATTATCTATATTTGTGTAATTATATCATCCAGAGTTTGAAATTTGGACTATTGAAATGTCTAGATACCATACAAACAACAAGGCAATTTCAGTTTCATAAATGAAAGTGCATCACCCTCGAAATAGGCCTTAAAATTTCCCTAGTGAGCTTATGAATGAAACTTCACTGGCAAAAAAAAAAACCACAATGATTTCTTCTAGGAGAAAATTTCAGTGACTACTATAACCCACTGTTTCAAAAGATGTAAAGTATCTTAGTTGTGAAAAGATGTGGCCAACTTATAGTTGTTATATATAATAAGAAATAGTGGTCTTCTGTTAAAGTTAACAGCATTGTTCTGAAAAATTAGAAACTGACTCCTACCTACAACATGCAGTGAAAACCTGTCTTTATTAGTTTATAGTTTCCTAGCAACGTACCTAAAATTTAACAGTGAATTAATGTATAAAATACATTTTAACTCTGCCTGGCACAGAAATAATTTTTTCTAGAGCATACATAGAATTGGGAGAAGATGTGGCTTTCCAGTGTTACATTTTCATAATGTGACAGGTCATGTCACAGGACTCAGAACAAAATTAGAAAAAATGTTTTCTATTTTAAGAGAAAAAGTGCATTAAAATTGTGATTTTCTTCTTTAGGAAATCCACTGGGTATTGCATATATACTTCACTAATTAGTTTTAAACTGTGTATTCGGAGAATAGCTTTGTTACTCCTATATGTTAAAAGTTGTCTCTTGAAATAATTACTATTTAGGTTTGTAAAGTATTCATTAAATGTCTGCCAAATTACTTAAAAATCATAATAGACATTTAATGGGTGCTTTAAAACTGAAATAGAAATTACATTTGATTATAAGTAACTGTAGGTTTATAAAGCTATCATTATATGTCTATTAAGACCATTTAACTTAAGTGTTACATAATTAGAGAAGAGCCAGGATTTTAATTGCACATTTGCAAACTGTTAGCTCGCTTGCTAAATATTCATTTCATCCACTGCAGGAAAGTGTGAGTGAGGTATGAAGATTTCATCATTTTTCCCTTAAGCAATTTTTCCTCTGAATTCCATGAGATTAAATGATCTAACAAATGCGCATCACATGCAATAATAAGACCATATGCAAAAAATAAGACATTTACATTAAACATACATCTTCATGAGAAGGATACATTTCACTTATCCCTCCTTCCCCCCCACCCTCTCCCAAAATCTCTTGATAAACCAAGAAGTATTCCCTCTCCTGCCTTTCGGGTTACTGATTAATATCAGTGCTACAACCAAATAGCTGAGATAGAAAATAATTGATATCAAAATATAATTCAGTGCTTGCTGCTTAGGTCCTAGAAAGTGCATCCCAAGTTGCCAATAGAAAAGCATAATTTCCCATTAATTACCTCACTAAGCAGATGCTTGTTATCACAGAAGTTAAGTGGGAATTAAAAGAGACTAAATTACACTTTTATGCCTTGAAGTGCCAACTCATCTTGAAGTCAAGATTGGTATACAAAATGCAGAGACGGAAGATTGTAATTTGGTTGCAGGTTCAATTCAGTAGATAAAGTGCCTCAGACGGCAGGCTTTTAGAGGCACTAAAACTCCTTTTGCAAAGGTATCCACTTTTAGTTCTTCAGTGTATCTCCATTAGACACCTGAGCTTGCCTCTTGTAAACCTGAAGAAGAAAACATTCTGCTGAGGGGAAATTTATTTATATATCATTTCTTCTCTGAATGCTTTTTCTTCCTGGAAACATTTGCATTTAAACAAGCTTTTGATTTCTTCAAAATCCATCTGCTTACACTTACCCTATTTTTTACCCCTGAATAAACATCACCTGCAAAGTATGTTGTAAATACTGTTGCTGCTCTATTTTCTTAATGTTGTACCTATCCATTTAAAGCCACCATGCTGATGGAGTGTGACACATCTATCTCATGACATGGCACTAGGATCTTTATTCATACCATGTGTTCTTTCTTTTTGTTTTTGTTTTTTTTTTTAATTTATTTAAATTCAAGTTGGTTAACATACAGAGTAGTATTGTTTTCAGGAGTAGAACCCAGTGATTCATCACTTAAATATAATACCCAGTGCTTTTCCCAACAAGTGCCTTCCTTAATCCCCATCACCCATTTAGCCCATCCCCCCACCCACCAACCAACAACCTTCAATTTGTTCACTGTATTTAAAAGTCTCTTGGGGCGCCTGGGTGGCTCAGTCGGTTGAGTAACTGATTTCAGCTCAGATCATGATCTCACAGTTCGTAGGTTCGAGCCTCAAGTCGGGCTCTGTGCTAATAACTCAGAGCCTGGATCCTGTTTCGGATTCTGCGTCTCCCTCTCTCTCTGTCCCTCACCCATTCATGCTATGCTTCTCTCTGTCTCAATAATAATAAACATTTAAAAAAATTTTTTTAAAAAGAGTCTCTTATGGTGTGCCCCCTCTCTGTTTTTATCTTATTTTTCCTTCCCTTGCCCCATGTTCATCTGTTTTGTTTCTTAAATTCCACATATGAGTTAAATCATATGGTATTTGTCTTTCTCAGATTGACTTATTTAGCTTAGCATAATACACTCTAGTTCCATCCACATTGTTGCAAATGGCAAGATTTCATTCTTTTTGATCACCAAGTAGTATTCCATTGCATATCTTCTTTATCCATTCCAGTAGATGGATATTTGGGCTCTTTCCATAATTTGGCTACTGTTGATAGTACGCTATAAACATTGGGGTGCCTGTCCCCCTTCAAATCAACATTTTTGTATCCTTTGGATAAATACTTAGTGGTGCAATGGCTGGATCATATGAGTAGTTCTATTTTTAATTGTTTGAGGAACTTCCATATCATTTTCCAGACTGGCTGCACCAGTTTGCACTCCCACTAACAGTGCAAAAGATTTCTTTCACCACATCTTTGCCAATATCTGTCATTTCTTGAGTTGTTCATTTTAGCCATTCTGACAGGTATGAGGTGGTATGTCATTGTGGTTTTGATTTGTATTTCCCTGATGATGCAAAACATTAAGCATCTTTTCATGTCTCTGTTAGCCATCTGGATATCTTCTTTGGAAATGTATCTATTCATGTCTTCAGCCCATTTCTTCACTGAATTATTTGTTTTGTTTTGTTTTTGATAGATTTTAAATACTAACCCTTTATCTGATATTTCCTTTGAAAATATCTTCTCCCATTCCATTGGTTGCCGTTTAGTTTTGCTGATTGTTTCCTTTGCTGTGCAGAAGACTGTTATCTTGATGAAGTCCTAATAATTCATTTTTGCTTTTGCTTTCCTTGCCTATGGAGACATGTCTAGTAAGAAGTTGCTGCGGCTGAGGTCAAAGAGGTTGATGCCTGTTTTCTTCTCTAGGGTTTTGATGGTTTCCTGTTTCACATGTAGGTCTTTCATCCATTTTGAGTTTACTTGGTGTAAGAAAGTGCTCCAGATTCATTCTTCTGTATGTCTCTCTCCAATTCTCTCAGAACCATTTGCTGAAGACTGTCTTTTTCCGTTGGATACTGTTTCCTGCTTTTCAAAGATTAGTCGGCTATACATTTTGATTCCATCTCAGGATTCTCTATTCTGTTCCATTGATCTATGTGTTTGTTTTTGTGCTAGTACCATACTGTTTTGATGGTTACAGCTTTATAATACAGCTGGAAGTCTGGGATTGTGATGCCTTTAACTTTAGTTTTCTTCTTCAACACTCCTTTGGCTATTCAGAGTCTTTTTTAGTTCCATACAACTTTTAGGATGTTTTGTTCTGGCTCTGTGAAGAATTCTGGTAGGGATTGCATTGAATGTGTAGATTGATTTGTGTAGGATAGACATTAAACAATATTTGTTCTTCCAATCCATTATTGTCTATGGCCATACCGCCCTAGACGTGCCTGACCTCGTCTGATCTTCATGCATTCTTAGTTACTAAAGGTGAACTTCTAACTTAGACAGTAGGACTCATAACTCACTTAGTATCTTTGGATTCATTAAAAAAAAAACACTAAAAAGGTGAAGGGAGCTTACACCAAACAATAGTTCCTACCTTAATTTCCATGTAATCCACTGGATTTTCTCCAATTCATCACAATTCCCTAAATTTCAGTTGTTCCAGATCTCAAGAAGTCTCCTGCATTTGTTGGTGGTTGCGTGGGTGGGTACTATCTTCTCACTTAAATCATTACAAAAAGTAAAATCTTCAAGGTCTAGTCACCACTTTAGTCTCAACCCTTGTCTGAGACTAGTCATAGGGTCATGTTTGGTGAGTTCTAAGCACCTTCGTGTCTGTTAGACTTGGTGAAAGTCCAATGTTCCATATTCCAAAGGAAATACTTTTCATGGAGAAATTGTTTAAATTTGTCACTAATATTCTTCAAAAATAGAAACTTGCATAATAAAAATCTACATTTCTTTTTATTTGTTCAATATGGGAAAATAAGTTACATGACAATTTAAGTGGATTTGAACATTGGTCGTTCTCCATTGTATTAGGCATGTCAATGTCGCATCACTCCCCATTACCACTTCAATGACTATGAGACCACAAGCCACCATTTGTAATCACACTTACATTATTATTTTTTTTTACACATAGATCATTTCATTTATTTACACCTCCTGTTTCTCCACTGAAGGTGTCCTCCCTTTGACACCTGATCATCTCAAGGCTCTAGGCTGACTACAAAAGCATATTTACTATTAAACAAAAGTTTCTTTGAAGTTGTACCACTTCCTCAGAAGGGGCTCTAGCAATATGTTCACATCACCTTATATTTCTTAAAATCTGCAAAAATAATATATTTTCTCTTTTTTGATAAGTTCCCTGGAAAATTATATAAGCCTCAGTCCTCACAAAACCCGGATTCATCACTGGCTGTGTGAAAATGAAATTCTAATCACGGTCACCAGTAGAATAGAGTAAAAATTTCTAATGACAGCTTTTTTTTAATCTCCCAGGAGACAGTCTTTGATAAATCTGACAAATTAATGACATGATGTTTTCCTGGAAGAATTCGAAGAAAGATAAAACAGAGGTATCATTTGACTACAGGACATGTTATTTCTTTCTGCAGACATAAAAAGGTTAGCCCTGACCTCTTTGTCAATAACGAGTCATAAATATGATCTCGTGGAAATTAAGAATTAGGTTTGTGTATGAAAGCACCACTTTAATGAGTCTGGGATAGATGCATTCTGCTTCCACTTTTATCTGACTCTCATTTAAAATTAGTTTTTGTGGATACAGTCTGATGGGCAATGTATTTGAAGCAGATAGAAGTTTGTATATTTTTAAGATATAGGAGGGAATGAGAGGAGATATCTATATAAAGTCAGACAGAATCTTTCAGCCCAATAACTTGTATAAATGACTTCCTAGCAGTTACTTATATTCACTCCTATAATTACTCAAAGATATTCATTCCTTTTGAAGCAGTACATTGATACTCTTGGGAGCTGAAAAACAAACCAAAGAAGAAAGAACTGAAGAAAAGATTAAATAATTTAGAAACATGTTTTTTATTAAGTGTATTTAAATGTTTTCTTTACAGCATACATAGACAGAAGGACAGATATAAAAAATATGTGGCTTGTTAACGGATCAGGAAGCTAGCACATCCAGGGAATTATTACATAGTTAAAAAATGGGAGCATTACTCGCCCCTACAAGCCCCCTCCTGATCCCTTCCAGTTTACTCTACCCTCCTGCTCATAGGAACCATTTTCCTGACTTAATATCAGGATCGTTTTTCCTGTTTGAACTTTATCAAAGCTGAATACAGGACTGTGTATTATTGGTATATGACTGCAAACATTTTTGTGTGCAGGTACTTTCTTATACATGCAATTTTGATGACGTAAGAGTATTCTTGTAAAGAACACATATGCTACATATTTATTTGTGTCTTGTGCACACCTAGTGAAACGCCCAGAGTTCCAGAGACCCCAAAAACAGACCACCAGAGACCAGAGTCAAAGCCAATCGGCAAGGGTTGTTTATTTGCAGGTTCGAACCTGGACCTCCGCGCACTCGTTGCCGGTGACGCTGAGAGGCCCTGAACAAAGCCTTTGCAGCCTTTTTATAGACAGGAGTAAACAAGTTGTGGGGAGGGACAGGAGATCTCTATGGTTACAGGTTTGTCATTGGTTGATGTTTAAATATGAACATATACCATATTTGATTGGTTTCTATCATCAGGTTTTTGGTGGGATCCAATTATAACATTTAGGATACCTTTGAATTCAGCCAATCATAGAGCGAGTCTAGGGTCTTATTCAGCGACTAACAGGTTAACCTCTCTCTCCCTAGGCCCCTCCTTCAGTAAGGTGGAGGGTGACTGTTGGCCTCTCCCGATTGGGCACTGCCAGGATAGTATGATGGGGTGATGTGGTGGCCAGTCTCTTCGGCCTTGAGCAGTGTGCAGCTGCCTGATAGTTCCGGGGAGGCTGAAACGCAAGTGTTAAGCAATGGTACAGAAGCAGAAGGAGCTAGTTAAAGTCAGGTTTTGGATTCCCGCAATGCAAGCATTTATACAGAAGCAGAAAAGCTGGTTAGGTTTTCAGTTCACCTAGGCCTCTCACCAGGACTTGACCTAAAAGTCCTAGTGCGAGCCTATGTCCAAACTTAGTAAATAATAACAGGCAATTTTTCAAAACAATTGCGCCAACTTTTATTTCCCAAAACAGTGTATAGTATACCAGTTTCCACATTGTGGCCTCTACTTAGTATTGTCAATTTTTCTTTGTTTTTTTAAAGATTCTGGCAAGAATTCTTTTATTTTATTTTTTTAAGTGTTTTATTTATTTCTAGGAGAGAGAGAGACAGCGTGAGCAGGGGAGGGTCAGAGAGAGAGGGAGTCACAGACTGAAACAGGCTCCAGGCTCCGAGCTGGCAGTCAGCACAGAGCCCGACGCGGGGCTCGAACCCACGAACCGCGAGATCATGACCTAAGCGAAAGTCGGATGCTTAACCGACTAAGCTACCCAGGTGTCCCTCTTTATTTGCATTACTATTATTGTTATCTCTTTTTATTTTAGCTATTCCAGTGGAGATGTAGTGGCCTTATATTGCATTTCTGTAATTACTAATAAAATTGAGAACATTTACATGTTTATTAGCCATTTGGATATCATATTTTTTGATGGGACTATTAAGTCTTTTTTAAAAGCTCACTTTCATTTGGGCTTGCCTGTTTGATTCTTTATATTTATTTCAAATACTTTTAAATTTGCAAATACTTCCAAAGGCACTAGAGAACAAAGAGTTTTTTTAACTCTTTTTTAACTCTTTTTTAACTCTTTTCTTCAACTTTCCCTAATATTAACATCTTATGTAACCATGATACATTTATCAAATCTAAGAAATTAATGTTGATGCAATAATGTTAACTAAACCTCACACTTTATTTCATCGTCACTGGGTTTTTCACTAATGAATACTTAATGATCTACCAAAGATCCAGGAATTATGCAGATTTCTGTGTGAGTGATAGAGACAGATACTTTTCCCTATTCTGCAGGAGCCCAGGTATTCTTCTCTGTAATCTGTTCAGAATTCTTATTCTGAGTAAATTAAAGCTTGATAAAGAAGATCCACAAATAGTATATTGATCACCACCTAGATACATATGGTAAGTATAGGTTACTATCAGAATATGAAAGAGTAATTTTAGATTAAATTAATTGTTCTGGAAAGACTTCTTGAAAATTGTGATGCTTTAGCTGAATGTTCAAGGATATTTAAATGTAAACTTGAGAAAGAAAAAAAGAACAATAGATCATGCTGAAAAGATAACATAGAAGATTCATATACTACATTCAACGAGAGGCTACTACAAATGGTTTAATAGAGGTACAATAACAAATAAAGAAAATGTCAACAGGAAAAGCTAAAGATACATAAAATAGCTAATTAAAAATCAGTAGAGGAAATTGAATTCAACTTCTTTGTTGAGGATGTATACACTGAAATTCCCATTCATCCCCCTGCGTATCCCTTCATGTTGAATTTATCTGAATAAAGTATGTCTGACGAATTCCTTTGAACTATTGTCACTCAAATACCTTTCTGTACAAGAAAATATTCATATCCCCAGGTAGGTTTTCGGTTTTATATAAATGGAGAGAAGACATCATTCTATATCCTTAATGAACAATGTATAAAAGCCTACTTTCTTCCTAAATATTGGGAAGAAGGAAGGTTAGTTTACATACTTTTAGTTTTAAGGTGACTAGGTATACACTTAGAATATCTGGAAAGTACCTGGCTTTCATCTTTAGAAAATGAGCAGGTAAGAAATTGTAATATTTTAGTGGTTTTATTATACCTAAAATTTAATGAAGTAAACAAAATCACAGAATTTTCCCTAAGAGGCCATATGCTGTCTCCAGTAATTAAAATGCTTTATTTTAAATTGCTTACAGGTCATTTTTTAACCCCTTTGCCTACTATTTTATGTGTCTCTACAAACAGGAATGGATTGCACTATTGAGAAATCATTTTTCAGAAGTAAGTCTAGTGTTAATTATCATGATCTTAGTTTTCCTAACTTCCTTAACATCAGTGTAGGCTGAGAAGATGATTCTGACAGTTATATTTGAATTGACACAACAAAAAGACTAGAAACTTACTTCTGTAATGAATGGTGCAATATTTCCTTTTAATGTGTCAACTCTTCTCTTTAATACTGCAATTTATCCATCAAAACCAGTTCATAAAAAGAAAAATAAAATTTGTGTAGAAGTAAAGTGGAGTGTTAAAATTCACTTGTTGAATGTATCTATATTTTGAAGGAGACTGACAGATTATAGAGTTGGAAAATAGAGCTAAATCCCATTGCTGATTAGTGACAATTCCTGATAAAGCAGGTGTGTGTGAGTGTGTGTGTGTGTGTGTGTGTGTGTTGTTTTGATATACTCACCATACCTTGGTCATGTTTTAAAACCTATAGTATGATTGTTGTGGGAAATCTTATGGCCAATTGAAAGTGGTGAAGGAAACAGAAAACTATAGCTTCTTTTAGACAGAATTGGTTTCTTCAATGTGTTGTTCTCAAGTCCAATAAGTTCTGCTATTTTTTGTTTACTTGCTCAGTGTGGTGATAGTTCTGATATTTCAGTATAAAATCCATGTATTTTTCTACCAAGGAATTATCTTTAACTAAAAAAAGGCTAGAATAATGAGAATCACAAGATGGCAGTACAAGTGAAGACCCCAATTTATTTATTTATTATTATTATTTTTTAATGTTTTATTTATTTCTAGGAGAGAGAGAGAGACAGCATGAGCAGGGGAGGGTCAGAGAGAGAGGGAGTCACAGACTGAAACAGGCTCAGGCTCTGAGCTGGCAGTCAGCACAGAGGCCGACGCGGGGCTTGAACCCACGAACCGCGAGATCATGACCTGAGCGAAAGTCGGACCCAGCCAGGCCTCAAACCACCAAGCCTGAGATTTAATTTGGACAGGGGAAAAGCAGACAAGTTACAGCTGGGTCTATTTTGACAAAGAAGGTGGGGAGGTGTATGGCTGAGAGACTCCTGAAAATGATCTTTGAGGAAAATTAGGGAAGAGCAGTAATTGTTGACGGACAAGTAGCCTGATTACAAAAAGGTGAGAAAAGTGTCTTAGGAGAGTATATTTCAGTCCTCTTGTTTTATTTGCTTTCTGTCAGAAAAAAAATCTAATGATATTAATAGAAGAATGGGATATTGGCACTTATAAAAGAATGTGGTGATCACACAGAGCCTGCATGGGATCACTAAGAATAAATCCTGTCAATTTCCATGTGTATGCTATGGCCATACTATGCTCACGACACTCAGGACATCACAACTTTTCTAGAAGCCTTGTGGAAAAATGTAGAAATATGTGAAGTGGATGACTGTACTTTTGGATTTCTAGTGGTTGAAACACTACTCCAGGGCAGTTTGGCTCTCTGTCCTATTCATCATTGTTACTGATATTTTGAATGAGAGTCCTGGAAGATTTATGTAGATGACATAGAACCAGGAGGAATAGCAAATTATTTGAGAAACCCTATCAATCATCTGAAATTATACCCAGCTTGAATAGCAAGTTGCAATATAAGAGAAAAAGGTAGGGCAAAGAATATGGTCTTCATTCATTCATTCATATATTCACTGGGAAAAAGGAGCCCGCCTTGGCTGTTTTTTGCTCTTGGTTGTACTGTCCAGTGAATATTGCCTGACTAGACTCCACTCAGTTACTTTGAAAACCACAGACAGGCCATGTCACCATGATTCAGTCCTGGGCTGGAGTAGGAGTGGTTTCAAATGGCAAAGTTGCATTCCACAGCCAGCCTGCCTGATTTTGAATCACTGCTTTTCCATTTGAATCCTGTTTTGAATCTCCATTTTCTTACCCGCAAACTGGCAAATGACTAAAATAGCACTAACTTCCTGAAATGTTGACTTTAAATGAGTTAATATGTATGAAGTACTTAGAACAGGCCATTCCTAGTAACCACTCAACAATGATAATTAGGGGCATAGACAGAAGATATTTCTTGCTTTCAGTCTATACTGAAAAGTAGGGACTATAAATAAATAATTTGGTACTCTCCAGAAGCAAGATGCATTTGGAGTGTCTGGAGGTTGAAACCAAACATTTCCTCATTTGCCATCTTCCTCTTCCCAAATCACTTCTTTCTTGACACTTGAATGACACTTTTCTTCATAATTTTATTGGAATACTTACCACAGAAGATTGACTTTTTTTTTCTTTTACACTGTTGTCACCCTAACAACATAAGTTGCTTACATTTATCTTTGTGTACCCTTTGCCTATCACAGTGTGTGAAAGATAGATGCTCAGATATGTGCTAAGTAAATCACTGGTTTGTCTTCACATGTTGCATAGTTTTGTGAGGGGTAAAACTAGGTAAATGAGCCAATGACACAAGGTAACAGTTTTTTATTCAAGTAAAAATTCCCTACATTTATTCTGCTCAAAATTCAAGGGTACCTTCCAAGAATTAGTGAACGTCCTACTACTGGATTGTTGGAAACGTGCAGGCAAAAGTTGAATAGCAAACTGGAAAAATTACAGAGTGACTTTGAGTCAGTAATAGCTTAAGACAGGGTTTTGAGTTTATGTAGATACTCATTGTTTACGTTTGATTTTATTTATATGCAGATATCAAACAAATATGTATTAAATAGTTGACTGGGGAAAATATAACCAAGAATGACTTTCTGGCTCCTTTTTAGGGCTATTTAATTGTTAAGCATCAGATAACACGGAGAGGCATACATGTACCAGTTCGAGGTGTGAGCTCTGGATCCAGATGCCTGTGTTCAAATCCCACTTATCCCTGCCTCTTCCTTGTTACGTAAACTTGGCTTGTTGCTACCTTCTCTGTATTTTAGTTTTCACCTGTAAAATTGAAAATAATATTTCTCTACCTCCTGAGGTTGCTATAAAACATATGCAAGTGTTTAGAACTGCCAGGTCCATACAAGTGCTCAATACTGATTGATTATTCCCCACCTCTTCTCCCCAGGGCGTGCATTTTCCCCAGTGCAATAAATGGAAGTGCACAGGCTTCAGATTTAGACAGATAGGGATTTGAATGGCAATTCTGCCACTTGCTATTTGTGGACGCTTAAAATATTGTTTATTCTCTCCACATCTTAGTTCTCTTATTCTTAATACAGGAATGACTTTCGCTTTGTATGGGGACACAGTCCTTTGGTTCTTCCTTCACTTAGTCATTCAGAGAGGACTGAATGAGAGTCTACTTTTGTGCCTGGTAGCAAGTCAAGGGCTAGAGGTAGGGCTTGCAGTCTAGGGAAGATGGACATTAAGCAGATAATTTATGATAACATAGTCTAAGGATTATAATAATAGCTCACACATTGAGCATTTACTACATTACACTGCATCACATTACATAGACTACTACGTAGCCAAGTGTTGCACATAGATCTCTTCTAGTTTCATTCCAATTAGTTCTCAAAATGAGCCTTTGCAGCAGATGCTATTAGTATTTTGCAGATGTGGGAATTGAGGCTTTAAGAGGCTAAATGAAGTGACTGAGGCTCGGGCTGGTTGATTCTTGAGGCCTTCAGCTTAATCACTGCTACACTGGAGAGCAAGGACATAGGTCTGTAATAAGGTCTGTATCAAGCTTTGGGGAACTTGAACTTGTAAGGAACAGAAGATGCAGAGGTGCTTGCAAAGTCTTCAAGAGACAGACTGATGGAAAGCACACCAAGAGAGCATGTGACCCTGGACAAAAGATAAATGACTTTCTCCAATGGTTACTAAAGGAATGTATACTAATATTGGTTAGAATTAATTTAAGTGGTATATTTTAAAAGTTTGCACAATTATTGTAAAATAGCAAGTGTTTAATAAATGGTTGTGCTTGTTAATTTCTTAATATTGAAGAGCAAAATATCCATAGAGACTAGAATCACAAGAAAGTATTAGCAATATTCTGTTCCTTCCCATATTGTGCCAGTGCACCAAAAGAAAATGACTGTGGCATTCAGATTACCTTTCAGTGAACTATACTGCACAGCCAAAACTTCTTTATAGATGTAGAATTTTCGACAGGCTCTCATAAGTGAGTGATAATAGCGCCCCAAATCACTTTTCCTTACAGTCCTTGCTTCCAAGTGGGATTAGTGAGAGAGATTTGGGAATATAGCAGGACCTCAATTTCCAGCTCAAAGAAAATTGTGACTTTTTTTTAAATCTCCTTCAAAATTAGTTTTAAATGTCTTGAAGATTATAAACACTCTCTACCTACTCATTATTATTTAAAAAAATGCACTGAGGTTTTAATATGAATTCCAGTGGTCCAAGTAATGCCTTATTTGTTTAGCATTAATTATGGAAGAGATGGAATCTGCTGGCCCCTTGATCTTGACCTTCCCAGCCTCTAGAACTATGAGAAATAAATGCCACCTGGTTTTTTAACCCACCTAGTCTATGATATTTTGTTATATCTAAGTCAGTGTATTGACTATATTGACTATACCTAAACTAAGTGTAGCAGTCATTGCATGATCTTGGTCTTAACAATCCTCTGTCCTGCTAGTTGAATGAACCAGCTATAGGCAAGATTTGTTGTACATAGATAGACACTAAAGTATGCCTAGTTTCCAACTTAATTCCATTTTCATCCCTCTCAGGGGCTTAGAAATCTCTGTCTTACATGTACTAACAAGTTTTCAAAGCTTCCTCTCTTGGATTGCTCTCCATTATTTTCAGAGCTTGAAAAGAAAATGCATTTAATTTATCTTTTCTGAAAAGTTTCTCTGGAATGTTTTTCAAGAGGAGATTTTCTATTTCTAAATGATATGTGTTCCAAATGTAAAGGAGCTCATTAATATTGTCTTATATTCAAATAATACTTTACTGATCTATTATTGATGTAGGCCTTTGCTTATCTTGCTATTCTCTTCCTTTTTCTGTTTGTGGTGGTAACCCTAGGGTTGACAGTATATATCTTTAATTTAGCACAGTTGTCCTTCAAATAATATACCTTAAACTTCTCACTCCCATCTTTTGTGCTATTGTTGTGCCCATGCTGGAAACCAATGGTTCATTGTTACTAATTTTGCTTTGAACCAGGGGTCACAGGCTACAGCCCCCAAACCAAATCCAGCCTATAAGCTACGATTGGTTTTTTACATTTTTAAATGGTTAGAAAACTCAAAAGAAGAATATTTTGACAAAGGAAGAGTCTATTAAATTCAAATTTCAGTGCCTATAAGTAAACTTTCATTGGAACATGGCCATGATTTTCATTTATGTATTGTCCATGGCTGTTTTCCAGCTACAAAGGCAATGCTGAGAGTTGAGGAACTGCGACAGACCATTTGGTCTATAAAGCCCACACTGTTTACTGTCCGACCCTTTACAGAAATTGCTTGCTAACCTCTGCTTTTAGAGCATTAAAAAAATACAGAAGAGAACAGGACTTTTATATTTACCTTCAATTTAAGCATTTGAGGGTCCTCGCCCTCAGCTTTTAGTCTTCCTAGTAGTCTCAGTCACCTGTGTTCCAGATGGTTCTTTCTCCTTGCTCTCTGCCTTTTCCCCAAGGGCAGACTGCTCTTGCTTGTTACTTGATACTTATTAGTCTAGGAGGTGGGGGAAGGGGAGGGGTTTCTCTGGTTTCCTGGCCCAGCCTCAGTCTCAGGAAGGCCCTGTGCCTCAGTCTCAAGAAAGGCACTTTCTCAGTGATCCTGCCTTTCTTTGGTCTATAGACTAAAAACTGCCCTTTCATCATTGGAGGGTCTTTTGTGGGATAGTTCCCTGCCCCTTCCCAGTGGTAGGGGATTTCTAATAGCATTGGCTTTAGATCCTGGAGCTAGGGCTGTTTTTGTCTTCTTTTCCCTTCCGCTAGGTGTAGAGGTTTTTTCTTCTACTTTCTCCTGGTTGTAACGGGTCTTCACTTCTGGTCCATTCTTTCTCATGAGCTTCCAGTAAACATCTGTGGAAAAAAGCCTATGATATTTGCCCATGCTCATTCTCCTTCTCAGCATGGAGGAGTTTCTATGGTCTTGCAAGTACTGTTTTGAAAAGTTAACTCATCCTGTGTGAGCTATAATTCATACTCACCTAAGTGAGTAAGGAATTGTGTTCCCAGTAGGGAAGACAGGCTTTGCAAGCATTTTTACAGTCTAGTTAATTTTTGGTACTGGTTTGCACATCTGAGTAACTCTTTGGTTAGGCAGACTGTCTTTATGTTGTTACTCATATTTCACATTAAAAACCAATTTAGAGACTAATCTGACTGAATCTGTACTATGGCAGACTGAGCTAACACAGAACCTGTCCCATTACAAGCATCGAGATGTGCCAGATGAAACCTAACAATTATAAAACTATCATAGCTTAGATTGTGAGGGAGAAAGCATAACCTCCAGGTGCCAAAAATGAAAAGGTGTGAAGGCTAGAATGGAAATGGTTTTGAACTGACATTTTGGTAGAAGTGAAGGGAGGGAGATGAAAAATGTGTCAAGTGGTTACAGACTTAGAAATTTGCCCCATGGCTGGGGGCAAAGCAGGAACTGGGCATGAGGTATGTGTACACCCATACCTCTACCTGTGTTACTTAGCTTGAATTCTAAATATGTGCCACAGAGTTGGTTTAGGAAATGTTCTCTCAAATTTACATAAAATGATTCCTAAGCTAGAACAAACTAGAGGAAGAAAATTAAAGACAGTACTTTTGAGAAACATAGCTACACTGGTTTCTCGTAGTGCAAATAATCCCTGCCAAAGGTGTGCTCACAGTTAAACATTAAAAACATATGAGAAAAGGGGCCCCTGTGTGACTCCGTTGGTTAAGCATTTGACTCTTGATTTCAGCTCAGCTCAGGATCCCAGAGTCATGGTATCAAGCCCTGCCTCAGGCTCCTCGCTTAGCATGGAGCTGCTTGAGATTCTCTGGATCGCTCCCTCTGCTTTTCTGCTCCCCCCTTCTCTCAAAACAAACAAACAAACAAACAGATGAACAAATAAATAAATAAATAAAAGGAAAGAAAGAAGAGAGGAAGCCAGAACCTTGGACTGAGTATTCATGACAAATCAGTGAGGGAATGAACCCTGCCTTTCTGCAGAGGGAACTAACATTCGCAGAGAAGAAGGTATGTCTGAAGAATGAAAACAACTTGATGTATAAAAAAAAAATCAGAAAGAGACTATAAAATACGCAATTTGTAGTTTTTTTAAAAGTGTAGTTTAAAAGAATGGAAACTATAAGGAAGGAATGTGACCCTGAAAAAGTAATAAGTATGTTTGAGAAACATTATTGAAAAATATGAGCCTTGTGTTAGGTTTTGGTTTTCTGAGTATTAATCTGGTCATTCCATCTCTTGTATTAAACTCTTTGGTGACTTCCTTTTGTCTGACATTCTTACTATGTTTTATATGTTCTTAATTTTTATTAATTGAGCATATGCCAAATATTTATTTGTGCATGACCTTTCCCTTTTGCTCTTTATGTCCTCAGTGCCTGGAACACAGTCTGGTACATTGTAGGTGTTTAATAAATAGTTGTTGAATGAACAGATAAACTCAAGGACTTAGCAGTGTTGTTCTTTGTGGGAAAGTTCTTCCTGTCCACCTCGACCCTTTTCCTGGCAGACTCCAATTTGTCACCATTCAAGTTTCAGATTTTGGAAGAAATCTTTTCTAGTTCTCTCAGCCTTGTTTCGATCCCTGTTTTGTGCTTCCACAGCACCTTATAATGTCCATATATCACTCAATCATTCCCTCAACAAATAGCTTTTGTGTGCTTGCTATGTCCTAATACCTACTCAAGCTCTGGGAATGCAGTACCAAACGCAACAGACCATCTCAACTCTTGTGAAGTTTATATTCTAGTGAGGTTGGGGTGGGAAGGAGCAGACAAGAAATAGTAAACAAATAAATACACAGTACTGCATTTAATTGTAGGTAACCTGAGGAAACATGAAACAAGCTTAAGGGGAATGAGAGAGCCGAGGAAGTGGGGGCGGCTCGTTTACACAGGAGACCAGGGAGGCCCTCATGCATTAGGTGTTTTTAAAGAGACTCTATAAGGACACCTGGGGAAAAGTGCTCCAGTTAGAGGGAAGAGCACAGTAATGAGTCCAGTGTGGTTGGAGTAGAGTGAACAAGGGAAAGGGTAAAAGGAGATGAAGTCAGAGAGAGACTTTTCTTTTCTTTTCTTTTCTTTTTCTTTTTTTTTTTAGTGATGTTTTCTACTGTTACCATTGGTATGGGCATGGCGGAGAGGGTAGGGGATGGGTGTGACTTCTGCCTTGCTGATGGTCAGAGGAGCGCCACGCACTGAAGGTGCAGCCCCAGGACCGCAAGATAGCGCCAGGATGCACTCGCTACTTGAGGATGTGGGGTTACTGACTGGGAGATGGGAGTCCTCCAGTGATTCTAGGGGACTCCAGGACCCCTTCCATAAGGCTGGAGGTGGGCCTAAACTCCTTTTTTCAAGCCTGAGAGTGGTTCGCTCCACTAAAGGGATCCCGGTCCCCACTTCTGGGATCCGTTTGAGGTGCAGTTTGGTGGTCAGTCTGGGACTGGGTCCAGCTCAGCCAACGCAGCAGAAGGTTAGCATCATCTAGCTCCTTTCTGTGCTGCTTGGACTGTCGCGGCAGGGCGGGTCCCACGCAGCCCAGTCCCTACGACTGCGGCTGCTGAGGGCCATGTTGGCCTCCTCCTGGAAGAGGGCATGTTAGTTTTCGAGGAGATGAGCCAAGCACTGAAGGGAGGCCCCTCACCCACGGACTGGCTGAGGCTGAGGCTTGCTATTTTAAGGGCTTTGGTTTTTATCCCTAAGATGTTAAAGCCACGGGAGAGATTTTAGTTTGAACAGACTGTCTGCTATGTTGACCCTAGAGGGTAAAGAGTAGACGGGGAGATTAGTTAGAAAGTAATGGAAAGAATCTAGAACAGAGATGATGGTGTTTGGGATCTGGGTAGTAGCTGGGAAAACAGTGATAGGTGGTCAAATTCTGGATAGATTTGGAATGTTGAACCAGCAGGGTTTGATGAAAGATGGAATGTAGAGTGTGAGAGAAACCAAGTAGGAGAGGATGAATCAGGCATCTGGCCTAAGTATCTGGAAAGGCTGAGGCTTCAATTTACTGAGTTCGGAAAGACAACAGAAGAGCAGAGCAGAAGGGGTTATTCCAGGAGGAATATAAATTTGGACACACAAATGAAGAGTTTGAGTTGGCAGCTGTATACAGAATTCTAGAACTCAAGGGAAAAGTTCAGGTTGGAGATATAAATAGGGGAATTATTAACATATAGATAGTATTTAAAGCCATCTGGAGGATGAAAAGATGAAGGTTGTTGACTTGGCTCTGGGCAATTCCAACGTTTAAAGGTTGAGAAGATGAGGAACACCAGCTGTAGTGGAAAACCAAAAGAAGATGGTGATCAGAGACCAAGTAAATGTGTTTAGGAAGATGGCAAGGATTATCTGTGTGACATGCTACTACGTGAGGTGAGATGCCATTTGGGAATTGACCATTGTGGACTCGTGTGGATGTCATTAGTGGTCCTGACATTTTGTTGAAATACAGGTGAAAGCTTCAGTGGAATAACTACAACAGGGGATAGAGACGGAATGGGTGGTTTTTTGGAGGACTTTTGCTTTCAAAGGTAGCAGAGAAATCATAGAGTAGTTGCAGGAAGAGGTAATATGCACATTCTTACAATGCCTGTGTCTGTAAGAATGGTAAGAATTGTACGTTGTGGTAACAGTTATGTCCATCTTATGGACTCCTTTTTGCATACTATAATACTTGACCCAAGTCAGATGCACAAGTATGAGCAAACAGGTACAAGTTAGCTAAAATTATAACCTCAAATTTGTTCTTGTTTAGAGATATTTTCTTTCTTTTAAACGTTTTATTTATTTCTGAGAGAGAGAGAGAGAGCATGAGCAGGGGAGGGTCAGAGAGAGAGGGAGACACAGAATCCAAAGCAGGCTCCAGGTTCTGAGCCAGCTGTCAGCACAGAGCCCGACATGGGGCTGGAACCAACAAACCGTGAGATCATGACCTGAACCGAAGTTGGACACTTAACTGACTGAGCCACTCAGGTGCCCCAGAAATATGTTCATTTGATGTTGCTTTTTCTCTCAAATTGGACAAGAATATGTATTTTGACAGTGGTAAAAAAATGAAGTGATCGCAGATAATATGATTATTCCACATCTACTCCCCAATTCTCCAGCGGACTTAATTATGCTAAGCACTGCGTACCACCTTTATTTCAGAAGAACCATGCAATGTGACAAATTAATTTGCTTAAAATATTCAGCACAGGTAGCTTTAAATATCTGTAGCAGAGTTTTTCAAATCATGGAGAAAAGAAAGTAAATCTATTTTTCTCCAAAAGAGTAGACTTTGATTTAAGTTTGGAGAGCATCAGGAAGCTGTGAAGTCTTTAAGGAGTATAATAGTTGTATGTGAAAGGTTGATTTGTTGCTAAGTGATGGTACACATTTATTTGATGAAACACATTTATTTTATTTATTTATTTATTTATTTATTTATTTAATTTCTAGGAGAGAGAGAGAGACAGCGTGAGCAGGGGAGGGTCAGAGAGAGAGGGAGTCACAGACTGAACATACTCCAGGCTCTGAGCTGGCAGTCAGCACAGAGCCCGACGTGGGGCCCGAACCCACGAACCGTGAGATCATGACCTAAGCGAAAGTCAGACACTTAACTGACTAAGCCACCCAGGCACCCCGAACCACATTTATTTTATAGGAGGATGGTCAATTGCTGTACTATAAATCTGACATCTAGGAAAGCCTGACGTCTAAAAATGAGTGAAGTCACAAAATGATAAGATGAAATCTCTAGGTTGCAGACACATAGGGATGTTTAGCTTTGTTTGATGGATAATTGAGAGTGTTTGAAAGTTTTAAGCAGGGAAAGGAAACGATCTGAGCTGTGTATTTATTAACTAATATGAAAATTGGTTGCAGGATTGAAATGTGTGGAGAAGAGCAGTGTTTCATTAACACGACTCTGAGAGATTTCATTCGATTCCCTTTGAAAAAAGTTCCATGATAAAACAACTGAGGAAATATTGGGTTTCCAAACATTGGATTAAAGAGATTTAAAGATGTTTCTTTAATGTAGTCTCTCACAGGCTTTGTGAATCTCCCAAGTCAGACTTGGGACTATGCACATCATGGAAGTCTTTGTTCAAGAACTCCATTATTCTTTGGAACATTATGACAATTTGGGGCTATCTTATAAACCGGTGATCTGGATGACCAAACCTGAACTTGAGGAGGAATTATAGGAATGGGAAGGAAGGAAGAGATTATAATGAGCATGCCTTATTTGACTAACAGGTGGTGAAAATAGGGAAAGGAAAAAGCCAGAAGGGAAACATGTTGGTCCACAAAGCTGAGGAGTTTAACTTAGCACTTAATGAGCTTTGAGATGCTTGGGAAACAACCAACTATAAACTAGAGCTTTGATCTGGGAAAGTGCTCAAGACTGAAAAGTTTCAGAAGCACAGACACCTGGAGAATAATGGGAATGATTAGAGCATGAGTTAAGAATATTGAAGAAATAATAGCTGCTGATTTTTTTTTCTTCAGGAAAAATGCACGGTAGAGCAAAAGACTAGTTTTAGGAAAGATATGGCCACAAGTACTTTAAAATAAGTACTTTTTTTAGTATATGACTAGTGTCATTTTCAGTGTTCAGACTGAGATATTAAAAAACTAATGTATAAAATGTTTTTCTGCTCAGCATATTAATTAACCATGGCAGGAAAGTGTGATTCCTTCTTCAGAAATCCTGACATACTCAAGATAGTTGGGCACTCATTGTTTTGTGACAAGTCAGGAATTCCTCATTCTTTTAGCTCTGTCATCCTTCTTGTAATATTGATGGCCATCTATGGTGTCCACTTCAGGATTGCAGTGCGAGGTTCCCATGTTCTCTCCTTGACATGCTCAGAAGTCTATCTTCTGGGCTTTCTGGAGAACAATCGTTCTCAAAGAAGCGTTTGTTCTTAGAACAGTGCCTGTCAGTACTTGCAGGTATATCAGTGAAAGTGTAGGAATTTATTGAATGGCTGAAAAGCTGACAAAGCACCACTACCTGAAACAAAACCTTTAAAAAAAAAGCAGATCTGAGATTAAGTAAAATACAGCGCACCCTGTCCTTTGTTATATTAATATGCTTTACGTAATTGGGTCTACCTGCATTTATGTTTAGAATGAAGTGGAT
This sequence comes from Proteles cristata cristata, assembly GCA_017311185.1. Taxonomy (NCBI): domain Eukaryota; kingdom Metazoa; phylum Chordata; class Mammalia; order Carnivora; family Hyaenidae; genus Proteles; species Proteles cristata. The sequence continues at coordinate 570,304 of JAESUZ010004428.1, read as the reverse complement.
GTAGCATGCATTTTCAAGGTCGGGATGTGGAGTTTGGAAGAAAAATAATGGAGCAGACGGTAAGCTCATAGGAAAATTAAGTCAGCCAGTTCTCCCCAGATGGTCACCTTTATACTGTTTTTGTAGCTTATGAATTAGGCACCTGTGTTTTCTTCATCTCACTCTCTGCCATGTGATTTCTTGCATTTGACATTTTAATTGCAAATAAAAACAATAAATTTGGGGGGTGATTTTTTTCACCCCCCAAAAAACACCTTATACTTTTTAACTCTTATTTTCCCTTTGAATAAATAACATATTCATATTTGGGGATTCCTAAAACGCTTATTTAAATTTTACAATTCAAATTATATGATGTGTTCTGATAATAGAAATGCAGGTATAGTTGTTTGACACACATAAAGGTTTCCTTTTGCATTTTTTAGGAGACTAGCTTGAGCAACTTTTAGGATCTGTTCAATTTCAAAATGTATATTAAATCTTTTCTATAGATCTATGACTCATGATAAAGACAGCCATTTAGATTTCATACCTAATTCAATTTAAAATGTTCTTGAATGTGATAGTCACATGTTCAGTACATCATCTACCCCCATGCATGAGAAGAACATAATACCTTTAAATAAACAATGATTTTCAGGCAAACAATGTACTTTTCTCAGTCACTGCTTTCAAACTTTTATGGAATTTGAACTGGCATTCTATTATTGAAATGTCAGGTAAAGATCAGAAGGCTACCTCTATCAGTGCTTAAGAAGCCAACACAATAATTTCTTTTGCATTAATAAGTGTTAACATTGAGATGCAGGTAAAAGAAAAGCGATTCCTAAGAGATACATAATATTTTTTTCTCTTTGTGTTACAGATACCTTTGATCAATGAAACAGGAAAATAAATTTGCTTAAAGCATTAATAAAATGTGAGGAAGTATTTACACCTGAGTTTAGGTGTTCAGTGTGTGTACAAATAAAGATAAGAAAAAACTACTCAGTAAATTATGGCAGGAATGGGTTAATATGACTTGAAAAACAAATGTCTTTCAAATTAAACTTGTTTATTTATAAGTAATTTGTCTTGCCTTAAAAAAGAAAGAGAGAGAGAGAGAGAGAGAATCCATGGGCAGATTTAAAGATTGAAATTCTTATCTTGTTCAAAGATAAAACCAAGTTTATTTTATTTAATATTCTCTCAAATGGAACAAAACCATTTACTATAAATTCAAGACCTTGTTGAAGTAGTCATTTTAGGTTTATTGCATTTGTCTGTTAATTTTAGTTAATTAGATCCTAATGACTCATGAATTAGAAAAGGTACAAGTATAATTTTAAGGGCATCTAGTGGTCTATGGGATTAAATTTTTTCATCGGACAAAATATTAAATTACTATTTAATATGAGCTTATAGCATCTTTTTTTTACATAATTATGTTACTTGTGAATTTAAAAATTTAAAAATTAACTCCTCATACTTAGAGTCTACAACTCAACCTCCCAATTCATCTCAGAGAACTTTCTTCAAATCACATTTTTAAAAAGTTTCTGATACATTTGCATGTATACAGAGATTAAATTATCATTATAGACTCAGTGAAATAGGTTTTTGAACAACAGTGTGTTGAATAGCATTGAGCAATTCAACCCGACCTCCAGACACTTTCTCCATTTCTGGACAGGTATTTTGTTTTATTATTTATTCTGTAAATAATGAGTGCCTGCCATGTTACAGACCTTAAGCTAGGCATGGACATCAAAGCGAAAAAAAAAGCAATTGTGGCTCTTGTTTTCATGAAGCTTACAATCTACAGGAGAGAGTAGCCAAATAATTGTGGAGAAAAATATGAAGTTTCAATAATGATAAAAAAATTACAAAACACTGCTGAGAGAAATCAAAGATAATAAATGGAATGGCATACTATGTTTATGGTATTGGAAGACTCAGTATTGTAGAGATGTTAGTTTTTCCTAAACTGTTACAAAGATTCAACACAATCCTAGTGAAAACGTCAACAGTCTTTTTTAAAAATCAAAACTAATTATAAAATTTATATGAAACTGCAGAGGGTATAGAACAGCAAAACTGAAAAGCATAAATAAAGTTGGAAGATTTATAGTACTCCTTTATTTCAAAACTTATTCTAAAGATATAATAATCAAGAAAGGGGGATATTTAAGTATTGATATATAGATCAATGAAATAGAATAGAGCTTAGAAATAGGCTCACATTGGGGCGCCTGGCTGGCTCAGTTGGTCAAGCATCTGACTTCGGCTCAGGTCAAGATTTCATTCATGGTTCATGGGTTACAGCCCTGAGTTGGACTCTGTGCTGACAGCTCAGAGCCTGTAGCCTGCTTCAGATTCTGTGTCTCCCTCTCTCTGCCCCTCCCCGACTCATGCTGTCTCATGACAGCATTTTTTAAAAATAAACATTAAAAAAAAAAGAGGCTCACAAATACATAGTCAATTGATATTCGATACTTATGCTCAGAAACTCAATGAGGAATGGCTAGTCCTTTCAATAAATGGTACTATACAAATTGGATATCTATATGCAAAAATTGAACTCTATCCTTCATGCCATACTCAAAAATCAACTGAAAATGGGATAAAAATATAAATGTAAGACCTGAAACTATATTATTTTAAAAGAAAGTATGGAAGAAAATCTTTAAGACTTTGGGTTAAGCCAAGATTTCTTAGATTGACTGTAAAACGCAGAGCCATAACACAAAATAGTGCCAAATTTAAAATTATTGGTTTTCAAAAGATATTAAGAAAAGTAAGTAACAGCCTATGTATAAGAGAAAATATTTTTAAAATATTTCTGATAAACGATTGTTTATCTAGAATATATAAAGAACTCTTAAAATTCAATGAAACATAAGATTTGAATAGATATTTCACCAAAGAAGAAATATAAGTGGCCCCAAATAAGCATCTGAAAATATATTCAATACCATTAGCATTTAGGGAAAAACAAATTAAAACTACACTAAAGGTACTCGTATTAGGTTTTTAAAAATAGTCCTCATTTCTGTGTATGATTTTTTAAAAAGGTAAACTGTAGCCTGTACGATTATTCATCCAATTACAGATGGGGTAGAAATAGTTCTCTCATAAAGATCTCTTATCTAGGCTCAATGCCTTCCATCTTCTTTCTCTAGTAGTTGTCTTTCATTTGATAATAAACACTCATCTTCCCAAAATTATCCCTGTTCAAAACCTCAGCCAAATCATATGGTATCCTTTGACCCTAGTTTCCTCATATGTAAAATGTAGAGTTTGGAACATTAAGTCTCTTCCAATCCTGTGATACTAGTTTATTCTCCTAAAATTGAGAAAACTTTTTGATAAAAATCAAACAAAAATAGCCTCCTTCACTGAAACTTATCTATCTATCTATGGTATAATAGATGCAGATAGATATCTAATTCTGGTAAGACATATTCCTTTTACAATTGTGCATATTAAAACCATACCATTTGTTTTGATTATTTTTTATAACCTTGTCCCCTGAGTCAAAATTTTACTCTAACTCTCATTACTGATCTATCTGAATTTCCTTAAAAAAAAAAAAAACGAATAGTGATAGAGTAGACATGCAAGTATTGATTTAGGAAATGTTGGACTTTTTAAAATTTTTTAATGTTAATTTACTTTTTGAGAGAAAGAGAGAGAGAGAGAGAGAGAGAGAGGTGTGACCAGGGGAGGAGCAGAGAGAGGGAGACAGAGTTCCAAACAGGCTCCAGGCTCTGAGCTGTTGGCACAGAGCCTGATGCAGGGCTGGAACTCACACACAACGAGATCATGACCTGAGCTGAAGTTGAATGCTTAACCAACCGAGCCAGCCAGGCGCCCCTGGACTCATTCTTGTAATTGGTACACATTTGTGTATATAGCAAGCTATTTTTAATTAGGACTCAAAGACCAAAGCAAGTCTGGACAATTTCAATTAAGTATTGAAAAGGATAGTGGAAAAAGATCTGCCCTGGGATTCAGAGTACCTTAGTTTTGGTTCTGGGTTTATCACTATTTTCAGACTATTTAGAAGTACTTACTCTTTAGATCATAGACAAGTAAGATTTTGGTTTCCTCATCTTTAAATTTTTGGAGCCTGATTTGATTACTAATAGGGTACCTTCCATTTGGATAGTTGATTGCTTCTATTCAGATTTATTACTTTCAGGCACATATGAAAATTTAAATTAGGCTCACTGTCTGTTGAGAACACTAAATAATTCATTTACTGTCTTATATTTACTAATATACTTAAATATTTAAATAGCTCATTTACTGTCTTGTATTTACTGTTCGCATACCTGGTGACAGGGTTTTCTATTACCTCTTGTTCGAGATTCTTCCTTTTGAGCTCATGTCTCTGAAGCCATCTTAGCATCTTTCTGTGTTGGTCCGTTCTTTCAGGGACTCAAACTGCCCTTGGGTTCGATTATGATCTTTGTTTTACTGAAAAGGAAACTCAGGTGGGTTAATACCATCATCTAACTCCTATGTTCAAACCCCTCAGCTTCCTTTCCTCTCTGGTTCCTGTCTCCTTTCAAATAACTGGGATATTCTGCCAGAACAGAGAAGACCAAATAAAACTCAGAACATCAACTTGAGAAAGCAGTGTGTGGGTATGGGCAGGTTCTCCCAGTGAAGGCTGCAAAAAAACCATAAACTCAAATACAAAAGGCAAGGGATTCCTAGTACAAACATTTGGTAATTGATTAAAGAGCTGAGGTGATAGAGTAGACTCCACTCTCTTTTCTTACTTCTTTAGACTTCGAGACAGTAGCAGTTGTTTCTAGGTTAAAACTCCTCTAGAGTAGGACATTTGAATTTTGGAGAAGGAGCTGAGATGAGAAAAGAGGCACAGCAATATCCCCAGATACTTTCCAAGGGCCAGGGGTGACTGAATCATCCTATCCAGTGACAGACCATCTCTGTAGTACCCCTTGCTGAAGTGGGCATTCTTCAGTCACTTGCATACCTAAATCCTGGAAATAAGCTTTTATTATCAGAAACTATGTCTACTGACGGATGGAAATGCATATTTGATTATGGAAGCAAATAGTTTAATCTAAGTTGTTAAGTATACATATTAGAGCAAAAAAATATCACTGACTCTTTGATAGTCCTTAATTTTATCCAATACTTTATATAACGATACTTATAACCAAATAACACTTCATTACTTACTGGTAGTTTGATATGAAAATGCAGTTAAGTTACTAAACAATTATTTTTCCTCCTCTATTCCCAAGCTTTAGTTTATAAAAGAAACGTCAGTAGAAAGTCAGAAAGCAGCCCCAGGGAATCTAACATAATGAGGAGAAACTCATTATTTTATGTTTTTTACTTGGAAGTTTAAATCATCTTAATAGTAATTATGTTCTCAACAAAATGCATAAGCTATTCACCATAACCATTTCTGCAAACTCTAAGCTTCGCTTTGTCCTATGAACATCTTTTAAAGATATAGATGTAGATGGTATCACACTAACCTCACCACACAATTCCCAAGGTAACTAAGAAATTGGATGACAGTGTGATATAGTAGCGATAAGGTAAAAGGGGAAACATATTATTAAGTAGCTTGATAGCAGAATAATATATCAAAGTGTGTCAGTTTGGATAAAAGCATTCATCCATTTTCTAGTAGATACTTAGGACATGAAAAGTTATATTTGTAAGGTTTCTATATAACCAGCTCTCTGAAAACACCCTGCTTGACTGGGTGTCTCTCCAAAAATTTCTCGATAAAGTCTTTCCCTTCCAGTTTCCTGAACACTATGAAAAAGGGAATCGGTATTTACTAATGATAATTATGAAAAAATTTTATAATATGCATGGGTAGAATCATTATCAGTATAAAAGCTTGGTTGCTTTCTTATGTACCAAGCTAGGGAAATATTATAAAGCCTAAGGGTCTACATCATTTTGTGTCTAGTATTTTAAGATGTTAAATAATAAGTATTTAACTTTTCTTGAGAAGTCATTAGATTAGGAGTTATGGAAAGAAAGGTAAAATACACAGATTTCAATTTTAACGTAAACTTAAAGCTCTGTGAAAGATACTGTGTTCTTTGATCCATCTGCATCTAAGGTCAATTGAGGTCATAAATGAAGCATAAATAAATCATAGTGTGGATGGACAGGCTGGGTGGCTGGGGGTACACTATTGAGGTATCATATTGCTAATCTGTAGTGGTAGTTTTATTGTATTCCTACAGTCATATACTTAACTGGCCAGTGGATAAGTGTTCATTATATTCGTTTTCTAAGAAACTTCAGGAACAACTTGTCTACATACAAAATGTTGTAGTTCGGACAGTGCATTTTAAAATACCTCCCCAGAGAGCTTAAAATAAGACTTCTCTAAAATTTTTCACAAGTGCTAAAATGAACTTTGATGTATTTTTAAGTCATACCCACTGGTTCTTCCTCCTCCCACTTGTGGAAGGAAGATTAAATTTGATCATTGTAGAAAGATGGAGTCCAGTCCCTTAAATCCTCATTTTCTCAGAATTCGCATTTTGTGAGAAGTCTAAATCTTCTCCATAAGGCTTGACACAAGTATCACTAACTAGTAAATACAAATACTTGCATTTATGTCACAAGAAGACCCAATTCCATACAATCAGTTCCACTCAACAAACAATTTTTAAGTGCCTACAATTGTCATGATTCTGTATTGGATACAATGGCATATACAAAAATTAGTAGGACACAGATGTCCTAATATTTAGTATAGAAGAGAACAGTAAGTTTTTCAACTTCTTTCAGATGTGCAAGACAGATTACATTTTGTTCGGGTCTAATCCTTCATGGATCCCAAAGTATAGTCAAATCAGGTGTTGGTTTGCATGGATGCCATGAAGGTTGAAACAAACAAACAAACAAAAAAATTAGCTAATTTCACTGTCATTAGGAGCAAGGGAATAGTTGGTTGTCATGATGTACAGACATGGATGCAAGATTAAATAGCAAAGTAAGGTGAAACTGTAGAAGAAAAGGGAAGACATATAATACAATAGAAAAGAAAGCTCAAACAAGGGCACCTGGAAGGCTTAGTAGGTAAAGCGTCCGACTTCAACTAAGGTCATGATCTCATGGCTCGTGGGTTAGAGCCCCGTGTTGGGCTCTGTGCTGACAGCTCAGAGCCTGGAGCTTGCTTCAGATTCTGTGTCTCCCTCTCTCTCTGACCCTCCCTTGCTCATGCTGTCTCTCTCAGAAATAAATAAAAACATTTAAAAAAAGAAAGCTCCAACAAAAGGAAATGAATTTTGATTTCCTGAGGTCTCAGGTAATGGCAGGCAAATCAAGATTTAATTTTACTTGCTTGGGAAAATTAGAATGAATTTTAAAAGGTGGCAGGGGAGAAGGAAGAAGGGGAAAAAAAGGACGAAACACTGAATATAGTTCCTAGAAAAACTGGGAAGCATTACTCATTCTGACCATATAATAGATTGTTTAACAAAGAAAACTGTATCTTAAGCTTTGTATACCTAAAGATTTGTTTATTGGGTAAGTAATCACTTTCAAATGTAATGGGTACCTTCCATTTCAGAGAATCTCTTAGCAACTACAGCTTTTCATTTTGGAGCCTAAATTGTTCCTTTGGTTGTGGTAGGTTTGGCAAATACTTTAAGCAGAGTCTGGGCCAGAATTTTGTCATTATATAAATTCATAATTTAAAAATTCTATATTGCCAAACATTTTTTGTTATATACTTCAGTGCCATCCCAAATTCCATGAAGTCATTCAGTTTTTGATAAATAACACAAAGTAGACTATCCTTAACACCATCGTGAGTGAAGTTTTTAATTTGAGCACACATAAATTGGACTAATTCTCTTTGGGTTTGCCAATTAGTCTGCATTTAAGAAACATGGCAAGTTGTTGGTGGATCAAAGCAGAAATGATTGGCAGATGAGAAGGACACACTGATTATCATGTCTTATTAGTAACCTGTAAAGTGAGAGTGTTTTCTTCCATAACACAGCACTGGAAGTGCAAAGCATTATTGACCATTTATTTTATTTTCTTGGTAGATATGCTCTGCTGTACAGCACTAGATTTTTAAACTGACCATTTATCTGCCTAGTGGGAGTTGATTATTAAGTAGTGAAGAATTTTGCAAGCCAGATATATAACATTGGTCGTTTGAAACTGGCCATAATAAGAGTATTCACACAACAGAAATCAGCAAATGCTACCAATCAGGGCTTCTGTTTTGTTCTGTTTTGTCTGTTTGTTTTGGAGAGCTGGTTACTAATTATTTACCAGGACACCACTCTTGCTATACTGTTCTGTGCCTCACTCATCATGTTCTGCGGACACTGGTTTTGCCTATTTTTCCAACATGGAGACTTGTTCCCCTCAGTTTAAGGTCTTTGCCCTTGCTGTTCTCTTTGTCTGGATCCTATTTCCTCTGGCTTTTCATAAGGTTTTCTCTTTCTTAACATTCAGGTTTCATTCTAAACGTCACCTTTCCAGAGAGGCTTTCCAAGACTGTCTTAATCAAAGGACCACCATATATAACTCAATATCATCAACCTTGGGTCTGCAACCTAGAATAGTATCTTCAAAGTGTGCTCCACGGGGCCCCTGAGTGGCTCAGTTGGTTAAACGTCTGGCTCTTGGTTTCATCTCAAGCCATGATCTTATGGTTCATGAGTTCAAGCCCCGCATCTGGCTCTGTGCTGACACTTGTGGAGCTTGCGTAGGACTCTCCCTCTCCCCCTCTCTCTCTTTGTCTCCCCTGCTTGTGCTCTCTCTCTAAAAATAAATAAATAAGCTTTAAAAAAATTATATGCTTTTGTATCAGTTAGTTTGTATCTGATTGCAAGTCTCAGAAAACTAAATAGTAAAGCGTATATTTCTCTTAGGCAAGAATCATAGGCTTACACAGTTGAAAGTCTAATACAACAGCTCAGTGGTGGCATCAAGGACGAGGCCCCTTTCTTTTTTCTGCTCCACCTTCCTTAGCATGTGAAGGTTTTCTGCATGATCCCAAAATGGGAAAAGAGGAAAGGTGCAAAGACCAAATTGCTGAAGGTGGCAGTTTGTCCATTTATAAAAAGACTTCCTGGAAGCCATACCCAGTGCCTTTACACTTAAAACAATTGGCCAGATGACAAGAGTCTGGAAAGGAAAGTATTTTTGCTTTCCAGCTTTTATAGTAGAAGGCAAGGGACATGAGGATTTTATATGGCTTTAGAGTAGATAATTCATATTGTTTGCCACAGTACCCAAAAATGTTTATGGAATTAGTGGACAATATCGTTTAAATGACCCAGCTCTATCTTCATCCAAGTTCCAGATTCAGATGAGTCATAGGTCAGATTCCGCAATCTAAATGTCAGTCAAGTTAATAAAAATTCATCATAAAGGAAAAAGAAAATGATAATTTGATTATTACAGATTACTGGAAGCTCATGACATTTAAGTTTCAATATTTTCTTTGTTTTGGTTGTAATGTCCAACCTATCTTAAAGGAAATTTTTCCAAAATATGTTACCTTGCTATCATGAGGCAGCTGATGATTTGATCACTTTTCAATGATCAAAATATGTTATCAGTATGAACATATTGATTACAACATAATATATTAAAGGGTCACCTTCTGAGACTTTGTGTAGTGCTATTTGCCCCCAGCAAATGGCCCATGATGCTATGTAAAAAAATTTTTTTAATGTTTATTTATTTTTGAAAGAACGAGAGCACAAGTAGGGAAGGGGCATAGAGACACACACACACACAAAATCTGAAGCAGGCTCCAGAAACTGAGCTGTCAGCACAGAGCCCAATGCAGGGCTCAGACCCACAAACCGCAAGATCATGACTTGAGCAGAAGTCAGACGCTTAACCAACTGGGCCACCCAGGCGCCCCTACCTTTATTTTATTTCTAATCCCTTTTCTGTGCCAGAATAGAGAAATAAATAAGAGAGCACAGGCACTGCAGTCAAACACATATGGTTTTGGATCCCAGCCCTGTCATTTACTAGTTGTATTGCCTTGAGCCAGATAATTCATCTTTCCAAGCCTTAGTTGTTTGTTCTTTATCTTTAAGTACACAGTGAAAACAATAGTAATTCTTTTATATATTTATGAGGATATTACAAAAGGATACAAGCAGGGTAAATAAGCCCTGAATAAATGATGACCATTACCTCACTGTGTTCTGGATCACATATAAAACTGTCAGTAGTAGGGGCGCCTGGGTGGCTTAGTCGGTTAAGCATCCGACTTTTGCTTAGGTCATGATCTCGCGGTTCGTGGGTTTGAGCCCCGCGTCGGGCTCTGTGCTGACTGCCAGCTCAGAGCCTGGAGCCTGTTTCGGAGTCTGTGTCTCCCTCTCTCTCTGACCCTCCCCCGTTCACGCTGGCTATCTCTCTCTCCTAGAAATAAATAAGAATTTAAAAAAAAAAAAAAACTGTCAGTAGTAACCTGAAGAATGCCTCTGTAATAGGCTTCCTGCATCAGCCCCATCTGGAAGAACTAGTGAAAGAGCAAATTTCAAGGCTCAACCTTCAATGTCCTTTTTATGTCAATTTTTAATAATAAATGGTCCAGGGTTAAATTTTTTTGTTGACTGAAACTTGAGAACCACTGCTTTCAGCCCCCAAGGATTTGTTGATCAGATTACCTTAATCTCTGTTAACAACCTTGGAGAAGTGCGGGGAGTGATTTTAAGAATATGGATTCCTGAGTCACATCTCAGTGTAGCCCAGATTCTAGAGCCGTGTCACTGAGATTCACATCTTAACTCTACAACTTCCCTGGGGAAGGCATTTTAACTATATTGGTCACAGTTTCCTTTTCTGTAAAATGAGGAAGTGCTGTTAAGAAGAGTAAAATGCTGTGTGGACAGGCTTAATGAGTGATGGGCATTAAGGAAGGCACCTATTGGGATGAGCACTCGGTGTTGTATTTAAGTGATGAATTACCGGGTTCTACTCCTGAAACTAATACTATGCTGTATGTTACCTAGCTTGAATTCAAATAAATATTTTTTTAAAAAAAGGGGAGTAACATGTTTAAATAAATGCCATACTAAATACTATGTATAATAGATATTAATATTATAAGTAACATTGCTGTTTAAAATCCCCAGGGTGTATCTTGAGATTCCATATCAGTGATTCTCAATATGACTATACATTGTAATCATCGAGGAGCTCTGCAGATCCTTAAGTCTAGGCCATACCCCAGAACAATGAAAGCAGAAATATATGTAGGTATGATCTAAGTATGTGCTTTTTTTCCCCCCCCAGTGCTCCCAGCTGACTGCAGTGGGTAGCCAAGACTGGGAACCACTCCTCCTTGTCATTTAAAAGCTCTCCAGGTGATTCTGATGATCAGTGAATACTCTCTGAAAGAGGTCTACTGGTAAATGGACTAGAGGTTAATCTTTATTGAGGGAGGAAAGATTAAGAGATCAGCCTCTGACCAGGAAATCCTGCAGAGCACAGAGCTATTATAAAAGTACTGAATGTTGAAGGAAAAGCTGCTAAAAGAAAAGCTGTGAATGGAATAAAAATAAAAGGCACCAGGTTTAGAATCACTTAGATCCGGACTCCTGGCCCAGATCTCTTGTTTGTTAATGAGATTCGTAAAGCTCTCTAGAAGCCTCAATTTTCTCATTGCAAAATGTGGATATTTACTACCACATAAAGGTTGTTGTAAGGAGAAAATGGGTTAAAAATGTAAAGCTCTTAGTATACAATGCCCCCTACTTTGTAGACATTAAATAAAAGTTTACTGTTATTGTTGCTTTTAAAAGTAAGGACTATCTGTGCACCTGGGTGACTCAGTTAAGCATCCAACTTCAGCTCAAGTCATGATCTTGCAGTTCTCGAGTTTAGACCCATGTCAGGCTCTGTGCTGACAGCTCAGAGCCTGGACCCTGCTTCGGATTCTGTGTCTCCCTTTCTGTCTGCCTTTCCCCCACTCTTGCTCTCTCACTCTGTCTCTTGGTAATAAATAAACGTTAAATTTTTTTATAAAATTTTTAAAACATTTTTTATTATGGAGAGACAGAGAGACAGAGCATGAGCATGTGAGGGGCAGAGAAAACAGGAGACACAGAATCCGAAGTAGCCTCCAGGCTCTGAGCTGTCAGTACAAAGTCCGTCATGGGGCTCAAATTCACAAACCGCAAGATCATGACTTGAGCAGAAATCGGATGCTTAACAGACTCATGCCACCCAGGCATCCCAACATTAAAAAATTAAAAAAGAGGAAATGAAGATTATTGTACGTCTAAAGTTAACAACACCGGAAACAAGAGATTTTGGGAGATGTGGACAAACAGGAATCCTTTTACACTGTTGGGAATGCAAACTAGTGCAGCCACTCAGGAAAATGGTATGGAAGTTCTCCAAAAAGTTAAAAATAGAACTTCCCAATGACCCAGTACTTGCACCACTAGATATTTCCCCAAAGGATACAAAAATACTAATTTGAAGGGATATATGCACCCCGATGTTTATGACAGCATTATCTACAGTAGCCACATTACAGAAAGAGTTCAAATGTCCATTGACTGATGAATGGACAGAGAAGATGTGTGTATGTTTGTATGTGTGTGTGTGTGTGTGTGTACTACTCAGCCACTAAGAAGAATGAAGGCCTGGAATTTGCAATGACTTGGGTGGAGCAAGAGAGTATGAGGCTAAGTGAAATAAGTCAGTTAGGGAAAGAGAAATACCATGATTTCACTCATATGTGGAATTTAAGAAATAAAACAAATGAATATGGTGGGGTGGGGGAGGAAACTGAGGAAGAGATTTTTTTTTTTTTTTTATTTCTAGGAGAGAGAGAGAGACAGCGTGAACAGGGGAGGGTCAGAGAGAGAGGGAGTCACAGACTGAAACAGGCTCCAGGCTCTGAGCTGGCAGTCAGCACAGAGCCCGATGCGGGGCTCGAACCCACGAACCGCGAGATCATGACCTAAGCGAAAGTCGGACGCTCAACCGACTAAGCCACCCAGGCGCCCCTGAGGAAGAGATTCTTAACTACAGAGAACAAAGTGACAGTTACTGGAGGGGAAAGGGTAGGGAGATGGGCTAAATGAGGGATGGGGATTAAGGAGGGCACTTACGATGAGCCCTGGGTTTTGTATGTAAATGATGAATCACCAAGTTGTACATTTGAAGAAAAAAGACGGTAATAACATTGCTTGGTGACACATGTTAACTGCACTTACTGTGATGAGCACTGAGTAGCATGTGCAATTCAAGAATCAATATGTTTTATGCGCAAAACTAATATCACACTGCAAGTTAATTATATTTCAGTAAAAATTACATTAGTTAAAAGAAAAAAGTGAAGTTTAATGAAATCCAGAGTCTAAGAAAGAGTGAGGAGGCAAGGGTAATACCCCAGCACTTTTGAGGTAATGAGATAAATAATAGGGGGATGAACCTGAGAATTGGTGGGCCAGACGAGGGGTGGGTTTCTGGAAAACATTCTGCGATCTTGCTTTCATAGTTTGTCTTGCAGCCTGCCCGTCCATCTCTAATATTCCTCCTAGCCTGAGCTAAACTAGTGAACCCAAATTTCTATATTAGTAACCAAATTTGGTAGGACAGTTTCATAAAATATGTTTAAGGAGGTTCCGGATAAGAACATTGTGGGGACTCATAACAAAACTATGAACAGTTTATTGCATTAGTTTTAAGAACAAGCATTTTGCTGAACTTCTTTTGCTCCCTTTCAGATCCTGGCCTTGTAGGTTTCTGGTACTTTTACAGAGCTAAAGGAAATCAGAATTACTTTGAAAACTCCAGTCTCGTGTCCAGTTTATCACTCACCACCTCTTTGCAGCACCAGCCAAGTCTGGGCTGGAGGGATCTTATTTCTCCCACTTTGGGTTCTTAGGCTTCTTTTGGCGTTTGCCAACTGCTGTATATCCTGTGAACTCATACTTCTCGATTCTCTTGGGTGGGTACCAACAAGATGGTTCAGGCTCCAGTGGCCTCTGCTGTCCAGTTCTCTCCCTCTGATCAGACAGGCATAGGTGACAGGCAGACCGCCAAGTCCATTGCATTGCCTGTCCAACCGGGAAAGATTCTAGTCTCCCTTCGCTCAAGCACCCCCGGTGGCTACCATTGGTTCTATTGTGAACACTTCTCAGTGGTCAGAAGGGAAGCAAAGACTTAGTACTCTGACCCAAATTAATGATGTAACACTTCTCCATGAATTTTCTTTCATCTCACAATTACTTCTTACTTAATTAGGACCGGAAAAGGCCTTCTGTGTAATGTGACGGAGTTGACCCAGCCTTTAAATAAGATGTGCCTGGTTTCCTTGATCCCTTTTTTTGAATAATATATCTTACCCTTGAATGGTCATAGGAATCTGAATCTTAAACAAACAAACAAACAAACACAAATCATGATGACTGTATCTCAGTCCTATAGATTTTGATTTAATTAGTGTGGGGTAGCAGCCTTGTTTAAAAACTCAGGTGATTCTAGTAATAGCCTTTGCTAAGGAACACTGTTGTAGAATAGGGTGGTACTTAACACTAATTACTTTGATCCGTGAGCTTTTATCGGTCATTCTGAGACCTTTGGAAAAAACCCATTTAGTGTTACACAGGGTATTAAAGAATAATGAAAGATCATTTTATTTACTTTCTCAACAAATGGGGTCTGTGAACCGACAACTTTGGAATCACTTGAAGCGTTTGTTTAAAAGGCAAATTCCTAGGCCTTACTTTCACCACCTTCTGAATTAACCTCTCTAAAGTAGAGGTGGGGGGGAAGGGGTCAGTAACATACATTTTAGTAATTTCCCCCAGGTGACTGTTAAGCATATTCATGGTTTAGAGCCATTAATCTGTACCAGAACTCTTCAACCTGGACTGCACATTAGAATCACATAGGGGCCATAAAGATACCCATGTCCAAAAAGACCAATGGTTCTCAACCTTGGCTGCACTTTAGTATCACCTGGAGGGTTTTCAAGAGCCTCATGCCCAGCCCTCACTCTGCCAATCACATCAGAATCTCTGGGATGAGACCTGAGCATCTATGGTTTTTCCAACTCCCTAAGTGATACCAATCTACAGCCAAGGTTGAGAACCAATGTTCTGAATATTCTGGTTTAATTTGGGGGGGGGGGATGAGTTGCAGGTGTTAATAACATTTAAATGTACCTCAGATGATTGTAATGTGCAGCCAAAGTTGAGAACTCCTAAATATTCCGCTTGGTGTCATTTTCAGCTTTTCTGAACTTCCCTCAGTGTGGTTACTCAGTGCCCTTTGGCCTAGAGATAGAGGCTTGCCTCCTTCCCCCACACCAGATCCATGCCAGTCTTGACCAAGGTGCATAGTGATCTGGAGGTTTAGTCCCACAAGAAGCTGTGTATCCACCTAGACATAAACCTCTAACCCCTGACTTTCTGAGTTAGTTTCATTAATTAATCCATCACTCATTCTTTAAGTGTATTAAGCACCTAATATTTGTCAGGTACTCTGCATTGAACAATGGATACAATGACAAGTAAGATGTTGTTCCTGACACCTCAATAAGCTTATGGATTTGGAAGGGTAAAGGAGGGGGATATATATGCAAACAGAGGTATAGCAGAGAGTAGTTTTTATTACAGTGAATGAATGAAAAGAGAAATGTGGAACACAGACATGATGGCAACTTACCTGCTTTGGAGAATCAGGAAAGACATGTCTAAGGAGATGCTATTTAAGCCAAGTCTTCCATACATAGTTTAAAACACCTTCCATGATACGAGTTCTTTCCACTTCCTCTCTTGCTACTCTTGCCCTGGTTTCGATTTTAGCCTACCTAACTCTTTTCAGTTCTCTGAATGCCCTACACTCTCTTGACAAAACTTCAGTCTGCATCGATTTGCCTAAAACTCTTCCCATTTTCCTCACCTGCACCTCCTACCTAGGATTCTGTTTAGCTATTACTTCCATGAAGAAGTCCTTCCTGACCTCCTGAGTTATGATAAATGTCTTTGTTATACATTCATGCACTATCCTTAAATGGTTCTTTTATAAGACATGCCCACTTTATTGCATTTCTGTGACCCCTGCAACCTATAAAGTTCATGAAAGTGACAGCAACCAGATGTCTCCTTTACCACTATGTCCCATTCAGACCACAGTGTCTGGCATTATTGGATGAATGAATTAACCCACGAACAAAGGATGATATGTGCAAAGCCATACAGGTATGGAAATCTGGCGTGTCCTAGAACAACGAATATTTTGGATGGCCAAAGTATAGAATGGGCAGGAGGAGGTTTCTAGAGATGATTCTGGAGAGGGTGGTTGTTAAGGGCCTTGTATGTAACCCTGCAGGGTATGAACTTCACCCTGCAGGCAGTGGGAAGTCAGAGAAGGTACTATGTGGGGAAGTATAGTAATGAAGTTTATTATTCAGGATAGTCACTCTGGTAACAAAGTGGAGGGTGGAATGAACTAAAAAGGCGAACTTAGAAAACAGTTGGGAGATGTGCCAGTAATAAGGTGAAAAATAATAGAGGCTTTTCTGAACTAATCAAGCAAAAGGGCTCCATTCAAAAGGGATATTTGAGATAGAACTACAGCTCTTATTGACTAACTAAATGTGGGGGTGAATGTGAAAGATGATGTCTAGCTTGGAGGACAGGCTGGGCAGAGATGCTATTAATGGAGTTATGGAATACGGGAAGAGAAGAGCTAGTTTCACGAAAAAAAATAAAGAGCTCAGTTTGTGACAGTTGAGAGTTCCATATACCTATAGACAGCTAGATAGTCTTTTGTGCAGTTAGAAATGCATACGTTCTTAGCTTGGTAACTTATTGATCGTGGATATGGCTGGTATTGTCCAATTGACTATGTTGACTTCTGGTTTATGTACAAAAAGACAAACTTTTCAAATTGGCAAAGTTGTGTTGATTTCATGATTTTTGCTTCATTGGGCCACAATTGGCAATCAGTTGGCAATACTTCAAAGGAAAGTCTCCATTAAAGTCACTCACTGGTTATTTTCTTTGATTAGATACATATATGTATGCCAACCCCACCCAAATTCTAAATCATTCTAAAAACAATTTTATTATAAATAGCAATGCTGTTATATTTCTTTTTCATTTGATTGTGAGTTCAGAAAGGAAGTGTGTCTTAACCCTTCCACATAATCTTAGTGCCAGGTCTAATGGGAACAGAAATTAGAAGATGGATGGATGGATGGATGGATGGGTGGATGGATGGACGTATGGATGGAGGGATGGATGAATTTATAATCTGGCAGGGATATGGGAGCTAATCACTTAGAAACTGAAAACCTTCTATCTTAAACATAAATGCCTAAGTGACCTTGCACTTAATTATTGACTACAACAGATAGAAGAAATCATCATACTTTATTTTTATTTTTATTTTTTTTATTTTTTTATTTTTTATTTATTTCTAGGAGAAAGAGAGAGACAGCGTGAGCAGGGGAGGGTCAGAGAGAGAGGGAGTCACAGACGGAAACAGGCTCCAGGCTCTGAGCTGGCAGTCAGCACAGAGCCCGATGCGGGGCTCGAACCCACGAACCGCGAGATCATGACCCAAGCGAAAGTTGGATGCTTAACCGACTAAGCCACCCAGGCGCCCCAATACTTTATTTTTAAAATGGCCTTTTATCATATCATTTTTCTCTAGGAACTACAAAACCATCCTGGGAATTTTAAAGCTATGGGTGTAAAAAGACAATGTTTCTTGATACATTAACCTTTGATATTGTCTATCGAAAGAGGATCATTTAACTTATTACTGAAAAATTTTTTTTGCTTGGTACTGTTCTTCGAAGCTCTTGTAGGTGGGTACATAATCAGATTATTATTTTAGGAAGATAAATTAAATTTAGGGACCATAGGAAGAGTCTGGAGGAGAAGAAGTGACTCTGTTTGGACATAGGGGAGATGATGATAAGGGCTTGGAATGATAATAGTTACATGGAGAGAGCCCATTAATTAATTAATTAATTCATTAAATATTTATTCATTGTATTATATGATGGGGATGCGAAGGTTACTCAACGTAGAGTTTGGATAAAAGTTTAAACTGTAAGAGTTTATAGATAAACATATATTATACTAATAAATGTAAAATTGCAGATGTGATAAATGTGGTATGGGAAAGGAAAAGTCACACTGAAAACATCTCAGAGGTAAAATTGACAGGATTTCTTTGGTTATTGGGGTATCGATGAAAGGCACACTTCTTTTTCTTTCCTGATATAATATTCAAACTGATTTGTGTGACAGAGAACACAAATGAACTGCCATCAGAAGAGGTGTGCTCAGTGACTAATTGTGTAGAACAAATTAAAATGACTTTTTATCAAAAGATGAGGTCAATAAGCTATGAATTACAAGTTCTGATTTTGCAATTTATTGCACTTAGTTTTCATTGTACCATTCCATTGGAATGATGGTACTTTACTGATAAGATACAGTTGACTCTAGATCCCTCTGTTTTGATTTTTTTTTTTCAGATGTTGCCAGAGCAATTGAATTACTGGAAAAGCTACAGGAATCTGGAGAAGTACCAGTGCACAAGCTACAGTCCCTCAAAAAAGTGCTTCAGAGTGAGTTTTGTACTGCTATTCGAGAGGTATGACTGAAATTTTAATAACTATACTTAGCCATAGGTCTTCTGAATAGAAAAATGCCTTTTCCACAAAAACAGTTGAAATAGTTAAGATTGGAAATACATCTTAGCTTTCTGTTTTTAGCTGCTTGGAAGATGATAAAATATAATTTAGCAGGCTAAATTCATAAATTAGATCCAGTCAAGATTTATACATTCATATAAAACCAACTGTTGACATTATGGTACCAAAGAAGTCACTGCCTCAGCAGGTAACTGTTATTTACTTGTAGTCTAAAATTTTTAGTGGTCACATGAAGTCATATGGATATTCAGTTCAGAATAGTCATAATTAATGGAGGTTGTGCTTTTCTTAAAAGAACATTCAACTGAATCTTGGATAAATCTGAAAGAGTAACCACTTCTGATTAAGATTATAGTTATCCAAACATTATTGTCTAGTGTAATAATGGAAAATCCCTGAACAGACTGATATGCCCTTCCAGCAAATCTTTGTGATGCTTTCCTCACTAGAGATTTTAAGAAGCTTAATGTAAAACAAGTGTGTAGAAATGAATGTTTGAATTTTGTATTGACCTGTGGAGGAACTGACTAGTCCACTAATTAATTGTTAACACAGAATTCATTTGAGATGTATACACCATATTCTTTATCGAGTAAAATAATATTTAGTAAGCTCATCATTTCTTCCCCACCAGGCACTAAGTAATAATTCCTTAGTTAGAACCTGAAGTCCATAACTCCACCATATTTGCTCTGCGAGAAGTTGCCACTAATGAATTATCTACTGTCATGTCTCCAAAACCAGTTGAACGCAGTGACTACCTGGAGAGTTTGTTGTAGCAAAGGACATACACTTGTCAAGGAATACTTGTTACCAACTTCCCTTCCTCTGTGCAACTCTGTCTGTGGCCAAAGCACATATTTTTACTTCAACAATGCTAATATATGAGTAGTCACTACACAGGAAAGACGTAGGTGGCTAAGACAGAAACATACAAATCTTCTCTCAGTATAGATTTAAACAGTAGCCTATCCAGTGGGGTATAGTTTGGATTTTGCTGAGATTTGATTTAGACTGTGCTTGTGCTAAATCTTTATCAGGTAAAGTTGTTCACTATTAAATTTTTGTTTATAATGAACACATCTTAATAACCAGAATTGTGTCTCCGAGTTCTAATCTATGAATTTAACCAAAGACTGAAAGGATATTTCTGAAAGTGTATGAGTTCTCAGCCACCATCTGCTCAGTGGGCAAGGTATAGATAGGGGAAACCTCATGGTCTCTCTAAGTTCAATTCCTATAGTCACTCTGTAGATCAAAGTTAAATCCCCTACACACTCTTTTCTTCCTTCACAGAGTGCTTGTTACTCCCCTGAGATTTGATGGCCAAGTTTTCATTTTTAGATATTCTATCATCTCTCTTACTTTCCATAGAACTAACTAAAGGATAGGACACATCAAACGTATATCTCTGCTAACTGGGAATTTGGCATGTAGGCAAGGCAAAGTCTCTACCTTTGTGGAATCTACATTCCAGTGAGAAAATTATGATAAATAAATATTCAATAGAATGTCAGAGGGTGACAAAACTATGGAAACAAAAGAAGCAGGATTAGGACAAGTAGGAATAAAGCTCTATTACGTTAGGGCGATAGGAAAATAACCTAATTGAAGTAACAGAACAAGTCACAAATATCAGTGGGATACAGTTTTCCAGGTGGAAGAAACCACAAGTACAAAACTCCAGAGTCAAGAATGATCTTAGTCCATGAAAGGAAGATCCCAAAAGCCAGAATGTCTGCAGTGAAATGAGCAAGATAGGCTTCCCCGAGGCAGCCAGAGAGCAGACCACATGAGGCCTTTCATGCCATTGTTCGGAGACTGGATTTCCTTCTAAGCATGATAGAAAGCCCTTGGAGAATTTTGCCTTGACCTGATTAGATTTTAAAAGGTCTTTCTGACTGCTGTGAGAATACAAGTGTGTGGGCAAGAGAAGAAACAAGAGAGTCCAGTAACAAAATAATGAGTAGATCAAGTGAGAAATGTGGTGATGGCAGCTAGTGTGGTAATGGTTTAAGTTGTGGGAAATCGTCAGGTGTTTTTTGAGAGTAAAGTCAACAGAAATTGTTGATGCATTGGATGTATGGATGAGAGCAGGTCTCAATCTCTTTTTAGGTTTGGACTTCAACAATTGGATGAATGGTTACATAAGGAAATAGGTATCTTTGCAGTTGGACCACGTTTGGATAAGACTGTCCAAGAGTCCTGTTATGGACAGAGTACCTGACGATGCTTTTCCGACATCCAAGTAGAGTCTAACAGGCACCTGAGTCTGAAGCCTGAGGGAAACGTTGGGTCTGGAGATGTAAATGTAGTATAGATATCTGTTTAAATAAATCCACAGACCTTTTTCTTTATAGAGTTTACTAAGGAAAAAGAAAATAAGAGTAAAATAGAAAATAAATATGAAGACATTATATAGACATTATTAATATATTTATATAAATATAAATGCTGTCTGTGGCAAAGTGTCCTATGTGCATCATTAGTAATCCATGGAAATCTATAACTAAATTATGGGCAGTCCAGTAATTTCAGAGGGAAGAAGATGATATAATTTATCTGCCTTACATTTTATAAATTTAGACTAATAAGATTAATTTTAGATTCATGGTAATGTCCCTATAATAATTTTGTCCTTAAGGGCAATGCACATTATACAAATATTATTTTGATCAATTCATCTTGACCCACATTTCACACTAGTTTTATGGTATTATTCATATTTAAGTTTGGAATGTTCCCCATTATTCTCATTATATCACTTTATATTAACTATGGGAAGTAATGGTAAAAACAGCAATATGTATTCAACAATAGTGAGTGATAAGACAGTATTATATATCCATCTAGTGAAAAGTTCTTAATAAAAACATAAAATACGAACCTATGTTGCCAGACAGATGAATCCACACATCAGCAAAGAAAAATGCAGCTGGGAAATATAACGATATACAACAATAAATATCTGAAAATTTAATTTTCTTGAGTCAAGAATCCTTTCCCTCCTGGTCTCTTAGGTACTGACTGTTGTACTGGCGCGAAACCTTTGAAGTTCTGGGTTCTTCTCCAAGTTATACTAGAATCTCTATGGTTAAATTATTTGACTTTTTCAGGAATATTTGTTAGTTAATACTTTCCAGTGTGAAAGTTATTAATTTTGTCATGACAGGTAGAGGAAAGACAAAGAATTGCATGGGTGTCATTCTCAGTTGCATTCACCAGAGCAAAGACAGGTAAAGGTCATTGTCAACAAGAGAGTGAAATCCAAATTATGCTAAAAAAGAAAAAAAGCAGGACAAACACTTGACAGTTTTTTAAATTGCCTTAATCCTTATGCGAGTGTAACAGTAGGTATAGGTACAGGTTGAGGCAATCCCATATTTTGCTTTACATTTGGATGAAACCACTGAATCAGCTCTTGACCTACGGGTAGCACTTATATGGGAAGAATGGTTTAAGAAATATTAGTTTTTCACTGAAAATGAATGATTAAAAGAGATTAGATGAGTTCTCGACTTAACTATTCTTCTGTAATCTGCAATAGAGATAGAAAAAATCATGCTGAGATCAGTACTGAAGCAAGACCATTGATGTACACAACTAAAAGGGGTATTGACCCATCAATAAAGGAGTGTCACTTGAATGCCAGTCCACACACAGCTTTAGCCGCAGAATACAGGTAGTAGATGGCAATACTTACGTTGATATTTTGTTTTCTGGCTGAAGGATCTCCAAAGGACCCAATTAACAATTAAATTGCACCATTCTGTGCAGGTAATTTTGGGATACATGGCGATAAATGGACTGACATTTCATGTTCCTTTCCCATAGTGAGAGGTACCAGCTGTCAAGAGAAAGTTCCCAGAACTTTTTGAATGAGAGATGTAATAAAAAAATTTTATGGTTGTGACATTCCCAATAAGGGCCATTTCTGGGATTTCAAGTTTTTGTTCATCACTGTGTTATTTAGGTTGAATGACCTAAATTTATAAATTGAAACATAAGGAAGTATGGGTTGAAATAATAAGGACGGTAAAATTTTGGCTTTGGTAAGAGAAATTCCCATGAGACTTGAATGGTGAATTTGAATTGAATTCAAATAGTTTTATTGCCAAGAGATGAACTTTTTCCCGACACTTCATATTCTTCATGCCTCAGAGAAAGAAATCAATAGTATATGAGTGGTTATATTTTAAGAGGTCATCCCATTTCTGCAACAGAGTTCAAAGAAATTCTTTCTGAAACTAAAATAAAAAAAAAAAAAAAACAGAATTAATCTATTTACCATCATCATCTTCCAAGTTTCACAGCATTTCGGCTTCCTGCCTTCCAGGGGAGTGTGCTCACTGATGTGGTGTTTGAGGTGCTGCTGAGAGTGAGTGGTCTGTCGTGAGGATCTGCTCCCGCATTTACGGCACACTTGAACCAAAAATGCAGAACCAAATGACATAGTTGCCAAAAACTGCCTTCTCTGGCCAACTGTCAGATGCTATGTGTTAGTATTTTCTTATGCAGTAGAACCGTAGATTAAGAAAATAAACCAATTCCATGTGGAATCATCCTGTGATAGTCAGTAGGATTGTTGGAAAACATACTCGTTCTTCTCTTCTTCTAACACATGTTACAATTGGGTTTCCCCATCCCCTTTAAAGCAAGATGTGGTTATGACAACCGCCTTGGCTAAGGAAGTGTGAGTGGAAGTGGTGTGTGCCACTTCCTTGGTGAAGCCTTTGAGGCAGTGCGTGGTATATTGTGTTCCTTTTACTTTGCCATGTGACTAGTGATGTTTTAGCTGGTAAATGATCAATCAGCCTGGGTTGCAGAGTGAGGAAATGAGAAATACAGGCTCTGCCAACCTTCTACAAACAGGTAGCCTGAGTAAGAAATACACCTTTGTTACTCTAAGCCTCTAGAACATTGTGTTGGAACATAATGCAAGCCATCCGGACTGATAATACACAATCATCAAGCCAAATTTAGTTTGGATACAGGTTATAAGCAAGAGCAAGCATCCTTTTAACTGCTGTAAAACAAAATTAATTTTTAATGTCTATGTTGATATTTTCTTTTTTTTTTAACGTTTTATTTATTTCTAGGAGAGAGAGAGAGACAGCGTGAGCAGAGGAGGGTCAGAGAGAGAGGGAGTCACAGACTCCAAAACAGGCTCCAGGCTCTGAGCTGGCAGTCAGCACAGAGCCTGATGCGAGGCTCGAACCCACAAATCGCGAGATCATGACCCAAGCGAAAGTCGGACTCTTAACCGACTAAGCCACCCAGGCGCCCCTATTGTTATTTTCAATAAGCTACGGTACATCTTCTTAAAACTATATGAAGTTAATAACCAGTATAAGTACCATGCCCATTGGATAGTTCATAAATTTTAAAATCTGAAACACTTGGGTCATAAATCTTGCTTCTAGAGTATTTTCCATTCACTCCTATTCTCATTTTTTTCTCCCTGAGGATGGAGCCCATTAACCATCCAGCACCACCTCCCACCCCATCCAAGTCTTACACTGTTGCTTTATAAAGAATTTCCTTGTTTATCAGAAGGAATACTTAGAACATATCAATCTGCTACTCATTTGCTCTTAGTCTCCAGTAAGATTCTTTCCCCAGAGAGATCTATATATTGGGAATTATCATCACAGTGACCCCCACCGGTTTCATGTGAAATTTCACTGCCAGGCATTGGGTCAGATCAGGAGGAACAGCAGCAGAATAAGAGCAGTGTTGTAGTCAAGTTGACCAGTGGTCAAATCCCAACTTGGCTGCTTATTTCAGAACTCTCTAATATTTTATTTGTGAACTTTTAATAACAGAATGATACCATCAGCCTTGAAGTGATTCTGATAGTTACAGACCATATATGTAAAGCCACATAGTACAGTCTGGCATCCAATAATTACACAATCAATGGATGCTATTGTAATTAAAGGGTAGAGTCCCAAATTATCACTAGGTGTAGTGTTTTGGTAAGTCAGGAAATGGGTAGCAGATGGGAAGAGAAGTGTTAGTTTCTATAGGCTACATCTAAGAAAATCCATAAGACTAATGAACATATTCACTGCCCCACCATTAATCATGAAAACAAAATAAATGGAGCCATGTATTCTAATTCCACAATCATATGGGGCATACCATTATGACACACATGTTTGTTTTTCTTTCTTTTTTTTTTTTTTTGTTAAATTTTTTTTTAATGTTTTATTTATTTCTAGGAGAGAGAGAGAGACAGCGTGAGCAGGGGAGGGTCAGAGAGAGAGGGAGTCACAGACTGAAACAGGCTCCAGGCTCTGAGCTGGCAGTCAGCACAGAGCCCGACGCGGGGCTCGAACCCACGAACCGCGAGATCATGACCTAAGCGAAAGTCGGACGCTTAACCGACTAAGCCACCCAGGCGCCCCACACACGTTTGTTTTTGGTGCTGTTCTGTATATCTACTGTGTGGACGAAACATGGTCAGCAAGTGTAAGCAGCTTTATGAGAAAACTAATGATGGGTTGTATGATAGAAAACAGATTTATAATTACCTTAAGAAAACATATACTTGGGTCAATACTGACAAGATGAGATGAAATACGAATGTATAGAAAGAGAAAAAAGTTGGTGGTAGGGAGAGTGGAAGGGAAAGAAGGTAGAAGGGAAGAGATAGAGGGAAGGCAGAAAACAGGAAAGGAAGAAAGACAGACAAGAAGGAAGAAGGGATGGAAGGCAGGGTGATGGTGAATCATGACTTAGTGTCTGTTTAAAAAATGGCAAGAACTTGGAGTCAGAGCATTGACAATGGTTTCAGACAACATGGACACAAGTCCGTTAGCCATCTTATTATATGACCTTGTCCTCGTTACTTAACTTCTGTGTCCTGGTTTTGTTTATCCTTTTTGTTAAAAGATGAAATAAGACCATAATAATTCCCAATAATAATGTTGGGAAGATTAAATCAAATGAGATTAAAAAATATAAAATACCTTGACTAATACACTACTTAGCTAAAAGAGTAAGTAGTTAAGAAAGGGTAATTACTCTGGTGAAAAATTCAGTGGCTTTTGTGACAGTACAATAGAATTTTATTGTATTCTGATAGAAATATTAGTTACAAATGCAGAGAATAATAGCACTGTAATTACCAATCATCCAGACAAATGTAGAATTTTTTCTCCATAGGAGGCTCACATTTAAAAAAAATTTAATGTTTATTTTTTTTTGAGAGAGCAAGCACAAGATCAGGGGAGCCACAGAGAGAGAGAGAGAGAGAGAGAGAGAGGGAGACACAGAATCCAAAGCAGGCTCCAGGCTCTGAGCTGTCAGCACAGAGGAGGCTCACATTTTAAGAAAGATGTTGGCAATCTGGAGTGGTTTTAAAATAAACCAATATAGTAAGGAATCTGGAAATCTTGTCATTTGATAAGAAGTTAAGGACTTGGTGATAGTTAGCCACAAAAGAAAAAAAGTAGTGCTCAATATGCTTGTCATTTACTGTTTGGTAGGATGAAGCGAAAGGGAGGTAACCAGGCTAGACCGCTGGGTGAAAAGGAAGAATGCAGATAGCTAGCAATAACCAGCAATGGGTTCATTCATAATGTAAAATGCTTCCTATAACAACAGCAGAGGTTAAACCATCATATTTCAGATCACTTTTGCACAAGAGCTTTTAACTTAAGGTCACATATAAGCTTCATGTTGTAGGTGAGGTAAAAACAAATATACATGTATGCTTTTATAAAGTGTAACTATATAAATACTTCTATATAAATACATGTGATTTATGTGCCCTATTTCTGTTCCCTTCCATTTACGTGCAAAAGTTTTTATGGCAAAATATGATTTTAATGTTTTACTTTAAACATGGATTTCATTATGTAAAATTAGCATCCTGTTATATAATGGCATCTAAAATAGGATCGTATTCGTGGGAATTAACAAAAATATATCTGACATATGTTTGCACGTATCTCTTTCTGTTCCTATTGAACTTAGCTTAAGTTGGCAGATGACAAAGAAAGAAAGCTTGATGGCTCTTTCATTTCCTTTGATTTTATTTGCACTGCCAAATGTGATAGGACACAAAAGCCAGATTGTTTCTTACGTGATAAGTTTCCTGCCAAGAAGAGCATGAAGTCAATAAAGCTTATTTCTGAGCATCCTGAAAATACATCACACAATATAGAATTTTTATTTTCTTTACCAAAACTTATATTTGTCCCAGCGTGTCTTGACACGTTTCCAAGCAAAAGGAACCATGAATAATTGGAGAAAGCTTGATCAAATCATGCACTTTAGAAACGTTTGAACTGGTGGGCTGCTCAGAAACACAAGAACAACAAAAATAGTGGCTGTGTTCACATGAAATAACCTACTTCTGAACTCTGACATTCTGATAATATTTTGAACCAGTTATGGTGAAAATAACAGCTGTGTGCCATTCCCACTTGGCAGGCAATTAGTGAAAACTATGATTGTTGCAGTAAAGCTCTCATTTTTATCCATCATGTGAATGCTGATGTTCCTATTGAAGTCTATGTGTGTGCGTGTGTGCATGCTTTGAGTGTGTGTGTGTGAGTGTGTTGTGCACGTGTGCGTGGGTGTGTGTATGTTACCTCATAGATACTTTAAAGACCAAGTTGTTCCAACAGTAAAGAGTTTTTTTGTTTTGCAAAACTCCTAATGTAGGAAAACTCTTCATATTCTTTGTACATGTGGAATACATATGGAGTTTCTCGGTCCAACATCCAGCTTGATTATTTTGATGAAGAAGACAGAGCTTTTACTTTTATGGAGATTTATTACTTTTTAACATCAGCATGCGTTAGTGTCAAAGATTCTGACAATTATTCCGAAAGATGCCTTGCCTACTCTGTGAAAAGTGGTCCAGTAATTTCACAACCACAGCCTGGAACCTATATTTAAGTTTTTATTTTCAAATAGAGCAAACTGTGTTCTTTTCATTGTCAAAAGTTGGTTTGGTGTTTTTTTTTTTCTTTATGGGTTCATTTTTGGCTTCCCAGAAGATATGTGTTAATACATTTGGTTGAAGTTGGGAAATTTCACTTTATTTATTTATTTATTTACTTTTTTAAGTGTCTGATGTATTTTTTTACTATATCTTAGAACAGTTTGACAAGAGAGGTTATTTGTGGCTAGACTTTCTTGTAGTAAACTCTAAGGTGGCCATAAAATGGAGACTAGTCATCAGATTCCTGATTCACTGATCTTGTATGACTGACACCTGCTAGGAATGCCTGCCGTTTTGGAAGGAGAAACCAGAGTCAAAAACTTGTGACCTTTCCAGAGCTAGAGGAAGGATACCTGTGAGGGCAAAGGGAGTTAAAAATGAGAAAGTCTTGTCAGTTTAACCATCGAGAAGAACTACAACTGGAAAGACTGCAAAACTCTTTTAAAGGTTATTTCTGCTTAAATGATTTAAAATTGAAGAAAGGTTTCAAATGTCTCTCTTTGCTGACAGAGGCTGCATTGTTGATGCCAACCTTCCCAAAAATAACTTCATGTACCTTGAGGACAAAGGATTTGGTAGGACCTAAATCCAACTTGAAGTGTCTTGAAGAAAGCACAGTTGTCTTGACACAAGTCTGTTCTGCTGTAAGAGAATTTAATTCTGTTTGCTTTTGAAAGTGGTGTGAGTGGCAACTTTGAGCCCTTGCTGGTATTAAAACAGACTCAAAATTGATTGCACACTAAAAATGATATAGACATTTCCTTGTAAAAGATTGCTCTAAATTTTGACTTCTTCCACATCAAACAGCCTTCTCATTGAAATTTACTTCATGCAGATAAAAGTTTTCTTTTTCTTAATATGATTTGCCTAATTTGGAATTTTTTTCAGAAACCACCATTAATTTTTACCAAAAAAAGTCACATAGTCTTCTGTAATAAATAAAATAACTCAATGTCAAAGGCAAAAAGATGACATGAGCATTTACACACGAGTGTATTTTTCTTGGGATACCACCATAACTTCAGCAGATTCTCAAAAAGATCCATGCTATACCCTCCCATCTCACCTGCCAGAAAATGAAGACTACTCCTTAATAAAGGATTCTGGTATCAGTTGAGATATACTACTTGACTAGTTGGTCTCCATCTCTAAGACCCTCTCAATCCTATGACTCTAGTTACATAGCAAGTAACCCATGTTTTTCTTCACATAAATGACGTGGAATTATATAAGGCTCAGCATGTATGCATCGTAGGACTATGTGAGTATGTGAGACTCTGTATGAATGGGTAGGGAAGACAGACACTACAATGATTTTTAAAGTGATAACAATAATGAGAGCAGTAAATGCACTCATTTTATTGAGGTTTTCAAAGAATATAATCTATAATTTTATCACAGAAAATTGGGAACTGTTTTCGAATGATGAATTCACTGGAAACAGAATTTTTAAACTAAGTTATAGCTTTGCAGCTTTCTCAGAAAAGAAACATTTATAACAATGTGAGGAGTGTTTATAACATCAACCTGTCACTTTCTGGTAGCAAGAATGGGTCTGTGTGTCAGGAACCATCTTAAACTATAATTGCACTAATGGGTCATTGATCTTAAAGATATCTAAACAGACCCTCACAAAAAGTCTGTAATAATTCTGAAGGCTGTTAGCATCCCTGTTGGGTAAATACTCAGCTGGGGCTTTCTATTTGCTGTAACAAATGGTAAAATAAACAGTACATATTTCCAGAAGCTTATAATTACATGTGCTTACATAGTAGTTCAAAATAATAGAGTCCTCCAAGAAGTTGTATTTTATATCAGTCAGATAAAGTGAACATCCTGTCTACTGCTGAGATCATAAGACTGGAAATCAGAACTTCTATTTTTGCACTATGGATGACAATTTTTATTTCAGTGAACAAGCCATTTAACCTTTTATTGTCTCAGTATTAGCAACATATGTGTAGACAAATTCAATTGTACAAGCCATCTAAAGTGAATGTTAAGTTACAAATTGTCATTAAAATTTTTTTAAATCCTCATTTTTAAAAAATGTTTTGTGTTGTTTCGTTTTGTTTTTGAGAGAGAGAGACAGTGTGATCAGGGGAGGGTCAGAATGAGGAAGGCAGAATCAGAAGGAGGCTCCAGGCTCTGAGCTAGCTGTCAGCACAGAACCCAACGCGGGGCTTGAACCCACAAACCGTGAGATCATGACCCGAGCTGAAGTCAGACGCTTAACTGACTAAGCCACGCAGGCACCCCTTTAATCCTTATTTTTGAGAGTGGAGAGGGAGAACGGAGAGAGAGAGACACACAGAATCTGAAGCAGGCTCCAGGTTCTGAGCTGCCAGCACAGCCCAACACATGGCTTGAACCCATGGACCGCGAGATCATGACCTGAGCTGAAGTAGGACTGAGCCACCCAGGACCCCCACAAATTGTCATTTATAACCAGATTGCTGTTAATCCTGAGTGCGATTTGCACATTGAAAAGGAAATGGAATTAGTATCACTTATAATTCAAATATCTGTAAAGTAATTATTACCTTCCTCCCTCCCTTCTATCCCTCCTTCCTTCCCTTGTTCTTTCATACAAGAATTAAGGCTGAACACTGACCACTATATTTTGTATTCATCATTTCTTCACTTTTATATAGTCTGAGTGCTTGTGTATTTCCTCAAATATATATGTCTTAATTGTATTTGTATACAATGTTATGAAAAGAGATCATGCTGCTGAAATCTTTGGGGATGTCCTTTTTCACTTAATATCATACTCCTAAGATTCAGTCATACTTTGTTTTGTTGCTGTAGTTCATTTGTTTTGACTGCTGTGTGATATCTCATAGTGTAAATATACCACTATTTATTAATTCACTCTCATCGATGAGCATTTATGTTGTCTCCAAGTGCTGCTATGAACATACATGCATTTCTTGTCACATGATCAAGACTTCTTTGAGGTACCTATCTAGATCTGGAATTTCTGGATTATAAGGTATAAAAATATTCAACGTTAAGGGGCACCTGGGTGGCTCTGGGGCACTTGAGTGGCTCAGTCGGTTGAGTGTCCAGCTTCCACTAAAGTCATGATCTCACCGTTCGTGGGTTCGAGCCCCGCGTCGGGCTCTGTGCTGCCAGCACAGAGCCTAGAGCCTGTTTCAGATTTTGTGTCTCCCTCTCTCTCTAACCCTCCCCTTCTCACCCTCTCTCTCTCTCCCTCGCCAAAATTAAAATAAAACATTAAAAAAATTTAATAAAAAATATTAAACTTTAAGAGATAATGCCAAACAACTTTTAGACTTAGTTGCTCCAGTTTATGCCTCAGCAAGCAATACAGAAGTTGTGTTATCCACATTATCTCCAACATTGTCATAGGGGATATTTAAACTTATATCAATTGTGTTGCTCTGGGGTGGCTCAGTCACTTAACCACCTGACTTCGGCTCAGGTCTTCATCTCAGGGTTTGTGAGGTAGAGCCCTGTTGGGCTCTCCACTGTCAGTACAGAGCTCGCTTGGGATCCTTTGTCTCCCTCTCTCTCTGCCCCTCCCCTACTCACATTCTCTCTTTCTCTCAAAAAAATCACTTATGTCAATTGAATATGCTAAAATAATATTTCATTGCAGTCATCATTTGCATTTAATTGATCACTAAATTGTTGCATATCCCTTCTTGTAATTACTGGCCATGGATGTTTCTTTTTCTGTGAAAAATCTGTTCATGTATTTTTTTTTACTGATATGTGCTTATATATTTTTAAATTTTTTTATATATTCTTGTTATTAATTTTTTACTAATGGTATATGTAGTTCTCCTACATTGTATCTCTTAGGTTATAATTTGTGTTCAAGATGTCTTTATTTTTTGGGAATGTAAACTGGTACAGCCCCTCTGGAAAACAGTGTGGAGGTTCCTCAGGAAACTAACGATAGAACTTCTCTATGACCCAGCAATAGCATTGCTAGGAATTACCGAAGGGATACAGAAATGCTGATGCATAGGAGCACATGTACCCCAATGTTCATAGCAGCACTCTCCACAATAGCTAAAACATGGAAAGAGCCTAAGTGTCCATCAACAGATGAATGGATCAAGAAGATGTGGTTTATCTATACCATGGAATACTACATGGCAATGAGAAACAATGAAATCTGGCCATGTGTAGCAACATGGATGGACCTTGAGGGTGTTATGCTGAGCGAAATAAGTCAGACAGAGAAGGACAAATATCATATGTTTGCACGTATAGGAGGATTAGGAGGAACTTGACGGAGGAACAAGGGGGAGAAGAAGGGGGAAATGGTGGGGGAAAGGGAGAGAGGCAAACCATGAGACTCTTGAATGCTGACAAAAACTGAGGACTGATGGATGTGAGGGGGAGGAGGGATGGGCATGGAGGAGGTGGGGTGAGCACTGGGTGTTACATGGAAACTAATTTGACAATAAACTATTTGTAAAAAAAAAAAAAGATGTCTTTATTTTTTATTTTTCCTTTTTTCAATGTTGAGGTGTTAAAAAAAATTTTTTTTGTGTTTGTTTATTCTTGAGAGAGAGACAGACAGACAGAGCACAAGCAGGGGAGGTGCAGAGAGAGAGACACACACAAAACCCAAAGCAGGTTCCAGGCTCTGAGCTATCAGCACAGGGCTCAACCCAGGGCTCAAACCCACAGACTGTGAGACCATGACCTGAGCTGAAGTTGGATGTTCAACCGACTGAGCCATCAAGACACCTCTAAAGGTGTCTTAATACATACAGTTCTTAATTTTAAATATTCACATTATCTATTATTTAATTTATTTATCTATTTATTGTTTTAAGTTTATTTATGAAAGAGAGAGAGAGCAAAAGTAGGGTAGCAGCAGAAAGAATGAGAGCGAGAATCACCAAGCATCGAGTTCGATGTGGGGCTCGAACTCACAAACCTTGAGATCATGACCTGGGCCAAAACCCAACATCAGATTCTTAACCGACTGAGCCACCCAGGTGCCCTTCATTGATTATCTTTTAAATAATCAATGTTTTTGGTGGATGTTTTACTTAAGAAATATTTCCTACCACAATGTCTAAAAGATATTCATCTATATTTTCTACTAAAAGTAAAATTTTTATTTTGAGATTTACGTTCTTAATCCATCTAGAGTTGATATTTTGTGTATAGTTTGGGGGAGGGATCTGATTTTGTCTTTTATCTATAAGGGTAACTATTTCTTGCTCAATTTGTTGAATAATCTATAATTTTCTCAGTCACTTGCCAAACTAATATATACCAGACTATACACATGGATCTGTTTCTGGGCTTCTGATTAACTCATCAATTTCTCTGTCCTTCATTAATGGCCTGCTTATTCCATTTGGGAGACTCAAGGCAATGAGTATGGGGAGGGGCATAGTTTTAATCCTCACTTTTATTAGAAGACTTATGAGTGCTTATTGCACACGTGTATGGGTATGTGAAGGTAAATTAATAAAAGCAAACCTTTCATGCATCAGTAAATAATAAGTATGTGTCATAAACTAAAGATTATTATGATAATCCAATTTCTGTTTTTTTGCACTGGAGGTGCGATGGGGAAGAAAGAAAATAACATAGTGTAATGTTTTCAAACTGAATAGTTTCACATTCATGATTTGTGGGTCTCTCTCAGTTTCCTTCATCAAGGTTAATTAAGGTTTTAAGTACAGTCATTTATCTTATTCAGCTGACGGCAGAGAATGTTTCAGTTATCGCAGCAAAATTAGCTCCTATCACCGTGTCTGCCAAATAATGAGCATTTAATAAATATTTGTTGAATGCATGAACAAATTCATTAAGATGACCTTTTCATTAGTAGACAAACGTATACTTGATTTTCATAGGCCTTGATTTTCAGATGGGATTCTGAACTCATACAGATCCTAGACAAACCTGGTAACACTGCTAGTTTAGAATAAGATCTCACATTAAAATGGCTTCCAACCTTGAAAGGTAGTCAGTGATTATAACTGAATTTTATTTACATTTAAAAATTGTTTCCAGCTATGAAAACTGACCTGTAATTCACATAACAATTTCAAGGTTTTTTATGTATTTGCATAAATAATACATTGGTATGGATGTGCAAATATGATCTGTTTTCTTGTTGTGAATGCATAACTGTTGTATTTGACATAAAATTTAGTAATGTGTCAAAGGTGAAGACGGAACCTTAGAAAGCCCGTCATCCTGTAGTTCTTAGACTCAGGGTAGTCATACACTTCGTGAACCTCGTGATTATGAATCTTGTGAAATTATGGGTCATTTTTCAAGGAATATGTACGTGCAGTTTTTTTTAAAGGCAAGTGATAGGTAAACTGTCTAAAGTGGATCGATTTGGAGTCTTAAACTATTATAACTCTTTAATATTACAGCTGAGAAAATAGATCTGGAAAGTTTAAGTTGTCTTTCAAGCTAGTTGGTGCCTGAGTTA
Organism: Proteles cristata cristata; assembly: GCA_017311185.1. Taxonomy (NCBI): domain Eukaryota; kingdom Metazoa; phylum Chordata; class Mammalia; order Carnivora; family Hyaenidae; genus Proteles; species Proteles cristata. Next base: position 536,218 of record JAESUZ010004428.1, on the reverse strand, counting down.
GTAACAGAGCAAAGTTTCCACTGAATGCTAGTCCAGTTCTAATTCTACTTGCTGTGGACAGTGGCAAAAATGGAACATTCTGAAATGTGGAAACAATGAAACATTATTTCACTACTTATCAGTAATGAGCCAAAATAATTGGAAGATCGCATCATGGTTCCCGTTTCTGTAATTTCTATTCACATCAGTGTTCCATGTATAGTAACAGCATTCTTTAAAATGTTTGCCTTCTGGTTCTTTCTTTGGCTCATTTAACACAAGGCAGTGCACAGGGTTCAGTAATATATCCTCTCATATGTTTGTAATCCAAATTTCCAGGAGGCAATGTAAAAGTTTTAGTTACTAATCATTGTATAATTGGCATTATATCACCAAAAGGCTTATGATAGTTCCAGAAAATTTCAGCCCCCACTGAAATAATTTGGTTTTTTTTTTTTAATATTTTTTTAAATTTATTTCTAGGAGAGAGAGAGAGACAGCGTGAGCAGGGGAGGGTCAGGGAGAGAGGGAGACACAGACTCTGAAATAGGCTCCAGGCTCTGAGCTGGCAGTCAGCACAAAGCCTGACGCGGGGCTCGAACCTGCGAACCGCGAGATCATGACCTAAGTGAAAGTCGGACGCTCAACCGACTAAGCCACCCAGGCGCCCCACAATTTGGTATTTTTAAGATCAGGCTTTTGCAGATGTGTTTCAGAATCTATCACAAATAAGCATGTCCTTTCATATATGTGTTTAGTCCTTTTCTTACTATGTTAGCACTAGAGGCAATGAAGCCATTTTCAACCAATAGATATTTTAGGGAGAATGCCTGCTCTCCCAGAAAAAAAAAAAATAAGTCTATTACAGGTAATTTTGTCTTCCAGACTTGTTGGTTTTCCTCTTGTCTACCTCTTGATTATATAAAAGATGCCAAATATTTATTAAACCTGATACTTGGAAACTTTCTGAACTGCATTTTCTCCATGCTGTTTCTGATAGGTGAGCAATAGTGCATCCCAGATTTGTCCTACTGCCTAAAGTCCTGCCCAGAATTACTTTGCAGTTCATTTCCCATTTAGCACCTAGAGATACAGTCACAGTTCATAGGTAAGAGACAGTAAGCACTCTGAAAAGCATCTTTCCAGGTTTTTCAGGGGCTGTGCAAAGAAATAAGCAAATGTAAAAAATAAACAAGGAACAAACCAAGCAATAACAAGGGACCAAAAGAGATGCATCCTCTTCTCCTCAGTCTTGCTTCTGGAAGGATGGGGCCAGTGACCAGAGACATGTGACAGGGCATTCAGAGGTCTGAATAAACAACAGAAGCATTACCTTGATGCCAGTGAACAGATGTGTATTTTCCATGTTAAATGCAATAAAGTCCCTCTCTATTTAAGGTCAAGAAAGGAGAGGGAAATTATTCCTTCTAAAACACACAGTAGAATCGATAATTTCATTCTCACTGATTTTATTGACATCGTTTTTTGCACACACTTTCCTAAACAATCCTCAGGTCCTATCCACTTGGGGATACCAATACAGGCACTCGCCATAACAGGCATTAGCCATAACAAGGATGGATACATAACAAGAATACTCATGCCTCACCATTCGGAGGAATATAAACCCATATGGAGCCAATGTGGGAAAGGTGACTGGCCGTGCAGCAAAATTAAAGAATCCTACCTCCCGAGTTTCTAATTGAAAGGATATTCTGTTAAATTTATTTTATGACCACCTGCTTAACTACCAGATATATTTTACTCCTTGTTTCAGAAAGTGAATTATAACTGGATTCTATTAAAATTTCTTTGAAAATCATTCCGTTCCTCACAGATGGGATAGTAATTACTTCTGTGTCAAAGATAGAGACAAGCCAACTACCACTATACGTTGAGAGAACTGGGATTGCTAGACATTAGCTAAGTAAATTAGACTTTCCCAAACAAGGTAAAAAAAAATATGTCCTTTCTCCAGATATGATGAAAAACTACATGTCAATTATATTTCAAAAAAATTAAAATAGCCAAATCATAACACTGCAGACATTTGAGGCCTTAAACAATTATAAAGATACCATAATAGTTGTTGAACTTCTCAATAATAAATATTTTCAGTGTCTGAAGACAGTCCCATGAGAGGACAATAATTTATTAGTTACTATGGTTGAAGAGTTTGTAATTATATGATTCAAATCACATTGTTGATATTTCATGCAAAATACCTTGTCAAGCATAGGCAATTACTCAAACAATAGTTAGAAGGAAGAGATTCATTTAGAATGTTCATTTGCTTTAATTAATTTTGGTACATTACCACAGCCAAGAAAGGAATTTTTAAGATCTCCATGACTTACTGATGGAAAGTAACATAGCCACTGAATTATACTTGATACTCATATTTTCATCTTAGAAAGGATAAACTTGGGTAATAGAGTCCATGTTGATTTAATCATTGTGGGATTAAAATTGTTTTTAATGAAACTGCTTATTAGTATAATTTATGGTTTTATAATATTTGCATTGTCCAGCAGGAAGACAGACTGAAGTAGCCACACATTTAAACATGTGAATATGTAAATGAATTTTCCTTAACTTGAACTTCTATGTAATGAAAATTGGACCGAGTAAAGCTATAGCTTAGTAAAAGAAAATCTCAGAGCATTTTTTCTATTTGTAGTTTAGTTAGTTATAATGATGTCCTAGTGAGAAAAAGAAATAAAGCCTAATGTGATTATATTTCATAAAATATTTCCATTTCCATAAAATATTTCCATTCTGTAGAAGATACAATGACACTTTTTCATTGAATTCCCAGCGATGAAAATATTTATGTTTGTTAATTTATTATAAGACTTCAGAAAGTTTATGACCATCAGATACTTACATTTAATTTTGAAAAATGTTTTACAGTGGATGCTTAATTAAACATGTGTTTACAAGCAAAATATTCACAACTTAATCATCTATCAGGCTATTTTGTGTATTCATTATCAAATGTTTAGATGTTTACAAACGTGATTTTCTTTGAGGAAAGCAATATTTATAATTGTTAGAAAAACATATGCTTATTGAACTATATATTTCAATGCATTTGGTATTGATGTACATACTGGCAGCTAAAAAAGAGAGTAAAAGGAGAGTTTTTCTCAATGACTAATTTGAATATAGAAAACTATTTAGTTGCATTTAAAAGCAGATGAATTGTAATTAAGCTTGTTGACTTGCTTTGCTAATACAGAAATGACTTTTTAGAGATCTTGTTCCAGACACTGCAATTCAATATACATAATTTTATTTTAATGTAGCAGGTTATTTAGAAAATAAATTCATTATGTGTTGTGTGCTGTGAGAGACATTTCCTGTTTCCCTGCTCTTTTCCATTAGTTTCTTTTTCACTGAGCCTCTAAAAACCAAGTAACCACTGATACATTCTCTTTACCTCCTCTCATCCCACTGCTTTTATGCTCTAATGTGTCTGGAAGAGGGAAAGAAGCTGAATGAGATGGATACATTCCTCCCTGCCCACCCCCACCACAGTTTTCAGCTGAAGATTTCTTAATTTTCACTGTGATACCAGTTCTTTTAAAACTGTAGCAGTCACTAGTTTTGTGACCTCGGGGCTTAGATCATTTCTATGTGAATGCTTTTTCCATTTACAGCAGAACATTCCATTGACCTTTCCTAAGGTGTACAAACAATTCCTTAGAATCTTCGTTTGTGGCTAAAAATAATACAAACACATCACATTTACAGTGTTCATGTACGGTGGTAAATTAGCCCCCAGATCAGTGAATCTGAAGGTACTCATGATAGTGCAACAAAAATGTTTTCCCCTTTGCAAAGAAATACTCATTTTCCATTTGTAGCTAGCAGGTAGAGGAGCTCCTAGTGAAAGGTATGACTCTCCTCTATATAGTCTGGCCTGGCTCAGCCGGTTTTCTCCTGTTTATAATCTCTAGACATGGGAGACTTTGTCTTCCTTTGTGGTCTCTCCAGGTAAGCCACAGACAGGGGCACCAAACACCTAGTAGGTGTTTGTGATGCCGGTTGTAATTTAATGTATGCCTGGAACATTTCTTCGCTCCTCTCTGCTTGCCATGGCCCTCGCTCCCTATACTTCACATCCGCTGCTGTTCCTCCATCCCGTGCCCAGGACTTGTCCATTACTTGCATGTAGCATCAGTCTGAACACTTGGCCTGGCAGGATTCCCCTTTCTTCCTAATGAAGAAGAGAGTGTACTTACTCTAGTTACTCCTCTGGAACTTCTCAAGGGTACCAAGTAAGACTGTGCACTGCATGCCTTCAGGACAACACTTATTTCTGTGGTCATCCGGATTTGAATATTTATTATTGCAATTTCCTGGCAGATGGCTGTGTCTTGAAGAAGCGCCAGCTTCTTCTAACATGCACAGAGGCACCAATTGTGCTAAGTACAAGACTGGATTTCCCATAACATATTCCTTGTCACTGTCCATTTATAATAGAATGGTGATACTTCGTCCACTGAGATTCTAAGAGAGATCCTAAACCTATTAGCAGTTAACAGAAGTTCTCAGAGCCTTGCAAATCAGCAAGCTGCCTCTCCCTAATTTAAGTATTCTTATATCCTTTAACTTTCCTCACCTCTCTATAAACTCCAAAGTTCATGAGAAATGCCTACTGAAAATATCTGATTCTGTAATTTTAAGTTCTGCATGATTGGTTTACATGCAACACTGTTATGTAATTCATCCCCACTCAGTGCCCCACGGGGTAAATTTGAGAGCTTTCAAGTGTGGCCTTCTCTCAGACTGAAAAGAAAACAATATGCAGTATAATATAATATATGTATTATGTATATATATTTGGTATTGATGTACATATTGGCAGCTTAAAAAAGAGTAAAAGGAGATTTTCCTCAATGACTAATTTGAATGTATAAAACTATAATATATGTCATATATATGTACATATATATGGGCTTAGGCATAGTTCAGTTGAGTTATGCTTTTAATAGTTATACAGTCATCCGAATTTCTAACAATACATGTACTGTTGTATGGCCACCCACTTAGAATCTTCCAAAATACATGTTATTCAGTGAAATGATTTCCAAAAGTTTTTAAGAGTATGTCTATCCTAAGGACACCTGAGATGTGATTTTAAAAAATAGAAGGTTCCAAAAGACATGGTTTTCAGTTCAAACCTCTGGGGAATCTTTGCCAAGCTCATCATCCCTCTGTGACCTGATGGAGTGTAACGCCCTGTGCCTGAATGATTCCACACCCGGCCAAGTCGACAATGTCCCCAAGCAATTTGAATTGACTCGAAGGGACAGACTTGCTCACAGAATTCCCCTCACGGAGGAATCCTCTAATTCATATTCAAATGCTTCCTTTATGTGTGACCAAAAAACATATGCATCTTAAATACCAAAGTGAGTTCCCATGAAGCCTTCAGTTGAACTTCACAGGCTTTTGCGCATGTGTCTCATACACAACATGACATTTTAAAATAAAGTTTAAGATACTTGGGCTTAAATTGTTAAATGCCGATGCCTTTTCTGCATCTAATTCAAAACTCAGTCCACCTTACCTTCTTCACCTTGTGCTTCTCCTTGCAGCTTTTTGATGGCAATCATATCACTGTATAGATTAGGTATCACATACTTATCGACCTCACTTAAGTGTCAAGTGCAGAGCAGTTGCGATGCGGCGGGTCTGGGTTTTGATACTGGAGAACAGCCTCTGCTCTAGGGTTTCCTCAACAGTGAGCCCATCCTGCTACCTGAAGTGGTTAATAACTGAAAGGAACCGCTTGTGAAATCAGCCAAGAGGCAAGTTCTGGCCTCTAGTGATCTTATCCAATAGGTTGTATATGCTCACTTCATTAATTAAAGTTGATTAATACACTTGGAAGGTAGAATTTCTGATCTATCTTGTCAGGAGACAGTTAAGTTTAAGATACTAGCCACTTCCTGGCTTCTGAATTAATTAGTTTCTGGCAAGCTTGACCTAAAAGACAAATAACACACAGCTGGGGAGAAAGGCTTACTTCCCGCCAGGTTCTTTCCTCTCTCACCGGCAGGGCTGATGTCTCTGTATCCTTGAGTAGGCAAACACTGACATGTTGGAAGAACTCTGTGAGTGAGTGCCTTGCTACTACAGATGGGCCCCCATAATTACTATTACACGCTTGTGGGAGGCAACTTCAGCATTAACAAGAGAAGGAATGCCATCAAGGTGCAGTCAAGTTGCTAACCATCCATTATTTCACTACGAGAGACCCAGAATAGCTGCTTCCAGCTTTTCCTTTGCTCTGCTGTCAATATAGTAACACTTCAGGGATAAGTATGTTTGTGTGAACTGTATATCCGAAGTATACTTAAATGCAAATTAAAGTTCTACTAATATGTTAAATTGGCAGTATAAAACACATGCTCCAGACTTTTTTTTTACACATTTCTGGGTCTGAAGGGAATGGATTGCAAATACTAACAAAATGAAAATCGAAAAAAACTAGAATGTCCTATAATAAGACAGTACCCCTAAGGACACGCTTTAAGCAGGGGATTGTTTGGGGGTGCCTGGGTGGCTCAATTCGTTTAGCGTCAAACTCTTGATTGCAGCTCAGATCATGATCTCACAGTTCATGGGATAAAGCCCAGTGCCAGGCTCTTGAGATTCTCTCTCTCCCCTACTCATGCTGTATCCCTGTCTCTCAAAAATAAGTAAATAAACATTAAAAGAAAAAAGAATGAGATTGTCTCCAGTTGATATTCCTCTGAGCCCTGCCACATTCAAAATTTCTCATTTTTTTTAAATTTTTTTAATGTTTTATTTATTTCTAGGAGAGAGAGAGAGACAGTGTGAGCAGGGGAGGGTCAGAGAGAGAGGGAGTCACAGACTGAAACAGGCTCCAGGCTCTGAGCTGGCAGTCAGCACAGAGCCCGATGCGGGGCTCGAACCCACGAACCGCGAGATCATGACCTAAGCGAAAGTCGGACGCTTAACCGACTAAGCCACCCAGGCGCCCCAATAATTTCTCATTTTTATGAAGCATAGAAAAATGTAAGAAAAAAATAGTAGCCTTACATAAGAGGAAACCTATCCAAGCGATGGAGAAGACTATGGAAGAAAGAGATAGATCACGCACTCTATGTTTTCTACTAAACACCTTCCCGCACTTCTCTTCAACTGCCAGAAGAATGATTTTATTGAGATGCCTACACCTCCCAGCATAAGTCAGGGAAGGGCAAATTTCCTCCATCAGCTAGGAGAGTAAATCTAATTGGCTTAATCTAAGGCAGGCACCACAGTGTCATTCCTCTTGTGAATGATGGTTTAGCAAGGTGGGGAAGTGACCCTGATCTAGCCACTGTGGCATGAGTGGAAGTCCGGTGAAAAAGAGACATGGGAACAGACAATTACCTCCTTTCCACTGGATATTGTCCTGTCTGGTTGTGATTTTTGGAACAATGGCAGCCTTTGGAGGGCTTCAAGGAGAACACGCCTCCAAAGACGAGGCTGACATTCAGAGCAATCCAGAGGAGTAAACACCAGGGTCTCTGATGAAAAGTGTAAGTCCCTGAATTAATTCTCTAGATTCTTCTCATCTTGAACTTTCCTCACTGTTTGAGTCAGTATTTCCCAAACTTTGCTGCATGTGAGAATCACTGGGAAAGCTTTGAAAACTCCCAATGCCTAGTCCTCACGCCATTGCAGTTGGATCAGAATGTTGGGTGGGAGCTGGATATCAGTATATTTGAAGGATTCCCAGGTGATTCCATAATGGAGCAACATTTGGAGACCATCTGGTTTGAGCCATTTTGAAGTATGTCTTTTGTTATTTCCATTGGAGTGCTTTCCAACTGAAATGACAGAATTCGAACAAATAGCAACAACCACAACAAAATTATTTGTATGATATGAGTAGCTACACTAAATAAGAAAACAGAAACAATATTAAGAGGAGTATAATAGTCAGAAATGCTTTCACAGTTTTCAAGAGGAACTCTTAAGTCAGTTACTTAGCAATTTAATTGAACCATATTCAATGTTTTTTTTAAAAATTTATTTATTTCTAGAGAGAGAGAGAGAGACAGTGTGAGCAGGGGAGGGTCAGAGAGAGAGGGAGTCACAGACTGAAACAGGCTCCAGGCTCTGAGCTGGCAGTCAGCACAGAGCCCGACGCGGGGCTCGAACCCACGAACCACGAGATCATGACCTAAGCGAAAGTTGGACGCTTAACCGACTAATCCAGGCGCCCCTAATTGAACCATATTCAAATGTAATCAAGTACCTACTACTCTTGATAGAGTAGTCTTACTGAATATTTCCTTTTATACAGCTTCATATCTATTTAATAACCTGAAGTTTAATTTATGTAAAATAATTACAGGTGAGAGAACCCTTCCATCTTTATTAAATTTAGTCCTTGAAGAATCCAGAAAATAGAAACAAATATTGGCTTCTACTGTATATAATTTCAAGAAAGGAAGATTTGTTATCCTTGTCAGCTGTCACAAAACTCCCCTAAGTGTATGCGCACGCGCGTGTGCGTGCACACACACACACACACACTTTTTTTAACCTCTGGTGAATCCTAGATTAATTCCCTCTGATATCTTATGTCATTGCACAGTCCATAATTATTATAATATTAAATTTAGGAAATCATCTAAGGAATAGTCCATAGTGACTTACATTCCACCACAGAGAGACACAGGCAACAAACCTAACAGCTCACTGTGAATCATGGCAAAAATTCTATGACTCAACCAAGAAGAAACATTTTCTACTCTCCAGAAGGCTATACTTTCTCTCATTTTCAGGGAGTGATCTTCCTGTCTTCTACCTCATCATAGTAGAGATTTCAGAGCAATAACCCTTCAGTTGTCTCCTTATTTAAGAGCCAGAGGGCAGCAGCCTGTGTCTCTTCTCACACTTTTAAAACACTGCAGTGGACTTAGGATCTTGCTGAGAATCTGTGTCACCTCCAGTCCAAAAGTGGAAAGTTTTGGTACCCTACACTTTGACCTTCTTTGTGATCACAACTACATCATAATCTAACATGATGGCTTCCAGAAAAAAAATTCCAGTTTTTGCAAAAATGTTATTGGTATTATCTACTAACATACAACATCCAGTGCTCATCCCAACAAGTGCCCTCCAAATGCCCAGGACCCATTTTTCCCTCCCTGCTCTGCCTGCCCCCCCATCAACCCTCAGTTTGTTTTCTGTATTTAAGAGTCTCATGGTATGCCTCCCTCTCTGTTTGGAACTATTTTCCCCCTTCCATCCCACCATGGTCTTCTATTAAGTTTCTCAAATTCCACAAATGAGTGAAATATATGATATCTCTCTTTTTCTGACTTATTTCACTTAGCGTAATACCCTCCAGTTTCATCCATGTTGCTGCAAATGGCAAGATTTCATTCTTTCCCATCGGCAAGTAGTATTCCATTGTATATATAAACTATATCTTCCTTATCCATTCATCAGTTGATGGACATTTGGGTTCTTTCCATAATTTGGCGATTGTTGAAAGCACGGCTATAAACATTGGGGTACATATGCCCCTACGAATCAGCATTCCTGCATCCTCTGGAGAAATTCCTAGTAGTGCGCTTGCTGGGTCATAAGGTAATTCTATGTTTAATTTTTTGAGGAACCTCCATACTTTTTTCCAGAGTGGCTGCACTATTTTGCATTCCCAACAGTGCAAGAGGGTTCCCATTGCTCCACATCCTAGTCAACATCTGTTGTTTCCTGAGTTGTTGATTTTAGCCATTCTGACTGGTGTGAGGTGGTATCTCAGTGTGTTTTTGATTTGTATTTCTCTGATGATGAGCGATGTTGAGCATCTTTTCATGTGTCTGTTGGCCATCTGGATGTCTTCTTTGGAAAAGTGTCTATTCATGTCTTCTGCCCATTTCTTCACTGGATTATTTGGTTTTCGGGTGTGGAGTTTGGTAAGTTCTTTATAGATTTTGGATACTAACCCTTTATCCAATATGTCACTTGCAAGTATCTTTTCCCATTTTGTTGGTTGCCTTTTAGTTTTGTGATTGTCTCATTTGTTGTGCAGAAGCTTTTTATCTTGATGAGGTCTCAGGAGTTCATTTTTACTTTTATTTCCCTTGCCTTCAGAGAGGGACGTGTTGAGTAAGAAGTTGTTGCAGCTGAGGTCAAAGGGGTTGTTGCCTGTTTTCTCCTTTAGGGTTCTAATGGTTTTTTATCTCACATTTAGGTCAACACCATTTGCAAAGAGACTGTCTTTTTTCTATTGGGTATTCTTTCCTGCTTTGTCAAAGATTCGTTGGCCATACATTTGTGGGTCCAATTCTGGGATTTCTATTCTATTCCATTGGTCTATGTGTCTGTTTTTGTGCCAATGGCATACTGTCTTGATGATTACAGCTTTGTTGTAGAGGCTAAAGTCTGAGATTGTGATGTTTCTAGCTTTGGTTTTCTTTTTCAACATTACTTTGGCTACTCGTGGTCTTTTGTGGTTCCGTACAAATTTTAGGATTGTTTGTTCTAGCTTTGAGAAGAATGCTAGAGCAATTTTGATTGGGATTGCATTGACTGTGTAGATCCACTCATTTTTTTTTAAAGCCTTATAAATTAAAAGATAAATGGGCTTTGAATTTCATTGCTGACACTGGTATAGAATGTGTTTTTTTTTTAATTTTTACTATACAGAGAAATAATTTCTTCAATAGATGAGAATAGTGACTACCCAATCATTTGCTTCAAATAAAAGACTTAAAAAAAATATGTAATCAGATAAGAACATAATATAGGGGGCACTATAGATTTAGAAATAAGCATGGAAAAAGCTTTTTTCTTTTAATGTTGATTTAATGCTGACAATGATGTCTGATAAAAATGAACGTGCAATGTGACAAGAATAATTAGTGGCTGAGAGAGGGATTGTTTGCATCAACCTGAATTGATAGTGTTTACCTGATTGAAGGTAGGAATAATGAAGCACTTCAACCTGATTGAACTTTCTGAGCTTTTCTTCCCCCTTTCAAAACTTAGACTTTTACAGGATTTAATTTGAAGGATATGGAAATACGAAGGCAGATTTTCGTCACGCCTAAGGACAGGTTAATAATGCATTCAGATTCACATCATCTTCCATGTTGATAAAACTGACCTACTTTTTCTTCAAGAGAGGAAATGTCTTATGAAATATTTTCACATAAAAAACGTTGCATTTTGGTGTCTTTCTTCTTACATTCTATAATTAAACCTGGCATATCACTTCCAAAAGTTAAATGAAGTTTAGTTCATTTTCAGGTCTGGCCTGTGTAATGAGTTAGCATCTCTGCTGCTCGAGACGAGTGGCATTTGCTGCTTTGCGTGCCAGGGAGTTTTTCCGACAGCAGTGATAATGATGCAGATGTTTTCCTTTGTAAGGATCTTCCAACAATATCCCTAATGAAGACACATGCCTACTTCCTGGCAAATAAAAACAATAATTTTTGAAAGCCAGGAAATTCAAATGCCTTCATCCTAAGATGGCAAATGTAAACAGTCCATTATTTTCTCTCCATCATTTTTGCTGTGTTCTGTTGCAGGAATAAAGTGTTTTTTTTCTTGTACTTTTTTTTTTTTCTGGCCCTGATGTGGAACCAACTTTAAAAAAATATCTTATGCAGGTTCCAAGTGCCGGGGGAGGGATATGATAAGTAGTGCAGATGTAGTGAATGCAGAGGGTCAAGCCTTGTGAACTGACTCCTATTTGCCATGTCATCTTGAACCTTTGGTCCAGGTAAACTGATTTCCTATCAAGAAAGAAAGAAATGCAGTTGCTAGAGGTAATATGCTCTTAAACTTAGGAATGTATCTTTGGCTTTTGAGATTTATATAGAGGAAAATAATGAAAGATCTTTGTAAATGTGTGTATATAATCTTTAACAAATCCTTTTACAGATGTAATTGGTATATAATTGAACAAATCTTTCTACATTGAAAAAAAGTGAAATTTTGCAAAAATGCAGCAGAGAGTTTCACAAAACTAAACTCCAGATATATTTTGGAATTTAAGTGAACGTTTGCTACTGCTCTTTCCTCAAAGGGACATTTTACTATGTTCCAAGGCACAAGCCTTTCATTAGTTACCTTTAAAAAAGAATTTCCACTTGTACACACGAGATGCCCTTAACTCTATTCATTTTATTAATGTTATTATATTGTAGTAATCACACTCAACATGAGATACATCTTCTTAACAAATTGTTAAATGTACAATGCAGTATTTTTTACTATAGCTACAATGTTGTACAGCTTATCTCTAGAACTTACCTTGCTTAATTGAAAGCCCATTGTTCCTGTTGTTTACAAATTCCCCATCTCTCCATACTTCCAGCCTCTGGCAACCATTATTCATTCCACTCTTTGAGTCTATTAATTTGATTATTTTATATCCCTCTCTTAAGTGGAATCATGAAGTACTTGTCTTTCTGTGACTAGCTTATTTCACTTAAACCAAAGACAATACATGTTGGTTAGGATGTGGAAAAATTTAGAACCCTTACACATGCTTGGTGGGAATGCAAAATGAGTGTAGTTGTTATGGAAAACAGTATGCAGGTTCCTCAAAATGTTAGAAATAGAACTACCATATGATGTAGCAGTCACACTTCTGAGAGTTTATGCAAAGGAGTTGAAATGAAGATCTTGAAAAGGTATATGCATGCCCTGAAAGTCATGACAGCCTTATTCCCAAGCATTACTGCAAGCCTGACCCACATCACTAGATGGGGGTACAGAATGGCATACATGCCAGAGTTATCTGTTACATCCATTGCATAGTCATCAAAAAATACAGTATTTTAAATTTATTTGTCTATGTTAGGAGAAGTATGTCAAAATGCAACATGGGATGGACCAAATCAAAATATTCTCATTTTCAAAACTTATTTACCACCAGAAAGGCTATTTTGAGTCTCTTTTCTGTCCCTCTTGGGTGAATGACCTATCATACTCATAGGACATATAGATAAACAACTCATCAGAAAGGAGAGGAACCTGACCAATCTGGGTAATTAAAGCCAAATAAAATCTGTCATTAGTAGCAATTTACTTAAGTTTGTATGCACCCATGGGTAAGTGATTTTATTTTCTGTAAGAGGACACACTGACTGCCCTTTTGTATGACCAAACTTAGAACACTTTTAGGCTCTACCTTCATGAAGTATGTTTAGTTATGTTTATTTACCTGCTCTAGTTCAATATCCTTTTTTAATCTGACTAGAAAATGGAGAACAGAATCATCATTTCTGTGTGTCTCTAGCCTTTGAATGAATGAGCTTGAAATAGCACTATAACTGAAGCCTGCCTTCAGCCAGCAGTTTTAAAATCCCCTACATTTCCTCCCTCTTTCTTTTTATCAAACCTGCACATGTTTAAGAACTAGGGGGTCGTCTTTGATTACAAATTAGAACTTAGTGATTGTTTTATGGGCTTTACAAGATTAATTAAACAGAGCCAAGCCTGGTGCCTGGAACATAAGTTGAATTTAATAGAGCACATGAGAGAAGATGAAATGGAAAACTCCTTCATGTGTTTTGGTAATCGTGAGCCAGGACAGCGTCAGGAAAGGCAAGTCTGTTCTGTTAGTCTTCATTTTGCAGCTCCTTAAATGAATTATCTTTGCACAATCAATCTTCACTGTTCATGTATTTTGTATTTGTGAATTCACCTCTTTGCTAAAATTTATTTTGTGGTCATTCTCTAATATGCGCAGAGTTGTGAAAAATGTGAATCGCCATCATGTTTCATGTAAGTTACCTTCTCGTTTCTGGTTGAGAATAAACAAGGCAGTGCTCCACTTTCTCGTTTCAGCTCTTATACTGCAAAGATGTTTACATGTTTAGTGTCATGTGTATTTAGTGTCATGTTTATCTCATTTTTTTATTTTGGTGATTTTGCTGTTTGAATTGGCTCCCACACTTAGTGCTGAAGTGCCGTCCAGTGTTCCTGAGTACAAGAAGACTGTGATATGTCTCACCAGAGAAAGCTCTTACTAGATTAACTTTGTCCAGGAATAAGTTATAGTGCTGTTGGCCTCAAGTTCAATGCTAATAATCAAAAGTATTTACTGAATTAAATGTCTTTAAACAAAAACATACATAAAACAAGTTAATAAATAGGTAGGTTGATGGAAGTGTTGTGACCAGAAGCTTGTAGGAACCTAGCCCTGTATTCCCGCAGGAACAATGGCTCAGCATTTGCTAATTCAGCATTTGCAGACGTTATAGACCATAACTATGGCAAGTAACAAGAATCAGTTGTAGTGCTCATTTTCAATATGATCATTCAAGAAGAGAGATCAGGAATACAGTTGTATAATATAAAGTTTCATAATTTATCATTTTCAAAGATATCTAGAAATTATGATGGGACTATTTTTGTGAGTTTCACAGAGATCACCAAAATGTGCCTCGCTGTAGGGTTGTGGCAGCTGAAGGACTGGTCAGAGCTCAGACAGTTATAACATCTGCCATCCAATAACTTTTTTTAGAAAAGAACCAAATCTTCTACTTCTCTCTGTTTTGAAGATTTATTTTGAGAACTGCACAACCACTATTTAAAAAGTCTTTATTTTTTTAGTGTATTTATTTATTTTGAAAGACAGAGAGAGAGAAGGAGTGTGAGTGAGGGAAGGGTGGAGACAGAGAGATAGAGAATCCCAAACAGGCTGCTTGCTTACAGTGTGGGGCTTGATCTCCCCACAGAGATCAGACAGGACCTGAGCCAAAATCAAGAGTCGGATGCTTAATTGACTGACTCACGCAGGTTTCCCTAAAAAGTCTTTAAATGATGAGTTAGCATGTCCTTTAAAAGCGTTTTCTAAATAGTAGGAGGAATCATGGAACATTTAGAAAGTCAGAGTGATGATGCAGTCAGTAATTTGGTATTAAAACCCAGACCAAAACTCGGGATTCTTTTTTGCTTATTTTTCAATTTTACCTATAGCAAGAATTACTTCCTGTAGTGAGTGAGTATAAGTAAACTTTGTTTCTGTATACCAACTAAATTGGCAAGAGGTTCAGATAGGGAGTTACCAGAATTTATTTGTTAATATCTTCTCTTTTTATTGAACTGTCTGTATTCCAGTTTTAACATCATTAAACTTTCAAGTAATCAAGTAGAAAGAAAAAAAGTAAAACAATACAAAAGGAATTAATAGATTAAAACAGTAAGTCACGCAATCTGATCCCAATGTTTTCTTGCATTAGCAACAAACTTTTGTGGTTTAAAAATCATATGGCTATCACCAATATGATTTTTCTAATTCACCCTTTCTTATGAAAATCAGAAATTTTAGGTGCTA
The DNA here is from genome assembly GCA_017311185.1 of Proteles cristata cristata. Lineage (NCBI taxonomy): Eukaryota > Metazoa > Chordata > Mammalia > Carnivora > Hyaenidae > Proteles > Proteles cristata. The sequence goes on along the minus strand of JAESUZ010004428.1, from coordinate 520,905 downwards.
CCTAACATGATTGTGCATTAGGATTCTGATGAGTAATGATCATGTATACAGTCTGCTTTTGTGTTTTAATGAGCTGGCTATGATCTAACTGGTAAAATGCTCAATTTAACTTTATTTTTATATGGTAAATTTTTATGCTTAAGACTTAAAGAAATTCAGGACAAGTCTTATGTATATTTGACAGTAAACATACTGTAATTGATCAAGAAATAATTATAGTCTATTTCTCTTTTCTATCGATGCTATCCCATTTCAGCCATTGTTTAACAGACCTCTAGTTACAAGTTGTTTAACAGACTTCTAGTTGCAAGTAAATGGACTCGTATTTACTTGAGTCTATCTGAACATAAGCGAGAAGAGATTGGAATGAATAAGCATCAAGTATATAAACTATAGTGGAAAAGGTAATTGATAAACTCACATGGAGAGATGATAAGATCTATACCTAGAGTATAGAGTGACTTTTATTTTTCTATCATCTTTTCATAAATATATCATGGCACATTTATAAGACCAAATATGATGGCACCATTAAAATAATGTGAACAACTGTTTAATAAGTGGGAAAAATATTCCCAATATTTTAAGTAAAATATCGATTATAAAAAGTATATAGTGACTGAATTGGTGTTGATTTTTTAAGTTAAACAAATGAGACAAACTGGAAATAAATCTCCCAAAATGTTGACAGTAGTTGTATCCTGATATGGAATTATAAATTATTTTAATATTTTTACTTATACAGTTCTATATTGTGTAAATTTTCTGTAAGGTATATGAATTGCTTTTACTGTCAACTCACTTTTAAAAATGCATTTCTTTGTATTCTTTTCCTCTTGAATATATTTCATTTGAAAAGGCATATATGTGAGTTATTTAAATTCAAAACAGATGCCTTGGCTCCATTGGTTAAATATAAGGCTAAGGCAGGAAGCTAGGGTGGTTCAGTCAGTTGAGTATCTGACTCTTGATTTTGGCTCAGATCATGATCCCAGGGTCATGGGATTGAACCCCACATCAGGCTCCATGTGAAGCATGGATTCTCTCTCTCCCTCTGCTCCTCACCTACTCACGTGCAAGTGTGCACACGCTCTGTCTTTCTCTCAGAAAATTAAAATAAGACTAAGGCTTGGCTTATAAATTACCTAAGTAGATGTCAGAGCCCCTCAATACCTCTTCATGTCCCCACTCTAAATTTCTCCTAGAGGTTAGCATATACACAAAGAGCTTCATTTGTCAGTGAAGGTTTCCCTTCATTGAGATCATATACAAATTATATCTTACAGTCTATATTCTTCCCCTGATCTTTAGATTTACATATCTAGTTGTCTGGTGAAATCTCTTGGAGATCACAAGGCAACTCAAACAATGTCATCCAAAGTCAAACCCATTATCCTGCATGCCTGCCCACACCTCCGAACTGGACCTCTTTCCATCTTTTCTCACCCAGAGCCACCAACACCAAGCTCCATTCCCTCTACTCCTTAATTGTACTCACTAATTTGCTCTAAATAGCATCCAATGCTTCCTGCTTGCCAAACTATAATAGTCTCCTTTTCCATCACAGTCCTTTTATGATGTCCCAAATATTGTGTGGGACATACGTAAACTAAAAATCTACTCTTTGTCTGAAATTCCAATTAAACTGGGCATCCTGTATTTTTAAAAGTGTTCTTAACATTTTACTTATTCTTGAGAGACAGAGAGAGATAGAGTGTGAGCAGAATAGGGACAGAGACAGAGGAAGACACAATCCAAAGCAGGCTCCAGCTTCTGAGCTGTCAGCACAGAGCCCAACACGGGGCTCGAACTCATAGACCTTGAGATCATGACCTTAGCTGAAGTCAGCTGGCCAACTGACTGAGCCACTCAGGTGCCCCGGGCATCCTATATTTTTACTGCTACCTCTATAAACCTCTTATTAGCTATAGTAATTTTAACTCAGTCAACTGAATAATCAGTTTGGCTTTTAATAATTAAGCTAAGGTTTTTCTTTAGTGTTTACTTATTAGTTCATATGATTCCTGTGACAGTGACCGTATACACTGAATTGATTCAAAATGATTAAGTCATTTACCACATAAAGACTTATTTTAAGAAGTAAAAATTAACTTTACAACTCTTGAAAAATGTTAAGTACATTGGTAAATTTTAACCCAGCTGAGCAATATTCTAGCGTTTTTGGATCCTTCATGAGATTTTACATCATCTTAATCCAATCAGTAAAGAGTCCAGTTTTTAAGCCCCAAGCCCCGTTTGAATTTTACCCCAAATAAGCAAATAGAGATAATCCAGTCCCTTTGAATGGTGTTATACTAATTGAAAATGACATCTTCCCAACATTTTGTTCAGGCATTTCCTGTCACAGAGGACTCTTGCTGTGTAACAAGGACAGGGTGGGAACAGCTGCCTTAAGGGAATTCTCTTTTAGACAACCATAAGGAAAGAGATTTCTCCCTGGTGGCTTGGCCACCTGCCATGTGGACCCTGTGGAAATGCTGTTATTTATGATCTCGCTTTTTCCTGCAGTTATTAAATGATTTGTACAAGGCATTTAATTTGTCTTACCTTATGAAAATTATATGTGTAAAGAACCCACTAGGAAATATAAACCAATTATAAAAATAAGTAGAGAAATTAATAGTTAATTACACAGTTTTTTTAAATTATAGCCATTCTTCAGTTTTATAGCTTCACAACTAATTGTTCTGCTTTTATATAACAGAAGAATTAGTTGCAAAACTGTAAAACCTACCAAAGTATTTTCTCTTCCCCTTTGGAAATAAGTATTATTTAATGACTATATAAGTATAGCCATTTAAATTAATTTAAAACGAGTGATATAAATAACCTCTGGAAATTTCAAAATTGTTAGAGATTTGAGGACGGTGTTATATAACACACTAATAGTTTTGATGCTTTCCTACTGAGTCCCTGCAAAACCAGAAACAAATAAAAAGATGTGCCATTTACTGTCAGGCATGAGGGGGCGTTTAATCCTCCCTGTTTAGTGATCCCAGAATACCTTCCTTGAGGATCCTTGCATCCTTCCCACATATATTAGGAGGTAGAGTGCTGGAGAACTTCTTTAATGTGTTCTTCTCATTAGGATTAACCTATAAACAGAATTTCAGAAAAGCTCCTAGTTCCTTCGTAACATGGCTAAGCAGGTGGGTAGATATTTAAAGGCATCACTTTGTCCAAAATATTGTTGACTGGAGGTCACTTGCAATTTGAGGCTGTATTTTTTCTTCGGTATAGTAATGTTATTTTCACATAAATTCCCTAAGAAATGGGATTGGTCACAAATTATGGACCCTTTCAATTCAGCTTTTCTACTACTGTAGGCTCTGTAGTGTCCTTTAAAACAAGTCATAAATGGCATGGATCACATTGCAGCAGAAAGTTTGAGTCATGTAGTTGAACTTGGGCACACACACATGGATTGTGAGAGGTAGACTTGAAGTTTCAGTGCTGTTAAGATGGTATCATGGCTAGTGGTCCAGGACTGTTCAAATCTTCTGCATTTCAGCCTTCCTTCTCAGGGAGTTGCCAACCAAGAAAGCTAGATAAAAGGACCACAACCAGGCAAAAATCAAATCACCACTTTGTTAATTGCATGAGAAGTACCCAAATCCTCTCTAGTGCCGTTCTGTCGGTAAAATACAGATTGGATAAGGAAGCTTGGACTCAGATACCTAAATAATCCCCCTCCTTTCCTCCTGTCTGAATCTGAAATGTCTGGTTAGGCCTAAGAAAGTAGAATATGAAACAACAGGACCATTTACATCTACCCTAAGCAAGCAACTCCTGCCTGATCTTGTGACATGGATACAGAAAGGGATGAAGGTGTGTCTCATGACTGCTAACCTTTTAGAAACACTATCAGTGCCTCTAGTAAAACCATGGCCCAATACAGTTCCTGGTTGCTGACCAATCACATGAGCAAGTAGGTCTCGGTGGCGGTGGGGACGGGGAGTGGAGCATGGATAACAATAAGTAAACAGGGGTGCAGAGGCTAACGTGGGAGAGAGGGCCAGATGGTTTTGGTACCAAAATGTCCTATTTGGTTTTGATCTTCAAATTCAGTGCTTTGTTTGTTTCTGTTTTTAATTATAGGTAACACCATCCTGTTGATGATTTAGTTGTCAGATGTATCTTGTCAGGATACAAGTGAAGTAGGAGGCTCTACAGTAGGCTGATTTGATTCTTCAAAACAATATAGTTGCATTGGCGAGTGTTAACTGAGGTTTTTTCTTGACTAAACGGAAATGCTGCCTTGTCAAAGGTATTTACTATACACTGCATCAGCATAGTTGAAAAAAATAGTAATGACATAATGAAGCATACTGCCTTAAAAAAGGTCTTTTCTGTCCTTTGTGACTAAAAACTGCAGAGTCCATTTAACTTCCTTTTCCAGGTTTGAGAACATAAAGAGTACTCTGCATGGCACATTTGTCACTGAACCAAGGAGGAATTCTTTGTCAAGTTGATGGCCCATTTCTGGAAGCAATATCAGTTGCCATATTGATTTTACCAGTAATACCATCAAATGTCTGCCCTAATGACTAAACCCTTTTCTGCAAATCATTTCAGCCTAATAGAGATGTATTGTCCTTTGCTTCTTTATACCTGTCAATATTTTTCTTGTCCAGTGGGTGGCATATTTTCACTAAAGTTGACGGCCATAGAGGGATGTAGAAAAAGACGTTACTCTGGAAATTTTATCCTTCTTGGACTTTCACAGGATTGATTTCAGCCTGGTGGTCTAATGGTAGCAGACATAACTTGTAACCAGTATGGATCATTTTCTTTTCTTTTTTGAGGAAAAAAAATAGGTTGGTTCCAGACATTGTTTCATACCTTGAGTTCCTTAGTTTATAGGAATTCTAACACTACAATTTTAAACAAAATGTTTCCACAGCTACAAAAGCATATGGAAACTATAGATGATAGATACATGGATAGCTATAGTTTTAAATGTATAGCATTTATTTATGGCTGCCATTTTTCCAACATGGAAGAAAAATTTAAGGCAAAGATTAGATATTTTTGGATTATTTCTTCCTTAATAGATGAACCAATTTTCAGTTGATTTGGAATTATTTCTACAAAACCTCTTAAAATAAGCAGATTATGTTTTCAGTGACTAAAGCTTTGTTTCTTTTTTATTCTAGTCATATAAAGTATAGTATACACATTCACATCAGGGCACTTGTTTTTGCATGGATGAACTCCACTCCGCTAAGTGCAGTTAAATTTAGAGCCACAGATTCATTTTAGATACCTCCCCTGCCTAAAATTTGCCTTCAGAAAACCTGCCATGTTTTTATTATATCATGATAAATATATTGTGGCTTAATATTGTAAATGTTGTCCACCCAGCCAGATGCCCTATAATAATAAAAAAGTATGGAAAGGGATTGATTTTACTTTTTAATTTATGAGAATATTTAAATATTTTATTATTTTTTAATGTTTTATTTATTTCTGAGAGAGAGAGAGAGAGATAGCATGAGCAAGGGAGGGTCAGAGAAAGAGGGAGATGCAGAAACAGACTCCAGGCTCTGAGCTAGCTGTCAACACAGACCCCAACACGGGGCTCTAACCCACTAACCATGAGATCATGACCGGAGCCGAAGTTGGACGCTCAACCGACTGAGCCACCCAGGCGCCCTGAGAATATTTAAATATTTTAAAATCAGATATCATATCAAATAACTTTCCTTTATTCAACTTTTTGCTGAGTTTCCAAATCTGAAAAATTAAGAAAACCATTAAAAGTTATAAATATAGATACAAATATGTGTTTTTAAAAAAATTATTTATTTATCTTGAGAGAGAAAGAGCACATATACATGTATAAGTGGTACAGGAGCAGGGAGAGGGAAAGAGAGAGGATCCCAAATAGGCTCCGCACTGTCATTGCAGAGCCAGACACGGGGCTTGAACCCATGAATCCTGAGATCATGACCTGAGCCAAAATCGAGTCAGATGCTTAACTGACTGAGCCACCCAGGAGCCCCTACAAATATCAGTCTTAATACTTCTGTTTTTTTTCTTACTTTAAAAATGTACATTCTTACTTGCTTTTTGAACAAAAACTATACATTTAACAAGCCTTAATGAACAGTATAATGTGGCAGGATTTGGACCATATCATTTTCCCATTTGGACTTTGTTTCTCATTAATTTGCTCTTGTAATTCTGATCATTTGTCTTTCTACTTGAGGTACCTTGGTCTAATGTTAGAAATTTTCATTTTTCACAGTGTTACTGAAAGGTTTATTTCTTTTTTCCAGTCACCGACATAGAGGGGTGTATTTAATCCTAATTGTAATTCTATTGACATTTTAGTAGCCAGCCTGTTCATAATGAAGCACTACAAAATCTCTGGAGTATCGTGTACTTGAAAGAAATGTTACCATCCATTAAAGTGTATCATGCTTTCCACATTTATAAACTTTAAGGAATGGGAGTTAATGTCATCTTTTCACTATATTAAACACATCTTAAATATATGTAGGTCTTTGTGTTTCAAAGCCCTTATTTTTAATTTCCAAAATCATGATGAAGTTTCAGAATGTTTTTATCTCAAACTATTTTATGCCTTTTGTAAAGTTGGGTTTATGGAAGTATAATTTACATAGAGTGTTAGTATTTCCTCTTTTTCAGTGTACAATTCTGAGACTATTAATTATGACATGCAATCGTGTGATCATCACCATTATCAAGGTATAGGAGTTCCAACACCCCCAAAAATTTCTTCATGCCTGGTAGTCAACTCATCCCCACCCCGAGCTTCTGGCAACTTTTGATCTATTTTCTGTTCCTATTAGTTTGCTTTTTCCAGAGTGTCATACAAATGAAATAATCATGGTGTCTGCCTTCTTTCACTTCAGCAACACCCATTTGAGATTCATCCGCCTTGTCACATGTATGAGTAGTTTGTTCCTTTTGATTGCCAAGCAGTATTCCATTGTCTAGGTGTACCCCTGTTTCATTATCCATTCACAGCTGAAGGCTATTTGAATTCTTTCCAGTTTGTGGTGAATATGAATAGAATGGCTGTAAGTAATTGCATATCTGTATATACATTTTTATTTATCTTGGATAAGTACTAGAAATAGATAAGGGAATCTTAAGTTAAGTGTAGGTTTAACTTTATAGAAAACTGTTACCCTGTTTTCTCAAGTGGTTGTGCCATTTTGCATTCCTACCAGCTAATGTATAAGAGTTCTAGTTGTTCAACATTCTTGCCCATACTAGGTGTTCATTTTTTTAAAAATCTAGACATGTTAATAAAAGTGTAGATGTATCTAATTATGGCTTTATTTTTAATCTTCTAAGGGACTAGTGATATTGAATATCTTTGATGACGAGTATCTTTTCGTATTTGCCACCCGTAAATCTTCCTTGCTGACATGCCTATTCAAAGAGTGTGTACAATTTTTAATTGGGTTTTTTCTTACTACTGGCTTTTGAAAGCTCTTTATATATTCTGGATTTGAGGCCTTTATCAGATATGTGTTTTACAGACATTTTTGCCCAGTCAAGTCATTTTTTCATTTTCTTTACAAAGTTTTCCTGAGAGCTAGTTTCTACTTTTTTCTTTTTACTGCGTTTTAAGTCTATCCTTTCTCAGTTTCTAAACCCTGACAACAAATTTTCACTAAATTTCTAGTGAACAAATTATATAACTCTTGGAACTGGGGACTCAAAGAAAACAAACTCTAAAGATAGCACAGTTCCGTATAACATTTACTTAAATAATACAGCAATCAGGAATTCTTTGGGCTGAAACGAGCAAAAAATCCAACTTCAGTGGCTTAAACAAATATTTTTCTTCATTGCAAGTTGAGAGATAAAGGCAGCTGCTTACATTGTTTGAGGAGCTCCATGTAATCAGCTGATATAGACACTTTGTCTGGCCTTTTTCTTACACTTGTAGGCTGCTACTGCGGCTGATCATCTTTACACTCGGGACAAAAAGCAGAGAAAGGAAGAAGGATAGCACTTGTACCAAGAGGGCAACACTTTCCCAGAAGCCTCTCACCTACTTCCAGTTAAATTCTCATTGGACACAACTAGGTGACGTGGCCAGGCAGTGCTAGGAGGAGGAGGCTGAAAATGGGGGCTGAGGAAGGTGAGCCTACCTAGTATCTGCCTCACATAGCCATTTTAAAATCACACCAAAATACAAAAGACAGTAAAACTGTAAGAGCAGAAGAAAGAGCAATCAGAATCTAATTTTGAACTCCAGGTGTTTTCCACACTTGCTGACCAAGCAGCTAAATTCTAAAGGGGTAGTTTCCATTGCATCCTAGAGATGCCTATAATAGTAATAATAGAAGCATAGTAGCTATTATCAGAAGAATTTAATAAGAATAATGGGTTATGGTTTATGAAGCTACACACTTTATCTTCTTTGACTGCTTCTTGAAGATAGGGCTTCACATAATAGAAAACTAAGATGCATAGATAGTAGGTCACTTCAAGTCACATACAAAAGGGATCTAGGATAAGAAACTCGTAATACAGATTTATCATCCTGTGTTCACCTCTCTGTACCAATCAGGGTTTTCAAAGTCAAGAATGATTCAATGTAGAGCTTATATTTTGATACTATCTACATAATCTATGTATAAATGAAAGCTCAGAAGCAAAAATTCTGTTGCATTAGAATCTTAGTTGTTCAGCTTAATTTATCTGAGAATTCTGTTATAAAGTTGGCAAATAAATTGAAGTAAAAGGGAAACTTTCACTTTATTTGTATTTGTTATTCTCTCAGTGATAAAATTTCCATCAGAAAAAGTAGTCTATCTGGTTTCTTTATATAAAGATAAGTACAATTTATATTATTTAGTTTAAAAATTTCCCAGCACCTGGGGGTCTCAGTTGGTTGAGCATTCATCATTTGGTTTTGACTCAGGTCATGATCTCCTAGTTCTTAGAGTTCGAGCCCCGCATCAGGCTCTTCACTGGCAGTGTGGAGCCTGCATGGGATTCTTTCTCTCTCCCTCTCGCTCCACCCTTCCCCATATTGCACTGTCTCTCAAAAACAGAAGTAACATTTATGTTATTTTAAAGCCCTTCTATAGTGAAGATTTATGTTAATTCAAAGTTTTAAAAGAAATCATTAATTTCTTAATGAAGAAATTGGGCCCAGGTGCCCAACACATTCACTAGAGTAACTCCTAAATGAATGTTGGCAGAATGAATGGGCAAACGAACTTTCTGAATCAAGTGACTGCAACCCCATTACCTTAATTGAATTGATCTATATTCATAAATTTTCAATAGCTTAGAATAAGTTCCAAATATTTAAAATGCTATTGAATCTGTGAGATTTATTCAAAGTCAGTAAGTAACTGATATTAAAATGTAAGCTAAAACTGTGTACAAGAGTTTCTATAAATTACTCAACTTTCACTAGGAATTAATCTATCTTACCAAAGGAATGTGCTTAGAAATGCTATAGCTGACAATGTCCAGAAATTTGGAGACCGAACTGATTCTGGAAAGAATAAGTCCCACTGTCCTTTGTTGAAGCTCACACAACCATTTTCTCTTTTCCCTTTAAGAATTCTCTGAGAGAACCAGGTAAAATACTTTAGCTTTCAATAATAATTTCTTTCAAAATTTTACAAATACCTGTATACTTGTCCTTGAAAAGTAAGATGGGTAAGGTCACATTTTATCCCTTGAAAATGATGAGCTAAGGGACTTTAACAAGACAACCTAACCAATGGAAATAGAATTAATGTCTCCACGTTCTGGCTTGACTCTCTAACTAGACCATGTCAGCCATTGTTTAAAAAAACACTGTTGTGCTTTACAAAAGGAAACACTAACAATAATATTTGATTTATCTCTTTGAATCTTAGTATATTATAATCATAAAAGATTATTAAAAATGCTGTTCACTCTCATTGGGAGTTGTGAATTTGTCGGTTTCTGAACTGTATTATACATTTGAAGCCACCACTTGTATCATTATACAAGCATCATATTGAACCTAGATACCTTTATTCAAAATATGAATGAACACTGGTGACATCTCGCAAGTTTTTGTTCCTCAGTGCAGCCAAAATAGTAGTAGTCTGATGCTGTGTTAATAAGAAAGCCTGATGTAGTTGAAAGAGGAAAGACATTGGAGGCAACTAGATATGAATCTCTGTACCAGATCTGCCACTACCAGTGTGGTCATAGGCTTGTTACCGTCTCTGTAACTGCCTTTGGTTGTGTGTAGAGGGCCTGAATCATAAGTTGTGAGCATTGACTGAACTCATAGATACGGAATGCTTAGCGTTACACACGGCCCACAGTAAGTCCTCATTAAATGCACACCAGAATCATTATTATTTACTTCAAGAAGTATTTGTTGAACAAGACCTTTTAATTTATTTATGAGATCCTTTATTCACTGCGGTGCTGGTGTCTTTTCATGACCTACTAATTATTATGTATAAGAAGAAATGATATAGCATGATTTCTTAGTTCAGCATTTCTCAATCTCCAGACTTTTGGCTTGTTGGCATAGTTCTTTGTTACGGGGGGCTCCCCTGAGCATTATAGGATATTTAGCAGCATCTTGGTCTTCTTGTACTAGGTACGAATATACTCTTCCTCCTCCTCCTCCCTACTTGTGACCACCCACAAACGTTTCCAAACAGTGCCAAATAAACATCTCCTAGGGTGCAAAAATGCCCCCAATCAAAAACTACAGTCTTCTATCAGTCCTCTCTAAAATGTGTTCCTGGACTGCTAGTCCTGGGAGATTCTTCCTCAAAGATCCCAGTGTCAAGTAAGTTAGGAAACACTGAGTAATAATAATAATAATAATAATAATAGCTCATTTTTATAAGCTTACTATATGGTGCAAACTGTTCTAATCTTATTTAATCCTCCTAACAGACCTAGAAGTTAGGTACAACTCGAAGGCATATTTTTCAAACTAGAAAATTGAACTTGGTCAAGTAACTGACCAAGATCATAATCAAAATGACCCTAAACAAATTCAAATGGTTCAAAAACAAGGAGGGAGGAATTTCTCTGCTTGGAGGAGGCAGGGAACAATGAACAGAGAAAACGAAATTTGAATTGGGTCTTTTATCATCTTGTTAAGCTCGGCTAAATAAGAGTCTGCCAGGTGAAACATCGCATTCCAAACAGAGCAAACAACATATCCACAGGCCTTGGCAACTGGGAAGGCTTAATATGTTCGGGGAAGAGTGAGGATAGAGGAAAGGAAGTCAAGGAATAAAATTAGAGAAAAGGGTGCATTCTTCATTACTATTGCTGGTTTGACTCCTGTAGGCATTGGACTTTGCAACCTTTACTCTAAGAGCAATAGACAGCCAAAAGCACAGTAATGACATGATCATGTAGGTACTTGACAATGATAGCTAAAGGCAATAGTATTTGGTGGTGGGGGACCCCAATTAAGACACTATATGAAGATTTGAGCAAGAGATACTGAGTTAAGACAGAATGAAGGGGCCAGATTTGAGAGAGTTTATTGACAAAAGCAGAGCAAGGAAAAATCTTCCTCCCAAATGGGCTGTAAGATCAAGTAGAATTTATTTATAGAAGAGATATTTCTGCAAAACAAAGTGATGTACTTTCAAGGAAATAACATGGAAACGTGTTAAGCAGCTATTCTGGTAACCTAGAGAATTTGCATTAACAAGTCTCAGGCTCCACAAATGCTTTCCTGGAAAACTTCTCCTTTCCCATTACAATTTCTCAATAAAATCGTATACTCCAGTTATTTAGTGAAGGATCAGGCTAACTGGTAAATTCTAAGTAGTGCCCCTATGTTTCTGGTCTAGACCACTTTGTTTTGTTGCTTCTAAACACACTACGTGGGAAAGATGAGTCAGTATTGGTGGAGATTCGCCCTAATGTATTTGAGAAATGATGAGCCAGCCAAGAAATGTTCGAAAGAGATTGGTCTGAGATACTCAAAGAACAGTTGTTGAATGGATGTATTAATCACATTCTGAATTCACTTTAATAACTTCTGACTTAAGTGTGGAAAATATGATTAATAGAAAGGAAAAAAATCTTTGACTGCAACTTCATATTTCATCGTTTACTGACATAGTAATGGGCCAATCTGAAAAAAATATCCCAGTGAAGTTCCACTTGATCTTAGCCAAAAGACCGAGAAGTGATTCCAGTGAAGTTCCAAATGGGCTTTTACCTTTGCACATTATGCAGTTGATTTTTATGACTATTATTTAAATCTTTAAAATGAGCATATAGTCTAACATACTTAACCTTGTTATTTTTTTCCAAGTATCTTCTAAAACTATCCTTTAAGAGTCATTGTGTATGCGTAAGTTTCTTTATAATGAAGCAATAATTGTGCCACTAATATACAGATTTTATAATCCCATTCATGACAATTTAGAAGGAAAACATTTTTTTCTATGATGTTCCAACAATTTTGTAGTTGTGCTTAAAATCATAATTCATAACAATCCCTGCTGTTTAAGGAGTACTTATTAGGTGTCAGGTGCCATGAAAGTATTATTTCAAGTAAAAATCATACTAAATAAATAGTCTTTACCCATTTTTCAGATGGGCAAAAAGAGAGTCAACATGGTGAGGTGGTTCAACCAGCACCTCAATTATACTGTAAGGCTCAAACCTGGGTCCTTGAGTCAGCAAAACCTATGTGCTGTCTACAATATCATTGTGGGTCCAGATTTTACCTGTATTCTTTTTATTTCATTTAAACTTTAACATGAGCCAGAGCTAATATATGTCACAAATGGTAACATACATTTCAACAGGCACGGAAAAAGATATTGTTACCCAGCTTTATGTATATATAAATATAATATATAAATATATATATTTATAAAAATATATAATATATATTTTACTTAAATATAATTAAATAAATATATATAATATAATATAATATATATAATATAATATAATATAAGTTATATTATATATATATAATTTTTATCAGATATTTGAGAAGAAGGTGCTCTATATAAGGGTAAAAATTTTTACTGACAAAGTAGTTTTTATAAAATCAAGTATCAGAGTTTTTATATTTGAAGAACACGGATAGCCGACTAAAAAGGGCTTGCCTTCTCTGCCGCAGCCCTCGCCCACCAAAAAAATAGGAGGGATTTTTTTTTGGTCCAAATCATCACAATGATCGATTCAGGCCTCTTTCACTTTGTAACAGAGAACTTCTGTTTTACAGTGAAGCTTTGTCATCCTATCTGCAGTGAAAGAATTGATATTCTTAATGGTCTGATACATTTTTCTTTATGTGAACATTTTAGGTGTATCAGTATATGCACGAAACGATAACTGTTAATGGCTGTCCTGAATTCCGTGCCAGGGCCACAGCAAAGGTAAGACTTGAGTAACTTTAAAAGTACATTTGACCCCAGTGATCTAGTAATTGATTGTGCGCGTGTGTGTTTCAGGTATTCTCGTGTGTACACTGTAAGAGAATTTAGACATCAGTGGCAGCCCAGAGTCTAGAACCAGTACTACTTCCCAGGTAAAAATCCTAATGGAAAACTGAACGTTTCTGCTGCTTCTGTAGCTTAAGAAAGGAGAATGATTTCATTAAATGCAGTAACTGTCCATTTGGCACAAGCAAATCTACTGCTTCATTGTATGAAATAATACATGGTTTTCTGACACGGTCCTTTGATCCAAAAGAACCTGTTCCCCATTCAGTGCATGAAGATTTCCTTCAGAAGCTTTGACTTAAGATAGACATGAAGAGAACTCACCCGAGGCCCACTGACATAGGATTCTTCTGTGTATCCAGCTGAGCAGTGGGTAGCTCGCTGAAAGAATGTGACATTGCCCTAAATGGAAAGCCTGTCACCTTTTGTGAGAGTGACCACATTTGCTCTTTAAAAACTCAAATTCAGAGATTGTAGAAAAATCTAATGGAAATCTTACACTAATGGTAAGCTTATAGCAATAGGATGGTGAAATTATCTGGAAAACAGACCATTAGGAAACAATAGTTTTAAACTAAAATTATTGATGTAGTTCTTATTTTACAAACAGAAGTGCTGTAATTGATGCACTACAGCTTGCTTTTTAAAAGCTCTTATCCTTCTAATAATATGTAAGAAACAAGAACTGGTGAAAATAATCAGAATTTTCCATTTAATTCTTTTGTGTTATATCACCTCTTGTTTGGTTTCTCTTCTGATTTCTTAGTTTTCATTCTGTAACTGAACACTGTAGATTTGTAAGTTTTTTTTTTTAACCCAGGCAAAGGGAGGGTATTATTATCATTACATCATGCTTTGCTTGTACTGAAGTGGGACACACACAGAAAAATGATCCCTACATGGTTTAATTAAGGGGAAAGTGAATTATGTAGTGTTTTACCATTCTCATTTCTTATTCATGTAGAACAGCAGGATAGCAGCATAATGTTGCAATAGCACAATATTTTCTGGTTGTTTCTGGGCTGTCTGCATTGCATCCATGTCAGCCATTAAAATCTATGCATGATGACAAGGTTTGCATGAGCAAATGCATGTAGCTAAAAAAAAAAAGCCATTATTTCCATATCATTCACTAAACTTCACTAAATGCAGACAGTAGCATAATGCTAAATTGATGTGATAATGCTGTGTGTGGAAAAGAATGTACAGTCGTTGGCAATCAATATTTTCACAGTGTTGAGTAAATCACTTTATAGTAGGCATCTAATCAACTGTGGTTAAGTCAGGTTAATGGAAGTGGAAAATAAGAAGCAGGCAGATCTTTTCTGGACAGAAACTACTTAAATGCTATTGTTTTATTTCCATGAGGGGTGGGAACTAATGGTAAGTTGTGTTTCCAGCTTATTTTCAAAGATTTATATATAAATTTTAAAATAAAACAATGTCCATATTAAATGATATTTTGTACATCTAGGTATAGAACCATGGGCTGCTCATTTTGCCCACATTGCTGTAGGAATTGAAGTATTAATGTAAAATGTAGGGGGAAACATCTGTACCAGATAAGAAGACATCTCATAATAATGCAGAATATTGATGTGAAATAATAATAATCTGTTTGATTCTATTTTCTGTTTTAGCTTTTATTTTCTTTTAGGTAACCTCAATCAAAAAACAAAAACAAAATGGGTTAAGCCAGTATTTTGGCGATAGCAAGATTATATATGTATTCCCCAGAATATACACATATAAGTGCTTCTAAGCACATTGAATAAACATTTATGTACATGCACCGGGGTAGACTGTGTGTTGTACAAAGAAGTGGATTATGTCATCTCTGCCCTTTGGGTGCTCATAGTCAACACATATACATAATAATTATGGCATATGTACCGTATAAAGGTAATGTAAGGACCAAACCTATTTTGGAGTCCAAGAAAAGAAGGAATTGCATCTAACTAAGGTAACTGGGAAAGATTTTTATGAAGAAGGGAAATTTGTAGCCTAATGGGTAAGCTCTAGAAAGCCGGGAATAGCTAGGCAGGGCTCTCCCAAACAAAGGAGTCATAGATGACGTTTAAACGAAGCAGGTCTTCCCACCACCCCGCCCCCACTGCCCCATCTTGATCTTTCTTTCACAGGAGAATGCTATAAAACTAAGAGGAGTTGCCTGATCCTACGCACTGCAAAGCATACGATTAGCCTTATTTCCCTCGTTTTATTACCAAATGACCATCTTTTCTTTCAGGCAACAGTTGCAGCTTTTGCAGCTAGTGAAGGCCACTCCCACCCTCGGGTAGTCGAACTGCCAAAGACTGATGAAGGCCTTGGTTTTAACGTGATGGGAGGAAAGGAGCAAAATTCCCCCATTTATATCTCCCGCATCATTCCTGGAGGGGTGGCCGAGAGACACGGAGGCCTCAAAAGGGGAGACCAGCTGCTATCAGTGAACGGAGTGGTATGTTCATAAAATAACCCGAGGTTTTCTCCCCTAAGCACATTTTTTGCCCCCTGCTGTTACAACAGTCAATGTTGAAATCCTCGAACAAATCACAATTTTGTGTCCAAACCGCTTCCTCAACATTGATGAACATTAAGCCTACGAGAGCAATAATTTTATAGTTTTTATGTCTCATTTCATCATTCTCATCTTAGTATGATAAGTATGAACTAGTTGGAAAACTATCCCAAGGAATTATCCCAGCTAGTAGAATTTTCCCCCATAAGATACTCGAATTAATGTTTAGAAGAACAAAATAACTCCAACATTCTTTTTATTCAAATTACTATAAACAGTTATAAGCATTTTAAAAGTAAAGATAAAACCCCTTTTCTGTATTTTTTATTTAAAGAGGAAGGATATTTTTAATATACATAATAATAAGGCACATGGAAAAATAATGCACAGATAATTCCTTAATGTACAGCTATAGTAAGATAAAAATATAACAGCCTCTTCCCCAAAAAAGTTTGATTATATTATCTGTTCATCATATATATTTTGATTCTCACATGAAGTTAGGGTAGATTAAATATGTAACATTAAAATTTTTTTATTGTCTATTTTTGAGACAGAGAGAGACAGAGCACGAGCTGGGGAAGGGCAGAGAGAAAGGGAGACACAGAATCTGAAACAGGCTGCAGGCTCTGAGCTGCCAGCACAGAGCCCGATGCGGGGCTTGAACCCACGGACCACGAGATCATGACATGAGCCGAAGTCGTATGCTTAACCGACTGAGCCACCTAGGGGCCCCAATATGTATGTAACATTTTAAAGTAGAAGTAGGAACATACTTTTTTTTTTTCATAACCTCATCTTCTTTGGATGCCATTACCTCCACATGTAATAAAGACCTCCTAAAGAAATAACTGTATCTGAAAAGAATAATTTTCTCCCCATAACTTCTACATATACTAAAAATAATCTAAAAGCATAAATTTCAGCAGTTTAAATAACACATCAGTGTTTATCTTTGTATTAACCCAAGATCTTTTCCCTAAGGACTTAAGGTTTTAATGAATAAACTAGATCTGGGTTATTTGTGACCTTGTTGATTTCTGTTTAGAACACAATATCCAACATAAAAAACTTTTAGAATGTGATATTAGTAACACACTGGATATGGGGTAAATTCTTGTGTATTTATATCTTGTATTTTATTCCTATTTTTTTAATTTTTAGCTTCACTAGTAGTTTTGTAGAACCCAAAACTACTCATTTAACTCTGCTGATCTCTGATATACATCAAAATCATTAATCCATGAATATTCTATATCACTTCAGCATTCCAATTCTAAAACTACCATTTCATTTACGTTTTTGTATGTAACGATGTTTTGAGATAGCTTTTCTAGTGACGATTAGCTAACTATGACTCTTAAAAGCATGTTTCAGCTGATAATTTCAGAGTCCAACTTTCCAGCAGGTGGTTCTGGAGCTAGGTCATGCAATTATGTTACACAGTAATCAGTGCCTCAGTGTATGAATTTATTACAATTTATCTAAATATATTGTGTAGATCATATAAAAGTATAGATTTTTTTAAAAATTGAAGGTACAAAAAGAACCAAAAACACATTAAGAGAAACTGTGGTTATATAAAGCAACAATAAATATAGTGAATTCAATTTAATAGGTGGTTGACTTTTAAGTATCTGTCAGAGGAGCTAAAGAGCCTATGTTTAACCCATGTATTCACAAGGAGCACAACTACAGCCATTTCATAATCTCTCATCCATTCCTTGCAATGAACATGTGGCTTTATCCGCAGGGGGTATTGGAGAATGGAATCAGACTCATTAGTCTTTATCACTCAGTGTTCATGTGATTATAAATTAATATCCCTTATACTTGAATTTCCTAGTCTGAATAAGGGGAGTAATGAAAGGCTCTGATGAAGATTAAAATGAGGCAGGATGTCTTCTAAGAAGAGTACTGTGGTAATTTGGTCCCAAACATTTTTTTTTTGTTGTTGTTTTTAAGAGAGAGCGAGAGAGAAAGAGAGAGAGAGCGAGTGTGAGCCAGGGAGGGGCAGAGGAAGAGGCTGGGTTTGGGGGGAGAGAGAGAGGAGACAGAGAGAGAGAAAGAATCTTTTTTAAAATTTTTTTAAATGTTTATCTTTGAAAGAAAGACAGAGCGCGAGGTGGGGAGGGGCAGAGAGAGAGGGAGACACAGAAACTGAAGCAGGCTCCAGGCTCTGAGCCATCAGCACACAGCCCGAAGCAGGGCTCGAACCCACAAAGTGTGAGATCATGACCTGAGCCGAAGTTTTCGGGAGCTTAACTGACTGAGCCACCCAGGCACCGAGAGAGGGAGAGGGAGAGGGAGAGGGAGAGGGAATCTGAGGGAGAGGGAGAGGGAGAGAGAATCTTAAGCAGCCTCCATGCCTAGCATGGAGCCCGAATAGGGGCTTGATCTCACAGCTGCGAGATCATGATCTGAGATGAAATCAAAAGTTGGATGCTTAACCAAATGAGCCACTCAGGCACTCCAGGTACACACACCTTTGATAAATAAGTGTGGTTACTGAAGAAGGTTGAAGAGGGTTAGCAATAGCCCTATGATATTGTTAATGTTAGTCTTCTTGTTAAAAGAAAATCTTAAGGCAAAGTCTGCTAAACGTGTAGACATATGACATATTAGCAAAAAGGCATTCATGCAACCTCTTTCAGAAGCTGATGAAATTCTAGTTCTCAGTCCATTCAGATGTTACAGTCATTACCTTGGAAAAAAGGTTCACTTGGATGAAACAACATTCCAGGGACAGGATTTTATTACGCTTTTTTCAGCCTTTGACAACCAGAAATCCTATTAAAAACTGGCTGTTGGAAATAGGAGGGTTTAGTGACCAAACTTAGGCCACTAATCCTATGGTATGGGCTATGAGCCTTCTTAAGATTTTTGCATTCTGTTCCTACAAAGGTGGGCAACATATCCAAAAGTCTTAAATGTTCCACATATATTATAAAACATTTAATTTTACCATTTACATTCCATTTATCATGCTAGTTAATGAGTCACTGATTTCCCCAGTGAGAATCCATTTCTGACCTATTTTTGCTTATAAGCAAAGCTTCATTTGTTTCATTGAAATAGGTGTAACAAATCTTTTTCTGGTGGCCAAGCTCTGAGGTATTGCTTCTCTGATTTAGTGCTTGCGGATGACCCTGGACTGGTTTATGCTCCTGAAGTTGGGGTTTAAAATATTGCACATCCATATAATCAAACTGTATATTATAAACTATCTATGTTAGTCTTTAAAAGTAAGTTATATACATTTTAACAGTACCTAGTATCAATCAGACGTTCACTAAGAGGCAGTTTTCATTCTGTAAATGAGAAATTTTGTGTGTTTCTCATTGTCAGGCAAAGAGTAGTTAATCCCAGGCGAGAACCCAGCCTTGCTTCTTAAACCCAATCCAGAAGTGTTTTCAGTGTAAATTTCAGTCAGATAGAAATACTTAATTTAAAATAAAAAAGTAATGACTCTGTAATGGAAGAGTTAAAAAAGAGAAAAGATTAACAAATGATCAATCTAGTTCTCCTTACACTTAAAGTACCACTTGGGGAAATCAATATGGAAGATTTTCAGAACATATCATTATAAAGTGAGAACAGATTTTAGAGAAAGTGATCTGAAGGGCTGAAGCAAACCTGAACTACTTCAGTACATGACCTCTGGGAAAAGTTTCCTAAGTCCCACTTAAAATATGAAGAAATTATTCCATGGATTTTATCTGAAAAGACATTTGAAAGGATGTCTTGATTATGTATGTTTGTTTTTCTTCCCTGCCTCCTTTTAGAAAGGAGATGGCACAATATTTGGTAAAAAATAAAATATGTGCGTACAGAACTGTTAACATGACATGTTAGGTAATAAAGTGGAATGATGGAAAGAGGGAAAAATCAATAAGTAGAAATAAGAAGAGATACAGCAATTGAGCAAGTGTTTTTCGGTTTCTCTATTAGTGTCTTAGAAGTCAAAACAGAAAGAACTTAATACAAGCTCAGCTATCATTGGGAGGAAAGTTTTTTGGGTTTTGTTTTTTTTGTATTCCTGAGCTCCAGAGAAATTTCCCATGGGAGTCTTACAAATGAGACACTGAATGGCCTAATGCCATTTCATAGAAAACACAGAGGCCTTTCTATGGGGCTACTACTTATGTCAACCCTCAGTAAAAACAGAGCAGAATGCTCAATTAAAATTTAACGTTAACAGAAGGTCAAAATGTTACAGTTTGTATTTATAGCTTTCTAATGATCCTCCTTTCACCCTTTTATGCCCAAGTATTTCATAAGCAATTTTGAGAAGGACTAAAGGACCATTTATAAAAGTTGCAGCCAATGTGGAGCCAGCAGAGACAGTATATACATTTAGTGATAGTATCTAGATATTTAAAAAAATCACAATAGAACAGTAGAATAGGCCGAATTTAACAAGAATCTACATTAAGTCCTGCTCCTGCGCCCAGAAAACTGGCTACCTGTGTGCAAAACCAGGGGAGAAGGGCTAAGTATCAAAACCTGAAAAAACAAACAAACGAAAAAAGCCTGGGGATTTCGGTTTATTTCAAGAAGAATATGAGGAAAGTTGGGGGCAGGGGACTCACAAAAACATATGAATGTGAACATAAAGGCATTACTACCTAGTGTACAGACATTGAAGGAGATTGGTTGAGCTCTGGAATGTGTTGTTCAGCTCACACCGCATTGTGCCCCAATCTTGGCCCCATCCTTGTGGAGAACAATTCAGCTCATCTAAAGATGAGAAGCCTTGTATACAATGAACATGTTAAAGAAGGAACTGAGATTGTTCAGGATGGAGAAGAGGATATTTAGGGGAATTCTGGCTGTCTTCAGCTGCCCTGCATTGTGTCAGGGGCCTGACGGCAGAACAAAGACCCTTGGGTAAAAGCCACAAGGAAGGCAGACTTCCATTTATTATATTAAAGAGGTTTTAAACACATAGAGCTCTGTAAATAGGGAAAGACTGAATCATAAAACCGCATGTGGCCATGATTTGAAGTTTTAATCAGAGACTAGAAGACCACCTCAAAGGAGTCTTTTAGAATGTGTGTCCTGTATAAACAGCTGGAACAGTGGGCCCCTTCTCACTCTGTACCTATGACTCTATGCCCTTCGATGGGATTTTCCTGAGACTGTTAAACACACCCCCACACCCCTCCTTACACAGGTAAGTAGGCTCCGCCTACTCTCCATGTACACTACTACTGAGAGATTTTTCGTAAACAGGAAGATTAGAAATCTACTACAATATAGTACTTTTTGTTTATTTAGCACTTAAAGTTTATGAACAGGATATACAAGAAGTTCTCCCATTTGTTCCTTAGAACAGTCTCATGAAATGCATAGGGTCAGAGTTTGTTCTCTCTCTCTCTCTCTCTCTCTCTCTCTCTCTCCCATACACACACACACACACACACACACACACACACACACACACAGAGAAATGGATACACAGAAACCCACACTGGAATACACATACACGAACTGAATTTCAGCCTTTATTGTGATCGTCACTGATGCTTACCAAACGTAATTAATTAGTTATTTAAAAAGTCAACCCTGGGGCGCCTGGGTGGCTCAGTCAGTTAAGCGTCTGACTTCACTCAGGTCATGATCTCACCGTTCGTGAATTTGAGCCCCACCTTGGTCTCTGTGCTGACAGCTCAGAGCCTGGAGCCTGCTTTGGATTTTGTGTCTTCCTCTCTCTCTCTGCCCCTCCTCACTCACGCTCTGTCTCTCTCTCTCTCTCTCTCTCTCTCTCAAAAATAAATAACGTCATGGGGCGCCTGGGTGGCTTAGTCGGTTAAGCGTCCGACTTTCGCTTAGGTCATGATCTCGCAGTTCGTGGGTTCGAGCCCCGCGTCGGGCTCTGTGCTGACAGCCAGCTCAGAGCCTGGAGCCTGTTTCAGTCTGTGACTCCCTCTCTCTCTGACCCTCCCCTGCTCACTCTGTCTCTCTCTCTCTCCTAAAAAATAAATAAAACATTAAAAAAAATTTTAAAAAAATAAATAAATAACGTCAACCCCAATGGAATATAAATAAGTTCTGTGGATTGTGTCAATATCAATTTTCTATTTTTAATAGTATGCAATAGTGTTATAAGATGTTAATATTGAGAGCAGCTGAATAAAGGGTACATCAGACTTCCCTGTCCATTTCTTTTTAACCTGCTATGAATCTATAACATTTCTTAATAGTCTTGTTTTGAATAAAGAAATTCCAAAAGAACCAACCTGAAACATGATATCCTACTGGTACTGATGGGAGAGAGTGCAGGTGGGAAGCAGAAGGCAGACAGAAAGATAAAATAAAAAGGACGAGAACTTGAAAAATATGGCACAGCGTAAAGAGGCTTTCATTAGCCTCTGAAAGCCAAGTGTGTTTTTCGAGCATCATTGGTGGGAAAATTGCAGTTGAATTTGCCCAGCTCTGTAGTTAATCCTAAATGAAGCTGTTGCTACAGTGTATGCACAGCACTAATTGATTTTTAAGCATAACAGATGAATGAGTAAAAGTTTAGGGATGGAACAGAATAAATTGTTTTCCTGGAATTTGGCTTTTCTCCCATTTTATGAATACCTGTGCCAAGTTAAGGGTGAGTACTCACAGTCTAAATTATTTATGCTGAAAGGCTGTCAGGTGTGGGATGAGGATGCAACGTAATGAGAATTCCTTAGATTTGAGCTCAGTGGGGCTGCAGCATCCCAGAAGGGAAATCTGCATGAAAAGCTTATTTACCTGTTACCGAACAAAGAGAAAACACAAATAAAATGATCTTTAAAATTACTATGAAATGCACTAAGATTTCTATGGAAATTTAAGCTCCGCGTCAAAATGCATGACAGCAGTCACTTTTGTTCATTGCCTTATCTTCAGCCTTAGAATAGTCCCTGTAAGTAGTCGAGGCACCGTATACAATCATTGAACTCCAGACACCATTGTAAGCACTTTACGTCATGAATTTATTTCCCCATAATGATCTTTTGTGGTAGATGCTATTATTAGTACTCTAATTTTACAAATGGTGAAACAGAGAAAGAGAGAAGTCAAGTCGTGATGGAAACGGAAAGTCTAACTCAGGCAGTCTGGCCTCATTCATTGTAATTTAAAAGTAAATATATATCTTAGCCATTAATAAATCAGTATTTTTATGTATCTGTAGAAAACATCAAAGTTTCTTAACCTTTATGGATTTATATAAGTGCGTTCTTGGTGGGGAGAGGATCTGTTCTTTTTCTCAGATTCTCACAAGGGGCTTTGACCTTTCCAAAGTGAAGAACCATTCCTAAATATATAACTGTTTCGAAAAAGGAGGCATTTACTTGAATTCCAATGGCTCATAATACTGAAGGGGCCTGAAGAGTTTGGTTTGAATGTATTTGACTTGTTCTTTATCTGCCTAATCTGTCCACTCCATGCCAGACTTAGAAATTTCAGAGTCTAGAGTGTAGTCTAAACAGCCAGTTACAGTCTGGGTTGATCCACACACGCTGCCGAGGTCTTCTTGGCTGTTGGAGGGGAGCAGGCATGGGCCTAAGAGGGGGAGGGAAAGAGCCCGAGCCTCAGTCTCCCCTTTCACTAGCAGCCTGGCACCAGGATCTCCAACTCTGTTCGAGGCTACGAGGCCTCGAGGAAAAGCTCTGCTCCTCCCAACGTCTCTCTGCCTAGGAGTCATTTCCAGATTCTTTACCTTTCTTGGCAACTGAGTGGGAGATTGTTTGGGGTATAATGAAATAGGAGTGCAAGCTGGAATCCCAGTTACGAACTGAAAGTTTTTGTTCCCTGGATGGCATCCTGCAACACTCCACTCACAATTGTGAAGAAGCCAAGAGAAATGCAATTATGTTGTTTTATCCCAGTCACCTCTGGAATGACACATGCAAGGCACCACAAATCCAGTATATTCTGCAACACTGAGCAGGCGGTGGTCTGGTCCCCTTCATTCTGAGTTGGCTCAGGATCAGAGACCTTTTCCCTTAAAAAGCGGAACAGGAAAGAACTGTGCTATGCCAATAGAAGTGGTAACAGCAACTCAGAGATAGAACCACCACATCCCCACCCTGATTCCGGCCTTTAGGGATAAGCACCCTCCTATAGTGGTTCCCAAGCATTGAGCTCTGAGCATACACTGCGATTGTGCTGATAAGCCGACTGAAAGTGTACCCGTGCCCGGACACACTCACACTTAGTGAGTAGTGAAGTACAGCTCTCTGGATGCTAGAAAGCATTCCTACGCATGTGGTCAGACTGACCTAAATCTCTTATTTAGATTGCAGATAATGGCTGTTTGACTGATAAATGTAGTTGCTGGTGCAGTCTTTCTCAGAGTTATTTTTACCATGTGTTGTTTGTGTTTTCCTCATTTTGAGCTGCTCTTTTAGCAATTTTTTTTCATTCATTCGATGATTATTTGTAGAGCAATTATTATGTGACAGCTGCTGAGCTAAGCCCTGGGAATAGATGGTGAACAAAATAAAAAAGGTTGCAACTCTCATGGAACTTTCTGCCTGGCAGAGAGTAGGAAAATGATGGTGATGATGATAATAATAATAAATAAATGTATATGTAACTAGTGATTTATCTATCACTATCCCAACCTAAAGGAAATCACGCCAATGCTTCAGTTCAATTCTACACTAGTCAGAGTTTTCACTCCAGGCATGGATTAGTTTGCTATGGCTGTTCCAATAAACTACTGCCAACTTGGTGGCTTAAACAATAGAAATGAGTTCTCTCATAGTGCTAGAGGCCAGAAGTCTGAAATCAGCTGAATGACCCAAAACCAAGGTGGGAACAGGACTGTGCTCCCTCCTGAGGTTCTAGGGGAGAATCCCTTTCTCATTTCTTCTAGCTCTACTGGCTTCCTGCTGCATTCCTTGACCTGCAGCTACCTGCTTCAGACCTCTGCCTCCGTGGCAACCTTACGTTTGTCTCTTCTGTGCCAAGTCTTCCTCTAGTTCCCTCTTATAAGGACACTTGTGCTTGTATTCAGGTCCCACCAAGATTATGCGGGATAATCTCCTCACTGCAAGAGTGTTGATTTAATCACACCCACAAAGACCCTTTCTCCGTGTAAGGCAACATCTACAGGTTCCAGGGAATAAGATCAGTGAGGGCCTTATTCAGCCTCCTACAGTGTGTTAACATCCTAAACCCAGAAGGCTGACATGTGTCCAAGACTCTGGAACAGGACCGGTTGGCCACAGGCCATGGGCAAATTGGTCTTCCACTCTCAAGCATGTGTTGAATCTCTTCCACCCTACTTCTGTTCTCACAACGCAAGTTCCTTCTTTCGCTCCCACTTTGGGTACTTTTCTCCTTCTACTCTTGGTCTGTACAATCAGTGAAGTCCTTCAGCCTTCTCTCTGTCTTTCTACCAGCCCCAATTCTATCCTGTCTTTGGATGATGGGGGAAAACATGCTGCCATCTCTTTCTGCCTTATAGCCAAAGGCTTTCAGCTCTTTTTGAGTCCTTTTTTTTTTTTTTTTTTTTTTGCCACCTAGGTGTGGACTGAAGGAAGCTGGGTGGGGGAATACATAGAGACTATAAATTTATACTTCAGGATATAAAACTGTCTCATAATTAAACACCATGACAAGTGTTAGAAAGGGAAAAGGAGCAGAAGAAAACAACTCGCACTGTAAAAGAGTACAAGGAGCTACTTTATACTGGTAAGAATAGTCTCTTTGAGGAGTGATATATAGGCTGAAGCAAAGGGTAAGGAAGAGTTCATCATCCTTAGAGGAAAGAGCTTGTGTGAAGATACCCAGGTAGGGAAGTCAATGGCTTGCAGTGGCTGAGAGAAGAGCAGGGCCATGGAGAGTTGGATAAGATGAGTTGGGTTAGTTGGCAATCAGACTGGGCAGATTCTTCTAAGTGCTACTGAAAAGGTTTTATTTCCTTTCATTGTAAGTGCAGTAGGAATCTCGATGTCCATCAATTCTAAAATCTGGTGATAGGCTAAGGATTTCTTTTTTATAATTAAGAAAAATTAATGCTTATTTATTTTCGAGAGACAGGGAGAGACAGAGCATGAGGTGGGGAGGGGCAGAGAGAGAGGAAGACACAGAATCTGAAGTAGGCTCCAGAGGAAGACACAGAATCTGAAGTAGGCTCCAGGCTCTGAACTGTCAGCAAAGAGCCTGACTCAGGGCTCAAACCCTTGGACCATAACATCATGACCTGAGCCAAAGTTGAATGCTTAACTGACTGAGCCACCCAGGCACCCAATTCCTTTTCTTTAAGACAAGTAATGACTCTTTCTCCTACAATTTTGCCTACATATGAATTTAAACTTTCAGTTAAGACCAAGCCATTTCCTCTGGTCTCTGTTTATCTTCAAGAGGCAGTAAATGCCCACTCCACCCAACCCTCACCACTGACCATTTAAGTACAGAGTCAGTTGGATCCTATTCATTGGCGAGTATTGATGAGTCATTGGATTTTTTGATGTTCTTATACCTGCAAAACTGATATAATGGCACCTGTCCTATCTACCTTGCTTAATAATAATGAGGGTAAAAGAGAGAATTAATAAATATAGATAGTATTGGCCAATATAAAATTATTTTTCTACAAAAACACACGATTATTGCTGTATGTTATTATCCAACAGCCTTTTCACCAAGCTCTCAAATGGGTCTCTCAGTATTTCCTATTGGTACAAAGTCTTAATTTGCAAACACAGAAAATGGAGGTAGAATAATCATCCTTCTGTTGGCTAAGAAATATGTGGCTTATCTCAAAGGAATACAGCATCTTGTCATCAAATTCTGTACTAGATGAAGTTCTGGCATCATTTTTGCTTTGAGGAATTCACCAAACCCAATTACCAGTTATTGTTTTAACCATTAGCAGAGAAGGCAATTTCTATGGCCTAAAAGCTATGCTTTTTGATTCACTTTAAGCCTAACTTGCTTGGGAAAGAACATTCTTTTAGGTTATTAAACTTTGGTCTATATATTGCTGGCACCAGCCTCCAGCACAGTTAGGTTGTTGTTAATATACCACAGTTCCACAGAGATACCTAATGAAATGCAAACCAAGTTAAGTCTCCGAGTTTGAGCCATTTTCCACAATGAGGTTTGATCTTGACTTGTTCTTGATTATATTCTCAAAGAAAGAAGACACTGATACAGATGGCAGGCATGTAACACATCATAAGCTATGTGTGATTACTGACAGGTTCATGTGAGATGCCCAAACCTAAGTGTTAGTTGCTGAGCCTCCAATATGGGAAACGGGGTGAGGAAGTCTTGGCAGTCGTGATGCCGGAACTACACCTAAGTTCAGCCATGACCACTTTTAATGAAGTTGCAAAGTGTGTCATTGAACCATAAGCCTTCCCTCCTTGTTTTATTCTCTCCTCTGCTCTCATAGATACAGAATCATTAGTGGGTAATTTTATCACTGTTGACTACTTTGAAATGTAGAAATGTAGAGTGGACTTCTACCAAATCATAACATGTAGGGAATTTCACAAATGACAACATTCTGGGAAGGAATCTTCATCCAAGGTTTGTCTCAGAATTACAGGATCCGTGAGACGGAGCCCCGCCGTTGACCTTAGTTACCATGGGTGACAAAGGCAAAGAGACTGACAGCTCTCCATGACTGAATCAGTCTCTACAGGCAAGCCGTATTTTAAGAAAATCACTTTAAAGGATTCGATCAGACTGCCAAAAAAGAATTATTAACCATGTGCCCATGCCTGGCACTAGGAAAGGATCACTTTAAGCAAAAACATAGATCATACCCTAAAGGGGCTCACTTTTTTTTTTAATGTTTTATTTATTTTTAGGAGAGAGAGAGAGAGAGAGCGTGAGCAGGGGAGGGTCAGAGAGAGAGGGAGACACAGAATCCGGAACAGGCTCCAGGCTCTGAGCTGGCTCAAACCCACAAATCGCGAGATCATGACCTGAGCCGAAGTCGGACACTTCACCAACTGATCCACCCAGGCACTCCTAAAGGGACTCACTTTTATCTCATTCTCCTGGAGACATCAAGTTAAGTTTTTCATAAATAAAATGGCTCGTAATATTACTCATAATTGGTCTTAGATACAGCTTCGAGTGATTTTTAGGAATATTGTTCCAGGGTGTCATAAACAGAAATGTGCTAAGGCCTCTGCAACTTCTCTCTTCTGCCTCAATCTGGATGGTGCAGTACCTACTAGAACATTCCATAAAGTCAGGAACTGAAGTCTGTGGGGAGCCTGAGACCCTGAGAGCTCTCTGGAATGAGGCTGGCCCCCGGGGAAAAGGAGGACAGCTGCTAATCCTGAAATTCCCTTTAGTTTTGTGTCCTTGCCTTTAGAAAATTTAAATGATTATTTTGCTGTTACTCATTCTTAAGCCATGTGAAAAGCAACTTTAAATATCACTGCCCATGCTGTAGCAATTGAGAAAGAGCTTACTACCACAGGAACCCACTGCCCACGCCATTTCCCATTGGTCTTATTTTATTAAATGGAACTGGTAGGAGGGATGAAAGAAAGCTGTATGATGCTGGCTCTTAGATCACACATCACTTTGTAGTGTCAATATTTGTAGATGTTAAAAATGTGATTTCCTCCAGTTGTATTGAATATATTTTGCCCATATTGGGAGCGTTCCACCAAGAAACCCAATCACTTTTAACCTGCTTGACCTCTAATAAATGCATTGTTGAAGAAAATCCTCAAGAAGTTAATTATGTGCAACTTATTAGACATATTTGATTATTTTGTGAACAAAATAAATTAAATATACTCATTAACATTCCCTCTGATGCACTTTCAATTATTTATAGAAAATGGGAGACCTGAGTCGGACTTTAAACTTTAACTGTCTCTGTCTCTCGTGTTGTGTCTCCTGATTCACCCATAGTCCTCTGCTTCTTCTAGCAGTTTAGCTGTTCACATATTCCACCAAAAGTTTAGTTTGAGAGATAAAAATAGAGCAGTCAGTTGACAAAAGATAGTTAAATTCCCTGTAGCTAGAAAACATATGTGGCCAAAAAAGTTTATATAACGTTGCTCAGTTATAGTCTTGATATTCACTTGTTAATTCAAAAAGTACTTTTTAAAGCATCTGTAGTGTCCCAGGCGCTACTCAGTACAGTCAGGATTCTCTGGTGAAAAATAGAGAGAGAGAAAGAAATTCTTTCCTTTGGGGAGTTTATATTCCAGTAGACAGATAAACAATAAACTAACTAACTAAATAAACATATACAATGTTAGATGGGAAAAACCAGAAATCAGTACAATGTAAGGAGGATAAGGAGTTGGTAGGGGAGGGTGTGGTGCTGGGGGGTCAGAGGAACCTCGGTGAGGAGGTGGTCCTGGAGAGGATGAAAGGTGATGAGGGGGGTCAGCCACATGAGTACCTAGGGAAGAACATTCCATCCACAGGAAAGAGCTAGTGTAAGAGCACCTGGCATATTGGAATGTTGGAGACGCAACAGGGAAGCCACAGATGAGGTCAGCAGTAGTAACTCTTTTTTTTTTTTTTTTTAATTTTTCACGTTTGTGCTACTACTCAATATATATACCACTACATTAAAATGGCAATTTAAAATTCCTTGCATACCGAGTTTGGAAGTAAAACAGGCATAGTCACAAAATCAGGAACAAAAGTAACAGAACTGGCTTCCTTTGAGAGCCTACCTACTGGCCAGCCATTTGCTAAGTGCTCTGAATGTGCTGGGTGATTTAGTTCTCACAAACTAATTCAATGGAATGCATGGAATTTGAGAAGTAACTTGGTAATTTCTCCGAACTTCAGTTTCCTCATTTCTAAGAGATGGTAACAGTGGCTACCTCATTTTGTTTATGTTTCGGTGTTAAAATGTAACACGGTTCCTGAAACTGAATAAATGTTAGTTGATAATCATGACTAGTTTATAATTACAGCAGGAGCCATTACTTTAATAAATCATTGTTTTCTCAGAGAACTGACAACACATCTAAGTTACAAATTGGATTTGTAAAATTTGATTTTATCCTTATAGGTATGGAAGAAATAGGCTTAAGTATGGGGTTCTGTGGGAGATTACAGGCATCAAACTGGGGCATGAAAGGGCTAGAGATGGCTCCTCCTGTGGATGACACTCAGGTCAGAAGATGCCATAGGTGAATGGAGGCAGCAAGGAATATCAAAGAGCCACCACAGGGAGAACAATACCAGGGTCCAGACCCTAGACAAAATTGTCATTTCTTCTTTCTGGAGCCTGAAAATAAAATCAGGGGCCATATTGTGATGAAGCACACGGGCCTGAATCCATCAGGCTGTGTCTGAGCAATATGGAGACCCAGAAAGACTTTAAGCAAGAAAGTGACATGATTAAATGTGCATTTTAGAATGATTACCCTAATTGTAATGTGCAAAGT
This sequence comes from Proteles cristata cristata, assembly GCA_017311185.1. NCBI lineage: Eukaryota > Metazoa > Chordata > Mammalia > Carnivora > Hyaenidae > Proteles > Proteles cristata. Next base: position 490,558 of record JAESUZ010004428.1, on the reverse strand, counting down.
GCTTTACAAGAGCCACAATTAGAGGCGGGGCAACCAGGCAGGCATGCATATAACTTAAAGTTTAGTAAGAGGAGAAATATCTCATTATGAATCTATTATGTAGAGAATAACTGTTTGTTATAACACATTGTTATTTGGGGGACAGGTATCAGAGGATCAATAATAATCATATGAAAGTTGGAATATAGGGGGGACTGGGTGGCTCAGTTTGTTAAGTGTTCGACTTCAATTCAGGTCATGATTTCATAGTTCATGAGTTCAAGCCCTGCACCAGGCACTGTGCGGACAGCTCAGAGCCTGGGGTCTGCTTCGGATTCTGTGTCTCCCTCTCTCTCTCTACCCCTCCCTTGCTCACACTTTCTCTTTCCTCTTTCTTAAAAAGAAAAAAATTAAAAAGTAGGAATATAAAGCCAACTCATTTCATTTTCAACAAAATTCCTAGGTAGACTGATTTGTACCTCCCTCTGGGATCTCACATATATCACACTGGAAATCACTGTCATTTTTCATCTCAGGAGCTGTTAGGTGAAAAGCAAAATTTAAACCTGCAATATTTCATAATTCTTTCAGCATTTCTCAGTCAAACATCATTCCCTGAAAACCTGGATGTAGAACATTCCCACTTCAACACGAATGACCTACTGGGCCAGGTAACTGAAATGCTAGCACAGACCAATAAACAACTGAGAGAGAGGACGTGGAAGAAAGGAAAACTCAGGCTTCAGCAAATTCACGCACCAGCAGGAAAAACATTCAGCCATGACTGGGCAAACGGAATCTCAGTCACATTCTCTTCTAATTGGGGTTTTGAGGCTCACACAGACCACACTTCTACATCCATAATTTCTGCGGTAATGCAGCTAAAATCCCTTCATTTCAACTAAATTACCCAGGCAATTACAGTTATAATTTATTTTTGCTCAAATTACTTCAAAGCTGTGCTTCAAAGCACTGTTTAAACAAAATTGGCCTTTGTCCCACCTCTTCGGTTTGTTCTCATTTTCCTTATGACACTGAGCTATTGTATTAAAACAAATGATACAAAAGGCATGTGAGTACATCCTTATAAAATTTCCAAATAATTCAGTGTAAAAGACTGCTGTCATTTTTTAAAAATCCCTTTAGTCACTCACCTCTTCATTCTAATTCCTTTCTCTCTCCACCCTCCCCCATGAAAAAATGCTATGATAGTACTTATGCAAACATTTTTCTCCGCACTCAAGTACACACACACACACACACACACACACACACACACACATACACTTAATTACGCATTTATTTTTAGACATAAACATATGAGACAAGACAGACCAGTGATTGTAAGGCATGCGTGGAGACAGGGTCATTACCCATTAATAGTATGCCCTTGGAAATTTAGTTTCCTCATACAAAATTGGGATGATAACATTACATACTTCACCAGGTTCTTAGGAGAGTAACTATTTTGATAAATTGAAAGCACTTCGATCAATATCTAACAGTAAATAGTAGTGTATGTCAGGTATTATTATTACTATGTTTTAAGAATGTATGGATATTTTCTTAGACGTATTATTCTAAGACTTGCTTTCTCAGTTAGAAGTATGTCTTAAATATCTTGCCATGTCAGTATGTACTTAGGTTTCTTAATCTGCTGTATAGTAAGTATTCTGTGGTGTGTGAGACCACAGTTAATCTAACCATCCCCGCGGTGATGGACGTTTAGCTTGCTACACAATTGACTTTTTGCTTTGTTTTGTTTTGTTATTGTGAACACTGCTTCAGTGAAAATCTTCATGTAAACCAGTGACAATTTCTCTAGGGTGAGTACGGATATGGGACAAAGATCAGGGGGATATGGGCATACTTTATCTTTTTAAAAAATGTTTATGTTTTTAATTTATTTTTGAGACAGAGACAGAACATGAGTGGGGGAGGGGCAGAGAGAGAGAGGGAGACACAGAATCTGCAGCAGGCTCCAGGCTCTGAGCTGTCAGCACAGAGCCCGATGCAGGGCCCAAACTTGTGAACTGCAAGATCATGACCTTAGCCAAAGTTGGATGTCTAATGAACTGAGCCACCCAGGCGCCCCTGGGTATAATTTATCTTAATGGACACTGCCAAATTGACTTCCAATTTTTACTTCTACATTGTGTGAGAACATGAATTTCAGCAAATCCTTGGCAATACATTATTAATTTTTAAGTATAATCATAATTGTTATCCTATTCTGGATTTAACTGGTATCTTCCTAACTAATAGTAAAGTCAAGCATTTTTTACTTGAGCATGTTATGAGAGGTAGCTACTCATACTAAATCCTGGCAGAAGTGAATTGGGCATGTATAATACAAAGAAAACAAAATGCCCCACAAAACTCCAGGGTGATTTGGGGTATGAATGAGGGGGAGACTCTGAGAACGTAAAGTTGAAGAAACCAGCTGAGAATGGAGAGGGAAGGTCCTTGTAGGTCATTGTAAGGTGTTTTCACTTTGTTTGGAGCAAGACAGTGATGTAATAGGGGCGCCTGGGTGGCTCAGTCAGTTGGCATCTGACTGTAGCTCAGGTCATGATCTCGCAGTTCACGAGTTTGAGCCCTTTGTTGGGCTCTGTGCTGACAGCTCAGAGCTGGGATCCTGCTGCAGATTCTGTGTCTCCCTCTTTCTCTCTGCTTGTCCCCCACTCGTGCTCTGTGTGTGTGTCTCTCTCTCAGAAATAAACATTAAAAATTTTTAAAAAGATGGTGACATAATAGAGAATATATACTATCTGGAATGGACTCTTAAAGAGGGTGGAGATTTACTACAACAGAAGAATGAAGGAAAGACATTCTAGGCTGGGGGAATAAAACTGAGAAATTGTGGAAACATGAAAAAACGTGATAAAATCAAAAGCATGGTGTTGCTCATATATTGAAAATGAAGATAGGGAAGCAGAGTTGGACCTACCTGTGCGAGGGAAGTAGTTTGCATGCTAGGCAAAATTTTTATTTCTAGAAAATGGGGAAATATTCATGGGGTAAGGGAACCTGCATTTATTGTGTGCATTCTGCGGGCCAGGTTTAGTACTTGGTATACTTTACACGGTAGTTCATTCAATCTTAAATGACACCTTTGAAGGAAATGTTACACTTGCATATGTAGGAAATGAGGCTTGGAGAAATTACGTCACTTGCTCTAAATCATACAGCTGATAGTCTTTGAGTCTGAGCTTCAAAGCCAGGTCTCCCCAGATTGGCTAAGTAAATATAGGGTAAGTACTGTGCACTGTGCTGGGTACTGGGGAAAAACAATCGATGTGCGGCAGTCCCTGGCCTCTAGGACAGTGTCTACCAGAGCTGTGCATTTTCTGCTCTTCGCCAGACTTAAGCAACAGCATGGAGAGCCCGAGTGACTCAGACAAGAATCTGGAGAAGAGTTCTGATAAGAAAGAAGGTAAAGGATATTTTCAAATCGAGGCAAGAAACCGTAAGAAGAGGGGGGAGAGGATCGGATGAGATGGTGAATGGGGAATGAATATCCATCAGTATGGTATGGTACTTAATTAGATGTGAGTTGAAAGGAGCATGAAAGAGGTCCCCAAAGTGTCTAGTTTGGATGGCTGCGTGGCTAGTGACAGCAAGAACCAGAGAGGAGGGGTGAAAAGAATCTTTGGAGGTTAGAGCCAGTTAGAGCATTGAAATAAGTTTTATTTTATGAACTACATGAAAAACCTTAGTGTAAGTCACCGGTGACAAATCCGAGCATGTTCTGTGGGTGTGCTTTTAATTGGTAAAGACATTTATATGCAGAGCCAGAGAAGGATTGTACAGTAAACCTGAAATATCCTTTAAATGTTCGCTTCTGCAAGAAGGCATCTGTAATGTTGAGTCTCTGCAATTAAATTAAGTGTTATAGCTATTGTTAATGTTTATCTTTCGTGGGACACAGCAACATAAACGTCCCTGCTGCTTTACGCATTAGAAGAAACACATTTGACAGCTCTGGACTCAGACAGCTCCGGACTCAGATAGCTCCTGCCTAGATTTGTTGTGTTTCTCTCTTATGCTTTATATGAATTGCCTGGGTATCTAGGACTCTCAAACAGGTTAAATAATAAAGTGTATCCTTTGAAGGGTTTGAGTGAATAATTTCCAGAACACATTATTATCTCTGACACCCCTTAGAAGACTGTGATTTCTGCAAGATCACTAGAGTAAGATAACTGAAGGGAAAAACAAAAACAAAAGAAGAACCCTACTCTGGTTGACAGAACCCCAGTGTTACTGCAGGGAGAGGAGATGGGATGGTGTGTACCATGCTGGGTTAAATAAGATTCCCCCAGCCTCCTATAGACTAAGCCTTTTTTCGGAGTTGCAAAATCTTTTGTAGACCCTTCCAGCATTAGCCTTGTCTGCAACATAAGAAGAGCCCACCTATCCTGAAATTCATAAGGTGGACTTTGATATTTGTCATTGGGATCTCAGCCAGTGTCTGGGTGTGCAGTGGTACTTCATCAGCATTTAAAGAGCGTCAGCTGAACCTGGGTATTCCTTCTAAACTAGCTCGTGATTTGAAGCCAGGCTCCACATTCTTGGATTTCTGCAGTAGCAGGAGATCACGCTCCATGGTACTAAGTCTGCGTCTAGGGCCTTGGAAGAATTGCAAAATGGGCACTAGTGACCTGAGTGCCAGAAAACCTACTCTTTCAAATGTTTCTTTTATGTCAGATCTATTCTTCCCTCTCCCTTCCTCATGCTGCCCTTTGGTGGTCAGTGGACCTGTCCTTGTTTGGTAAAATCACTTCCCCTCATGTCCCTGAAAATTCAAACTCCACAGGGCTGCTGATTTCAAAACAAAACCAAAGACAAAACCGAAAAAAACAGAACCAAAAGTATACTAAAGAAATAGCATATACCGGGCACTACTAAGTACACTTTGCAACATCTGCCTGCCTGTTAATGGATGACCAACTTTCTCCGGTTGCCCGGAACTGAGGCATTTCCTGGGACATTAGTGCTAGAACCCAAGACTGTCTGTATCTGGGAACTGAGGCACAAAGAGGAAGGGTATTTTCTAAAGATCCCACTCTTAATCAGTGGTTTGTCTGCTCTTCACACACCCCAGTCTTCTTGACTCCAAGCTCTGGGCTGTCTGCGCTGTCACGCCGCCTGGGCTAGTCAGTTTGACGATTTGATGGAGTCACAGTAAGTTTTAGTGACGGAGATATATTTGCATGTTTCTGTGGTGTGTAATAGTGCTGAGTATGGAGCAGACAGGTTTTGGGTGTGGGGTGCTGGTCATCACACCTCCACACCTCCTCCCGTTTGCCAAACCACACCCAGGAGCAAATACCAAGAACTGGCAATTTCTACACACCTGTTTCTGATCATTAGCAAGTCTCTGCTCCTCAGGGGTTTAGTGTCACAAAGTATCACCGCTTGGGAGAGTGTGAGCGGACATGGCATGCATTTTAGAAGCACAAATCAGTTGAATCATGATTGGAGCGTGTTCATTGTAACCTTGACACCTTGGTGAAACCTACCACTCAAAAATTAACAGACTCATTGGAAGATCTCATTTTCTAGGAATAATTTTCCCATGCAGCGTTCTTTCCGAATTCCTAGTGCTTACATTTGTATTCCTGAAGATGGCTGTGTATGTGCGTGTGTGTGTTTATGTGTGTATATGAATGGGTGTGTATGTCTATTGTGTGTGCACATATGTTTATTGAACTTGTGTGTGTATTTATTGCATATTTGTGTGTAGGTGTGTGTGTGTGTGTGTGTGTGTGTGTGTGTGTGTGTTTAATCTTCATCCCAAAACCATCAGGAATTTGTTTTCCTCCTCTTGGTGCCAGAATATCAAAGGCTGAGCAGTTTCTATAAAGCATTACAACTGAAATGTAGCGGCTGCATTTGTTTCCAGTTTTAGTCTCCAGATCCAAAAGGTGGGCTGAGATCACCCAAATGCTAGATTTGGGATTTCTGGTGCCGATTTTCTCTAAAGCTTTTGCTCCCTTTAGGTTTTCTGCCCCTTGGGCCTGCTGGTAACGTTTTGTACTCTCCATGCTCATGGTTCAGAAATTGTTATATTTGTAACTACTCTAACAGAATGAAAATGTGTGTAATTACATACGTTTTTTTCCCCCCCTGTCAACCTCTCTGCTCCTTTGTGTAGCGTTTGGTTATTTGATGGTTTTCCCCTGTCAAGATCGCTCACATCATGCATCAGACAAATCTTCTGCACTTTTCTTAACAAAATATGACACAGTGGATGGACTGAGGGGCATAATTTTTTATGAATAATTAATGATTGTTTGTAATTAACCTATTAATTGTGTGTATGGAAATGATGCCTCTAAATTACTTAACAGTGATTAGAAGCACTTGATTTACCTAAGTAGCTTGAAACATTCTTCCAACAAACTGTTAATTTATTTAGTAAACTTTGCCCCTGGATAATATGAAAGAAACTTCTACTTATTCCAAAATTAAATTTTGTTGTTGCTGTTGTCCTTAAGCCCCTGAAGCCCTGCAGTAAGATTATCACAAAGAGCTAGCATTTGTTGGACTTTTTTAAATGTCACACACTTTTCTAAGTGCCTTGTGTTTATTAAGTCTAATGCCTATAATGAACCTTATACATAGATACTTTATATGATACCAATTTTACAGATGAAAATAATTGAAGCTTGGAGATACTAGAGCAGCTCTCCATACATATATGAGAGAGAGACAGAGAAGGTGGGAGGGAAGGGAAGGAAAGAGAAAGATGGTTTATTCATTGACTAATAACTGAGCACACAATAGATGCTGGGCACAGAGATAAATAAGACTCATCCTACCCTTGGACAGTCTGGTGACAGCAGAATGATTGTAAACTGATAAATTACAGCACACTGAAATAGATACTAGCATTTAGGCAGGAACAAAGTACTATGGGAGAATATTAGCATATTTTTTTCAGGGGATAAATGTGATACTTTTTATACACTTGACACTTTCCTTCAGCAAAAGAGAATACGTTTAGAACAGGAAATTAACATATTTCGGGAAAAGAATGGATCAAAAGTCATAAAGATTTTTTTTCTGAATATGTCCCATAGCTTGTGCGGAGATACTCCATTCTTAATGAAACACCCAATCAACAAGTATACGGTTCTCTCAGTGACCAAAAATGATAATTTTATAGCCACCCCTAAACAAAATTATGAATTTCTAACCTACCCAAGTCTCTTTCCTGGAATGACATGGTAAAGAAACTCTTGCATTTTACTACTTACATTAATGATAGGGTAGAGCGTTGTGTCCAAACACTAATCTACGTGTCAGTGACTGGCTGACTGGCTGTATCAGAGTTTTATAAAGTGACATACTCGTAGGTCATACCATTGTGGATATGGCAAGTTTGAGATCCAGTCTGGGCCTCTAATATATTTTAAAAATGCCTCGATTGATTCCTACGTGCATACAGGTTTAAGAACTACCCGTCTAAAAAACCACAAATAGGGAATTGCCACCCATTTGATATTTACTCTCTTTTGATTATCTTGTTTAAGGCTGTGGATTTTGTAGATAAGAGCCTAATTTCTGGAAACAGATCTCAGTTCTGCTCACTACCTGGGAACCTAGGATAAATTAAACTCTCCAGTACCTTTCTTATAGAGTTACAAGGATTAGACATAATGCACAGAAAGTAGCCAGCAACGTTCTGCACTTAATAAGTGCTCCATAAATATTAGAGTATACGCACACACACAAGCACACATTTATATGTATAGATGTATGCATTCTTAATAAAATGCTTTAATGGACTAAAAGGAAAACTACCGTAACAAAATGATTGATCGCTGTTCACTTGTGGAAAAGGACAGTTGGTCTGTCTTTGGCTATATTGGATCATTTCAAACTTGAGATCATTATCCACTATTATAAAGTCCTTCACATAAAATCTTGCCGTTCCTTCACTAGGCAACTCCTACAGATCTCACCCTTGTCATTAGTTCCTGTCCTTTCACATGGCACAAACAAGTTTTGTACAAAAAGTGCAAATTTCCAGTTATAAAATGAGTAAGTCATGGGGGTATAAGGCACAGCATGGCGACTGTAGTTAATAATTCTGTATTGCATATTTGAAAATTGTTAACAACATAGATTTTAAAACTTCTCATCACAAGAACATTTTGTAGCAATGAATGGTGATGGATGTTAACCAGACAAAGACTAAAATGCAAGGAGATAATTAAGATTGTTTCTAAGGGTCTTTACAGCTACAATGTTCTGAGTTTCTGAGCTACCTAGATATTATAATCCAGTGCTCTTCATATCGTTTACTCCCTGATAACATCATTTTGCCCTTAATCCAAAGGAATGACCGATGTCATATAGAAGCCCATGAAATAAACCTGGCTCTAGATATGCCTAGAATAACTGAGAAGTATAGCCAACTCTTGGTTATCTGAGAAAGTGTTTAAGCAATTTAACTATCAGCAGCAAACTCTGTGAAGATTATATTCATGTAATCCCTACACAGAAAGACCTGCATAAAGACCTGGGCATGGACCATTTGACAGCTAATTATGCACAGATAACAAGCTTCCTTCCCAGGGCAGGCATCTCTTCCATCCGAGGGCTAACCAGGGTCAAAATTTAACAACTAGTTTCTCAATTGCAGTGGTAAGAAAACACAAGTCATGAGCAAATTAGTGCCTGCAGTGTGATTCAAAGTCTATTTTATTAGAATTCTTAATCAACCATTCTGATATCTCACAAAGTGTGGAAATAGGAAAACTATTGAAAGATCAGAATGCAGCCATATTGTTAAATTGGTTCATTGGCCAACCAGCAATTTGCTAATCTTCCATCAAACTAACTAGCTTTAAAGCTTCCTACAACTTACCACTGCATGAGTTTGCTGATGAAACAAGGATGCATCTGGATTTTACTAAGCTATTTTTCCCCAGCTTCCTGAATGAAAATATCTTCTTTTATATATTCACATTACAGGAGATGCAGCTCTTATGGTTTTGTATCAATTTAATATTTCATTAGCTTGTATTTATGCATTTGAAAATGGCAATAAAATGATTTGAATTCTCCCCTTATTGATTTCTATGTGTATTTTTAAAAGATTTGGCAGGAGACAAAAATCTTTTCAGAATGGAAAAGTCCATTCTTCCCAGAGCATTTTAATTCATTTCAGTGAATGATCATGGCCACAGTATGCCTAAATGTGAGGTAGATCATATTTCTTTTTAGGGCCTTTTCTCTTTCAGGTCCTCCTTATCTTTGGTGTAAATATTTCCTAGGGACCTACTATATCCATGCTTTCTTCACCACCCCTTGCCTTTCTTACTGAAATTTGACTTTCACCAGATGTCTTTATTAAATAAATCCTTGCTAATGAGTTCCTCAAATTGCAGTAGTGCAACAAAGCTCTTAAAGCAAGGGGATGAAATCTTAGCATACAGAATTTCAGGTTTTAAATGCAAGAGGGGATTTTGCTATAAAATCATAAGGCTTGCTCTGTCTCTTCACATCACAGAAGTGCCACATTCTCCTGCTGGGTGAAGAGCTGGCTCTCTGGGCTCTCAGTGACCAAACTGAGCTGGTTGTTACCGAGGACAAGTCAGTGGGGCTTTTAGATGTGCAACCTTGACGGAAACGGTTTAATTGTTTACAAATAAACGATTGCATTTCAAAACGTGTTTTAAATATTTAGCTCTATATTAAAGGCATACTTTCATTAAGAGTGAGGAACTGAACAAGCCCAAAGTAAGGATGGGTGATAAATGTTCAGGGCTCAAGGAATACCTTGCATATCAACATAACTGAGCAGATAGTTCAGCTTCTTTTTATGCACGAGTAGGTGATCTGCTTTTTTCTTCTTACCTTAAAAGAAAAAGGAAGGAGAGAAAACGGCCTTATTTTTCTAAAATGCTGTACTGAGGGGGATGGGTTAAATGGGTGATGGTGTTAGGGAAGGCACTTGCGATGATCACTGGGTGTTGTATGGAAACGCTGAGTACTAGAGTCCACACCTGAAACTAATATTACACTGTGTGTTACCTAACTGAAATTTAAATAACAATTGGAGAAAAGAAAAAATGTTATACTGAGGGTCTAAAAGCACTTAAAGGTAAATTATGGGTTGAGGAGATGATTGTACCCAATATTATTCGGTCATTAAGACAAGAGTTAAGATATTTTTCTGAAAACAATTAAAAAATAAAGTTATATAATGTTTGAAACAATACATTCTACAAACATACTTCTACTTCTTCCAATCTCAGAATTACCTCTTAGTTTCTATTATGCTGTTCAATCATGTAATTTGTATCATTTTAGCAAAGCATTTTTGGAAGCGGAAGAGAAGTATGACACTCTACAGATATCTTCAGAAGGTTCTGGGCCCTGGTGGAGAAAGCAAAGCGAAAGGCAGAGTCCAGCCAGAAGCCCTGTTACCTCTGGTGAGCCCAGAGAAACCTGAGTCATCATCTAAACCAGAGATAGAGCATCAAGGCAAAAATTCTAGATTCAAAGACCACAGCATCTGCTCTTTTATAAATCGCTAACTGTGCAGGGAGGAGCGGAGCTGGGAGTGGGAGAGCATAACTGATGGTTCAATGGGACTCCGGATGGCACAGTGGCCATAGTTCTCTCAGCAATTCATCCCTATGCTGAGAGCGTGATGGCCCCATGTATTAGTCCCACAGCTCTCCTGTGGTAACTCAGAATTGCAGGCATAATGCCTAAACTGGGATAATGGGCCTCCAAAGGTCTGGCCTAGAATTTCCAACCCTATTAGATGAAAGCAAATAGAACAAAAGCAAAAAGGAGTTTGGAGACTAGTCATCTGGCCCAGAAAACACGTGAACCAGTGTTATTGAACCATACAAACAAATAAATTTTAATACTAAAGAAGAAACTAGAGAAGAGCCGGAGCAGCCAAATCACTTTCCTTTAGAAAGAGAATTTCACACAGTAACAATTCATCCTGGGGCAAATTAGAAAGAAATTTGTGCACACTGAAAACAGGGATTAGTCTGCAAAGCTATCAAAGTGTTCACCTGTCCTTTATGTTCTTCTAAAGAACTTAGAATGTCATTCATAGGATATGTGCTAAATAAGCATCTGTTGAGTGATTATGTCAGTGATTGAATGAATAATTAAAAGAATACATTAGTCAATGAACAAGTCTATTTTCCTAAGCCTTAGCCACAGGCAAAAATTCACTCTGTCCAGTAGCTTTTTTTTTTTTTTTTTAAATAAGCACTTGCTCTCCGTAGACTACAGACTTAGTGAAGTTGTAGTTACGTAAGTTGCCTCCAGGACTCACCACCCTGTCTCTTAAACCTTTTGTTATCAGCCTGGTGCTCCAAGACACAAAGAAGCAGCGTTCTTACACACCAGAGTGACTGCCTCATTGCTAAATTCAGAGCTTCTTTTTTTCACTTTTTTTTTCTCCATCTACATCCAGCTTGCTGAAGCAAGTGATAGAATGGAGCATAATCTTTTGTTTCCACAAATCTGTATAATTTAGTAATTGTGAATCTTAAGATATAACTGAAGTGTGCATAAAGTGCATACTTCGTGTAACTCAGTATAATATCCATTTTGAGTCCCCTTTCGGCTTGGGTTGTAAAATGTGATCTCAACTAATTTGGGGTGGCCTTCTCGGGCTACTTTAGTTCCCTCTTAGGTTTTCTGGAAGCCTCTTAGCCTATCTCCTCACACAGATGTTTCTCCTAGGAGCTCTATCCATGAAGCAAGGGAAAAAAAGGCCTTTGTACTTCTATCCTCTAAAAGAGGAGTTATGTCAATTGCCCTGAAGATCAGCTGAGAGAGAAGACTATCTCCTTTTCTCAGGGCCCTAGAATATGATTACAGCTTTCTTCTGTTTTGCTTCTCCCTAATCCTAACCTGGAGAATCTTTAGAAGGTTTGGGAAAAGAAACCTCTTTGTATTTACTTGTAAAAACATAGTCTCTCCAACTAAATGTACCATCTGTACCATGATGCTAAAAAGACTTCATACTCCAAAGCCGAGAATTGATTTATCTTTTTGCTTTCTGCTTTACCATGCTTACCTTCTAGGTATGTGTGCATATCTGATGACATCCTTAGTAAATTTCTCTAAAATAAGCTATTCTTTATAAAGGGTTTATTCAATGCATAACAGTAATGCCCTCTGGAAAAATTATACCAGTTTTTGTTAAGTTATTAGCAGTATATGAGAGACCCATTTCCCTACATCCTTGCAAAATACACCGTATTTAAAAAAATATGTATTTCCATTTTTAAATTAAAAATGAAATATTTTGTGTTCATCTGTACTTATTTCATTACAAGAAAGCTTAAACATCCTTTCATGAGTTTGTATTTTTTATTACTACGTGTCCATGAGTTCTTGTGCCCATTTTGCTTAGGTCTTTATTGCCATTTAAGAATATTCAAAAATTGTAAGAAATTGAGAATTTTTTTTTTCTGGTTTGTTATTTGACTTTTATGATATATGAGATATAGAAACTTACAATTTGTAAATCTGATCTTGTGATTTTTCCATTGGCATTTTTACTTCAGAATTCTTTTTCCATTGCAAGATGAACATTCACCTCTATTTCATTTTAGTTGCTTTATGGTTTTATTTTTATGGTTAAATTTTTGATTGGTTATATTTAGCATAGACCATGAGGTCGGGCTCCACATTACTTTCTATCATTTAACCATTATTTGTTTCAGCATCCTTATTTAACACTCCTTTCCCCCTTTGGTCTAAATCCCACACCTATCCTATAACAGAGTTTTACATACGATGGATCTGCTTCTGGACTCTGTTCTACTGTCTCTTACTACAACAATAAGACACTGCTTTAATCATTCTAGCATCTTAATAACACATAATATCTGATAGGGAGAGTTCTCCTTTATTACTCTTTTTTAAAATTTTGTCAGAATTTTCCTGACTAGTGCATTTATTCTTCCAGAGGAAATTTAGAAATCCCACTCTAAATGTTAGCATGATATTTGAGGTCTTAATTGCTCCTTACCCTCCGAACTTGAGCCCCCATTCAATCCATCCGGCACCCTAGTGCATCCTAACCTGCCTATACTTCATCTACAAACTCAACAAATAATAATGATGATGGCAGTGAATCCCATTTGTCGTACCTTCAAGTTGGGATGTTAATAAGATGCTAATTTCAGATTGGTCTTGCAGGGAAGAGAATTTACAAGCTCTCCCCTTTAAGAGACGTCACTGTCTTTTCAGAGTGTGGAAGGGGAGCACCATGAGAAAGCGGTGGAACTACTCAAGGCTGCTAAAGACAGCGTCAAGCTGGTGGTACGATATACCCCCAAAGTCCTGGAAGAAATGGAGGCTCGCTTTGAAAAGCTCCGGACTGCCCGACGTCGGCAGCAGCAACAGTTGCTCATTCAGCAGCAGCAACAGCAGCAGCAGCAACAAACACAGCAAAACCACATGTCGTAGGTAAGAAGTGCCATCTTCCACACAAGTGAAGTCCCTTACACATACAAGTTTGTTTCGTTTTTTTTAAACAATTTTTTTCATGTTTTATTTATTTCTGAGAGAGAGAAAGAAAGAGAGAGACAGAACGTGAGCAGAGGAGGATCAGAAAGAGAGAGGGAGACACAGAATCTGAAACAGGCTCCAGGCTCTGAGCTACCTGTCAGCACAGAGCCGGACGCGGGCCTCGAACCCATGAACCGCGAGATCATGACCTGAGCCGAAGTTAGACGCTTAACTGACTGAGCCACCCAGGGGCACTTGTTTTGGTTTTTAATACAGTTTCTTAGCTGAATTGAAGCCGTTAAGTTCAACAATGCTTCCCGAAAATCAATCAAACAAAATAATGATGATCTCAGAAAATGTAAACAAGACAGTTGCTTACTTTATGTAATTCAACCATATTTTCTGCAAAGGTAAGATATTTTGGGAAATAATATGCTTGGGAGGGCCAGGTACAGATTATGGGATGCTTTATACAAATCAGGAAAATGCATCCTCTGTGCAACCAGATCACTGGGCACATAGCCACATGACAAGAGTGTGGGCGGAATTCCAGCCCCACTCACCTCCTTGGCCAGTTGTCTTTGCACAGTATACAAACTAAACAACCATATAGTGCTGGTCTTGGGTAGATCCCTTTAGAATACTGATACAAATTATTGGAAAACTACGCCACTCTGAAGACTGAAGTAGAGACCTCCCAGTGTCTGCTCTAAGAGATTCGAAATTCTCTGTGGGTGTTCACTTAAACTATGACTCTTTTGCCTTTTTTTCTAAATTCCACTTTGTGACAAAAATGCTAAGTCAGGTTTTGCTATATGTTTTTAAGAAAATTCAAGAAAAAATGTTAAGGGTATAGGAATCACCATCTTTGAAGTGCCTCTATGTGTGAGGCTCTTTTCACATGTTCTTCCTTATCCTCGGAAAAACTCTTCAAGGTAAGTATCACTAAAGCCCATTTTTTAGATGAATGATAGAAAATTGCAATGACTTTGTGGTGTCCTCACAACCACACTTTCAAGCAGCATAGAATTATTTTCCTTTTTGCTCTTGCAGGCATTTCATCTGCCAACATCAGATATTCTGGAATTCTATAAATTCTCCTTGCTATCCTTTGGAAGAGACAGTTAGCAGCATTGCAGACCTTTACACTGTGATGTCTGCAAATGTGATTTTGAAGTGAGGTTCAAGTGTCCTTGGGAAAATGACATTTGAACATTGGGTAATAGTGGTTTTCAGTCATTCAACATCAGATTACTATTTGCACAGCCAGAAACATTGGATGTGACGTGAGACTTTCAGTTGTTTACAACACTCATGTAAAGAAGCTACCTGGGGAAGTATAAAGACTATAGGATTTGTCCTCAGACAGTGCTGAGAAGCCAGTCTTTCTCGTATAGCCTGTAAGTGCTGTTGTATATACGACAGTTTGTTGACTTAATCTAAAATCACCTCCATTCATTCTAAAAATTACATTTTGTCAGCAGTACATAGTTATTTGGTAGTGCCACGGACCAGGCACTGCTCAACTGGCTGCAAAAACAGCACGAACAAAGCAAAGTCTTTGCTTTCGTGGTGCTTATGTTCTGGTTGGAGGAGATAGTTAGTATACAGGTAAATGAAAATATCCTATTGGAACCAGTACTTCGCAGAGTTAAAAGGGTGCTTTGATAGAGACTGGCTGGATGACAACTTTCAATTAGGTGATCAGGGGAAATGTCTCAAAGGAAGGACATTTAAGCTGAGGTTGAGTGACGAAGGGAAGCCAGAAATGAGCATAAGAGAGGAGGAAATAGCCAGGGCATAGCTCTGAGAGACACTCGTCAGCGACTTGATGTTTGAGGAATAGAACAAAAGCCGGAGTAGTTCGTTAGGAAATAATGAGTGAGGACAGAAGGAAGATGGGGGCCAGGTCGCAGAAAGCTTTTTAAACCACTGAGGGAAGTTAGATTTTAATGCAGTGGAAGCCACTAAAGGTTTTAAGCAAGGGAGTGACATGATCTGATTTATGTTTTTAGAAAGAGTACTCTGGCTGTTCTGAGGAAAATAGATTATTGCAAGGTGAGAGATTATTGCAAACAGAGACTAATTACAAGGCTATTATATAGTAGTCCAGGCAAGAGATAGGGTGGCTTGACCACGATGTTAGGGTTGAGGTGGAATAATAGGAATGCATCTGGAACAAGTCATTTTATCCGTATCCTTCTCCTCTCATATCCGTTCCAGATGTATAGGTATTTTACCTTGGTTCTTTCAGAATCCCTTCAAAGCTCTTTTTTCTAATAATAACAATCCACAAGTCTTTAGTCAAACATGGACACTCTTTCCACTAACCCACTGTTTTCTTCTATCCTCAAAAATGCAGGCTTGTACCGTTTCTCTAATTGATTTGCCACCCTGGCCCAGAATAAAATTACTCCAATGTGTTTTGAAAGAAATATGTTGCCATTCAGACTTCTGAGGTCTTACTAAAAGCGTCCACCAGGGGCGCCTGGGTGGCTTAGTCGGTTGAACATCCGACTTTCGCTTAGGTCATGATCTCGCGGTTCGTGGGTTCGAGCCCCGCGTCGGGCTCTGTGCTGACTGCCAGCTCAGAGCCTGGAGCCTGTTTCAGTCTGTGACTCCCTCTCTCTCTGACCCTCCCCTGCTCACGCTGTCTCTCTCTCTCTCCTAGAAATAAATAAAAAAAAATATTAAAAAAAAAAAAAAAGCTTCCACCATTATGCCCATTCAATCTTTTATCTTTAGAATATCTTTATATTTCCTAGGCCGGGCACTCAATTCCTTCTCTCTGTTACATCAGTCTTCATTAAATCCCTTCAGAGTTTCCTATTGTCTCATCACCAACGACTAACATTTTTTTTTTTTAAATGTTTTATTTATTTCTAGGAGAGAGAGAGAGAGACACAGCGTGAGCAGGGGAGTGTGAGAGAGAGAGGGAGTCACAGACTGAAACAGGCTCCAGACTCTGAGCTGGCAGTCAGCACAGAGCCTGACTCGGGGCCCAAACCCACGAACCGCGAGATCATGACCTAAGCGAAAGTCGGACGCTTAACCGACTAAGCCACCCAGGCGCCCAGACTAACATTTTTTTTTTAATGTGTTTATTTTTGAGAGAAAGAGAAAGAGAAAGAGAGAGTGAGCATGAGTGGGGAAGGGGCAGAAAGAGAGGGAGACACAGAATCCGAAGCAGGCTCCAGGCTCATAAGCTGTCAGCACAGAGCTTGATGTGAGGTTCGAGCTCCCAGACCATAAGATCATGACCAGAGCCAAAGTTGGACGCTTAGCTGACTGACCCATCCAGGAGCCCCAAAGACTAAGATTTTTTTTTTTAAATATTTTTATTTATTTCTAGGAAAGAGAGAGAGACAGCGTGAGCAGGGGAGGGTCAGAGAGAGAGGGAGACATAGACTCCGAAACAGGCTCCAAGCTCTGAGCTGGCAGTCAGCACAGAGCCCGACGCGGGGCTCGAACCCACGAACCGCGAGATCATGACCTAAGCGAAAGTCGGACGCTTAACCGACTAAGCCACCCAGGCGCCCCTAAGATTTTTAATAAAAAAACATTTTCAGACTTTTTTTTTTGTACATGATACGGTGACATGCTGCTTAGGTGAACATGAACTTTATATTTACACCTGCCAAGACAGCAGCATCCCCCACACACAGTCATGGTCCCTTGAGATGAAAATGTAGTGGCCATCTCAAGTACAAGCCAAGTACAACCAAGTCATGTCATGCATGGATTTTATGGTGAATTCTGTCAAAGAGACCTATATTAGCTCTTGTTCAACTTTTAATTAATTAGATTTTAAGGATTAAATGGGATTTGTTACACTTCCTAACTGATACTATGGCTGCTTTGGGGAAGAAAATTGAAGCTAATTTGACCGATTGGTTTTGAACAGATCTCTGATTTCTTTTTTTTTAAGTTTGACAAGTCAAGCAAAGATCAGGTAAAGCAACATACTTGTCAGATGTTGTCTTATTGTTTATCACGTGAAATACAATTTGTATTCTCTAAATTAGGAATTGTTTAAATCT
This sequence comes from Proteles cristata cristata, assembly GCA_017311185.1. Lineage (NCBI taxonomy): Eukaryota > Metazoa > Chordata > Mammalia > Carnivora > Hyaenidae > Proteles > Proteles cristata. The sequence goes on along the minus strand of JAESUZ010004428.1, from coordinate 473,027 downwards.
AAAATGGTGTATGTTACAAAATAACTAGTCATGGTAAGTGGTGCATACAAATGGAAAATATGTTGAATGCAAGTAGTATGTGGAGAATGTCTGTTATGCCCATTTTAAATTTTAAACTCACCTGAAATAAAAATCAGTTGTTTTTTTCCCCCCTAACTTTTACATTTGATAATCAGGAAGAGTAGATTACCTTTTCTAAAAGGTAATAGATATAATCTCTCTACAACTGTATTATAGAAACCGAAACAGAGAATAGGCATATAGGTATTTTTACGCTATACCAAAGAGTGTTACATGTATTCACCTTGAAGCATCTCATTTTTCAAACACGAATTTGTATACATCAATTTCTCACCCAGACTCTCAAAGAATAAAAGAGGGAGAGAAGAGTAATCCTTCTTGAGTTGTCTCAGAAAAAACTCTGAGGAAATAGAAACTTAAAAGATCGTCAAATTCCTCTGTCCTCTTGGTGCTTGATTGAGGGTGGAGAATTCATGGCATCTGAAATCAGGCTGGATCTTAACATATTTACAAAGTAGTTGGAGGTTGCCAGTGGCCTCACGAACTGTCAGGCTCCCGCTTCCCTTACTTTGTCCGCTACCGACTGCTCTATATCTTCTGCCACCACTGCCACCACTGCCATCTTGATGATCCGATCCAGGGAACCACTGCAGAAGTGAGAAGACCAGCCTCAAAGGACACCTTTGATAAAACGGAATCCAAGGAACCCAGAGTGACCAAGTAGAAAACTGGAAGAATAAAAATAGCAATCATAGTGCTGGATAACATTTAGTAAGCAATTAGGGTGTGCCAGGAACTCTTCCAAGTGCTTCCCATAGGTGAAATTACTTAATCTTCACAACAACCCAGTAGGTATTAGGTAGTACTTTAAAGCTCATTTTAAAGAAAGAAAAAAGAAAGAAAGAAGGAAAGAAAAAGGGAAGGGAGGGGAGGGGAGGGGAGGGGAGGGGAGGAAAGGAAGGGGAAGGAAGGAAGGAAGGAAGAGAAAGAAAGAAAGGAAGAAAGGAAAGAAAGAAAGAAAGAAAGAAAGAAAGAAAGAAAGAAAGAAAGAAAGAAAGAAAGAAAAAAAGAAACTGAGGCCAGGTAGGATTTTTTTTAAACTTATACCACATTTCAGAGCTAGTAAGTAAGTGATAGGGCTATGATTCAAACCCAGAAACATAGCCTCTTTCTCTTAACCACTGTGCAACTCTGCCTCTTTCTTCAATGGCACTTTCACTAACATCTATCCCTCCTCACAGACATGTCCCCATAAGCTTTCCAGGGATTCATTTTCACCCTACTTAGAGTTGAAGTTATCCAATTCACCTTTACCACTTATCCCATACCTCAAAGTACTTCTTCACTTCGGTTTTATTAATTTCTTTTCTTTTTTCTTTTTCTTTCTTTCTTTCTTTCTTTCTTTCTTTCTTTCTTTCTTTCTCTCTCTCTCTTTCTTTCTTTCTTTCTTTCTTTCTTTCTTTCTTTCTTTCTTTTTCTTTCTTTCTTTCTTTCTTTCTTTCTTTCTTTCTTTCTTTCTTTCTTTCTTTCTCTTTCTTTCTTTCTTTCTTTCTTTCTTTCTTTCTTTCTTTCTTTCTTTCTTTCTTTCTTTCTTCTTTCTTTCTTTCTTTTCTTTCTTCCTCTTACAACAATCTCATTTTTGACTGGACTCAGACTCTGAGGTAGAAGCTCTCAGAGAAGACAGCCTCCGTCTCTTGGCACTCTGTTCTTGGCGTTTTTCTGTGGCCTCCTTCATTCTCTTGGCCAAAAGCTTAGCATATTCTGCCTCTTCCTTGTTTTTCTTTGTGCGCTGCTTCTTCAAAGCAATGCGCGGACGTTTGTGGAATGACACGTGGAATGACAAGATGCTGAATCTTGGACGCTTTGGTTCGAGGTTTCTTACCTTCTTTGTTTAGGGGCTTTCTCCAAACATACCGGCGGACATCATCTTCCTTTGAGAGATTGAAAAGCTTGCAGATTCTGCCACCTCTTTTGGGCCCCAGGCAACAAGGCACCGTAGCATCAGTGAGTCCAGGAATATCCTTCTCCCCTTTTTTCATGATGACCAAGCTGAGAATACTGAGATCGGCATCCACAACGCCAGACAGATCTGCACTTTCTTTCTCCAGTCCTCCGTGGTCGGTAGCAGGAATGCCCCTTACTCAGCAGTAGGAGGACACGGCCATGGGTCAAGACACCCTGCTTCATGGGGAAGCCTTGTCTCTCATCACCATCAGTGATTTGGACCACGTAACCCTTCCATTCTTCCCCTAAAGCATCAGCACAACTTCTATGGCCATTCACTTCTCATAAAAGGTACGAAGTTTGCGTTCACCATCCACTTCAATGAGTTTCTGGCAGCCAGTAGCTGGGAAAGAGATGTTCAGCTTCATCTTGAGGCTGCCTCCGATTTTATTAATTTCTTACTGCTGCCCTAAAAAATTACCACAAGTTTGGTGGCTTAAAAGAACATAAATTTATTGTCTTATAATTCTACTGGACCAAAGTCTAGCACAGCCTAACTGGGCTTTAGGAGGCTCCAGGGGAAAATTCATTTCCTTGTCTCTACCTGCTTCTAGAGGCTCTCCGCATTCCTTGACTCATAGACCCTTCTCCTTCTTCAAAACCAGCAAAGGTAGTTAAGTCCTCACAGGGCATTGCTCTGACTTCTGCTTCCTTATCACACCCACTTCCCTGGATCCTTTCCCCTCCTCTGTCTTCTCTATATTATAGATCCTACCTGGATAATCCAGGATAATATCCATATTTTAACATCAGCTGTTTAACAACCTTAATCCCGTCTACACCCTTAATTTCCCTTTAGTGTGGAATCTACTAGGTATTAGGACGTGGCTATATTTGAGATCCATTATTCTGCCTACCTCAATGACTCATTTAAAAGTTAATAAAAGTTAATAAAGCAGGGGCACCTGGGTGGCACAGTCACTTAAACATTCGACTCTTGATTTCGGCTCAGGTCATGATCTCTATTTTGTGGGAATGAGCTCTGCAGAGCCTGGTTGGAACTCTCTGTCTCCCTCTCTCTGCCCCTCTCCCTGTCACTCACATGCACTGTCTCTCTCTCTCTCTCTCTCTCTCTCACTCTCTCACTCTGGCTCTAAATAAATAAATAAACATTAAATAAAACTAGCAAAGCAATTTGGTCAATAAAATTTACACTAATTTGGGGAAAAAAGCTTTTATTTAAAAATATAAAAAGAATTACTAATCTGTTGAATTACAAATCAAAGGAATAAGAGAAATAACGAGAACATTTCGTGCAGATGGTTCTTCCCAGTGGGTATTTCAGTGACCCACATTTTGGAAGCCCAATCACCTCTCAACTGCTGGCACAACCCTCAGTCCTGCCCCCTCCCCTGGATAAATAAAAAGATCCAGGTCTCTTACTAAAATTCACCTGTTTTGAGTCCCATTCCCTTCGGAGGTGTAACTATATAATACATTAATTCATGAAACTTCACTTGGTAATTAGGGGGGCTGTAGAAAGTTATTCAATATAGGACTCAGTAAAACGGTCTGTTAAGTAATAAAAAGATATGTAGAACTCATAATAAAATATGTGGCAATGTGTGGGCCAATAGTCATAGGTTAGTAGTAGAATTATAGCAGTAAAATCAATAACAGATAATGCTTGTGTGTAATATCTTGTTAGTGACCCCTGCAGAAGCACAACGGCCTTGTGCATGGCTTTCAAGCCACTCTGTAGGCCTCAGTGGCTTTTAGGCCCATCTCTAGAAGGCATGCCAGCTCGAGGGTGTTGATGCAAAGCAGCCAGACTGCAAGGCCTGCCACAACTTGTAAAACTCTGTTTTATATATGATGCTTCGCATTCATTGAAATAAAAATATCTGCAACCTTGAAAAACAAGGATTGGAAACCACTGTTCTCTCTGGAAAGAATGATTCCATAATGGCGGAAGAGGGACAAGTCTTGGGGGAGTGCTCAGGGAGGCTGCCCCTCCAGGTCTGACCATATGGGCAGCTGCCTACTGTTTTCTGCCTGGCTGACCTTGCAGCATAAGAAATGGTCTGATACCCGTTTCAGAGAAGGGATGCTGGTACCCCCAGCCTATCAGAGCAAGGCTTTGCTGGCTGTACCTCAACAGCGCACCAAGAGCACTACTAATCACCCCAAGAACCACACTGTGAAGGTTATCTATCCTTGGCCTTCACGAAGAAAAGTAGAGTCATCTGGAATCTTGAAGAAGAAGAAATGTTTTACATTTGAAGTGTTTCCAAACTGGTGTTCTGTCTTTCATTTCAGGGGATAACTGTGTCTTTTCCATCCTCATTTGATAATTACTTCCTTTGCAAACATCAAACAATATTTTTTTTTTCGTATGTGGAAGATTGTGCATGAGTGATAGGGCCTAAAATAATCTTTGTTGTTCTCACATAGCACATCATGCTCTTTTGATATTTTTAGCATATGTTGTTGACAAATGAATACTAATCACTGATTTCCCTTCACTCTTTTCCCTCCTTTCAGGTCCTTAAGGAGAAGCTACTTGATCAAACATCCGATAGTCACAAATTTGAAACCGTGCTTCACAATCCCAGCACATAGTAAAAGGCAAAGACAACACTGATAATTACACCTGTCAAGAAGCTGTGACCACGTGGTATATAAATTCTTTACCAAGGCGACTCGACACCTTCTTTGGGCCTGAATCCCCACTGCTCACGTGCTCTTTACACACACAGACCTTCCATGCACTGCAGTGGGAATTCTCAGTGTGTAAAGGGAGCGGTTTTCCAGTCTGCAGACTGAAATAGTACAAGAAGAATAAAGCCCATGACTTTCCGATAAATCACCGGGCCAAGATTAAGTGAATCTTTGTTCTATAGCTTTTCCAGAGATTAACAAATCCCTCATTAGGCTATAGTTTAAACTGCATCAGTTCAAGGTTGTCATCACTTAAAAGAAACCTACTCATTGCCCTGTACCCTGACCTCTTCCACATCCATATTGCTGAGTTGTCTGAATTAGAATTCCAGTTAATTGCAACTTCAACCTTTATTCCCCTTATGCTATATTTATACTCTATTCAGGTTCTAGAAGCAATTGGCTTTTTATTTTCTGTTTCCATGAATTTTATTATGCATTAATGGAGAGGGACGATTTTAGCTCAACTTTTGGTTTGCTAGAGGCAAGGATAGAGAACTCTAGTACTGTATATTTTTTTAATTTAAGTATCACTTGTATCTATGATTATTAATTCTAACAGAATATAACATGTATTTATTCCACAAAATATATATTATCAGAATGTATTTGTTACAAACTGAGGTCTTTTCTTACCAAATGTTGTGAATCTGGTAAGAGAATACTAGCAAAAGACCTAGCTTCATGAACTGATCCTCCTAAGATATTTACATATAACCCTGCTCTCAATATTTTTTTGTTAAGGTTTATATTTTTTGATTGATAACCTCTGCGGAAATCTCAACTCTTTCTATCTACACTGATATGTTGTCATAGAAATTTATTTAAGATATTAAAGCATAAGGCTTTACAAAACTCGGTTATGATATATGTTCATACGTATACAAATATATGTGTCACACAAAGTTTAGATCAGTCTCCCCAAAGACAAAGTGGATGTTTTTGGCAATCTAAGATCAAAAGTAGTATTCCTTTTAAAATTAGGCATATGTAAATGAGAATATTGATTTTGTGAATGAAAGATGCCGCTCCTTCTAGAGGAAAAAGATACCTAATTCATTACACACATTCATATAGGAAAGTAGACAATGAGACATCATCTCTCAGAAAGTATGTGCTGGAAAATGATCTCCTAATAGATCATCACTTTTGACTTATGGTAAATTCTAGCACGTAAGTCTGATTTGTGTTATGTTCTACTCATTGGAATGAGTTCCAATTCTACTCATTGGAATGAATAGAAAGCAATAATTATGTGGGCACTTAAATACCTTAGGCACAAAAATATACCTGAGGAAAGAATAAATGTTCAGTTGAAACATTCTAGATAGATGATTAAAACTGAGGCAAATGTTTGAATGTTTCTTTGTCTCAAATACAGAATTTGAATCCCCAACATAAATAAATTTTACATTTCAGATAGTCCCCCAAATTAGAAATCTATGAATCTCACTTCAAGAGCTATTTCCTGAAAACAAAACAAAACCAATCAGAACTACCCAGAACATTTTATTTTGCCTTGTCAAAGGGTATTATTATCAAGGCCAAGTTCTGCCTACTCTTCGCAGTACATTGTCCAACAGAGAACAAAGAACAAGGAAGCTAGGAGGTACGCCAGTTTCAACAACCATCCTGAAAACATATCATTTTTTACTAGAGAGAAATGGGGGAGGGGGGGCGGGTAGGGTAAGGGGGAGAACCCTGAATGTTATGTAAAATAGGTTTACAAAAGAGATAAGCATGACTAAAGGGAGTGAATGGAGGCTATGTGAGTATTATTCAGTTTGAAAGAGGTAGTTCTCATTTTTATAAGAAAAATTTAATAAAACATATATTTTAGTTATCATTTAACAAAGAAATATTAAAGCTATTCAGGCAATGCCACAGATTCTCATAAAGGGAAGTCTTTGCACCCTTGTAATGAGAAAATGGTCATTTCAACACATTTCAATGCCTTGTATAAATTTGGAGCTTAAGATATGTTTTCATTTAGCCATAAGTGTATGGTTGATATTAAGTTACCATGTGTTTTCACATCAATATAAATATCATCATGGTGTTACAGAAGCAGCTATCAAATGAGCAGATACCTTATCTTTGTCTTTTCTAGATGTCTTTGTATGTTAGCTTCATTTGCATAATGTTAAATGCTAATGAATATATGCCAAGTCCTTTGTCAAAGTGAAGGGGAAATCCATCACAACTAAGGCATCTAAAGACAGATTACATGTCACAGTGGTCCTACATACAAATGATAAAATGGCCGGTATTTTTTTTTTCCAGTAAGATCTGGTTATTGAAAATATAAACCTTCCCTTAAAGTTTTAATCAAGAGTAGGTCTCCCTAAGACTGAGAGAGGCCCTTTTGAGGTTCTCTTAAGGTTCACTGAAGCCAGAGGGAAAGGGAAAGAAAATCACCACAACTTGTACTAGTGTTCTTTACTATTAATGATCAAAGTCATATTAAAGACCTACCAGGTTGCTGTTACATGAAGCTCAATCTTCATTATAATAAATAAAATAGATATTCAAAGGTAGGGGGGAAATCTGGTATAACTATTCCTCCGTGATTCTGGTAAATTTTAGTTCTTTCCCCTGGTCAGATTGGTGGCCAGATTTTTCTAAACTCTTTGCTGCTGTGATTTTGAAGGCCAGTATGCAGGGCATACTTTAGTTTTAAAAAAGAGTACATAAACCTTTTCATTTGGAGCATTTGTATTTTGATTCTGTTGTCATTTGAAATAGAACATCCGCATGGAGCTAATGAGCTTAAATTACAATTGATTTTGGAAAGAATAACAGACTTTTGTGCTTCCTCAAACATGTAATCAATAGGGAATTCTCTTATTATGTGAACTACCACTATCTTTTAAGACAATGCTAAGATCTAAATGCAAAACCTAGCTTTCAGGGGCTTTTTAAGAATTCAAGGCTGTCTCTGAAGAACTTGGCTAGAGATGGATTACATCAATTTACAAATGCTGTTCTCAACCGTGACAAATCAAACGGATGTGATCTCAGTTCATTTTACTCAGCTGTGCCTATAGGAGTCCAAAACGTTGGGATATTTTGTCTACATTATCTTAAACATCTATAGGTGTTTGTGAATGTGTGAATAATGCCTGAGTTTCTCATCTTTTAGCTAGTTTGTGTTTATTATACACAGACAGCCTGTTATGAAGGCCAGCTTTAGAGAGCATTGTGAAGTAGAAATCAATGTCCTGAAGATGCAGGGAAGCCAACATTAGACAATATCTCCCAAAAAATGGGACAGTCCTCCCCATCTCGTCCCTCTCTGGATCATAAATTCCTGGAGAGAAAGGTCTGTGACTGCTTTGTGAATTGTCTTATCTCTGGCATCTGGTATGACGCTTGACACACCATAGGTGCTCAGCTGGTGTTTGTTGAATGAATGAACACTTGGATAGGTTGATAGACAAATGAATGTTGCCTTCAAATAATCAGAAAAAGTTCACCAATTTATAGTGATTGGCACTGTAATTTCTGAATTTCATAGTCAGAACCAGATTGACTCTTTTCATAAATAAATGCTTTTCAGATATTTGAATTTGGAATCAATTACTTCAATAGCTTCAAGGACTTGAGGGCATTTAGATAAGGGATAGTGTCTGGGGAGTAAGCTATTTTAACAATGAATAAAGCCCAACCTTTCTGGTTCTTTATGAAAGCTCCCTGAGTTATTTGAAATGGTGATTAAAACATAAAATCCCACTTATGAATTTCATAAAATATTATGTTTTAATTTTTAAAAAGGAAGAGAAGTCATGTCATCAAGCACATTATTAATATCTCTTTCAATATTTACTAATAACACTTCTCTAAGGAGTTCCTAGTAACTGGGAACACATCTCTAAATCTTCTGCTTTCAAAAGATCACTTCTTTCCTATTTGATTTCTAAATATACCTGAGTTAAAGGTCAATCGCGTAACTATTAAGACTTTTCCACGTGTTTATTCATTTAACAAATATTTATTATGCATCTAGTACATGCTAGGTTCTAGAAATGTAATGGCAAACAAGACGGATCTAGTACCCTCCTGGAGCTTACTGTGAGGAACTCCTCAACACTTACTCTGGCAGAGTTTATTCTCCCTCCGGTCCCTCTTCACAGCCGACAGAAGAAATAAAATCTCTAACTCCATGGAAATCATGCAAGAAAGCCCTACACACACTTATGTGACCTTGCTTTTCAAACATCACTCAAAGCTACTGCTCAGGTTGTCCACACACTATAGTTAGACCCCAGCAAGGTAGGTAAGTCATTATTTATTCATAACTAACACTTACTGAGCTCTCACTAGATTCTACTGTGCTTGACACTTTCCATAGACTATATCATTGAATCCCTTCAACAACTCTAGTAGGTTTCATTTTATAGACAAGAAAACCGAAGCACAGTTATGTGACTTGCCCAAGGTCACACAGCTAGCAGATGAAATGGGTATTTGAACCCATGCAGTATAACACAAGAGTTCATGTGTCAAACCATTCAGTATCTGGGGTTTGGGGGACACCATTGCATTAAATATATGAGTCATTAATATAAGTGAGTCACTGTATATAAAAGTGCTTTGAAGTTGTAAAGTAGTATACAAAACATAGTAGTGAAGTTACTAAGGTCAGCAGACCACATCAGTGGCAGAAGCAGACTAAGAACTCAGTCTTATGTTACAGCTTACTCTCATGAACAACACGTCAAGCCAGGGACACGAATAAAGTACAGAGCCGGGAAATTTCTGACATGTGATAAATATGTCAATGACTTTTCAGAATTATTTGTTAGCCACTGTGTCTATTTGGTGCTACAAGAAACAAACAAAATCCCTTGCTATAAGGGCTTATAATAAATACACAGTGTGGAGCTGAACCACGGATGTTTCATATTAATGGGAAAAGAGCGGGCAGTAGTACTATTTTCTCACCATTGCATGTGATCGCGTCTTTCCAATTGTTTTCTTCATTTTTCTAAAAGAGCTGCAAAATTGTGCAGTGGTTCAACCTGACCAAAGTGGTATTATGCTGCTGGGAAGTAAAAGTATTAGACACCAGACTGGAAGTATTGTCTTCATTATCAAATGACTTTTACGTTCATTTAAAACATGGATTTTGAAAGATGTTTAGATGCTGACGGCGCCTGAATATTTGGATGCCAAATTCCTTGTCCTTCATTCCAAACCGTGCAGTGGGAGTCATACTATCGAGGGGGTAGGTTCTAAAGCCAAGATGAAAGGCAGAGATTGAGAGTGGCCAAATGTTAGAACCACAATCAGATGGATGTGACCACATTTCCAGAGGCTAACAGGAACTGACACCTTCTGTGGAGATAGTGAATACCTGCTACCATCTGATTCACTCACAAAGAGGGATCCCACACACGATTTACATCTGTTCTCTCCTTGTCCCTCCCAGTCAAATGGGAACATTATACATCTTGAGTGTCGATTCCTATTGGTGATAGCGAGGAGCCTTCTTAAGAGGAAACAAGTTATATCATTATTCTTCCCTAGTACCAAGTAATTAGCCCCTTCAAAATAATTAACATTTTACAAAGTTTAGCTTTGCACATCATACGCCAGTGGGGAAATTCAAATACCTTCTTTCCAAAATCATACTTGTTAACAACTCTCTACTTGCCTTTGGTCACCTTTATTTTTACTGATATTTCCATTCACGGTACAAATATTGTCCTCTTCCTCACTTACCAATTACATCAATTCTTAGACTCTTTAGGTTTCACCTTGGCAAAGTTTCTTGAAACTCTCTACTCTTACCCATTCTGACTATAGAACCTTAGTGGGTTTTTGGTTTTTTTTTAACCAGGACTTTTGTGAGCTTTTAACTGTTGTCACAATTAATATGTCTCCCCAAATTTCCCTATGTACCGATGCTAGATTACCCTCTCTATTCCTCTGCTCAAAATCCTCTGATGGATACTCTATCACACATATACACAAAATCAGATTCTTAGTCTGAGCCAGAACACTAGTATGGTGTTGGGAAAGGATAACATTATAGTACTCCCCCATCCACAAGTGCAAAACGTAGAATATGACACATGATGATATTGAAATCTGGTGTATGGACTTGGAAATAGAAGTCATGGGGTTTCATGACACTGAAAAAATTGCAAGTTCTTTTTCAAGGTGATATTAAATGCAAAGAAAGACTAGCAGTGTTGTATAGTGAAGATACCAAGATTCCATCAAATCATGACCCACAAATTCCAAAGTATTTGCTTGAGGTGTATGTATGTGTGTATGTGGATGGATAGACCACCATGCTAAAGGGAAGGGAGAGGTATAGGTTGAGATATATTTCCATACTGTATGGGATGAGTGTATTTCCCTACTAGATGGCACTGCATTTTTAGCCATCTTGCTTTATCTTGTAGTCCAAGTTGACCACTACCTATTCTTGGAAACTGTCCCAAACTTACTTTCTCCTGAGCTTTTGGTTATTTCTGAAATGTTTCTGTCTTTCCTGCATCTGTGCCTGAAAACAATTGCTCAATTTTAAGGCTCATTTAAATGGCCCTTCTTCCAAGAAGCTTTTTCTTATTTTTCTACCCAGATGTTACCTACCCCATCATCAAACTACATTGTGATTTGCACCATTCTTTAGCTCTTTTCTTAGCTTCTCTTATGGTATACCTATTTGTGTCTTTATCACCCTAATTTGCCCCACAGTTAGTAATTATGTATGGAGTGGGTGTTAATATTTCTTAAAAGAAATTACCTTTCACTTGTCAACTTCACAGAATGGCTTCTGCATTATTTTGGGGTCTCAGTATTCTGTAGCTCACCCATGAAATTCATCTGAATTGAGAAATCAATCCCAGACACTTTTAAAAAAAGAAAAAAATATGCTAATTACTGAACATTTTTATTAAGAAGAAAAGAAAAGGTAAAAAAATAGTGTTAATTCTTATCACTTATTTCCTAGGTGTTTCTGATCCAACTTTTGCTCTTGGGATGAATGTGAAAGTTGAGGTAAATATTTTAGATATCACCACCACCCCTCCTACACACATGCATATACACAATGGCTTTACCACTGATTTATTCCCACATGTATATTTGGTTACATGTTCATGGGAAAAAATGGTAATGGGTAAAATTACGTTTTGGTCAGGAACCAAACAAACAAGATGGGCACCATAATACTACTTCTACACTCCAGTCCTATATTGATGGTCCTGCCTATCTCTGCTATTCATTAGAATATAAGCCTATCTACTCGTTATTTATCCTCTCCCTCCCCAAGTCCCCAGGCCACTACACCACCAAGGGGAGATTGGGACACTAAATATATTGTTTCACTGCTTTAGCTCATATGGGAAAATAAAAGTTAATAGAAATCAAAGCATTTTTCCAGCCCTAGTCACACAGTGTGTTCTTTTGTAATGGCCAACACAAAGTTTTATCTGAGTGTGACATTTATATAACAAACATATTTAACACTTAATTTGGACATGATACTAATTTATTTCTCCCCATAGGACAGAAGCACAGTATCTTAAGGGAAAATTCCCACACATAGATTAAGACTTGCACTTTTTTTTTATTCTTTAAGTTAGAATGATTACAAACAGAACTCCAAGAAATACTTTACATTAACACAAGATAGTTCAAAGAGTTCAGTTGCTACCTGTCTAATAAATTTCCAATGGGCTCTTTTCCCGTAACCACACTGTACCTAAACAGGTTACAATCATGGAGACTGACTGGCAACCATGGAAGGAGACCCATAGAGCATCCATACCTGATTTTTTTTTTTTTTTTTTTTTTTTTGGTACAGCTCCCCAGCATCTTGTCCTGAACTTTGCAGATCCAGGCTCACTTGTTTTTTCTAGGAAACTCAGGGAAAGTCTTCATTAATACCTGTTTTCTCAAAGTAATCGCTTAAAGCACCTCATTTAATTCTTAGAAGTGCCCCAATTTAGACAACACATTAGGTGATGAAACCCTAGGATGATGGTTCATATTAACCCTCCTCAATTCCCAAGATGATTATAAGGATTGTTTCTTGTTACAAGTAATCAAAACACAACCCAATAGAGATTGAGTAAAAAAGAGAATGAACCGACTCCAAAGCAGGCCAGATTCATAGTCTCAATGTTGATAGCTTTCTCATTTCTTCATACCCTTTTCTCCCTTCCTCAGCTTTGTTTCTCTCTTCTTTTCATGACCTTTTTTCTCTCTGCTGCACTCAGGTCCTCTCCCTTATCTGTTCCTCTCCTAACCCTATGCAGCACCACACCTATTTCTTTATAGCTCTTAATCTAAAAGGGACTCTAGACTCTTCTCCTCAGAGTCTATATTGTACACACAGACTCTGAATGGTCTGCTTGGTCCTCTTGAATCAAATCACCATGGGAAAAAGTGGCATGAGTGGATTGGCCTAGCCCACATCCTCATGCCTACTGAATGAGTGTTTACTTATTAGCTGTAGTGAAACCAATATGAGTAGTATACAAACATTTCTACTACAAGGCAAGCTAAGAGAGGAACTACAAAGAGGACATAAAAAAAAATGAAGGTTCTATTACAGGTGAAAGAAGACATTGCCTGAAGAAATTTGAAAAATCTTCTCAGAAGGCCAATTGAAATGGATGTTAAGGGTCACCTGGGTTACTCAGTCGGTTGAGCCTCTGTCAGGTCATGACCTCATGGTTCATGGGTTTGAGCACCATGTCGGGCTCTGTGCTGGCAGCTAGCTCAGAGCCTGGAGACTGTTTCAGATTCTGCATCTCCCTCTCTCTCTGACCCTCCTCACTCTGACCCTCCCCTGCTCATGCTGTCTCTCTCTCTCTCTCAGAAATAAATAAAACATTAAAAAAATTTAAAAAACAGCTAAGTGGGATTTGATGGGTGTGGAAGGAATCTAGAATAGCATTGAGCTAGTCATTCACTGGAGGAGGAGCACTCCCCCAAATCTTGGGCTTAAAACAGGAATTTTTTATTTAGTTCTTAATTCTAAACCTTACCAATTTAGGCTGGACTTGGAGACATTTCTTTTGGGAGTGGCTGGTTGGGCTTCCTCACATGCCCATAGTCAGTTGCACATCAGCTGAGCGGCTTAGCTGACTACAGTCGGCTGACTTCTAACCGAGGTACCTCAGCAATCCTCCACTCCAGCAGGCTAGTCTGACCTTGTTCTCTTGACAAAAGAATTGAAGAGATAGTAGAAGTTGATAAATCCTTTTAAGAATTTGGCTCAGACCAACACAATGTCACTTCCACCACATTCTATTGGTAATGTCATTTCCACCACGTTCTATTGACCAAAACAAGTCACAGGGCCAACCTAGACTCAAGGACTGAGGAAAGAGTCTCTACCTTTTGATGGGAGAAGTTCAATGTGAAGGGCATGGATACATAGAGGGACATAAAATTGAACCATTTTGAAGTCAGTCTGCAACAATACTTTTATTAAAATAAGATGGTTGAAAAAACATCTGGGTAGGCAAAGCTATAGTTACCAACTATCATTTATTAAAAGCTTATTGTGTGCCAGGCACTGTTCTAAGAGCTTAACATACATTGACATATTCTAAATCTTACAGCATCTTTCATTTCAGAGAAATAGGTTACCTGCATATGGAAGTCTAGATGTGGTTTATTATTAGCCTTATTATTATCAGGAAACATAGTTGAGTCCAGGGCCAACGATTTCCTATTGTCCCTCATCAGAAGTCAGATTTCTCTGCATAATTGGGTTCCCAGCTGCCTGTGTAGAATATGACAGCTAATAGGATGATGTTTCGTCAAGATTCTCCAAAGAAAACAGAACCATTGAGAGATAGATAGATAATTTATTATAGGAATTGGCTCATGTTACATGTTACTATGGAGGCCAAAACGTCCCACGATTTGCCATCTGCAAACTAGAGAACCAGGAAAACCAGTGATATAATTCAGTCTGAGTTTGAAGGCCGTAAGGCCTCCTGAGAACCATGAGTGCCTGTGTCAAAGGGCAGGAAGAGATGGTTGGATGTCCCAGTTCTAGCAAGAGAGCAAATGCACACCCTTCCTCTGCCTTTTTGTTCTATTCAGGCCCTTAATGGAGTGAGTGATGTCCACCTGTATTGATGAGAGTGATCTGTACTCAGTCTACTGATTCATATGCTAATCCTTTCCAGAAACATTTTCACAGGCACTCCCAGAAATAATATTTTACCAGCTCTCTGAACATCTCTTATCTCAGTCAGGATGACACATAACATTAATTATCACAGATGATACCAACCTCTTCCTCCAAACAGAATGCAATCTACTGAGGCAGATGTAAGAGGATGTTGAGAGGATTTTTTTTCCATTGCTCATAATTATGGCTAAGGCTTGAAGCCAAAATCAGAATTTACCAAACATTACCATAATATAAATACAGCTGTAGACTTTCTAACAGGTAGTAGAATTGACTCCCTTCACTTTAACCCCTACCCTATCACCAAAAATCACAACAGCAGAGAGAGGGAGAGACTGACAGGCAGACAGACACAGACACAGACACAGACACAGACACACACACGCACACACACACACACACACACACACACACACACACACACAGAGATACATAATATAATACTTTTAGAGAGAAAGTTTTCCATCTCTGCTTTCACTCCCATCCAGCTCAAGCCATGTGAGAGAGGGGAGCTTCAGGACAATCTCTCACAGAGATGTAAGAGTAACTGTAGGAAAACATCACTGAGAACTCATCCCTTTGCTGAATGATCGCTGAGCTGTGGAAAACCATAGTTCCCATGGTGCCATTGCTTCTGCGGCTGAGTGCAATGAGAGGGTTCTCAGGAAAGCTTTAAAATGTGTCCCTTGGGTGTGGGGGTACACACAGAGAAAGGTGCCAAAGACAGGGAGCCTCCTCTAGGCCCTGTCCAGCAAGGCTTGAAGGGAATGTGGTAGGAAGAAGATAGGGACAAATCTCTGCCTCATTGCAATACCCTGTTGCCCTCAGGGTACACAGAAGAGGGTTCTCAGCAGTGAAAGTGGGTCCATGTGATGAAGTATAGAACTTAGAGGAGGGGCTTGAATGAACTTGGATGTTACATCGAGTGGTTATATAAGCTTCTAAATGTTTATTCTCACTTGTTTTGTCTCTCCACAGTAATAAACCGTTCGTGAGCCACAAAGAGTCCATGAACCACACTTTGAGCATGAAAGGGAGCAGATTTTGCCAGAATATGTCACTTTGGCACGAGGATTATTTTGAGCTCAGGCAATCAAGACCCAACAGGCTCAAGAAAAAACATTTATCTTTCCCTTAATTACCTAAAAGAATTTAAATATGGGGCCTGGGTCAGAAAGAAACCTATTATGATATAAGTTTCTATCTGAAAAACCTATCTTAAGTCAGGGCAAATATCTAATTACTAAACTAAACATCTATTCCTCTTCTTATTGCCCTGTGAATTACTCTCCTCCCCTTTGAAGCCCCCTATCTCATTTCATAGCTCTGGATGGCATATATGCTTCAATTGCTTGACTTGTCCTGGAGTGTTATATATATTTGGGGGTCCTGTATGGACTACATTTAACTTGTTTTTCTCCTATTAACCTGTCATCTGTTAATTTAATTATTACACCAACTAAAAACCTAAAAGGAAAGAAGGTAAAAATTTTCCACTCCTACAAATAGTACAGCTTATGTACACTCTGCAGAAGAACTTTGTATCAAATATAACCACTGCAGTTTTAAATAGAACCAAGATTTAATTTCAATAGACAAAAGCAGCCAGAAAGTTGTGGAATCTGCCCAAAATAGTGTCAAATAAGGTTGCAAGGGGGAATTCTAAAATACATTGTTGAGAAAAAAAATTAAAAAACAAACAAATGTCATGTACACCACAGGCTATAAAGATTTTTTTTAATAAATTCATAAACATATAATTTTGGTATATTCTGATTTTTTTAATGTTTATTTTTGAGAGAGTGAGAGACAGAGCATAAGTATGGGAGGGGTAGAGAGAGAGGGAGACACAGAATCCTAACCAGGCTCCAGGCTCTGAGGTGTCAGCACCGATCTTGACGTGTGTCTTGAACCGCAAACCATGAGTTAATGACCTGAGCCAAAGTCAGCCGCTTAACCAACTGAGCCACCCAGACACCCCTGTTACATTCTAATTTTAAACTTATTTTTTACTTTTTGTGAGTGCTGACATTTGAAGAAAATCCAATTACAGCAATTGGTCTGCTTTGAAATTTAACCAGAGCAATAGCCCTGTGTGATGTTATTTATAATAAGAAATACTTGGTCGTTCTTGGCACAGAGCTCCTAAAACCCTGGGAACTTCCTGCGAAGAAAGCAGTAGAGGTGTCTTTTGTTACGTTAATGAAGCGACTTTTGGAAAGTCCCTAGGTCACCTAAGGATGTGGGCTGATTGCCAGTGGAGCCAACTAAATGATCAGAGGGTGGGGATTTTCAGACTACCCCTACTCCCTCCTGGAGGGAGGAGAAGCTGAACATTGAGTTTAGTCACCAATAGCCAATGTTGTAATTGATCGTGCTGATGTAATGAGGCCTCCATAAAAAACCTAAAGGGCCAGTGACTGGAGAGGTTTCTGGTTAGAGATTCAGGGAGAGTGGTGTGCTCCAAGAGGGTGTGGAACTTCATGCCCTTTCCCCACACTTTGCCTTATGCTATTCTTGAGTTATATCCTTTTACAATAAGCCAGTAATCTAGTAAATAAAATGTTTCTCTAAGTTCTGTGAGCTGCTCTAGCAAATGAATGGAAACCATGGTGGAAGTCATTGGAACCTCCAGTCTATAACTGGTTAGAATATCAACTGCAAGGCACCCAACACAGTGAAGTTCATGCAGTGTTCCCTGAGTCTAAAATGAATCTCCTTAGTACTCTTCTTTATCACTTGCTCCATTTAGATGAAGGTTGGTTCAGGTCAGAGGGAAGCATACAAACCTCTCAGAGAAAAGTTTGCTTTCCCAGCCTGCAAGAGAAACTGGATAGGCCAATAGATAGAGACTTGTTTGTAGTTCTCTGCTGTGAAGTTTTCAGATATACGTATGTTCAGGAAAAAAAAACAAGCAACTGGATTTACAATTTCATCTCAAATATACTTTTCGAGGGGGAATCACACTCAACATTATATTACGAGATTTGTATTTCTTGTTTATATTGGATAGAAATACACCACAGTATAAAGATGTCATTATCAGGCATACCTTGGCTGATATTAACCAAGAAAGTTGAAAATCTGCTCCTTTTCCCATAAAACTATGAAGCTGCTATGTGAAAACTCGACAGTCATGGCTTACCTTTCTCTGGCCAGTGCTTACAGTACAAATTGCACCTGTATTTTTTGGTCTTTCAACAAAAAGTACTTCTATCTTGAGAGCTGTTTCTAATCACGAGAAGCATGGTAAATTCAATGTCAATAGCCACTTGTTACAAAATATTGGGGAAGGGGCCCTAGATGAAATTGAGGTTCTTAGGTTGTTTGGATTTTGTTTTCTCTGTTCTATGATGGTGATGGTAAAGACTTGAAGAGCAGCAAATTCAAACGGTGTAAGCAGGTCTCTTTCCCAATTAAATATCAATTCATTCTGATGATGGCATTAAGAGGTTGGCCTTTTATTTAAATATAAATCCATTACCCACACTTTATTCTTAGAGGAAACCGAATCACCATTCAGTGTGTGTATGAGTGTGTGCACATGCGTGTTAAAGAAAAAGAAAAGGAACTGGAGGAAAGCCTTGGTCTTACACTCCAGCGATTGAGAAGCATCTTCTGAAACATCAGTTTTCCTCTCTTTTCCAGGAATGACTCGATCTTGCTTCTCTACTTTTTTGTTTCCTAACAACTGACCTCCCAGACTGTAGCTCTGTATACTTGCAATTAAGCAAAGAGAAATCTGTAGACATGTTAGGATATACATGTTATAACATAAAACGGCCGTTTAAAACATTCAAGGAAATTAAGAAAACAATGACATAACCTATGCAGTTCCTACCAGCTAATAGAAGGAGAGACAATGAGCTTCCGAATGCAAATCTGAAACATAATTTTTTAATGTGGCCTGGAAAATGACATATGGCTTTCCAGGGCTTGCAAGTGTAATTTTCTATCTGACCACCAGGTAGCAGACAAAGCCTCTTCAATCACGTAGACATGAAAGTGTCAAAAATCTACCAAAGAGGGAATGTAATAAAGCCAAAGAAATAAATTGCATTGCTAAACACAATGGCTATTTTCTTTTAAAGATAAAGAATGGCAGAAGGTATAAACTAAGAGAGAACATCTCAGTCATTTTTCATCTCAATGTATTTAAAGGGTTTATCAACCATCATTTTGCTGCTTTGAATTGAGGAGACAGAGCCTCCTCTCGCTAAAGGTGAGTGAGTATTAAAGAAGGCACTGTGTGCATGTGTACTGTGCTTACTTCCTGAAGTTACTTCACATGTGTAAAGAAAGCGGACAATGTGGTATCACCGTAGTTAACCTGTGGACAGGGAATTCTCCTTAGTAAGGAACTTAAGCGAGTTCACAATTTCACTTAGTGCGTAGGTGCCAGTAGAGAGTTTAGTTTAGTCACTGGCACATTTTAAATGAAATTCCAGGCCATCGACTATCCAAGCCATAAAATCATGGTAAAAGTTCTTGTTTACAGACTAGTTTAAACAAGTTATTCCTTAATACATAAGATCACCATGCCATGTGCCTTTAATTTAAAGTAATCATTTAACGTTTAAAAACCTCCCCTGGCTTGTAGTTAAACAGGCCTTTTCCATAAAATAATCAGTCTTAGAATTGATTTGGAAAATTTGTCTTTGAAATCTGGGAATCCTGATCTTCCCTTCCAAGTTCCTGAACTCTCTTTCACTCTCTAACTCCACCCTCCATCTTCTCTAAGCACCAGTATATACGAGATTGATAAACACCTGTGGTCACAACCTCAGTTGCTATAAAAGACAGAGTGACCAGTTTTCAAAGCTACCCTTCGGAGTACCAACTGCAGTTTTATGGGGCTGAGGCTGAAGGAAGAAGCATGGCACAAAACTTTAGACTCAGAATGCTCGGTTTAAATCCCAGTTCTGCCCTTCCTAGCAATTTCTGAACTTCTATGCGATTTCTCTTCCTTTGTTGTAAAGCAGAGAGAGTAGTTGTAGGACCTGGCTGATGGAGCTGCTTAAGCCTTAAGTGAGATCATGGGGCCATGTGCCTGGTGTGTTGCAAACACTTAATGCCTTCATTACAAGGGAGTTGTTGGGTTTTTTTGTAATTATTTTTTTATAAACCTCTTCTTGAGTGACTCGAATCATTACCCCTGGCAGGTTTTCCCTTAAATAGGCCAGAGCGTTCTGAGCTGGGCTATGGGCTATGATTTAATGCCTAGACTGCAGTTTGAAAAAATAACTGTTCGTGACAACAATGCTATCTGTGTGACCCTGTACCAGTCATCCAATCATTTTGACAAACGAACCCTTTGATTTGTAAAGAAGTGATATTGACTAGAACAACAAATATTGTATCTACTGTAGTCTCAAAGGTCTTTCTCAACTAAGAAGTATTGGAGGGGGCGCCTGGGTGGCTCAGTCAGTTAAGGTTCCAACTCCAGCTCGAGTCATGATCTCGCGGTTCTTGTGTTCAAGGCCCGCGTCGGACTCTGCCCTGATAGCTTGGAATCTGGAGGCTGCTTTGAATCCTGTGTCTCCCTCTCTCTCTGCCCCTACCCCTCTCATGCTCTACCTCTGTCTGTCAAAAACAAATAAAGCATTAAAAAAATTATAAAAAGAAGTATTAAGGTAGGCTCTCAGATGACTGACAGACATCTCAAGCCCAGCACATCCCAAACCGAACTCCTGACCACGCCCTCCCCCCACAGTCGGTCCCCCCCATCTTAATTTATGGCAGCTCTACCAGGCTAGTTGCTTGAGCCATATACATTGGAGTGACTCCCAAATCCACTATTTCACTCACATCCCACATCCGGTATGTTAGGAAATTTGGTTCACTCCAATTTCAAAATATATCCAGCAGCTGATCGCTTTCCACTTCTTATTACCATCATTCTGGTCTCTGCCACCATCTCTCACCTAAATTGTTGTAATAACTTCCCCACACCCACACCCAGTCAATTCTCAATGCAGCAGCCAGATCTTTTAAAATTACAAGTCAGATTGTGTAACTCCTCTGCTCATAGCTCTGTAACGAC
Organism: Proteles cristata cristata; assembly: GCA_017311185.1. NCBI lineage: Eukaryota > Metazoa > Chordata > Mammalia > Carnivora > Hyaenidae > Proteles > Proteles cristata. Next base: position 452,130 of record JAESUZ010004428.1, on the reverse strand, counting down.
TGTTCACCGAGGGTAGAAACCAAGTTACTTACGATACCCTCAAGGCTCCATTAGCTCACTTCTCTCCGATCACATTGTCCTCTGTGTTGTTCCTCAAAAACACCAGGCCTTTGAGCTAGCTCTCCTGTCTTCCCACAATTCTCTCCTCCAGACAACTGCTTGACTAATTCCTGCAGATTCTTCAAAGCTTTGCTCAGGTCTTAATTTCACAGCATGACCTACCTTATCCTATTTCATAAAGCAAATTGCCTGTCCACCCTGCTCATGCTCTGAACCCATCTTACCCTGTTCTACTGACTCTTGTTCCTTAGTACTTACCACCTTCCAACATATATATCTGGGTGTGCTCTCTTCTCTCTGTGTTCATTTTTTTTTTTTTTTTTTTGGTGCTGCTTATTTTATTTTGTTTTTTATTTCCCTCTTCTGGAATATAAGCTCTACAAGGACAGGGATTTTGATCTGTTTTCTGCAATTGCCTGAAACAGTCAATAAATATTTGCTGAATGACTGAATGGAGTGAGAGGAGAAATCTAGTCTGCAGAGAGGATTTAAGTTACATTGAAGATTTACTGATCATTGATCACTTTCACATACAAATTTACCTATTTTCCTCTTTTGCATGATTAACAATATTCAAGCTTTTGCTAATCAGGACGTGTATCATCTCTTGCCAAGACTTGCTTTTCAGATACCAACACTAGCTGGTGAGACACAACAGTCATATCACTACCTCTATGTATATAATTGGGTTAAAACAAGAACAATAAGGTTAATAACAATAAGGTTAATAGGGAACAAAAGTCAGGAAGATAGGAAAATGAGAAATTCCTTGAATGGAGCTCCAGAAGGTAGTTGAGTATAGCCCTTCCATGTTTCGGGGTCCATCAGTCAAGTTTGTCAAGCAGAAACTCACACTTGTAAGCCGTTTTCTTAGGAAAACTGGTTTGGATCCAGACTATCAAAAAAAACCTTAAAATCAATAACTTACAACAATTAGTTAATATAAAAGATATATTCAAATTTAACTTAAATTTAAAAGATAACTAAATTCAAAAAACCTATAATGAGTGACCATTATGCACAAAGCAGCGTGTGAGCAGTGAGGAGGATACAAACTGAGACATCACCTTTGTCCCATAAGAGTAGGACGTTTAGAACATGTGCCACCAGTAATTATAATTCACTGCAGAATGTGAGTAGTGCTATCATAAAGGTACAGAGCACAATAGAAAGACAGGAATGGGAATGATTAATTCCAATACTTGGAGATATTCACTTTTAAATTTCATTTTAAATTTGTGCATGTGTTTATCTCCTGCAAGATGCTTCAATTAAATTGACCTCAGCCAGCTGCAAATAATTGCTACGGGTTTTCTTTTATGTTATCAGACTCTATGCTCTTCATTTGTCACTCCCTCAATTTGCTTAATGTTTTGCAAAGTACAAAAGCCCTGAATCCTGAAGCTTTAAAGATTGTTTTTTAATCTAGTAACTTCCCATAGACCAAAATACTACTGGGATCAATCTAATTCATCTTATTATCTGAAATTGAAATGAATCAGGAAATATGAAGCATAAGTCCCATAAAACATAATTCAAGCATCTATCACATGAAAAATATTACACGACTAGCTTCAAAAATGCTACTACCTGATTGTATTTCATAGAGATGATCAAAATTATAAATATATAACAAAACCAAAAAGGATGAGGAAGTTCCTATGCCAATATTCTCATTTTTAGTGAATGATAAAATCAGAGCCAGAAATTTAGGAATTGTCTTTGAAATCTCCCTATCATTCCCCTCACCCAAGAGCTAATACAGCAGTGTATCTTACAGATTTTTACCTCCCTGGTACCTTTCAGATGTACCCATTTATCTCCATCTCCTGTCATGCAAGTTCAACCTACCACCATTCCTCACTTGGACAATGGCACTAACATCTGGTCATCCTACATTGACTTGCCTCCTACAAGTCATTCTCCCCACTATGGCAAGAGTGATTTCTGTGTGTGTGTGGTTATTTGGGGGGGTGGGGGGGGGTCCTGGGTGTCAAGAGCCAAGTGATTCATAGTTTTCAGCTCATGGCACAGTATCATCATGAGTTCCTCCCTTATTTCATATTTTATTTTCTTCTTCTACTTCTCATCACCATTCTTTTCTTCTCTTATTCCGCTTATTCATATAAGTAGATAATACTTGTAAGAAATATGATGTTATTTTAGCATAATGGGTTTTAAAACTGTGTAAATGTTACTGTGTAAAAGATATACTCTGTATCTTATTTTAAAACAATTTTTTAAATGTTTATTTATTTTTGAGAGAGAGACAGAATATGAGCAGGGGAGGGGCAGAGACAGAGAGCAAGACACAGAATGTGAAACAGGCTCCAGGCTCTGAGCTGTCAGCACAGAGCTTGACCCAGGGCTCGAACTCAGGAACAGTGAGATCATAACCTGAGCTGAAGTTGGATGCTTAACTGACTGAGCCACCCAGGCTTCCCCTCTGTATCTTTTTTTATTCACTCATTTCTATGCTCATGATTTTGCAATATCCACATATGTCAAATCACCATGTTTAACCATTTCAAATGTATCATATCACCAAATTTTACCATTTTGGGGGTCAATTTTACCTCAGTTTAAAAATATGCCGGGGTGCCTGGGTGGCTTAGTCGGTTAAGCATCCGACTTTCGCTTAGGTCATGATCTCGCCATTCGTGAGTTTGAGCCCCGCGTCAGGCTCTGTGCTGACTGTCAACTCAGAGCCTGGAGCCTGTTTCAGATTCTGTGCCTCCCTCTCTCTCTGACCCTCCCCTGCTCACGCTGTTTCTCTCTCCTAGAAATAAATAAAACAAAAAAAAATTTTTAAATATGCCTATTTATGACACTGTTCATTAAATTAAGAACTTCCATGCTGCCTACCACTTTACTGGATGCATTCCCTACAGTTTTACTCACCATGCTATGAACATGAATTCTTATGTTCAATATGTATTTCTTGAGCACAACTAAGGGTCAGACAATTTTCTAGGTCATGGAGATAATAAGAGCAAATAAAATAGACAAAAATCCATACTCTTCATGAGTTTCTATTCTAGTGGTAGAGACAGATAATAAACAAGATAAATAAGTAAAATATAGATTATGCTGGATGATAATTACAGGAGAAAAATAAACAGGGAAGGATGTGTAATAAGTGTGCAAGGAAGGGGATGGTCAAGAAAATGTTTCTGGGTTGTGAGAAGGTGACCTGTGAATTAAGACCTAAAGGAAGTGAAGGTGTGAGCCATATGGCTATTTGGTGGAAGAGCATTCCAGGTACAGAAAGAGTGAATTCAGGTCCTGAGGTGGGACTGAACTAATGTGTTCAGGATCAGTCAGGAGGCCAATGGACTAGAGCAAAGTGAACCAGGGAAGAATAGTAGAGGTGTGATTAGAGAACTAATATGGAAACACCTCTTCTAGGGATTTAGCTTTTGTGCCAAACTAGATGAGAAACCACTGAAATATTTGAGGTGTGGAGTAACATGGTCAGATATGTTTCATCAGGATGTGTCTGATTACTGTGTTGAGAACAGACTGAAAGGGGTGGTGGAAGCCGGGAGACTAGGTAAGTGGTAAGAAGTTATTTGGCTTTTGACAAATTTAGAATGTAGGGGCACCTGTGTAGCTCAGTCAACTGAGCATCTGACTTTGACTCAGGTTGTGATCTCACGGTCATGAGTTCAATCCCCACATCGGGCTCACTGCTGTCAGCAGAGAGCCTACTTTGGATCCTCTGTCCCTCTCCCTTTCTGGCCATCCCCCTGCACTTACACTCTCTCTCTCTCTCTCAAAAAAAGAGTAGAACCAGAATTTTTAATACATTATAACAGCTTATGAAATAAGAAAAAAGTCAAAGGTTTTGGCTTGAGCAACTGAAATAATGAATTGTCATTACTAAGGGGGAAGATAAAAAAAATTGGCTTTTCCCATGTGCAGTTTGAGATGCCTATTAAACATCTAAGCAGAGTGGTTGATCAGACAGTTGGATTTATGAGTTTATAGTTCAGAGGGAGAAATCTTGGCTAGACATATAAATTTGAGAGTCTTCAACATTTGATAAGTGTATTTAAAGCCACGAGACTGAATGAGTTCACTAAGAGAATAAGAGAAACCATTCAAAAGCTAATGCCTAAGTCACACTAACATTTGTAGACCAGGTAAATAGGGATAACAACACAAAACAAATAAACAACAACAACAAAAAAAGCTAAAATGTGACCAGAGGGGCATTTCTCCATCTGGTGTTTTTTTTTTTTTTTTTTTTTTTAAAGATTTTAAAAAGGCATGCCTTTTTTTTTAGTCTATGGAAAGACAGCAAAGGTCAAAACAGGGACCCAGGCTTGGTGTTTAGGGTTTCCAATACCAAGAGAAATTGTACATAAATGCCACTTAGCTTAAAAAGCTTTTACTGTTTTATTTCCTTTAGAAGGCAAGAAACATCTGCAAGTGAGCAAGATGGAGTAAGGCTGGAGCATACCTGCTACATGTCCCACGATTAAGTCTTTCTCACCAGCCCAGCCTTGGCTCACTACCAGCAGGTGTATCTCAGGGCCTCACTTGCAGATGTCTTTGCCAAGGCTAGTGGGTACCTAGCGGTCCGCATGTGGCAAAGTGCAGCCAGCTGTGTACACTCCCTAGGCCACAGGGGTCAACAGGTCTCACCGTCCACCCAGCAGGCCTGGATGCTAACCGGGGAAAGTGGGCACTCTGAAAATGCCTCACATGCAGTTGGTTTCTAGTGGTATCAGCCCCAATCTGATTGGTTAGACTGAAAGTTACAGAAACCATCACACCATTGATTATATAATGCTTTTGTGATTACAAATACATTCTAGAACTTTTTAAAAAAAAAAAAAAAAAACCTCTTAAGTTTTTCTCTCCTTTGAGGGAGGTATTCTATGCTTATCCAAAATGGTGTAAACATGTTTACAACTTCAGCAATTGAGAAAAGCATGTTTACAAGCAAAGAAACAGTTTCAGTGGGAAAGCTTGGTTACTACCCTTAAGCGCAGCAAAACAGGATTTTATTCATTTTTATTAAAATGTAGGATGGGGCATACTTGACTAAAACTTATTTCAAACAAGACACAAACCTGTACATACTATATTCCACATATCTGCACATACTATAGGCATCTTAAGTCTTCCACAAAACTGGATATTTTCACCTTTGCAATGCAGAAACTAAAATAATGAATAATGAGTATTATAACTCATGCTCAGTGATGTTTCAGATAACAAAGATGACCTGTTGTTAGTCCGAGTATCTAAAACCTATGCACTACTATTGAAAGGGTGCTCATTAAGCACTCACAGCTCTTATAATGAATTTGAGGACTTTTATAGAACCTAGCCGCAGTGTCTACGGGCATGAGTCATGAAATGACTACATTGAATATGTTTATAGTCAATCAAAGAGTGAATTTTGACAACTCTGGTGACACTTCGATGCTACCACTGAGTTGACCAGTATCTAAATTCCTTGATGATTAGTTACATAGTTTGGCAGAAGAATTTTGGACCGCCATTCATCTCATGCTGCCAAAGTTATATTACATATCCATGTGGAAAGCCCAAAGACCAGAGAGTTTCACAATGTTTTGCCTTTCCCATTTGGGAGGAAGAGTTTTGCCTCCGTGCCGGCTGTGGCTGCCCACTCCTGCAATCTTTCCATTCTAAGCCCAAACAAAACACACCACTTTCTTCTTTATTTGCTTTCATTTTCCTTGGATCATTTGGTTTGGAAGGCAAAAAAGGGATACAGGGGGTTTTCTAAGAGATTTAGAGTCTGATTGTAGGCTTAAATAAGCAAAAAGAAGGGATCTTGTTAAGTCTGTAGTAGAAAAATTCAGGGCATCAGAGTGGCAACAGGGAAAAACAACAGAGGACTAAAGGTCCCGCCCATCTAGAGAAATTACCCTTCAGAACACAACTTTGACACCTCCCATAAGCAGGATGCTTGATAGTTGGGCAGAATCAGTTAAGAAAATTAAAGTTTTGGTTGAGCTTTGCTGTAGAAGAGTTTTACTTATCTTTGCCCTTACTCACATCTTTTTATATAATACTGTTTTATTTTCACATAGCGTTTATCACTACCTAAAATGTTCTTTCCTTCTCTCTCTCCTCCCTTTTCCTCCCTCCCTCCCTGACTCCTTTCCTCCCTTCCTCCTTCCTTTCCTTTCCTTTCCTTTCCTTTCCTTTCCTTTCCTTTTCTTTCTTTCTTTTTCTTTCTTTCTTTTTCTTTCTTTCTTTCTTTCTTTCTTTCTTTCTTTCTTTCTTTCTTTCTTTCTTTCTTTCTTCCTTCCTTTCTTCTTTCTTTCTTTTCTTTCTTTCTTTTCTTTCTTTCTTTCTTTCTTTTCTTTCTTTCTTTTTTTTTCTTTCTTTCTTTCTTTCTTTCTCTCTTTCTCTCTTTTTCTTCCTTCCTTCCTTCCTTCCTTCCTTTCTTTCTTTCTTTCTTTCTTTCTTTCTTTCTTTCTTTCTTTCTTTCTTTCTTTCTTTCTTTCTTTCTTTCTTTCTTTTTCTTTCTTTCTTTCTTTCTTTCTTCCTTCCTTCCTTCCTTCCTTCCTTCCTTCCTTCCTTCCTTCCTTCCTTTCTTTCTTTTCTTTCTTTCTTTTCTTCCTGGCCCTATTCCATAAACTCTGGGAGCAGAGAACTTGGCAGTTTTGTTCTATAATGTATTCCTGCTGCCTAGAAAAGTATATGACACTGTATAGACCCTCAAGAAACCTTAGTAAATGAACTAAAGAATGTTTAAAACAAATATTTTTATCTTCTTTGGAAAGTCCTTCCTGATTCCTTGAGGTGAAATATGTCACTCTCTCTATTTCATGAATGTATTTCATCCATCTACCCATTCATTCATTTGTTCATTCATTCACTCATTTGCACATTCTTGCCACAAAGATCCGTTGGGTGTATACAGTGTATTGAGCACCATGAGAGACCACTGAGGCTATAAGGTTGAAGAAAACTCTATCTTCCATCACAGTCTAGAGTCTACAGTCTAGAGATAGGAAGCCAGTGCTATGATAGTGATGTGCATCCTAAAAAGGATAATGCATAGGGAAGAGTTCTTAATCCAGCATTGCAGGGTCAGGAAGGCTTCCTAAAGAAGAGATTTTTTAAAGCTGAGATCTGAAGAATGAATAGAAGGGAATCACATTTCCAAAAGAAGAAATGGCATTTCTACGGAGGAGAGGAGAAAGAAGACGCCGGTATATGTCAGGAACTACATTGTTCATCTGACAAATCCCAGCAAGGAGACGATGTCACGCACATAGTAAGTACTCAATAAATATTTTATCCGAGTGGTTGTATGGTTTCTCCACTGACAAAAGGAACAATGACAGAAACAAGAAAATCATCCATAATGAATTACTCTGTGCTTTTCTTGACCTAATTTAAGAGCAACACAATTTCTCTCTCCTGTTATACCAATACGTGGCTGAAATAGCATCATGCCTACACATGTTGTATTTTAAGTACCTTAAAGGACAGAATCTACATCTTCTATGCAGTGCTATTGCTGCACGAGACTTCACACTTTACTGCTGCAACTACTCCTGTCATGGATGGTGAAAAGATCTGAGTACCAACCCTTCCCCATCCCGTACCTTAACCATTCCAGGTTTGAAAGGAAATCACCATCCATTCTGCCTTAGGGGATGGAAAGCATCTGCTTAAAATCTATCAAAAAGCTTTCACTGCTCTTTGGCAAAAAAGGCAAAAACAATGAACTCCATTATTCTCTCAGTATTCTCGGTTTTCCAGCATATTCCATGCTACTTAATACAAAATAACTTGGGAGGATTTTTGGCTATCGTAATTCATGGCTGGCTTCTCTCTGTTCTTTATGATTTCTAGCCAACTCCCATCTGTTCTGCAGTTTCAATATGAACTTGTCACAAAAGAGATTCACTGCCCACCTAAGGTTCAAGGGGTAGCACAAAAGCTGCAGAGATGTTTCACATCTCAATCTGCAAGAAAAATGCCAATGGTAGTATCCAGGGTACATATGAAGCTTGTTAGAGTCAAAAAATGTCCCAATTAATATTGAGATAATGAAAACACATACACAATAGCTAGTCTAAGAATTACCTTACTCTAAAATAGAATTACCTTACTCTAAAACAAAGAAATCAATATGGAACATGACAGGATCCTAATGGGAGAGATTACTGGACGAGGTCAGCTGCCAACCTGCATAATATTTAGCATTCTATCTAATGGCCATCCCATCCCCAAATTGGTCAGCATCTTTCCAGTCTATCCCTTTTCTCTTTTCTCCTGGTCACTCCTTCCTTTCCCCACAATATATGCACAAAATTAGTACTTTGAGAACAATTTTCTTCCATTGACATCGTTTAAAAAATACGTTCACTTTGCATAAAATTTGACATGCTTAGTCTCTCTTGGGGAAAACAATGGCTCACATTCCTTTTTGGTCATAATTAGCTACAGCTGACAGTGCAAACACTCTGGATTTTATGTTTACCCCAGTCTTCACTAATCCCTTTAATCACACACAGCATCTTTCTCTTGTTTACATAACCTGTCTAGTTTCTAGAGAAGTTTGAATTTCATTTCTGTGATTTTCTCTTTTAGTCCCATTTTCTCCTTTAGGACATGCATCACTTAATGTCTGTTCTTATAATTATCAATATGCAAATCTTTCCTCTTACCCAACCATTAGCTCTGTGAGAGTTCTGTGCTTCGTTCTGGGGTTTTGAAAGGGCACACAATGGATGTTCAGTGACTATTTGATGGAAGGATAATGCATTCGATGACAAAGTGTCACAGGGTAGGGACAGGACTGGTACAGGCATCAGGACATCTAACTTTTCTATTAACACACTATGTGACCCTCATCAAGATATGCCTCCAGTTTCGAGTCTCAGCTTTGATGTTTCTCAAAACAGGAAAGTTAATTTGAATGGTCATAACTGCCTTTTCTCTCTAGAATTTTATGATTCCAGTTCTCTGCATTGGACTTTCCTCAATTTCTAGAAGTTGACCAGCTCGGTCATGAAGTCCCCACCCTCTTCCCCATTGAATATGATTGGAAAATTATTGTGATTATGGTTTTGCAAAGGCAGGCAAGGGAGCACATCAAGAAAAATAATACTTGGCACATTGTGAATGAGGTTTTAAACCAAATATTTTTAGACTGTGTTTTTTTCCTTCATGTGTCGTTATCTAAATTCTCCTAGCAGGGCTCCCATTTCAGACATGATTTAGAGTTAATAATATGTTAAGAGTCAAGCAACTCTGTCTTCCCCGTTATTCAACACAAAAGGAGAGAATACAGGCGTCAGGACACTTGTGATAAAGAATTTGCCAAGTCACATGTTCCTTTATATTCTGCAGAGCAGTGAGAATTCTGTTGCCACTTGAAAGATAAATAATAATTGTAATAAGTTCTTTATTCCCAGCAGGACTGTCAGAAATCTGAACAGTACTTCTTCACAATATTTCAACTGGGGACACAGGCTCCCTGCTGTCTATAGGAAGCTCAGAATCATGTCATAGGATATATTCTTTTTTCTCCTGACATGGCCTCATGCTGGATGTCTCAAGTAAAGGAAGTGATTTCCTCTTTGAAATGTAGCACTATAGAAATAATAATTAAACATTATAGAAAAAATTAAATATAAATAAAAAAGGAAGCATTACCATGAAAGTCACCTAACATACTGCCACATAGATGGTCACTCTTAACATTCCAGATAATGTATATACATTAATGCACATACAGATACATGTAATTTTGAAAAACATATTTGTCATTTTATTCTCTAGAATCTTCCAGCTGTCTACCAGCATGCTACTGTTCTGGAAAGTAACCTGCCTACCTCCCTCAGTGAAATTCACTGAGATAGTGAATCTAAGTGTTAGGAAGAAATATTGCTTCTCAGCTTTTGTACTTGTATAGGGAGCACTTTTTCTCACCTTGAGCTACCATCACCTTGAGCCAGTAACTCTTTGTTGTGGGAGCTTTCTTGTTCATTATAGGATGTTTAGCAGTATCCCTGGCTTTTGCCCACAAGATGCCAGTAAAACCTCTCCAGTGTGGACAACCAAAAATGTCTCCAGCCATTGCCACTGGGGGAAAATGGCCACCAACAATTGAGGACAAATGATGTAGTATGATTGCCCTTGAATAAAATCTTAGGCCTCTTATGAGGGAGGAATGAGTAAGATGTTTTGAGACTCTGAAACATGTGTGTCTGGCATCTTCTGGATTTCCTTTGGGATCCGTTGCTTTTGGAGAATATATTATGCTCTTCTCTTAGGGGGCTTCTGGTAATATAACTGAGACTTATAGTTTTGGTGGTGATTTACTGAACCAAGTGTTTACTATTTTTTGAACTTAGATGATAGTCAAAACTGTACTACATGACATGCTTTTAAGATTGTGGAGCTGACTTTAAACTGGCATGATTTAGGTGAGTGGCTTTAGGACTTGGGATTTTTTGTGTGCAGGCTACATGGTTATTTTGACCTTGACAGGCCATCACAGCGTAAGGTGGCTTTATCCTCAGGCAACGGACTATATCTCAGCAAAAATGGGATAATGGCCTTGGCAGATGTCTGCTGTTTGGGCTCTCGAAGGCAAGTTACTATAGCTTGAATATAAACTCTATTTTGACTTGACATTGCAAAAAGACAGAAAAGTGGTTTCATTCTTTTTTTTTTTTAATGTTTTATTTATTTCTAGGAGAGAGAGAGAGACAGTGTGAGCAGGGGAGGGTCAGAGAGAGAGGGAGTCACAGACTGAAACAGCCTCCAGGCTCTGAGCTGGCAGTCAGCACAGAGCCCTATGCGGGGCTCGAACCCACAAACCGCGAGATCATGACCCAAGCGAAAGTCGGACGCTCAACCGACTAAGCCACCCAGGCGCCCCAAGTGGTTTCATTCTTTTTGAACATTGATAGGGAGAGAACTGTTGGCTGTTTGTACTGTTTTTCAGCCAGGTTTTCTGACTGGGACTTTGTATAGCTCAGGCTGCCGAGTTCTAAGTGGACTCCACTCATGAATTTAAAACTTTAGATTATTAGTGGCCAGCCTGAACAGGCGGTGCTATGCCAGCTGCCTGAAATTCCATCCTTCCTTTTGTTGTCTTAAGCTGCATTCTTGGCAAAGTAAGAGCGAACATCTTTGATTCATGTTCCTTGGCCACATGTTTGCACATGCACTCTACTGCCATCACCACATGGTCTCAAAATGGCTATGGTTTTGTCCATCACACAAATTCTGACTATTCTGACCTCTACATTTTCGAGGCCCAAAGTGTGATCTTACTCATATTAGTGAAGTCAATTTTAGTATTTATGAAAAAATAACAATACATCATTGCTTATCACAAAGAAGATATTCCTTCTTCTTTGTTGGAGGCAGAGAAACAACCCCATGAATCTTTGGAAAAGTAAAGGTCTATACCTATAACAACATGTTTCCTGAAATCACCGTGTCCAAAACTTGGTTTTAAAACTTAGATTTCAGACGCACACTCAGAAAGGAGCAAGAGAAGTATAAAAATAAAGGAAGGCGATGAATTTTTTTGGAGGGCAAAAGTGTCATTTTATTTATTTTATTTTATTTTTTCTTAAATAGTTTATTGTCAAATTGGTTTCCATATAACACTCAGTGCTCATCCCAACAAGTAAGGAAGGCAAAGAATTAATGAGGAAGAGAGAGCATTCTTTAATGTTAAGATCATAGAAAATCATCTAACGGGATATGAAAGGGAAAATGGGAGCACCTGGGTGGCTCAGTTTGGTTAAGCATTTGACTTTGGCTCAGGTTATGATCTCACAGTTCATGGATTAGAGCCCCATGTCAGGCTCTGTGCTGACAGCTCAGAGCCTGAAGCCTGCTTTGGATTCTATGTCTCCATCTCTCCTTCTCTGCCTCTCCCCCACCTGCATTTTGTCTATCTATCTCTCTCAAAAACAAACATTCAAATTAAAGAAAAAGAAAGGGAAAGTGACATTAGATCTTCAAGGCTATAATAAACAGATATAAAAAAAGACAAAGAAATGTTTCAAGATCTCATTTCTTTCAAAGAGAATATATAAATTAGAAGACTCATTTCAGTCATTCACAAAGGGTAACTAGAGTCCAATAGCTTCTAATAGAGGAAGAGAAACTAGATCTTAAAGAGCCAATAAAATGACTGCCTCACAAAGAGCAGGATTTGAGAAATTACTGAGCTTGAACCATACTGTTCATTCAATTAAAGCTGCAGAGTCAAACTCAGCACAGTTGGAAAGCCCTCTGAAGATTAGAACAGCTATATCAAACAGTTTTGATATAGAAAACTTGTACCTATTTAAAAAAAACAGTATGATTGATAATAGAAACTCAAGAATTACCTGGCGAACTTTCAAGGTGACAGTCATCGTCAACAGGTTTGCAAATACTGCCTGTGCCTTGAAGGAATGTACTCCAGGAACTTCTGACATTTTGAATCCAAGGGAAGGTACAGACAAGATGGGACGTAGTACCAGAAACTGGGCAGAACCATCATAGAGTCCATGCCTGATCTGAACGTTTGTATGATGGAAGACTCTCTCCTGGGCAAGATTATCTAAGTTGGGAGAAATGAAGGCAGACACAGTTTTGAATACTGGAAGCTTTTAGTGGCCCCATAAACTATGTATTTCTGTCTATGACAGACACCAATAAGGAAAATCTAGAGGCGCATGTAAGAAAAATAAAGTCTGAGCCAGAGAACAAAGAGAAACAAAAAAGGGAAGAACAAGACATTCCAATCCAGCACATAGTGCTAGTTCCTACCTGTCTAACTTGGCAAGGGAGCAATGTAAGAATCAAGTAAACTGTTAAAGCTGAAACGAACTTTTCCGAAAGAAATAAGGGAATACCAAAAAAGAAATAAGGAAAGACTATAACAGCTCTGTAAAAAGATGCACAAGATTGACCTACGACTTTCCACAAGCTTCAGGAGGCAATGGCTTGGGGAACATATTGGCAGAGGCCCTAGTCTTGGCTGCACCCCAGGACACAAGCCTCAATGTGTCAAAAGCAGCATCAGCTCAGGAATCCACCGAAGGTGATTTTGCAGCGGAGCAAATGTGGAGACCGGGTGAAAAGCATGTTGATTTCACAAGGCTAAAAACAAATACAACAAAAAGCAATGAGAGCAGCCACTATGCTTGTGCTCAGGAGAAAGCGGAGGTTTTGCCAATTAGTGAAGAACCACAGCATAAGAAGTAGAGTCTGCTGAGAGATGAGAATAAAAGAGTTTTGAGTCTGCAGAGTAAAAACAAGTATGACCTGCTCACCGGAGATCCCACATTGCAGGTTTTAAGATTTGCAAAGAAATAACAGTATTATAATGTGTCTATGCAAGCTTTTGTCAGGCTGATGAGAAAAGGAGATTATTCCAGAGGAAGGGAATGGTGTCTTCAAGACTAAGAGTCATGAGGTCAGTGTCAACAACTGGACAAAGTCAAGCAATGGAACAGAGGAATGGCCAGAGATGAAGTCAGAGGCCAGATCTTATGTACAACTAAGCCTGATAAATAGGTAATATTTATAGGTACAAATAGATACTAAGTATATGTTAGTACCAAACAAGTTGAAAAACAAGTTTTAATGATAGAAATACTGAGTGTCTTAGAAAAAGTTGCAGCTAGAAATGTTTAAGGTAAGGTTGAAGAACACTGGGCCAGAAAGAGCAGAGGTCCTAGTGGAAGTGGCAAATAAATACTATATAAGGTTTTGGCTATCTGTTGCTGTATAGCAGCGTGGCTGAGAATTCAGTGGCTTAAAACAACAACAGTTTATTACTTTTCATGATTCGGTGGGTCAGTTGGATGACTCTTCTGATCTCACTTGAGCATTCTCGTGGGACTGTAGCATTCAGTCGGTGTGTTGGCCAGGGGGTGTGGTCAGCCGGGCAGCTGAAATGGCAGGGATTTCCTCTCGATGTACTGTTTTCTTCAAGGAGGCTTGATTCAACTTCCTTATCAAGTGATGGTCTTGCGGTTCCAACTAGAGGAAGATGACAGCTGCAAGGCTTTTTGAGTCCCAGGTTCAAGGACCTGTGCAATATCACTTATACCACCTTGTGTTTGTCAAAGCAAGCAGCCAGGTCAGCCTACTGTTGATGTGTAGCAAATATTGCACCATATTTTTTTGGTACATCTGATCAACCAGTAAATATTTGAAATTCTGTGGTCAAAATCAGTTGAGAACTGACCTCAAACACCTGAACTACAATCCACCAACCAGTCTATGATATCATCCGTACTCCAGATTAGTCCATTTTAGATGTTAGAGTTCTATATGCTATTCTCAGATGGGCCTGGTAGAATATGGGTTATTTTCCCCTTCTTCCATCACTTTTGGTTTTCTAAAGAATTCATATTTGGTTTGTTTTTTTGTTTGTTGTGTGAACTTTTTGTACATTTATATTAATCCATCTCCAAACTCTCTCTCAATATGTTGTTAATCTCTTCTCAATACAGGAGATATTCTTTAGTTTTCTCTTCCTAAAGATGTTTCCAGTGGCAAACCCAACCTTGTTCCAATCTGCTTGGTCAGCCAAACAGTGGTCTCCTAGAACTTTGTCATTAACTCATTTCTGGATCTTATGTCTTACTGCTTCTTTGCAAACCTCTTCCTACTAGTGAAATACACCCTCCAGTAACTTTCTGAAAGAAGGTAAATTTTCGAAACCATGAATCTATTAAAAAAATGTATTCTACCTTCCCATTTAATTGAACAAAGTCACTTGGTATGGCCCAAAAAGATGTCCAGTCTTTTCTCTGCAATTTGTCCTCTATTTTCTTTTTGAGAGGTATCTTTAACTTTATTGTTCAATCCTTCTCATGAATACTTTGTGGTTATACTTTCAATTTCCATGAGCTCTTTTTTATTATCCAAATAGTCCTTTTCTGTAGGATTCTTTCTTGTTTCTTTTTTTATAAGTATTTTTTATAGTTTTTATTTATTTTTGAGACAGAGAGAGGGACAGAGCATGAGCAAGGGAGGGGCAAAGAGAGAGGGAGACACAGAATCTGAAAGAGGCTCCAGGCTCTGAGCTGCCTGCACAGAGCCCGATGAGGGGCTCAAACCCACGAATCATGATATCATGACCTGAGCCAAAGTCAGACCCTTAACCGACTGAGCCACTCAGGTGCCCCTCTTTCTTGTTTCTTGATACAATAATTTGTAAGTATCACAAGGGCTGAGTTTTTTGTGTTTTTTTGTCTGTTCTACTTACTCCTGAATTCTTGGTGTCTGACACATAGTAAATGTTCAAATATTTGTTAAATGAATCTCTCTGGGGGATATTTTTACAGGATTTTGGAGGTTTTCTCCCTTGCATAATCTCTGTTTCCTCCAAAATTTTATTTTCTAAATTATTTTAGCTTCTTCCATTGTACAACTACTGATTCTTGATTGTCTGCTCATATAAAAGCTTGCCTCCAAAAAGCTGATAAAAATCTCTTTATACACAGACCGAGTTTGATAATAGTAGATTTCTTGTATGGCATCAATCAAATAGAATTTAAATATTCAGATCTAGTCATTAATGCACATTAAGTTAGATTTAACTAAAGAGTATTCTAAATCATGTGGGAAACTAATAAATGTCTAGTTTTAACATGTTCTAGTATTTTTCTCAACTTCCTGAATCTCTTTTTTTATTAAATTTTAAAAAAACGTTTACTCATTTTTGAGAGACAGAGCACGATTGGGGGAGGGGCAGAGAGAGGGAGAGGGAGACACAGAATCTGAAGCAGTCTCTGGGCTCTAAGCTGTCAGCACAGAACCTGATGGGGGGCTTGAACTCATAAACCATGCTGAGATCATGACCTGAGTCAAAGTTGGATGCTTAACCGACTGAGCCACCCAGGCACCCCAGCATGTCCTAGTATTTTCTCATCTTCTTGAATCCCTCTTAATCTTTAATGGCCTGCCCAAGGTAAGGCTAACAAATGCTTATCTTTTTTTTTATTTAAAAAAATTTGTAATGGGTTTGTTTATTTTTGAGAGAGAAACAGAGCATGAGCAAGGGAGGGGCAGAGACAGAGGGAGACAGAATCTGAAGAAGGCTCCAGGCTTCAAGCCATCAGCACAGAGCCTGACCCAGGTGTCAAACCCATGAACCATAAGATCATGACCTGAACCAAAGTCAAATAAATGCTCAACTGGCTGAGCCACCCAGACACCCCACAAATGCTTATCTTTTAATTTTGCCTTCCAAATATATTCACATTAATATCCAAAGATTTATAAGAATATTCATTACAGTGTTTACTTTTTATTTTGTATATATAGAGAGAGCATGAATGGGCATAAAGGGCAAAGGGAGAGAGAAAGAGAATCTCAAGTAGGTTCCACGCTTAGCACAGAGCTCAACACGGGGCTAAATCCCACCACCGTGGGATCATGACCTGAGCTGAAATCAAGAGTCAGACACGTTACTGACTGAGCCACCCAAGAATGTTTTTAAACAACTTATATGTTCATCAATATGGGAAGTATAAAATAAATGATGGCATATGCACATAATGGAATACTATGCTGATTTTTTAAAAGCTTAAGGGATACCTACATGTGCTTATATTGAAAGAAGTCTAAATGTTTAAAACAAGGTGCAAAACATAAAGAAAAATATGTAGTGCTCCACTTGCATAAGAAATGAATAGGCACAGAATTAATTATCCCCTTCCTATAAATAAAGCCTAGGTTTCTGGGGGAAAATATAATATCTACCTCTTTTGGTAACTTATTGTGTGGATTAACAATTTAAATGAAATCTTGGAAGAAAAAAGAAAAAATATCCATGACAAGAAAACCATCTTTATGTCTTATGTAACCTGAAAACAAAATTTATTTATTTATATATATTATAATTATTTATATATTTATTTACTACATTACAGGTACCCTTCTATGAACATACATTTCAGATTCTTTACATATGGCACCTTTAATTCTCACAGCTAAATATAAAGTAGATACTATTATTATCCCTCCCTTTTTCTAGATGAGGATGCTAAAATACAGAGAAATTAAATAATTTGCTTAAGCTTACTGCCTGAGATTTGAATCTTTCTGTTACTTTCAACCTATATCAGCATTCCTAGCTGATATATGATTGGAAGGGCCAAATTTTATCACTTTACAATTATAGCTGGTCATTCATAAAAGAAAAGGAGCTTTTAAACCTTTCAAACTACTATTTACGCTAATAAGCACTATTACTTACATCTTCTTCATTGAATCACAACTCCTATTGGTATGTCCTTTTTATGTCTTCATCCTTATAAAACGTTAAATTCCAGACTTGTGTTTCTCTTACTTGGTGCTGACAGCAGCCAAGGAACATTTGCATCCATAGCTTATGATTAAATATCTGTCTTTTAGTTGGCCTCTGTCCTGGGGCTGTGACCTTCACGAACACTTCCTTTTTCACCGAAGGGTAGGACTTCGTTATGGAGAATGTGCTAGGTGTATTTCTAAATGATAACTTTTTTCCCATTCCATGCCTAAGACAGGTGATTTCCCTGGCTCTTCACAATGAGAACCTAGTGGAGTTCTTGGAGGTAAAACCCGTAGAAGCATGCGGATCACTCTGAGACTGAGGTCTCCAAGAGTATCTCATTCTCAACTTAGTCCACACTGACCCTCCTATAGTTGTCAGAATCACCATGTGAATGTTCTTGTCAGCTTATGACTCCAGCCCCTTCTAGTCCAGGTAAGCTGATACTGGCTCTGTTTCCCTGGGTTCACCTGTCTTCCAAGAGTTAGGTATGCTGTTTTTCTTGCAGCCTCAATTCTCTGTTGGGTCTAAGAAAAATTGTTGGTTTTCAGTTTGTTCTGTTTGCTTTTAGTTGTGAGAATGGGTGGATGATGTCTAAGGTTTTACACACCAGAGCCGAAACTAGAAGTCCAACTTTTTTTCTTAGGGTCCTGTGCGCCTCCAACCCACCCCTGTCTTATATGGGATGAGTTCCAGAATACCACTGACCCAGCAGCAATGCAGAACACAGCCTGTAGTGATAAATAACCCCATCTTCGCTCCCCCATCGGATCAAAAGCAACCATGCTGTTACTTGCCACAAAAAGAAGGATTTAGGAGCAATCTCATGTATTACCTTTGACTGGTTCTTGGCTTCCCCACAACACTTTCCTGGTTTGCTCAGACTTTTCTGAGCGCTTTTTCCTGCCCCTTTTACCAATTTGTCCTGCTCTCCCTAATTCTTAAATATTGTCAATCTTCAGGGAACTTCCTAAGCCATCTCTTCATTTCACACGGCTTTCTATATGTTCATGGATTCAGTGCTTATCCAGCAAATTAAAAATTTCAAAATTTATTTCCGTCCCAGTCCTTTCTTTAAGTTCAAACATGTATATCCATTTCCTTCCCAATATTTATACTTGGGCTTCTTAAAAGCATTTCAGTAAATATTTTGATTCATAGAACAATCAAAGGGCCTAATGAACTTTCCATGGCTACCATGTTGATAATCAGTGAGCTCAGTAATTAGTGCTTGAAGAACATTGTCAAAGTCAGGATAAAGCCCAAAGGTAAAAATATTTGGGGTTTTTTAATCCACATGTGATTGCAAACCCTTGAAAACAGTCTCCAGAATTTGTCCATCCTGAAAGAGGCCATAAAATATTTTTCTGAGTATATTTTCCAAGTCTTTCAGAAAAAAAAAATCTGACAAGAATGTCATTTTCTCATCTTGACTTCATGATCTGTAAAATAATGCATGCAAAGCAATGACGGTAGTGAAGATCTTTACGTAAAATTTCAGTAAATACCTTTTAAGCTAAGACAGTGCACCTTAAGTCCTTCTGGCCATAGGCACATAAATACATGTCAGGAGTGGGGGTGCTTCAGTTTGTCACTCATTATTTGCATTGACTGAACACCAGTTTAGAATTATTCAATCATACTTTTGCTTTCAGGTGAATGGCTTTTAACATTTTCCTACCAGCTTCTAAAGGAACAGAACACCTCTTTAGTACTTTTCTGGAATACAAAATCAGAGGACACATTAAAGAAACACGAGTTTTCTGCAGTGGCACCTAAGGTTTTTTTTTTTTTTTTCACTAGATCGATGTCTCCTGAGCTTTAGATCTGATGCACACTCCGCTGAGTTCATCTCCATAGTTTAAAAGAAGAGAACATCTAAAGACAAGAAAACTACTTTTAAAATTCTTCCCCACTCTGTGTAGCAATTGTGGAATCAATTTAATATTCCAAGTGACGTACCATTCAACAAAATTTATGCCAAGGATTCAAACCTTCACTTACTTAGATTTCCCCTCAGAACTTTTCTTTTCACAGTAAAACTACAGAATGTGTGATGAAGTAACTGATATCTGAAATTAGTTTCACTCATTATTTGTTCCCTGACTCATCATGGTAGGATTGTTTCTCACCCTAACCCAGAGTCCAGGCCACCCAACCCTAGCCCTGTGCTGTCTGGTTCTTAGAGCTCTCCACACAATCCCTAGTAAGTGCCCTGCACACTACTGATCCAAACAAGACATGACAATTAATTATATTTTAAATCTGTATATTCTAAACACAGGCATATAAAGGCTAGATTCTGACTGAACTCGTACATTTTTCTAAAGGAGGAAGTTTGGGAAATATATTTGTTAAGAGGCACTCAAGGACGCTTCCTTCCAAGAGGGCAAAAATAAATAAATAAAATAAAATAAAAAACCCTGAAGCCAGTTGCATATCAGAAATGGCATCCATTAATCTCTTTGCCGAGCAGCATAAAGCAGAGGCCTTTGAAAGGAGTTGGCCTTAAGAATGGAGTCATGGTTTAATATGTTTGATTTGGAGCACCTTGCTTTCAGAAGCCAGCATCTGCAGCCGACAGAGTCACTGCTTCTGGGAGTACATTGGGTAATGATACTGATGACATTTATGGTCCAACATTTCAAGAATTAATTTACAATGGAAATGGTTCTTAGTGCAGCGAATACATCATTGCAGTGAAAGACTGACTCCCAGCTTATCAGCTATAAACTATGCAAGCCAGCTTAAGTCCTCTAGAAGGCAAGCCTTATGGACATTACTCACAGTTATTTGGGGTTCATAATTCACTGGGAGAATATTTGAAGTATGAAGGTATTTGCCACTATAGTAAAAGCAAAAGTCAAAAAACTAGAAAGGGATTTGCAGGCAGAGAGGAACAATGGAAAAATGTATTTCAGGTACCTCTGCGTCTTTTCCCTCCTCTGGCCAGATTTTCTATGGAAGACATACAACTTCATTCTTGACAGTCCCCTCTATTCTGCTTCAGTAAGATTCCACGAAAATATTTTCTTTATTCAGCCTCTCTTCTTTATAATTAACTTATGGCCATTCCATGATTTTCATTAGAAAGATTTTTTTCCTCTAAATATATTAGAGAAATTCACACGAAGTGTATATCTTTATGTTATTTTGGGATTTTATTAAAATTTTGTAAGTCACTCATTTCTGGCCTATTAGTAAAGACTAATATTTTCCTTGGACTTCTGGAATATTCTCCAAATGACTCTACGTACCTGCTTTTTCAGTGGGACATGGCTTAGTCTACTGAAAAAAAATTATTGAGATACACTGGTAATAAACCCACGTTTGAATGTTGATTAGATTCTTGAATATATGAATAACCTTGTCTTGTAATTGCAAAAAAATAATAAAAATTATGCAAAGAGGATTAATGTAAGCTATTTACTGTACTAAGCTAAAACTAATACTTGCATTAGAAGGCCAGTCAGTGAGAAACAGAGATACTGGAGTTTCAGATATTAGTATTTATTCTTAGCTCCAAAATAGACTTGGGATAAATTTTTTAATTGAAATCAATTTTACTGTGTCTTTAAATTAGCATAGTATTTCTCAAGGATACATTGAATTAAAAAAAATATGTAGAGAGGAACGATTCAGTGGGAGTGGTCTAAGCAATCACTAGGAGAGGAGGGAGATGCACTCCCCCTGGCTTCCACCAGGGTTTTTGTCAGAATTCTGTATGATAGGTTTTTAATGAGCCTGGTAAGTAAACTAGTGCCCACCCTCAAATACATTCTCCTTCTCTCCCAACCCATCCTTCCTTCTTATGGCTACAGCTTATGAAAGTAGATGTATCTATGTCCCAACAGTACATGAAACATTCAGGCTACTCCTAACACCAACTTACTCTCTACAAGAGAAATTACAGCTTGGGCAATGTTGATATGAGAAGGGTATATAAGTTGTTGTCCACTGTTTTGTTTTCCTTATTCAAGTGTCCATTTAGAAAACTGGGAATAAACTGGGGCACCTGACCATCTGACTTCAGATCAGGTCATGATCTTACAGTCCGTGGGTTCAAGCTCCATGTCGGGCTCTGTGCTGACAGCTTGCTCAGAGCCAGGAGACTGCTTTGTATTCTGTCTCCTTTTCTCTCTGCCTCTCCCCCACTTACACACACTCTCTCTGTCTCTCAAAAATAAATAAATGTAAAAAAATTTTTTTGAAAAAGAAAACTGTGAAAAAACTAAAAAGAGAAAAGTGAAGAGACAATTATATCCATCATTCCCTCATCCAGAAGCACTGTCATTCTTTGGACATTAATATGTAAGAATATATGGTACAAATACTACAGGAAAGAGTTGGCCACTTTCTAGTAAATGTCATTACTTTTGCCTGGACGTTTACTGGGAGCTAACATATAAAGTAATTTTTTAAATGTCACCCTTATAAAACAGAAGTCTTCCATATAACTTACCAGTGAGTGATAAGGTTCAGTGATTAAAGCCAGAATGGACATACCAGAGATACTCAGCACTTTGTCAATGTTCCTAACTGACACAGCAAATATATGAAACTTAATAGCCACGATTTTAAGAATTAACCTCCAGACAGGATTAGACTAACAGTCAGAATCCTATGTGTTTAAGGTTCAGTGAGTTATAAGTCTTTCCATCCCACTTTTGTTACACGTGATTTTAGAAGGAAGAATGATTTTGCCTACCCCCCTCAGGTAAGAACTAAAAGTGATTTTCTCATGTATGCTGAAATAACCATACATTCCTAGACAGCACAAAGAGCATTTTGACTATAATATGCTTACAAGTCACTTATGCCAATCACCAGTATATGATTTCAAAGTATAACTCAGATGTTTTTATATAAGGATTAATAGAAAACAGTTTTTATAGCACTTTTGTATTGCATGCTCACATATATTTATTAATATTTCAGAGTTTAATTTATATTATAAAAACATTTTATTATTTTTTAATGTTTATTTGTTTTGAAAGAGAAAGAGTGAATAAGAGCAAAGGAGGGGCAGAAAGAGAGAGAGAGAGAGAGAGGGAGAATCCCAAGCAGGCTCTGCACTGTCAGTGCAGGGCCCCACACGGGGCTCCATCTCATGAACCGTGACATCATGACCTGAGCCAAGATCAAGAGTCGGATACTTAACCAACTGAGTCACGCAGGTGCCTCTATTGTGAAAACATTTTAAAATTATATCTTCAGTTATTAATTCAGAGAATGGTGGCCAAAGTTCAGAAGGGAGGTGGGATGAAGAGGATATAGCCTCTGGCACTGAATGTAAGGTTTTATTACAACTTATAAATTAACCAAAATAAAAGGAATAATGGGCAACTTATTTATGTAACTTTACTTAATATTGGAGCATTATATAACTTCCTATATAAACATTAGTATTTATTTGATAATCCTAGAGTTTACCAAACTGAGTCTGAAGCAATTCATTTTGGAATTTTGACTGAATATTTATTGGTAGGCAGAAACAACGATAGCAACAACAACAACAACAGAAAGAACAGAAAAAATAGTATGTTAATGTTTTCTCTAGTGCCACCTGAACATATCTTCCAGCTATAGTGTATAATGTATTGCTATTACTGAAACATCTTAAGTTAACCCAGACTCTCTCTTGGGCCAACAACTTGTCAGGTCCCCGCGTTAAGAATAATTTAGTATTTTGGAGTGTATGTTTCAGAATTCCCTCCCAGGCATTGTGTTGACCACTAACAGGTAAAAATCATTTTCTCCATGTATAGTGTTGGTTTCCTTTATTAGGAATTGATTTCAGAGCTTGATACATGTTATGTGTATAACTAATCCTAAAAATAGCTTGCAGAGCTGAGTATTAAGAACTCTGTGTTATGACTGAGGAAAATAGGGCACAGAGAGGGAAGGCAGCTTGAATAACCTCTAAGTTGAGAACTTGTGATTTGACCAAGGTCAATCTTACTTCACTGTCCGTTCCCTTAACTATATCCATAGCTTTCTACATTCTCTATGTTGGATCAGAAAAGCAAAGCAAGTCCTCATGTGATATTAAGAAACTTTGAGCTGTTGTATCACATCTTAAATTGGGTTAGTGGCACTACCATGACTTTCATGGTCATCAAGGATCCTAGGGACTTTATACCGGTACAGAACATTTAACCTTACTGTCCTGGCCAGAAATCTAATTTGAGCAGTTTTACTCTGATGCTCTATTTTTGATTGGTTAAGCCATTCATCCTGTTTGACATTGTTGTGTGGTGTTGCTATGCTTACTTTAACCAGCTGTCACATTCCAGCCCAGAGGTGGGTGAAATGATTCTTGTTTATATGTAATTCTGAAAGAACTTTTAGATGCTTTGAGTTGGCGACATGTCAGTGTAAAAGACATTTATCCCTTCAGCATAGCAAGCCTGAAAGACTTTCAAAATTCTTCATGTAACTTTATAAACAACTTCTCACTGCCATTCAAATGTTGGCCAACTGATGCAATCCTTTCTAGCTCTATTATTAAGCCTGTGATTGTAAAGAGATGCCTTTGTAGTAGATACTCATTTCTTCATGTTGAATTGATTCTAAATTTGTATGAGCCTATTCATATCATACATCCTGTCTTTCTGAAAGAGATTATAACATTTAAAACAGGATGGATGTTCTGATCTACAATTAGATATGGGAAGAAGTTTGAATTCCTGCAGTGGAAGTTCTCCTCATGTATACAAATTGATATGAGAATATAGTAATTTATTCAATGAGCATTTATTTTATACTCTTTGTGTGCCTGAAGCAATACTAGATATTAAGAGTTATTCAGTGAATTCATAACCTAGAAGGGAAAAAAAACCCTCATATGCTTTTAATATTATTTAGCTGCCAACTTATGTTCCTTCTAAAAGGTATTGAAAACTATAGTCAGTGGAGTTTGGGTTAAGTCATCCAAGAAATCATCTAAATTCTCCTTGTCACCTTTCTAAGTAGATAGTTCATCTTTCTAGTTACTATTATCCTTATCTACAGAACGGAAAGCCAATCAAGTGATTCAAAAAATAACTTTAAAAATCAGTAATTTCTTCAAAGAAAATAATTATGGAAAGAGCCTAATGTCCATTGATGAATGGATGATGAGTGGTTAAATGGATAATGAGTGGATAAAGAATAAGTGGTATTTATATATACTATGGAATATTACTCAGGCATAAAAAATGAAATCTTGCCATTTGCAATAACGTGGTTGGAGCTAGAGAGTATTATGCTATGCAAAATAAGTAGTCAGAGAAAGACTAATACCATATGATTTCACTCATATGTGGAATTTAAGAAACAAAATAAATGATCATGGGGGAAAAAGAGAGAGGCAAACCCTAATAAACAGACTCTTACCTATAGAGACCATATTGATGGTTACCAGAGTAGAGGTGGTTGAGGGGATGGGTTAAATAGGTGATGGAGATTAAGGACATTTGTCATGATGAGCACCAGGTATTGTATGTAAGTGTCGAACCACTTAATTGTACACCTGAAATCATTATTACACTGTATATTAACAATAAAATTTAAATAAAAACTTAAAAATATATGAAAATAGCCATACACTTAATTAATTGGAACTACAATGTGTATGATGAGACCTTCAACTAAAGACCCTCTGTCTTTAAGATACAAGTGTTAGTTAACTTCTGTGTAGAAGCATATGTGAATAGGTCTATACTTATCTCATTAAACCTACTCTGTATAAAAAGAAGAACGGCCATCCTATAGTTGTTAATCTCTTCATTATCATAATACAAAACCAGTTATTTTTATTCAAACTTTTATTTCTCAGCAAGTCAGGTTAGCAGTTAGATATAGAATCAATATGATTAAAAAGTATTATCCTCAAAAATAAATTAATATTTTAATTTTCAAGTTATATTTACTTTACTTTGGAGATAATTTTTCAAAAACCTAAAGATATATTTATTTTATGTTACCACCATTACTTAATTAAAGCGGTATGATTTTATCAAAGATAGAATTTTAAATACATTATTATATGCAATATAGGTGTTTAGAAGAATAAAATTTACCTTTAGTGAACTGAATATGGTATTACAATGCTTCATTTTTACATCACATTTTAACTGTGCACAGAAGGAAAGTGTTAACATTTAATTGTCTGTGAAATATTTTCAGGGAGTTAGCTTTGATGTGAAAAAATAATAGTTACTTAGAGAACTGTAATGCTGTACGCTTGAGACACCCAAGCCAAAGAAAAGTTTTTGAATAAAAAGAAGAGAAACCACCACAAATGGTGCTTAAAATATATCTCTGATAGTATGAAGCTTTTACTTTCTTCACTTTCTCCGTTACTTACTAGGTCTCACTTATTTTATGGTCACCTGCCGGCTACACAATCATTCATCTTCTAGCGATTCATCAGCATGGGCAGCCTGATTAACCGTTCTGCAGAAATAAATAAATAAACAAACAAATAAATAAATAATAAATACATTTTTTTTGAAATCAAGGACTAGCAGTCAGTACAGGCTCAAGCTGAGTTAACTCAATGCTATGCATCTGGATGAAAAGTAAAAAAGGCAGTCAATCAGTTAAAAGTTTTAAATGTTTGATGGCGACGTATCATGTAACCTCAACATCTGGATGGCTGGATTTTACTCTTTGTATCCAGATGTCTGGCATCATACAGACACAACCTCAGCAGTTCAATCAGTCAACGACTTTCATTGAGAACCCTGCTTGTGCTGGACAAATCAGGAGCGGCTAAAGGACAATGTCACCTTGCGCATGGGCCATTACAAAATCCTCTTAATTAGTCCTCCTGATTCTACCCTCTTTCCGTCACGAACTGCCAGAATACTAAAACACCATTTTCAAGATCTCAGTTACCTGCTCAAAATACTTGCCTTGCCTCAGGTTTTCACTGATCTCTAGTTGCTGCACAGGGCTATAATTGGAGGTTTACAACAACCCCACTTACCCATTGATCATGTTACTTTTCATCTCTGTGTATAAGCCCTTTCTCAGCTATAGCCTGGAGGGGACAAAACTCATCTCATTATGCTGCTTTTCTGCTTAGGTTTTATATTATGTACATCCAATACTGAAAATAGTTCCAGAGATACAGTATCACTTCATGAGTGGAGGTAATTATTTTATCTACTAGTGATCAACATTAATAATACACATAAAACCCAGATTCTAGTATAAAAAAGCTTATTAAGTGTCCTTTTTTAATTTTCACTTGGGGCTAACATTTCTTTGACTTTAAAATCTCATTGATTCTAAGATGTTCAGGTTAAAACAACTTTTTGAGTTAAAAAGGAATCTTATTCCATTAAATATAAACAAAAAATGTAAAACGAAAACTGATGTCATAAATTACAGTATGGAAAATTATGCTTATTAAGGAAATACACTATTGTTTTCATTGCTGTTACTGCAATTATTTTTACAATTCCTTTCATATTATGTTATAGACAAACTAAAATAACTATTTTTTTGGAGGGGATGAAGAATCAAAAATGATTCTAAAATTTTTGGCATGTTTACCTATGCAAAGGATGCCACAAAATGAAATAGGATACATAGGAGAAGATGCATTTAATTTCATCTGTATTGAGATTGCTATCAAGAGGGAAAGATTCAGGTGCCACAGAAAATATTAGTGGCCTTCTGAAGTAAAGCCTGCAAATTAATATTTGGAGGATATTTTAATGTGATTATTTTAGTTGCAGATCCACTCAGGTTAGCTCACTTATAGGATTTATGGAGAGTAATAAGACAATCACTGGGCCCATGGTCCCTAAAGCCCATGGTTTCTGGAATCAGGATGGTCCCAAAGGTGCACACATCAGACACTTATGAGCCTTCATCCTAAGTCTCAACCAATGAACTTTCTTTTATTAATTATCATTCTCTGAGTATTTGTTATGTATGAGCCACTAAGCTAAGCATTTTTATTTTGTATGGCATTCAATCTTCCTAAGTTCTGTGATTTATATTCTATATTCTATTCTATTCTATATATATATATATATATATATATATATATATATATATATATATAATTCTGTGAATTATAGGTGAGAAAACAAGGTTTTGAGAATTAAGTAACTTACCTTAGTTCGCTCCTAATTAGTGGTAATGGATCTAAACTTCAGCTCTTATCCAGGGCCCTAGATTTACTATAAATAGTGAGCAAATAGTGGGTGATGTGCATTATTCTGTTTCTGAATCCACTCTACCCCACTACTAATGGGCTTCTTTTGTTTGTTTAATTCGTATTCCTCTGTAATTTCAGCCTGGGCATGACCTATCATGATCTCTCCAGCCTTACCAACATCACGAGCTTCCAATTTAGTCCCATTACTAAATACTGATTTCTCTGAGTCCAAACTCCTAATTTTTAAAAAATGTTTATCTCAAGGCACATATTGGAATCAAGCTATGCAATTCAGAAATGTTGATCAATCTATGAGATTGGTGGCTCTCAGGTCAGATACCCATCCCTAACTGATGAATAGCTACTAAAAAGCCCAATCATGCCAATCAGAGGGTGCGTGTGGAGAAGCTTCCCTTAGAAAAAGTGTAGGTGAGGTGGTGGTAGAAACCATAGGAAATAAGTAGGAGGTAAAGCTATGGAAGTAGGAAAGGTCCCCAGGAGACCAAAAGAAAAGAGACCACACAACAGGATCTAAGAAATAAATGCATACAGATTGGCCAGAGCAAGAGACATCAGTACAAGAAATTAACAACAACAACAATAAAAAGTAAGTGAACCAATAGAAATATAGAAAATAGTATTAAAGAATTCTATGAAGAAAAGTTTGAAAATGAGAGAGTATTTCACAAAAACATATGTTTCAACAAAAATATCCATTCATTCATGTATATATACAAAATATGCCTCAATAGTAGAGGGGACACAGGATTGAGCAAGAACAGGTCCTTGCTCACATGGCAGAAGAAACAAGTGTTAATAATCATGCAAATCAAAACATAATTGCAATGATGAGATATGCAATGGAGAAGAGGTGTATGGTATTCTGAGATCCTAGAATCAGAGGACAACACTGTGAAAGAGTTCGATTTCAAGGAAAACTTTGAAATGATACCTGAGCTGAATCTAAAAGGAGATTGGAAATCACACATTGGTGATGTGGAGGAAGGGAGAGCAATGCAGAGAGAATGTGTAAAGCCCCTTTGGCAAGAGTGAATACAGTGGCTGATAAACGTCCCTTAGGTGGCTAGAGTGGAGAGAGAGGGACTTGACATTACCTGTATCAAGAGGTAATGCTAGAGATGTAGACAGGAAACAGGTACCCAGAACCTGAGGGTCCCATGAAGTTTGGTCTGTTGTTAACCTATGTGAAATAAGCTGGAGGGGAAATGGGGTGGTTGACATGATCAGATGAATATTCTGAGATGATTGCTCTGGCTGGAATAGGCAGGAAAGAACATAAAGTGCTATTATGCAAAATTCTTTCAGTTAGCAAAGTTCCCACTTATACTAGTTTAAGGGAAAAGATCAGTTGTTGGCTCCAAAGCTATAAAAGCATGACTAAGAACAGATATTCAGGTATTTGGGGATCCAGACACTTAATAATGTTTTCTGGAATATAGCTCTTGCATCACAGCCATACCTTGGCTTTCTACTATGTTGGCTTTATTTTTAGACAGAATTTCTTTTCTTGGGGATGAAATGGTAGCTGGAAATCTAGAGTAAAACAATCTTATATATTATCATCCTAGCAGAAAGAGAACTTTTCCCCCCTTATCAATCCAGCAAATATCCTAGGGTGGATACTTCATGAACAACTTGGTCCATGAAACAATCATTATGTACAAAGAAGAGGACATACTTATAGTCAGTCCTGAATTATTTGATCACTTCTAGAGTCAGTTGAAACAGTTGCTCCCACCTGAATTAGGTGGCCTGAGAAAAAGAAAGGGACAGTCCCCAAGGAAACTTCAGATGCTGTGTCCAGAAGTGGGAGATCTAGAGAAGATATGTGGTGAGGAGACAGATTAAGAGGATCTTATTATATTTATGGATAGAGATAACCACAGTTTGATTGAGGATAGAGATTTGAGAGATATTTAAGAGAATAAATCTATAGGATTTTATAATGAATGAGAGAAGAGATTAAGGGAGATTAATGTATCAGGAGTATGTCCTAAGTTTCAGGTTTACATAACTGGTGATACCATTCACTGAGGCAGTCAATACTGAAAGGGAGCCCTGTTCAGAGGTAGAGAGAGAGGTGGAACATCATGAGTTGGATTTGGAACATATTTAGTTGGAAATGCCCCTGAGACATTAAAAAGATGTTAGGTGATATCTAGGCTGCAGGTATAAGCTTATCCAGAATAGGAACAGTCAACTGACTTGAAAGTTGTTTTGACCTTGGATATGGATAGAAGCAGAGCCAGATTACAGTGAGTGGGTAAAATGGGTGAAAGGTGAAGAAATAGAGAGATAAATTATATACTAGTCAGTGTGTTAGATTAAATGTGGCTACAAATTCATTACTATTTCTTGCATTGAAAAGAGGAGTTTAATTTGCTTTTCAATGATTCTAGACTAGCTTCGGTAACTTCCCTGATCAGAAGAATGTTCTGGGACTTTCAAGGCTATGACATAAAAAGATTTGTAGCCTCTGCCTGAGCCTCCTAGAACATGAACTGTGAAGGAACCTAATTAGCCAGTCCAAACAGACTGTTCTTAGGCAAATTATTAAGCTCCTTAGCCTCAATTTCTTTATTGCATAATGATAAGAGCTCCATAATTACTAGTTGCTGCTTTATCATTAGTGCCCACTTAATCAATAATGAAATGAATTAAGTAGCATAAATGGAGATAAAGTTTGACTTAATTTCCTTTTATGAAGAATTATTTTTGTAGGATTTTAACACCATAATAATGTTAGTAGTAACTATTTCTAATCATCATTTACCCCATTTTACAGGTATGGCAAATAAAAATTTAAAAAAGAGCAACACATTAATCATTCTAGACCCAGGTTAGACTTTAGATTAAAAGCTAGATTCTTTGCTCGGCAAATGTACCATGTTAAACAACTAAGTCACTAGTCAACTAAAATATCTATAATCAGAATTCCTAAAGGAAGTACATCTATGTTCTATACTTTCTGCGATAATGTGGAAATATTCAGTGGTGATATTTTCATGGGGTTACTTTGCCACTCCATCAGGGCCCTTCAGAAGTTACAAATCGCTCTGCTCTAGTATCATTCCCAGAAATACCACCTCTGAAAGTCATGGAATTAAATTACTACTTTAATCTAGTAACTGTTATAACTCCAAAGAGAGAATTTCAGGAAAAAATACTCTCAGATTAAGTGTTTGTAGGAATGCCATCTTAAAGAAGAACTTGTGGATATAACATAGCCACTAATTTTTATCTGACTCACATCTTTCAAATAAGAAAATTAAAAAAAAAAAAAAAACAGGGGCACATGCTGGGATGAGCACTGGGTGTTACATGAAAGTGATGAATTACTAAATTCTATTCCTGAAATCATTATTACACTATGTGTTAATAACTTGGATTTAAATTAAACAAAGAAGCAAACAAACAACAACAACAAAAAAACAGGGCAATCAAGATATCAAGACATCTTGATTTATATAGCAGTTGACTTCCAAATAGCACTTCCCAGTTTCCATAACCTCACTAACCACAGTTTTCCTATGTAGCCAGTAAGTTTGTGCTTTCCAGGCATGAGGAGAAAGGAGTCACTTTTTGACACTTGTTTCCTGGAAAACCCCACTCCAACAGGTCTGCAGATAGTAAAGGGAACATTTTCCTAGCTTCTAGAAATTTGACTGCTGGTTGCATTTTCCCACCAGCTGAGATGGAGTGGTCTGATACAAGCTCAGTGGCAGTTCAACTGCTCATTCTTAGGGACTTACAGGCAGCAAAATCCTGCTCTTGCTTGAATACTTTGCCAGTGTTACCTTTCACCACCCCCTCCCCCCTTGGTTTTAAAAGGAGCCCGTCACCTTTCTTGGAGAAGAGACTTTTCTGGGTCTGGACAACTGAGGAGCCCATTCTTTTTTTTTTTTTTAATGTTTTTTTTTTATTTATTTCTAGGTAGAGAGAGAGAGAGAGAGACAGCGTGAGCAGGGGGAGGGTCAGAGAGAGAGGGAGTCACAGACTGAAACAGGCTCCAGGCTCTGAGCTGGCAGTCAGCACAGAGCCCGATGCAGGGCTCGAACCCACGAACCGCGAGATCATGACCTAAGTGAAAGTCGGACGCTTAACCGACTAAGCCACCCAGGCGCCCCCTGAGGAGCCCATTCTTGAAGGTCTTTTGTCAAAAAAGTACATGTGACTGTATGTGATATGCTGTGCCAAGCTGTTTCCTGAATAGAAGCCAGACTTCGATGTTAACACACTGGAAATGAGAATAATCCAGCAATCTGGCATGGAGAGTATTATCTTCCATGGCACACTGGTCACCGTCTATTAAATCCAGACCGCTAGAAACCTAAACACTTTGAGGCATTATAATTTTCACTCAAAGTATCAAATACACTAACAAGTTATAGAAACAACTGGAGTTTGGTGAGAAAGAAAGTTCATTTTTATTCTCCTGAATTAAAATTACATGATCTTCTTTGCTTGTTTTTATTAAATGGAACAAAGTATGGCAATGTGTCTTAATGAACTTAAAAAAACAAACAAACCAATCTTTGGATTGTCGCTTTTATTCTAATTCTACTGAGAACAACACCAGATCTCTAAGCTCTTCACAGAAGTATAAAAAAGAGAGTGTACCTACCACAGTGTCCAATGACGTGAATAACTCAAACTTATACTGTAACTATCCATATGTATCTACCATGCCTTCTTGAATTCTCCTCATCTCAAATCCCCACACTCCCGAACCAAGGGTGAGGAAAGATTTACCTGTGTGCTAAAAGTCAGCATTCATATCAGGGCATGATGCTCATGGTGACAGGTGGCTACATTATTTTCTGAACTCAGCCCTTCTCCTCTCCCTCTCTTTATGAAACAATTTCCATTCTTTTAAGCCTGATGCCTGGACAAGTGCAAGAAAAATCGTATCAGAAAGAAGGGAAAACCTTCCTGAGTATAATTGCCAAGCTCTATCAAGGAGTCCAGTTGGTTACTATACGTAAACACACCCTTAGCAATTTTAAACAAAAGTACAAATTAGAGGATGGAACAATTATTTCTTCTCTCTGTGAACGGTAACTGTAAATGCTTTAAGGATATTTCCTTTTTATCTCTCTCAATGGTAAACTTGTAAGAATTATCTCAATGATTGTCTCAACCTCATTTTCTACTTAATTGTTCTGCTTTTTATCTCAATTCTTGCTAAAGGATATTTAAAGTGCTAAGCAATAAAAATGCATGTCCATCACACATGCACACACAAACACACGATGATTAATAGAATCGAAAGGGCTGTGAAAAGACAGAAGCCAATTGCAGTTTGCTTCACTTTACTATGGCCTGTGTAAGTTTTCTTTTTTAAATATTTATTTACTCATTTTTGATAAAGGGAGTAAGAGCACAAGCAGGGGAGGGGTCGGGAGACAGGGACACAGAATCCGAAGCAAGGGAGCAAAGCCTCGGAGTGGTCAACACAGAGTCTGACAGGGGGCCTCGAACTCACGACCTGTCAAATCATGGCCTGAGCCGAAGTTGGCTGCTTAACCATCTGAGCCACCCAGGTGCCGCATAAGTTTTCTTATTCCAGCACTTAACAACAGAAAAAAGATCAGCTCAATATCTTTAAATATTCTACTGACAATATTAACATATTCACGTATCAAGATATTTTCAGGCAACTAGATAAAGTAAATATGATTTGACTCATGATTTCTAAGGTACTGTGTTATAATGATGTAATGTTGTTCATTCTTGTCATTTAAACATGTAGTCTTGTCCTGGACAACTTCGCCTTTCCCTCCACACACACACAAGTCGACATTATGTGACACAGTCTGAATATAAAGGAAAAAATGTATTTACCAGCCTTCCTTGAAAGCTGATTAAAATATAAATGTTCTCTTCACATGTGACATCAACAGGCCCTAAGCTGTGTCCATGAGATGGTAAACATCATATGTAACCACAAAGCCAACTATTCCCCTCATTAAAGATCTCACGTCAGTGACTGCTAATTCCATTAGGGGTGTTTTGTCTTGTTATTGTTTTTAAACATGAACCAAAATATTTCATTTAAGTCATTTTATTTATGGTGGAATTTCCAAAATTTCATATATCTTGAAACTATCCACAAAGTACTATTTTGTGCTTACATTAGAAAGAAGCATTTCTTATAAGAAGAGATCAAAATGTATACCGTTAGGCAGTATCATTGTGTTGTTATTTAATACAGTATCACCAAAGGGTTAATAAGAAAAACAAAAGTTAAATATATTTAAAGTTTCCTGTAACTGATTTCTAGCCGTTCTAATGTTTTAAAGAAAAAAAAAATAAAGATCTAACAGCAGACATAATATTTTGATAAGCCATATTTATAGAAAATATAAGTTAAGCATTGCAACAAGCTACCTTCAATGAATTGCCCCTATCAGAAAAGAATATTATTGGAACTATATATCGAAAGCAAAGAAGGCAGTAAAGTAGGAGAAAGAGGAAGAGAGGGAGGAGGAGAAAAGGAAATAGAGTATTAATTGCAATGGTGATTCTTTTAGTTAAATACACTTTCTGATAAAGTGGCAAAGTAATATTTACAAATTTACAACTGCGAGGAAATCTTTATATACAAGCTGTCTTGCTTTTGACCTTTTTGGGCTTCCTTCCTCCTGGATAGTCAGCCCTCCTGGTAGAACTGATCTAGACTACGTTTTCAGTTCATAGCACATGATAGATGAGCCTGGAACTAGAGGCCCCAGGAGTTGCAGGCTGTGAATCCGTGCTGGCAACTGGGGAGAGAGAGGCTGGGTCCTGGAGAGGCAGCCCAGGTTGCTCTGAGTTGGCGATTCGATCCACTATGCTGGATAAACAATCCAAGCTGGATAAGGTGCTTTTCTCTGTGGCGTATACTAAGGATACAAGGAGAAAACCATTAAAAAAAAGAATCCCAAACAGAGAGACTTGCTTACATAGCCCCTTAAACTATAGGTCAGCAACTTTGACACCCAGAGGTCAGGTGGTCACAGAAAGCCTGATGCAGAAATTTGCAACAAATATGTAACAATTCATGAGGGGTGAAGTAGGGAGTGGAGAAGCCTCCCAGTAAAATTTCAAACAAAAGTGCCTAGGTATGTGAATCCGTTAGGGGGATTTTGGACAAAAGACGTGTATATACCTTGCTGCACCAAAACCTCCCTGTAAGAACCATGCCTTCTATTCCCTTCCCCAGCACAGCCTGGAAGACTAGTCTCTGCTTTGACAGGCTGGCTTGTGACGTTGAACTGTTTTGTAACTCCCCTGAAGTCACCACTTCTTACCATTTGGAACATCAGGACAATAGATGCTGTCAAAACTGCTGCTCTTTCTGGACCAGACAGGGCTGTTACACTCGGGCTATAATGCAAAACACAAAGGAAGTTTGTTTTCAGGTTTTGGCCAAAGATGCTCTGACCTAGAGTGAGGCTGTTCTTGACCACTAGCTCAGTAAATTGACCACTCTCAACCCGACCTTCACTGCCTCGATTCAGAAGCCAAACCGTAAGGGCACTGAGGTCAATCTCTGCTTGAAGAAGAGAGCAGCAGCAATGGGAAGAGGGAGGGGGTGGAATCCGGCAGCAATGTGCATTGGGTTAACCATGCAAAATGGATTGGAGTAGAAGGAAGCCACACTAATTCAGGGAGAGAACACTTTCCCAGGGCAAAAACACATTAAAACCTGGCAGCGATGGAGCAAAATCACCCTCTGAAAAGAATGCATCAACATCTCTTTCCAGCTAGGCCTCAGCAGAGCACGGCCTAGGGCCATGTGGGCACTTCTCTCCATTTCTTCATGTAGTTAAGTAGGAGCTTCAGACAATTGCCTTTAGATACTGGTGTGTGGTGGGTCCTACTGGTGGTGGCATATTTTAGAAAGAAGAAACTGAGCAGTGGAGAAGACAGGTTATTGATCATTAGCAACCACCTATCTTCTATGACAACCCTTCCCTACAATGTTCACCTAGAACCTGGGAGGAAGTCCAACTAAAATCCTGCTCAACAGCTGTTTCCTGGCATCTTTCTAAATGTGGCACCTCTCTTCCCCACCCCCATCCCACTATCCACCAAAAACGAGTGAATATGTGGTTGCCACACCTGGTTTCAAGGAGATGGAAGACTTTTTGGAAACGACTGGGGTGACCAGCGCTATCTCTTACCATGCCGTCAGAGCAGTTGGAGGTGGGGCTGGTGGGCTCGGAGCAACTCTGACCCGGCAGGCTGTAGTAGTTTTCCACCTGCTCCCTCAGCAGCTCCTGCAGGCTCTCGATGTAGCGGATGGCGTTCCTGAGGATCTCCACCTTGGGCAGCCTCTGGTTGGGGTTGGTCGTGGTGCACCTCTTAAGCGTCTCGAAAGCCTGGTTGACCTTCTTCAGGCGCCTCCTCTCGCGCATGGTGGCAGCCTTCCTCCGGTCCATGGTGGTAGACTTTCTCTTGCATGCTTTGCAAGCCCACATGAGGCAGTGGCCGGCCTGGTGGTGGCCTGTAGGTGCTCGCACGTGCTCATCTTCATCTGAGCCTTGCAGCTCTGATTTATGCGCCCCGAAGGCAGCCCCTCGGGGCTCAAAGTCATCCCCGAACTCGCCCTCGGGGGACGGGATGCAGGAGCCATCATAGAAGTACTCAGAAGGTGAGAACTGGCAGCCATCCATCATTTCCATCCTCCGCGGTGAAGCAAGTGGTGCCCTTGGGCAGCAGCGAGAGAGCCAGGGGAGAAAGGAGAGCCTGACGCCTTTGCGGGCCTGCGAATCCCCGGCGGAGCTCCCCGGTCGGTTTCTCTGGTAATTAACAAGGGCAAACGCCTGGCGGCCTGGGTCGGATGTGCTGGGGTTGGGGCTCTTTATATATTCTTGGGGGAGGGAGGCCGGCCCCAGTGGCCAGGCACTATTAGCATATCCCACCACAACCCCCGCAGGGGCTGTCTGGGCAAACCTCCGCCTTTTCTCTAGAGACAATTTGTTGTTTACAGCCCCTTTGGACGCTAATGGTTTTACTGCATTTCTGCCGGGGAGGGGCTGAGGGGGATCACTCCCCAACCGGCTTCCTCACACTCTAGATTACCGAAACCAAGGGATCAGTTAAAGAGTGTCACAGACACAGGAACAATGTCCATCCAACTTTTTGGAATTGCTCACACATAAAAAAAATATATTAATAAATTAACTGACATCAAAGGCTGAACTGCCTTCCCCATCTTGGATATGAGTAATTACCTTATTTTTACGTGTTTGTTTCTCTTCTACATGAACTTTAATTATCTCGGGAATTTTTCAGCCAGTGGATTGAATAACTAGTGCTAAAAACTTGAAGCGACACTTTGAATCATGGAGTGAATCTACATGTTAAAACATCTGTTCTGATCAGACGGTCACTTTATAGGCTCTATGTTATCAGAGGGTGGGCAGGAAGGTTCCTTGTTTCCAAGACAGGGCTTACTCTGAGTTCCCTCTACCTGTCTGTTCATCTGAAAGGAGGTGGGGGCTCAAGGGCCAGGTGCCTGGAACGGTCTTCCCTTCCTTCCCGGCTTCTGCACATGTTTCCTGAGAGCCTCCTCCTTTGTACCAGGCCTTTGCTAGACCCCAAGCCAGCCAAGGATCCACACTGACCGCACCTCTGTGATTTGTATTCAAAGAAACTGCGTTTTAGACCGCGACCTCCCTTTCCAGGGGCGCGGGTTTCCTTCCTCCTCTTTCTGCTCCGCCCTACCATTTCGACAGACTAAACAGCCAAGCTGGGCTTTGGGGTCGCTAATTTTCTGCTTTCAGGCGAACTAACACCGTTACAGATGCATCCCAGCTGCCGGCACAGCAATCCTTCTCGGCCAGTGTAAAATTTCCAATGCAGACCTTGAGTAACTTCACACACTTGGGCGACAAAAGCTTTCCAAAAAAGCAATCGCAGCAGGGTCTTTGGAACTTTGATGGGTAGAAGGAGAGAGGGGAGGGCTGCCATTTAAGTAAGAATGAATCTATTAATCGGCTTTTCCCGTTGCTCCTCCACCCTTAACCAACTTCCAGATGCCTTGGGGTAGGGGTAGGAGGGGTCGGTACTGTTTATGTACAAGAAAAACCATCATTTAAAGTCTTAGTGGTCTTAAGTAGTGTGAAGTTTTGGACCAGAGCTTGCAGCCCCATTAGAATAGGAGGGAGTGTTCTCATCTCCATCTTCAGCCATCCAGTCCAGTAAGTGTTGTGGCTCCAAAGTAATGGGGAGGGGTGCTTTCTTCCATTACTTTTAAATTATTTTCCTCAAGCAACCCTGGCTGGCTGATCCTAAATCTGCAGGGATCAGAGAAGTGCTTTTTCTGGGTGAGATCTGCTCTCCAAAGTGAAGTCTCTGAAAAACAGGGGTGGGAGAGGGACAGTCACTTAGGTTAGCTACAATGATGCAGGGCTCTGCCCCCTTTCCCACGATCATTCAACCCGAAGACAGAGACAGCACCATTTCCCTCACCGCCCTGAAAATCAAGGTCCCTTTCACGCCAATGCGCTGCTTAATTGCCTGGCCAGTGGGAAATCCATCTGCACCTTATTTAGCACTATTAACAAGTGTGTGCCTTTGAAATGAATAGGGTACCAAGGGCTATACTAGATAAAAGAGTTAAGTTCCTTTAGGAACTTCCTAAAGGAACAAAGACTCCATCCTCAATGCATACACATTGCTACCTCTGAAATACAATAATGTCACCCAGGAATTCTCGGCCAAGTCACATAGGTTCTGGCTCCCAGCAATACTTGCACTTTCTTTGGCTATGTGGTACAGTTGTTATGTACAGATATGGGCACAAATCAGCTTGCAACTCAAGGTTTAAGTGGAAGACCTCCTGCCTCTCTGTGGATTTCTTTACCCCAGGCACCCAGTGTGCTTTGTCCCCATCCCTTCATGTGGGATGTTTGTAGCAAACACTTATCAAGACTTTTGTATTGCCGAACACGTTCTCAACCCTTTCCTTGTGTTCACTCTTTGACTACTTTGGACGACTCTGTGGGAATTATTTACTAGATCCATCTTTAAAAGATGATAACGGAAGCTCAAGGGGTAGATAGTTTGCCCCAGGGCACACAGGATTAGAATTGAGCATCCAGTCCCCTAGAGCTTGCGCTCCTACAGGTGAATTTTGTGGGTTTTCTTTGGTCAATGCCGGCTCAGGGCGCTTGCTTAGAGCTCCAGAGCTGAGACTCTTAAAGGCTGGGTCGCTGGCCTCTATCCCTCAGCTCTGGGCCTGGGAAGATGCTGTCACTCAGGAGGCTCTGTCAGTAATGGTAGTTTCAGAGGTTAGGGCTGTCTTTGGTAAGGTGATCTCAAAACAAATGTACCAGAGTGCGCGGAGGAGCGGAACTAAAGAAGCCGCGAAAACACTAGCGCCCGAGGGCTTAATGGGACTTGCTGGGGTGGGGGTGGGGGTGGGTGCCGGGGGCGGGGGGAGAACAGGGTCCAGGGTTGAGGACCCTTGGGACTCAAGCGCTGAAAATAGGATCTCAAAACACCAAAGTAAAAAATGAGACAAAACTTTTAAACTGATGTCAACGACGAGAGGCGGAAGAGAGAGGAACCAAACCAAACCCTAAAAACCAAAAACCCGGGACAGTATACGAAGAGGGGAGGAAGCCAATGTTGGGGGTCCCCCCTCCCCGCCCCGTTCAGGAGAGGTTCTGCTATTGTTTTCCAATGGGACGTTGTGTAAGAGAAAATGTAAGAGAAAATGAGAGAAACTGGAGCCATACAGAGAAAAAACAATTTCTTGAGTGGAGAAACTGAAGGAAGAAGTATGAAACAAATTAAAAATCACTTAAAAAAGAGATCTTTTACTGATTATTCGGGTGTTCTTTCTCAAAATCAGACTAGACTGACTTTTGTTCCTTGTAGAAAAGAATAAAAATACTCTCTGTTTTCCACTAGTCAGTGAAGTGGATTTCTTTAGGTACAGAGGAAGATTCATTTTCTATGTAACCAAGTTGTTAGAAATGACCTTCCAACACTAACTATTAGGAAAGCCTTATGGTAGGCAGATGAAGGGAAGAAAATTAAGCCATGCACATTGTTATAAAAGTATGCCACCCAAGGTTCTAGTGAAATATGGAGATTACTAGATTTTTTTTCACTTGACATTCTGAAGGAAAATAAATGCATGTTTGATTTTCTTACAATTTAGCCTTAGTAGGTTTTAATTGCATAGACCTTTAAGTAATCACCAACCTTTTTTTTGAGAACTTATTTTAGTTTAAGTATTATGGCAACAATCCTAGTGTTGATGGACAGACCCCACCAGTGAAATGATGCTCTGTTCCTAGTAAATTTGGCCTACCCCAGGAATTCTGCATTACTGAAAATTCTCTATGCTTCTCTCACTGGGAGAAACCAAACATACATAGAAAGGCAAGTCCATTTCAATTCATTTCTGCCGTTGTCCGAGATCCTTAACAACTCCTGGACAACTCTAGCTGTTCTCGGGATTTGTGCTTATCATATATGACTTCACAACGTGCTAAACAATTTCAAACTGCTAGTAGCTCTGGGAACCAGGCACACCTAAGTAAACACATTAGTACCTGCCAAAGCTGCTGGAAGAATTTGTGGAGAAGACAGCTGAGGAAGACATTGGCCTCTGCTCGGATTCGAAGACTCCCAGGAGAGATCAAAGGCGCACGGAGGGACTTTGAGCAGCCTTGAGAGTAGAGCAAGGAACCGGGCCTGCAGCACTATCTCTGTCTGAGCACATGGCACAGCTATTCTGTCTCACAGGCTGACTCTGAACTAGGCTTGCCAAAATTCTCTTTTTCAAAATGAAACCTCTAGAACCCAGTGATTTTTTGTTTGTTTGTTTTGTGTTTTTTTGTAGCTCTTCTTTGAGTTGAAGGGAGTGACTGGAGGGTCTGCTGGAGAAATGTCTTGATGGCTTGGCTCTTTGAGGAAGCAACATGTTATTGTTAATTTACTAATGCGTTTGTTAGATTAGGAAATGAGATATTCAAAGTTTAAACCTGAATATTATTTAAATATTTTTTGCCCAGACAGGGTGTTCTGGGAGGAGAATTTTGAGATACAAAAATGATATAAAATATTGCTGAGAGAAGAGCACCAATGGAAAAAATTGTAACTTTGAGTCAGAAATGTCTCAGCAACCTAAGAATTCTCTGGCAGACCCCATGGTAGTTGAGAACACTGAGTTTCAGCACCATGCTCCCCGTTCCCCATACATATGAAGGACTCTGAAAAAAAAATATATGTAAATGGACCCATGAAACATAAGTGAATTTCAACTATGATCGGGGTTGGAATTCAATGATCCAGGTGTGATGACTAAAGTTAGTTTGAAAAAGTTCACATTTGCCACTATACAAATTATGTCCCTAGTAATATAAAAAAGAAAATCACACATTTTAAAAATATTTGATAACATTATGCCTCCCTCTGGAACAAGGCTCCATTTAAATCCCCAATTGCTTATCTTTCCAAGTTATTATATGTTGATTTTCTGCTTCCGTGGCCCTGTTTGTTTTGGCTTTGGCCTTAGTAAAGATTATCATCATTAATATCAAATGAAAACATTTTAATTGCAAACACACCAAGGATTTCATTGGAAAGCCTAATAGGTCAGCTATAGCAGTAGAGGTCACATGAAGTCTTTGGGAAATATTTGCTCTATTTAACGAAAAGACCTCTATAGGCAAAACTTATTCCAAACAATTTCTCAAGTTACCTAGCTAGGAGAGATAGAGAAGATTGGGTTTGCAAAGACTAAATAAAATCCATCAGCAGATAAAGTCCATGAACTGATAAAAAGCGTTCTGCTGAACAGTTTGTAACACAGATCGTCTTATAACTATATGTACAGTCATAAAGTAAACAACCAGTTCACCTGGTCATTTATGATATTTTCTTTCAGTTGTGGCATCAATCTGTAGCACATATATATGTATATATATATACATACATATATGTGTACATATATGTATATTTTAGACACATCTTTATTATATGTATTTTATATATAATATGTACTGTGTACATACATAGCGTGTATATATACAGATACACATTTGAGGGAAAATCTATATTGATTCTCAGGGGAAAAAAGCAGAGATACATAATAAGCATGGTTAATGGCAGTACAAACCACCAAGACATATTGATAGTCTTTCATGTTCTGATTGGATAATTTGAAATGCTTTACCGCTTATCTTTACTTCAATTCTGCCCTAATTTGGAGTTCAGTAGCTAATG
The DNA here is from genome assembly GCA_017311185.1 of Proteles cristata cristata. Classification (NCBI taxonomy): domain Eukaryota; kingdom Metazoa; phylum Chordata; class Mammalia; order Carnivora; family Hyaenidae; genus Proteles; species Proteles cristata. Next base: position 410,371 of record JAESUZ010004428.1, on the reverse strand, counting down.
ACTCTTGGGAAAGAATGTTTGGAAAACAATTGTTACAGAGAGCCAGTTATTCTAGTCCACAAATGTTCTTTATTTCCCAAGGTTTCTCTTTCAGGGAGCAGGGCGATTGAGAGAACAGGCTTGAAGCCACTGATGGGTTCTGGCTCTACACTTAAAATGCAAGAACATCTCTGTTCCCCAGAAACTTCTCAAAAGAAGTAAGAGTTTCTCTCGCATGAGTAGTTGTAGGATTATGGGTTAATATGTAAAATGCTGAGAATGAATCATACATATTGCTGATTTCATTGTTATTAATAGTTTCCCCAAGTAGCGCTGCAAGGCAGTAAACAGTATCTGAAGGAACTGTGTCTTCTGGTGGAAGAGAAGCCTTCTGAGGGCCAATTTAGATTTACTAATGAAAAATAAAGAGAGCCAATGTTTAGTATTTAGTTGGTTTAGTATTTCGCCGATGTTTAGTGCTCTGCTTTGGCTAAGCAAGAGCTTGACTGTGTGTTACCTCAGTGAAATCTCCACACCCTCACTTAGGCACTATTACCCTTGTCACCATTATTTACAAATGAGAAAATGGGAAGAGAGGAGCTGGGATAGCCCAAGGCTACAGGGTAGCAGCCTGGATTGAATCTAGGTAGTCAGTGTCCACGGGGACTCAGCCGTTTGCATCCAGGAACACTCCCACCTGCTTTTCTCAAACCTTTGGGAGAGATTATATGTCAGTGTCAGTTTCCTCTGTGAACCTTTCTGCACTTTATACATATTCTAGGCGAAACTAGGATTATCCAGGTGTTCAGAAGACAAAGTAACTATGACTTGGAGAAGGCCCTTGGAGCCAGAAAAGGGGCAAGATGACGCTCCATGCCTGCAGTGGGCGCTGTCTGTGGCGGTATCTGGAACTTCGTTGATGTGCAACAGGAACGTCCAGCCTAGGGTGTGTTAGTTAGGAAGCAAGGTTGGGCGGCGAAATACTGAATAGGATTTGATTTTCACATTTGTAAACGGAAAACTAGCTGTGGGGAAAAAGGGGAGGCAGAAGCGAAGGGTGGGGAGGGCTGTTGGAGTGAAGTGGCATTTGTAGAATGCAAGCGAGAAGTAGCAGTTCCAAAGACATGGCTTGGCCCTCGCCTCGGCTTCACTTCCCACTGCGATTCTTGGTGGTCGTTTCTTCCTGAAGTTACAGGATAAACAAACCTGGCACACGTTGTAAAATCCCGGCAGTGAGGAGCTCCTGGGGCTTCAAGCCTCTCTGGGGTTTTGCTATTTGGTCCAGCTAAGAGGTTTCATGTGTGTTGCTGTCTTTTGCCCTCAACCATTTAACCCTTCCCTGTCTTGAAGCAACCTGTCCCTCAAAGAGGCCTCCCCCACCTCAAGAGACAGATTGTTCCCTTCTTTTATCTTTCTATTTGCAAAACAAACTCGAGCCACACGGGACCTTGAGGATATATTCCAGTCTTCTAACCACCAGTCTAATTCAAGAAAACTAGGGAGGGGCCAGAGACCCGGCTGGGAGGCCAGCGCCAGGCCCCGGTACCCGGATGAAGGACATTTCTCCATGAAGGGCGGGGCCTGGAAAGTCAAGGAGGGCAAGTAATTTGCGCTAAATTAGCTAAAGATTTTTTTTAGGCAACTCAGAGATTTTGTGTGGCTATTTCTTGCAACAATGAGATTTTACTGGATTGGAAATCCAGCAGTTATTGGGGAAGCAAATCACACCCAGATCTCCATCCAGATATAGGACAGTTAAAACATTAACAAAAAAAAAAAAAAAAAAAAAGGTACACATAAAAGGAAAAAGGGCCAATTCCTTCTGGATATTCTTCATTTTTAACCACAAGTGTCGGTCTATAGGAGATAGAAAGGTGAGCAGTTTAATTCAGATTTAGGAAAACAATCCATTTCCTCCCTTTAAATCAGCCTTTAAGAAAACACCTAAGTAAACGGGTGGTGTGGCATCTAAATTAAAATAGGGCTCCTCTTGATTTATGTGCACATACTCCCAAACATATTTTTCACTTCAGTCAAATTAGGACCAACGTGGTTCAGAAAGAAACTTATTTTTTAATATTACGATATCAGGATCCTCGCACATTTTATATGCAATCCGTCACTCCACATTTAAAATATATTTCTTAGGTTTACATAAAAAAATGAAAGTACTAAGATTATTTACAAAAAAATACATTCAGTACCACTAACATGTAGATGCAACGTTCCCACTTTGCTTCGGACAGGAATGAACTTCTTTTGAACATGGCGCAAAAAAAGATCAACGTAATAAAAGTAGTATGTTACACAACCAAACAAAAACAAAGTAAGGCCACTCGCGGTTCCAAAAGTAAAAGCCCAAGGCCCAGAGGCTTTTTCATCTGCGCGTGCACGACAGTTTCTGAGAAGTTTCTTTGAGAACATGTCTCCTTCCCTTTCATAAACTTGTGGGTCTGGGTTCCTAAATATTAATGTAATGTGACCCCATCTAAAGGATTAGGCGAAGGAGGGAGGGTGGGATCTTCCTGCGGTGTGGAGAACATCCCAACTCCCGCTCCAAGTTACTTCTCCACCACCTCTTCCACGCAGGGGAGCTTGCGTTCCTCCGAGGAAATGCTGTCCACGATGGAAGAAAGGCATCGAAGGCTACTGGAGGCCGACGAGTCAATGCTTGCCCCTCCTGAGCGCAGAAAAAGAAACACACACACACACACACACACACACACACACACACACACACACACACACACACACACACACACACACACACACACACACACACACACACACACACACACACACACACACACACACACACACACACACACAGCCCCTAAGGAATGAAGAACGAGGCGGCTCCGGCCGGGCGCGAGGCGGTTCAAGGCAGTGCGGGAGGACCTGGTCCCCGCGCGCGCGAAGAGCGCGCTCCTCGCAGGGCGCGTCCCAGCGCCGCCACGGTCCGAGCCGCCTCCACCCTTTCACCCCAGCCCTCCCGGCCTCTTCTCTGGCACAGCCCAGAGCCCTTCTTTTACTTTACCTTCCTTGGCAGTTATCACGAGCCCCCTGGAATGATCCGAAACACTTGGCCACTGGGAGCTGCAGGTGCGCAGGAAATCCGCACCCTCAAGCTGGAGAAAAACCAAGGCCGCAGAAGATTAGGGAAGAAACGGCGGTTCCGGGGAGGGAGTGGGGGAAGCAGCTTTGTGGGGGCATCTCCCCTACTTCCTCGGGCCGGGTACGAATTTCCTGCCTGTTGCAGGCACCCCGAGTTCACGGGTCACTGGGGGGTTCATTAGAGAGAGGGCGGGAGGGGCGGGCGAGGAACGGGAACTGGAAAGGAGACCCAGCAGCTGGAGGTTAAGGCCCCAAGGGAAGCGTCTAATCAGCCTTTGCATTCCCCTGCCCCGGCAGCAGCCGGGCTTACATTCTCCTGCTTGGGTCTGTAGCTGAAGGGGTCCACCCCTAGCTCCTGCATTTTCTCCTGCTGATCCAGCTGATGGAGCAGGTCCTGCAGCCGCTCTATGTAGCTGATGGCGCTCCGAAGAATCTCCACCTTGGGCAGCCTCTGGTTGGGGTTGGCCACAGTCCGCCTCTTCAGGGCCTCAAAGGCTTCGTTGATTTTCTTTAGTCGCCTCCTCTCGCGCAGGGTGGCAGCTTTCCGCCGGTCAGTGGGGGCAGATTTTCTTTTGCAGGTCTTGCAAGCCCAGATCAGACATTGGCCGGGGCAGTGGGGCGGCTGCAGGCCCGGGGGCGCCAGGACATGTTCCTCTCCGCTGCTGTCGCTCCCAGCTTCCGGGGGCATTTGGTCCTGGCAGGGGGACAAAGTACCATCACTCCCTGGGTACAAAGGAGAGCCCTCTGCCACTTCTAATGGCTGCAAGGTAACATTTTCCCCGTCCAAGTAGAAGAAATAGGAGCCAGTTTCAAAAAGGTCCATCATCATGTTCTCCTCCTTGGCCTCTGACTCGGTCTGAACTGGGTGATGGGCTCAAAAACCCAGAGGAACCACCCAGATGGCATTTAATTAGTGCGGTGACATAAGTCGCCCCAGCTTTATATATAGTAGCTCCTGAAACTCAATCCAACTTTTAGCTGTCATGGAGCATCAGTCTACCAATGTGATTCCAGCCAGTGCTCTCTTGAATATCTACTTTGAAAGAAACTAGAGAAGTGTCACCTCCAGGAGGATGGGGCAATCTGTATGCGGAACAGGTTAAAACAAAGTACTCGGAGAGAATCCTACAATTTAAATAAAGCATTGAATGCCTCCCTTTAAGATAGTTTAGATGCTAACCTGTTTACAGGACAACTTCAAAACAACTGGGGATTAACGCTGCTCCATTCCCCTCCCCCAGGCTCATCTGAATTCTAAGTATAGACCCATGATGAAAGATTTCAAAGGCAATAGCCATTGCTCCAAAATAGCCTGGTTAATATTTGCAGAGTGGTTCAGCTCTTTTCTCTGTCCTGCCTGTCAAAAAGATGCCATTCCTGTGATTAAAACCATTACAGTCCTTCAAAGGTTATACATGACTTTCAGGCTTCAACCTCAATAGCAGCAGGTAAATCTCTTTCCTCTCTTTTACTAAGGCTGTAAGATGATTTGGGAGCTGGAGGGGTGGCTGGAGGGTGCTCAGATTCCTTCCTTGGCTCTCTTTTTTGGGGGGGGATTCTGATTTCTGTACCCCTCCATGGGGGAGCAGCGGTACCAATGAGGTAAGGGGTGGGGCACAGGGGTGGGGTTGCAATACATATGATCACTTCTCTTTAAAAAACAGTTTTAGTGGAAACAAGACTCACACTACAGCTACTTTGTATTTCAGAATTCTAGGTGGCCCCCTCCACTCCAAGGTGCCTCTGTTCTGCACCCTGTGCTCACAGCTTGTTAGTTTACATTCTTGATATACATTGACTCCAAATAGGATTTGGATGAGAGAGCACTGAATCCTAACTACTAGACCACCAGGGAGCGTCAGGATTCAGATGAGAAAGGTGGTGACCAAGGTGCAAGCAAGGAAGTAAAACATTTTAACTGCAGCTTGCCATGATCGAATGCACACAAGTATGGTGACTGGGGAAGCAGCACAATATAAGGATGATGTACGTGAGTTCTAGATTCGAAAGAACCCCCTATTATGTTAATTTCTAGGTATGTGTACATAGACTAGTACTAGCTCTTGGTTTCATCAAGATAGCAGTGGATGTCTTAGAGATTTTTGTTGAGGATTGACTCAAATGATATCATGCATGTGAAGCACATAGCCTTCTATTAGTTGCTTGATGAACCTTAGCATTAAAAGCATAAGGCTGTGTACAGGGCTAAGACCTTTTTTTTTTTCTTAAATGAAGTAAATAAGCAGAGCTATTGCAGAGGGGTTTTCCCCCTCTGTTACTATTGCATTTTTTTTTCTTTCTGGAAGGGCACCCTTCACCTATAAATGGCCTTTGGGATGACAGTCAACCTTGGTTTTGGCCTTTCTAGTCAGTGCCTGAAAAAGTAGATGGAAACATAAGGTCTTCTTACTTTATCCCCAAGCAGGGATAATTATAGGCTATGTTCACTTTGACTACATTATGTAAATGAATAGAGTGAAGACAGTACACGGAACCAATGGTCAGACAATGAAGGAACAGCTCTATTTTTTAGTCCTGTCACTTATTCCAGAAGATAATTCTTCATAGTCTCTTCCTATTGAGCAATAGGCTTGGAGTGTTTTGTTCCAATATTTTTGGCTGTTTTTATGTTTTTGTTATTGTGCAGCTGAATAATTTCCTATCAAGTTTTAGAACCATTTTAAGGATTTTGAAAGGGTAGGAAACCCAGGGAAGAATAATAAGAAGCTATTATTTTTGTATGTGACATTTTCTCCTGTTTCTAGCAGGGCTGGTTGCTAACATGAGCAGTTAAGATAGCAGATTGGAGGCTCTAACAGCTCAGGGTATAGTCTAACATCCATTATGGAAAATTAGCCTGTGCTCTTAACCACACTGTATGATGCATTTTATGATGTGAAAACAATTTAAAGAGTCATATTTAGCCAGTAAAAGTATATAACATTATTGCTAAGATTCTTAAGATAACAATAATTCAAATTCACTTATTCAATGTTTTGGGGGTACCTACTGTCAGATAGTGTCCTGAGGGTAAGCATAAAACAGTAAAAAATGATCCCTTTTCTCATGGAGTTTGAATCTAGAAAGGTGAATGAAATTGACCAAGATAAAAAAATGAGAAATAGCCCTCAAATTGGGGTGCACAAGGCTTAGATTACAGTCATTTTAGCTTGTGAATTCTTAGTCAACTCCTATAACTCAAATTCTCAGTTTTTTAATCCATAAAATTGTTGGAGTGACAAAAGGTACTCATATTCACAAAGGTAGTGATGAGATGAAGTTTTTAAAATTGTGCAATCCCTTAAGAATTTCACATATTCTATAAAAGTACTTCACTAATGGAATTAGGTATAGGCAAAAAGTGAGATAAGAAAAATAGCTAATGTAAGAAATTTTGTTGCCTGGATAATAGAAGTGACGTTAAGGTGGTACCATTCTTAGACTCACTATTGATTTTAAGGGGTATCAGATAGATGTGAGGGAATCTGCCCATCATGAATCTACCAAAGGATGTGAAAGCTCACACTTTCTTTTTAAAATTTTCCCTCATTCAAGTATTGTCACTAGAGAAATAGTAAGTTAAAAATGTATACAGAGAAGATTCTAGAAAGTAGAAAAAACTTTGAGGTGCTGATCAATATCAACCTCTCAGACAGGAGGTGGCATGTCTTTGTGTGAATGCAAACTTTACTACTGAATTGTTGTTCCTTATTAAATTATAGAGCCCCTTTCCCAACATTCTCTAGGACTCAGGCCAATAAAATTTAGTGTTGTTGTTCACCTTGGTTGAAACAGCCTTTTCCTTCTTTTGGTGTTGTTTTGGGGGCTACGGGTGGAGGTGCGAGGAGAGAAAAAGGAAATGCCAGCTTGGGAAATAACCACACATTATTAGATTAGGTAATGGGAAAATACGCAATGTTTCCAAACAACTAATGGGTGAACTCTTGGAACTCAAACTGTTTACAGAATATGAGATGCTTGTAATCGCAATTGCGTTATTTCTCAGCAGAACTTGGGAGACACAGACCTTGACAAGTGGTCCAAACAGGTTTGTGTAAACCAAAATCCTCCAAACTTAAAGCAGTGCAAGTAGGTTTTTAAAAATTAAGGAAAAATTAATAGCAATGAGAGAATAATCATATTAAGGAGCAATTATTTACTTCGGGGGCCTAGAGTTCATTCATAACAAAACCCGAAACTAGGCTGGTGATAAAATTGAGTTTTCAAAGTCTACCAGCTCATTATTCTTACTTTCTGCTGAATTATTTGTAAACGTATTTTCTTCTTATCATCTCCACAAAAGCTTTTTTTTTTTTACTGTATCCAGTTCTTCTCCGTGAAAAGAAGTGGGAGGGAAAGGATTATGGCTACTCAGTTAATGGTGGATTTTAGCTATGAGTCTTTGGGAAGACGTGGAAAAGCAACTTTGGAGTGAGACAGGATCTAAATTCTAGCCATTCTTTGTTTTAATGTTGATTTCTTTTGAGAGAGAGAGAGAGAGAGAGAGAGAGAGAGAGAGAGCGCTCGGGCGCACAAGAGAGAGGAAGGGGCAAAGAGAGAGGGAGAGAGAGAATCCCAAACAGGCTCTACCCTGACAGTGACGAGCCTAATGTAGGGCTGTAGGGCTCAAACTCACAAACCATGAGATCATGACCTGAGCTGAAATCAAAAGTTGGGTACTTAACTGACTGAACCACCCGAGCATCTCTAGCCATTCTTAATTGTATTTTCTGATTCTCAGTTCTATAAGAAAGAGATCAACCCACATATATAACACATCCAATCACAGGCTTGTCAGCCTAAAATGAAGTGATTCTGTTGAGTCCTTGATAGGAATAGGCACTAAATAAACGTTAATTTCCCCCCTTCCCCTACTCAGTTCACAACGCCTCTGACAGAAATGGCCAGAGTGAATTAATTGAAATATCTAGATTTGGTGAGGCAGATATTTAATATGAATTTAGGAATTCGTTTGTGTTAATGGTATAATGGAAGTGAAACTATTGAACCTTGTAACTCCAGTAGCAGTATTTCATGTATTTCTGCCTCAATAAATCTCTGGTTTCCTGGGGAACAGATAATAATTAAAAGACCACACAAGTGAGTCCAGGGCTCTAGAAATTTTAGAGGAAAGGAATGTGGTTCTAAGCTATTGAAGAGTCTGTCAAGAACTGGAAGCTCTAGAAAAGGATGGTTTGGGGATGGAGTGCCTGAGATGTGGGGTCACTATTTCTAGGGAGCCTGTTGAAGATTTTTAGCAAACCTATGGGTTGGGATGGTGGCGACAGTAGGAGGAAGCTTAAGGAAGAAATAACCACAGATGAGGATTTGTCAGAAACTGAAGACATTTTCGTGGGTCGCGTCTAAGGAATTTGGCTATGTTGTTGCATAGTTGGGTTCAAACTAAGCTGTTTCAGTTATAGCTGAGACCGTAGGACCGAGAGCCAGAGAGAAAATAGTTATACTTTTTCAGCAGTGACAAGAGAAAGAGAGAGAAAGGGATAGAAGAAAGGAAGGGTGGGGGGAGAGGAGACAAACAGAAGGAACAGAACTCGGGTCCATCCCTGCCTGAGGAGGCAACTAGCATGGCCCAGTGAGTGGCCTAAAGAACAGAAGGTGAAGGAAAGGCCCGCAGACGGAAAGGGAAAATTCAGAAGAGGCAGATTAATGCTTTAAATTTGTGGCAGTTAAGTAAGTAACATGAACCCCTGCACCTGTAATTTACCTAATCTGCAGGCAGTTTGTGCCCAGAGATGCCCCAACACTGTGGTAAAAATAGCTTTGCACTTAAGACTGACAGAACATTCGAGTCACTTCGGAGAACGCGGGGGAGGGGCGCGAACCACAGGGAGGAACAGGAAAGGCTTTCACAGCAAATCTGCGCAGTCTCCAGAGGACGTTAAGCGGTTCGGCTGAGGAAAGGGGCGGGGCCTGCGCTCTGGAGGACTGTGGGTTCGAGGCCTGCTTTGGGGCTGCCGTTGTACAACAGCCAAGAAACGGGTCTGAGACAAGTCAGGGAAGAACCGGAGAGGCTGCTATTCAGATCCGTTCAAAGATACAGAACCTCTGATTCCTCTTCCGTTTGGGAGCAGAACACAACTTTCCCTAAAACTTGCGTTCAGCCCTTGCACTCACTGAAAATGCTGCCGAAGGAGGCTGCTGCCCATTTCTTGTTTTCTCGTCCATCATTTCCAGAAAAAGAGACAATCAATGCTTCTCTGCCTGAGAAACACTCCTTCCTTGGTGCTTACAAAAATGAAGTTTCCTTCTTAATTTTATTCTCTCCATTATTTTTTCATTCAGATTTATGAATTTAGGAGCAAAATTCATGAACCGTTAGAATCTTCACAGGTCAAACAGTGCTTACCGGTGGCTCACCAACTGCTGTAGGTTTGCTTAGGGTGGTAACCCAGAGAGCCTGGCTTTCAGCGCTAAAACTGGGAAAAACCCATGCAAATCAGAACGTGTCGGTCACCATATGTCCCAGAAAAGTAGGATCGGTGCCTACAAATATCTATTCATAAATAAGACAACAGAGTGCAGGATAAATAGACATTTAAAAAAAAATTACAGTGATTACAAATATGAGGTTTGACTTCCGGTCCAAATTCTAGGCCCACCTCTGCCACTTGCTAATATTTGACCTTGGGCAAATTATATAACTTCTCTAAGTTTCAATGACTAGTTCATAAAGTGGAAATAATATCACCTTGTAAGGCTGTTTTAAAGATGAAAACAATGTGAATGAAACTTAATATACAGTGTCTAGCAGATAATAAAACATTACAAATCAGTATTACTTAACTTTGAAGCAAAGAAAAAATCATTGGCATACCTGTCATCTTAATAAATCACACTTTGCTTTGTTTCCTATATGTCCAAAAATTTCATAGAATGTAATATTACATAATGTAAATGTTGTACTGAGTAATTTTAGAAATATAATACAGTATCATATATATATCTTGCCTTTTTTTTTACTTAAAATAGAACATGAAATTTTTCATGACATTACAGCTACTGTTTAAAATGTCTAAGAAACATGGAGTAATTTTTCAGTGTTGCTTACGTCTTTTAAAAATGAAATGAATTGTGCTATTTAGATGATCCAAAGTATAGTAGTGTCTGGAGTTACTAGCTTGCTAAGCTAAACAGATATCTCTAGTGTAGAATAGTTAGCCAAGTATTTTGTTACTGTCCTCCAACTGGCTGGTTATGACATATTGTCCAAAATAGTTGGTACTCTAATGTCTATGTCAGAGCCTTCTGTGACAAATAGTCACCACTGTACAAACACATTTATTCCATAAAGCTTTTCTACTGGTTTAGGGAAAAAAAAAGTTGTTTAATCAGCCATACACACACATTTCACACTTTTTGAGACATGGAGACATTTTTGCCTTCGGTTAATACATGTTATTTTTTAGAATAGTGATAAAAGCACACCAAAAATTATAATATGTTTAAATTGTGTGTTATCTGTACCTTTTTAAGTACAGAAATTACATGTTCAGTGTGTCACTGGTCACGTAAAAATGATGTTAAGTTTTATCTTCCTTGATTTCATGACCTAGGCTAGCTGTTACATTTGCAAAAGACTTTGCTATGTAATTTCACAGTAAAAGTATACCCATTTCATTTAAACCATGTAAATTAATTTTTCATCTTTTGTATTTAAGTATAAACTGTCATGAGATTTAAGCTATTCAGGAATATAATATTCAAGAATTGGTACTTTTAGAGTATAGACTAAAATGTAGTTTATATTTTGTTTTGTAAAGTTGTAGGCATTATTCAACTCTGGAAAAAAAAAAAGTGGCAGGCCCTGTGTTGAAATGCTTTACATGAATGATCACATTACATCTTCACAATGTTTTACCAAGCATGGTATACAATTATCTTATTTTAAAGAGGGAGAAACTAAAGCAAAGAGAAATTAATCTACTTGCTCATGATCACATGCTTATAAACTAATCCTGGCTGGATCTTATACCAGTTGTGTAATCAAAAAAAAGTTCTTATTCTGAGCCCCATTACAGTGACCAATAAAAGAGTAGTCCTCAGTGGAAAAAAAAAATCTAGGGGCAAACTAACTTAGAGTACCTTTGAGTGTTTATTTGGCAATGCACAGGGTAACTTCCCTTTTTCTAGTAGAGTGGCCAAAAGAGGCAGGGTTGATAGCCGATGGCTGAGATTTGGACCTGTGTTCTGTCCCGTTGGGAAATAATGATGCAATTGTATTTTCCATGAACAGGCAGCCTGTCACAGAGGTCACATACCTGATGCCCAAATTAAAATGCTCTAAACCCAGTATCTATTTCACTATTTAAAAATGTACAGTAAGAAGCAAAGGGAGAAAGATATAGTAGCTTGGCTGCTTAGGAGAGGGTAAACATAGGGTGGAAAGACCATACTATCCAAGTCCTGAATTACACAGTGCTGAGCCCTGCCTTTCTCCTCCTTCAGTCCACTCACATACAGTAGTTACGAAGACTGTAATTGAGGAGAGCAAGAGAGTGCAGCAAATGGAAGTTGCCTGGAATCAATACATGGATGCTCCCTGGACCTCGTCAAAAGCTACAGCTTAACCTATAAATGACTGAGCAGCCATGGCTTGAATCAGTGTGGGCCAAACTAGATTTCACCAGTGAGTGCTCAGTGTAAGGCCTCCTGAATATGTGACGTCTTAGGCATATTTGGTTATTGATGTTTGATTGATTTAGTTATTGACTGCCCCACCATCTCTTCCTATGTTCACAAGCATAGGCTATCCCTGCTTTATCTGTGTCTATTCTGTTTTCCAAGCCATTTGCTTTTATATTTGATTTCATCCATTCTTCTTGTTCCTCCTCTTATACTCATTCTATGGCAGGGTTGAATATTCTTAAACAACAGCAAGTGTACATTATATTTCAGAATAATGTTTTACGTTCTTTCCACTAGAACTGCTGTTGCTTCATGATTTTTCATTGTTTACCTAACTTCTTTTAATTCTTTAACATGAACCTGTCTTTATAAAGGTTTCATAATATCATCTCATTCCTATTTGCCTCTGTCAATTCCTTGTTCTTTGCTTCTTTTTGGAAGTTGCTATTTTATCCATTTATGGTCCCACACCAAATCCTATATCACACGTGTGGTTGTACCTTCTGGAAAGAATCTATCACTACCATACTTATTAAATTTCTAGATCTCATATTAAGTTACTAACATTGATATGATTAACTATTTGGCAACAGTGTCAGGTTTATTTTACCACTTCAGATTCCATATTTGTTATATACTTAAAAATTTTCAGGATGATTTTCCCTTTTTAAAATACATCCTTTCAAATGTTTTTTAATTAACAGACTATTATTTTTATTTTCTTAGAACTTTTTAAGTTACCTCTATACCCAACATGGGGCTTGAACTGACAACTCCAAGGTCAACAGTCACATGCTCTGCTGACTGAGTCAGCCAGGAGCCACAATTAATAGATTTTTAGATTTACAGAAATATTAAGCAAAAAATTCAGAGAGTTCTCATAAACTCTCTTAGTTCCACCCAACAGTAAATGTTTTTTACAAAAAAAAAATCTCTTTATTCTCATTCTCTTTTTCTACCTCTTCCTTAATAAACCTTTGTTTTGCACAAAGTTTTATATTAAATTCAGAGATCTATATAATACTTGCCTTCACAGTGCTTGCTTTGGTATATTTGTTTTATTAACGTGAGTTACACTGATGTTTAAGAGATTATTTTACATAAGCCATTTATAAAGAAAGTCTTTATTAAGAAATCTTACTAATATAATGTTTTCCTAAAATAGAGAAGGAATATACTTCATATTTTCAATCGCTAATTATACTTACAGTCAGATTTAAGAGTTGGGAAAATGTTTATTTTTATTATTATTCATTTAATGAAAGAATAGAGAAAATTTGGTTTTCAGTGGGGTTGTTACTCAAAAAGGCTAAAACTTAGAATATTTTAATTCCAAATATTTTTAAACTCATTTAGAAATAAGATAGTTTGGGCTTGAAAGAGTCTTTTTCTCTCTCAAAAATAATGGGCACATTTTGGTCCAAGAATCATATCGCTGAGGGTACAATTTCTTTCTAAATTTGCTTCCAAGGAAACAGACGATCATATGCTATTGGAGATAAACAAAAGACACGTAGCATAATAAAACATTCTTTTCTGCTCAAGGCAGGCTGTGACAAGTATGACTTCCATGATGGATACTTGATAAAGTTCGATGTTCTTTCCATACAAACAAGGGCTCTATTAACATGGTTTCCTCAACTCCAGTTCTCACTTCCAAATCCTCTAGGAATTGACACCAACTGTCCATTTTGACACTGGTTCATTAATTTCCTTTCAATAGAACAATTCTCTTCTTTCAGCTGTTGGAGCAATTTAAGGTTTTACAAACTCTTCTGATACGGCTTTTTTGTGGAACATTCTTTCTGTGTCCAAAAGACAGTCTGACATCAGAGCCCGAAAGTATGTCACCGAGTCATTAGTGCAGTCTGCTACTTGTTCTATTACCCCACTCTCGCAGAGGGAAACTTTAGCTTGACCTCTGATAACAACGGAAAGAGAAAAATCAATTTGTTCTCTCTACCAAGACTTAATGTCTGACACTCAGTAACTGGTGGCGGTAAATCCGTGCCATTGCTTCCACACACCTGACCGGAGTGGATCCAACAGATCCCTAGTTATAAACTGCTTACAGAAAACCTTTTTTGTTCCCCTCTGATTGGGAGGTGTGTATGCTCACACTATGGGAGTGAGGTCATTTTCACAGCCATGACTGGGGCACTAGCAGATCCTAGGGAACAGAGAATGATTGTTGTATCTCTGTGAAATATGGTCAACCTTGCTAATTTTTATTCACGATTGAGAAACTCCAGCTCTTTGGGGGTGAAAGGGTATAAAAATGAATAATACGAGGCATGGCTGTTGAGGAGCATAACATTTGTTTTGTTGTAAAATGAAGTTGGACTGTGTACAGGGGTGTGACTTTTCCATGGCACAACAAGCTCTTCCTTTGTGTGTCAGTTTTTGTTTTAGGTTACTGAGAAACATCTCGTTAGGAAGAAAGAATGCAAGAACCTAGGGTTGCTTTGCACTCTACCGATCTATTGCGCTGCTCTCAGAAATGGTTGTCTTTGAAGTTACCAAAAGGTGGCAGTTTTTTGAGGTTGCTCTGAAAAATAATTTAAATGTAATAAGTGATTTTTGCTTGTTTTTATATTCTTTTACCATTTTATTCTGATCAGAATGATTTAGTCTTTTTAGATTTTTGTATTATGTATTATGTTAAATAATGTAATAGCATGAGGAACATGTGCTACTTTTTAAAAAAGAACTAAGTAATTTCAAGATATTAATTCTTTCATGTTCTATATATGAGTCTAAGATAGCTAGACTTCTTATGTTTCCAACTTTATTTTTGCTTCTTTGAAGGTTTGGTATTTTATATAGCTTTCTAAAACTCCCATAGCAGACTTTTTTTTCTTTAATCTTATCCATTTCAATTCACCAAAAAGCTTATTTTTTTTCTGACTTTGAAGAAAATCCCAGTCTTCTCAATGGAATAAGTTATCTTTTGAAGATTAAAGTAATGATTAAAATCAGCTTTTGGACATATGATAATACTATAATACTATTTTTGGCAGTGGTGTGTTACTTAAGAGTTTTATAAATACATTATCTTAGCAATAACCTCAGCCACAGGAAAAAATGAAGCACGATCTTATAAGATCTTATAAGATTAGTGTGAGATTTCCTTAGGGGGCAGTAAGTTAGCTCTACCTTTAGAAGTGGGCACCAAGACTTTTGTGAGGCTCTGGGGCTTTTAATAGTCTATCTATGGAAAGGGCAAATAATGGAGAGAAAGGAGGGGGGAGAGGGGGAGAAGGAGCGAGGCAGAAAAGAAAAGAGGGAGAGAAGGGAGAAAGGAAAGGTTACAAGGGGAAGAATAGGGTTGTGAGATCATCTGCATGCAGAACTGAGAAAAGACTTCTATCAAAATTGGCTCTTAAAAAATTCACGATGTTTTGAAAATTGAGGCATGTTTGGAATTATTTTATTTTTAAATTTTTATTTATTTTTTAAATGCTTAGCACTACTGGATGAACACAAAAGGCTTTAGGGTAAAGTGCATTTTTAAACGGTATGTCTCCTTGGGAATAAAATTTGGTGAAAAAGCACAGTCACAGGAAGCTCGGAAGCATTTATATTTTCTCCTGTGTTCCTGCCTCGCAGTTGATGATTGTAAGGAAATACTCACAAGGAAACTATTTGTAGTTTGTAGAATATGGATCAGCAAACTATACCCATTTTTCACAACTGTCTCTTTCCACATATCTCATATTGATTATAATATCTGCCTCTATATTATTCATAACCAAGCACTTACCACACTGCCCTATATTGCTTATTTGTTGCTGTCACCCACTCTATAGGGCAGGGACTGAGTAATCATTGGTGCTGGGAAGACTACTTGGTGAGAAACAGGTACTATGTAATCTTTGCTGAGTGAATTAACAAGAATAATAATTGTCAAAACCCTCATCATCTTTTCTGAGATTAAGTGGCATTTTCTTTATTATATATTGATTTCTATTTTTATTTTGACTTGGGATTTGTTTATTTGTGCTTTGTCCAAAATGCATGGATCTAGATCAGTGCAAGATAAAACAAACATTTGCTGTCTTTGGAAAGGGTTGTCTGCCCTTTGTTTTGGTAGAAGTTCCCAGAAACTTTATGGGACCAGACACTCCTTTACTCAAAACAACATTTTATAGCAAAATTTCTCCTTTTGTATGTGAAATTGCTAAGCCACCAGTACTAAGTGTAAGTAATTAATTGCTAAATCTGGCTGCACAACTAAATTAGAGTAGAGAATTTGAGTTTAGGCACGCATGCTATAAGAGAGTATGTGTTAATTGGCTGTTCATTTGAAAATTGGTGGCTTGCTCGTTCCTGGTCAGCCAGCTCCCAG
This sequence comes from Proteles cristata cristata, assembly GCA_017311185.1. NCBI lineage: Eukaryota > Metazoa > Chordata > Mammalia > Carnivora > Hyaenidae > Proteles > Proteles cristata. The sequence goes on along the minus strand of JAESUZ010004428.1, from coordinate 394,284 downwards.
CTACCTGGCCACCCCTGTTGTTCCTGATCGCTATGTCAACAAGGGTCACTATTTCACCCAACTGGCCCCACTACAGTGAGAGCCTCAGGGTATGCGTTTACCTTACACCCAGTCACTCCCCAGGACACTCTCTAGAAGCTGTTCTGCGTTGCCATCTATTCATTTCCTGAACCCTGCTGGTTCAGAGTTTCCTGGGTGCCTGAAGGTGGTTATAGCAATATGGAACTTGGCGTGAAGAACTGTAGTCTTAAACTCCGCTCTTTCTATCCTTTCACTTTCTTCTTCATAAAGTCTTGGCTTTATAGTAATAAAATTATGTTTTAATTTATCATTAACAATTTTGTGAAACATTTTTTAGTTCAGTAAATCCTCATTAAAAAAAGGTACCTTTAATGCTACATACTAGGTAGCCTGTTTATAAAAAGCCTTTGAAATAAAGGCAGTAGACTCTGTAAGGCACTATTGAAATAACCAGACCTCAAGGTTTATTTTAAGAAGGGGTCTTGGTATTAATTGCATCAGAATCCCTAGGGGAGCTTGTTAAAATTTGGATTCCCATGACCCACTGCCATGCAACTGAAGTAAAATATTTCTACAAATGCTAATAGAGTTGCTGATGGAATTAAATGTGTCTAGCTCAGTGGTTTTTAATTTTGGCTGCACATTAGATCATCTGGGAAGTTTGGAAAACACCAGGTGATTTTAACGCCCAGTCAAGGTTGAGAAGCCCTGAACTAACACAATGCCCAATACTTATTAGATGCTCAGTAATTGATAGATTCACTTGTTAGATAAATAAAAGCTAGTAATAATGAAAAACCCATCTCCAATTTTAATTTACTAAGTGAAAGGAAGGTCAATGAAATCTCCAATATAATTTTTTAAAAAAAATAGATCTTGGCTTTTAGTGAACATTTATATCCTCCATTATACATATAGTTAAATGTTTTTACATTAGGTAAGAATAATTTAAATTATGAAAAACATTGGTAACTTTAAATAATGCAACCCCCTTTCTTTAGTTTTAGTAAAGTCCTACTTTTAAACATGGATTCTAGAAGACAATGTCAGGAAGAATTAAAACCATACTTCAGTTACTGAAAAATCTAAATTTCCATATGGTAATAAAGAAACGATGATGAACACATATTTATTGCTTACCTACTGTGAGACATTTCAAATTATCATTTAAAATGAACATTTCTTTAGATATAACTATTTTTTCACAATATCTCTAAGAGTTAATACCACACTCAATCTTCACATTGTACATTTAAAGTGAAAACAAATGCAGTAAAAAAAAAAATGCTAGGATGAATCACCTGTCTCCATGTATTGTTTCTTGTATAAAGAATTCTTTTTTGAAATTAAATTTGAATAAACCTCTCTTAAATTGTGATTTTTTCCCTTTAAAAGTTCACACAATGGCGGCACTCTTTGTGGTATGTAATCACCTACCTTGTTATACTATTAAAACTATGAGAGGGGAGCCTAGGTGGTTCAGGTGGTTAAGCATTAGACTTTGGCTCAGGTCATGATCTCACTGTTTGTGAGTTCGGGCTCTGTGCTGATAGCTCAGAACCTGTTTAGATTCTGTGTCTCCTCTCTCTCTGTCCCTACCCTGCTTGCACTCTGTCTCTCAAAAATGAATTGGCGTTAAAAAATTTTAAAATAATAATTCAATAAACTTAGAAAAAAATCCATAATAATGGAAAACTCAGTAGGGCAGGCCAATACTCTCAATGGGCTGAATTTAGCAGATTTGTGGAAAGATTCGCTTTAGATATTTTTTGTAAATTGTATATAATTCAAGCCCAAACTTTGAAAGCGCAATAGTCATACATTAAGCCATTGCTGTAAACATCCAATTACCTTATTAAATCTTTTCAGAAAATCTTGATGCATTTTTTTTTCTTGATGGCCAGAAAAATAAAGAAATGTAAATCGCTACTCCATATTGTTAATAATAGCTACACTTAGGGGAAAAAAATAGCGATACTTAGGTACAGGAATTTTGGTTGGTACATAATTTTCAAAATCATTTTCTGTATTTTAAAAAATTCTATAATAAGTATTCTCTACTTTTGTAATGAGAAAACCAAATGAACACATTTAAGAAAATCAAATAAAACCAGAAACTTAAGCACAACTAGAACTACTAGTGAATCTGGTAAATAAGACAGAATCTTAATTTTTAGGACCAGGAAACAGGACCTGTACCACATTTGCAGCAAAGTTATACTGATGCTTACCCAGAAGTATTGAAGGAATATATCTTAAACTTCCCTGGATAAGGACTGAATTCTTTCCAGGGCTTGGGGTGAGGCTGAGCTTCTGTTTAAAACAGTTGCTGCTGATAGACAGAGGCAAGGACCATGGCTCAAGGAACCAGGCAGTTTGCTGCATGTGATAAGATTCAATTATCTGGGAAATTCAGCTGTGTGAATAAGGTCTTTCCTCATTATAACAGGTTTTGTTATATGCTACTTTAATTAAATTTTTTGGACTGGGAAGTAAAGTTACTCAAAGTGACCCAGTAGACTAAACTTCAGATTTTATTTCTGGGACATACATATATCTTTAAATTATTATAAATTGTGGAAAAAATATAAGTTTTATGTTACATTGGTATGATCCAGAGGGCATTAGAACTTGGGTGAGCACTTATCCTGAAAGAGTGACATTATTAATGGTTATTAAAAGGAAATAAAGCCATGCACATGCTAAGACTCATTTGCTCCAAAATTCATTTTGGTTTATAGTGAGGAGAGTATATTTCACATGCTTCTTTTTTCTTTTTTAAATGTTTATTTATTTATTTAGAATGAGAGAGAGAGGCCAGAGAGAGAGAGAGAGAGGGTGGGAGAGAGAGAATCCCAACCAGGCTCTGCACTGTCAGCATAGAACCAATGCAGGGCTCCATCTCATGAACCCTGAGATCATGGATATCAAGAGTCGGACATCTAGCTGGCTGAACCACCCAGGTGCCTGATTCTTTGTTTCTCTTTTTCAATTTCCCTTCATCATTTACTGAGGATCTTTTCTCCATCCTGATATTTCCTTACTGACATAGTAATACCTTATAACTTGGTCTGTGTTAGAAAAACTTGTTTTTCTTGACAAAGAAAAGTTTTCTTTGTCAAAACTGAGGTATTGCTTGTAATAAAACATTTCAGTATATTAAAGAAAAATTCTCCCATCACTCATACTAGTCAAGGAATTTTAACCTATTTCTTGGTTATTTATTCTTTCAGATGAACCTAAGCAGTTTTTACAGATTTGAAAAAATCTAATGCTATATGAAGATTTTTAAGTTGACAGGCTTCCCATACCAAAAAATTTAATCGTATTTTAGATTTCCGTTTTACAGTTTTCTTCAGAAATGCCATATAAATTTAACTTCATGGTATTTTATAATATTTTGAATATTATCAGTGAACTAATTTTTCTCATTATATCCTCTCACTTATTAACTGATTATTTATGGTTTTATCATATTTATTTTGTGGTCACCTGCATTAGCAAGTTTGTTATTATAAAAATTTTCAGTCTACTTATTTGTATCTTCTGCGTATTTTGGTATAATACTTGGTACAATATTTTTGTACCAATTAATGGCAATTTTGACTCCTACTGTTATTTTTGCTATTATTGTTTCAGTTAGAGTAACAGTATGCATTTTCAGTAACTCATTTTGATGATTTTTTTTTTGCCTCTCAAATCTAATACCCCAGTTACCTACAGCATTCATTCATTCATTCACTTACTCAATTACCACCTATTTAGAGCTCATGCTTTGTGAAGGAGAGATATAGAGATTGAGATTGAGATCAAGATAAAGATACAGATACATATGTGTATAAATGTGTATATCTATCTATCTTATCTATCTATGTATCTATGTATCTACCTATCTGTATCTATCTATCTCTATCATCTACCTATCTGTATCTATCTATCTATCTATCTATCTATCTATCTATCTATCTATCATCTATCTATCTATCTATCTATCTATCATCTATCATCTATCTACCTACCTACCTATCCCATCATCTATCTATATTTCAGTAAATAAGGGGTCATTGAAACCTGCCTGGGTCTCTCTATGTTGTGTCTGTGTCTGAGGAAACAAGTTGCCTCTAAATCCAGCTGGCATGTAGGACCCTGCTCCCTGCTGACCCACTTTTCTGCCTCTGCCTTTTCTTGGATCTGCATCGTGCCAGTTCCTGGACTCTCTTTAGCCTTGTTCCACCTGCCTGTTATGACATGCTACCTCTTTGCTAGTCCGCCCTCATGTGTCCTGCTAGCCTGGTTTGCCACCTGTTGCTCACTACTGTCCTCTCCGGACCTGGTGTCTGCCTCCACGCACATGTGCCCTGGCGGCTGGTTTCAGACCTGTCTCTGCATCTCCAGTACCAGCCTCACTGCATGGAATAGCTCTTCCAAGTTGCCTCTGAAACTGCTTCACCCTGCCTTTTTTAGTCTAGTGAATTTTGAAAAGGTCCTTAAAAACATGTTAAACCTATTCCTGACTCCTTAAAGAGTAAATACAATATAATTTAAAGAGAAAATAAATTATGTTTTCTTAAGGAGGACTTTGATTGCAATAGGTATTATTTACTGTTCTATCCAGTGGTTTTTGAAATAAGTTGTATTTCAAGTGGTCCTGAATTTTTATGTTTTGAAGGCCTATGTGCTTTTCATAGAAAGGTGTGTGTGTGCGTGTGTGCACGTGCACACTCACACAGTATTAAGGATATAAACTATTGGCCCTGATGTTTCCAAAGTGCTGTGAATGGGGAAGCCACGTTTGTTGGACTGCATATAATGTAAGGAGAAAAAAAAAAGCTGTTGATGAACTGCGTTTGAATAGTAAGTTGTCCAAATGTACAGAATGCTTTTTCATCACCTTCAGTTATTTTAAAGGCTTTTTATTTTTTGCATTCTCTCCAGATCTTGGTTTTATTCTGGATAACCCATAATCCTGAACAACGCAGTGTTGTATGCCAGTTTTCCCTGCTCTTCCCCCTTTATCTTTGATCAAGCATTGTTTGCTCCCTGATAGAAAAGATATTTTATTTTAAAAAAGTTTAATGTTTTATTTTTGAGAGAGACAGAGACAGATACAGAGAGACAGAGCATGAATGGGGGAGGGGGCAGAGAGAGATGGAGACCTAGAACATGAAGCAGCCTCCAGGCTCCGAGCTGTCAGCACAGAGCCCGATGTGGGGCTCAAACTCATGAGCTGAAGTTGGACACTTAACCCGAGCTGAATTTGGACACTTAACCGACTGAGCCACCCAGGTGCCCCAGAAAAGATATTTTAGCATGTGCATGTGGTAGGAAAATACACTGTGACATAGCCAACATTATTTTACTTCTGCTAAGGAATTTTCAACTGAACGTATTTATTTGAGTTTCTCTCACATATAAGATGTTATGGCAAATGCTGTGTGCATAAAATTATGAGAACTTAGTCCTTGTTCGACAGCACCTTATAATTTAATGAGTGGGGAAAGCCAGTGGATAAAAACTATTGAGAAAAACGCAGGAGTCAAAGCACAGTGCTGGGAATGTCGTTAGGCTTAGATCCGGGGGGAAAGAAAAGAGTAATACTATGGGAAAGGATTTTTTTAATGAATTTCATTCAATAGGCAACAAAGGCTACCGAACAGAATAGTGAAATGATCAGAGCTGAGAAATAAGGATATAAATCTGGACACAACTTGTAGAGAACTGGAAAAACAGACAATCCAATTTGGGTTGGATCAAATATATATTGGAGGAGGCAGCAAATAACAAGGAATATTGAACTAGGTTCTTGAATTCAAAGGTCAGCACTACCACTGGCTTTGTGGCATGAATAATTTGCATAAAGTGGCCTAATTTAGACAACAGCAGGAGACTTCTGTTCTTGAAGTTGATAGTAATTAGTGTTCATGTGTGTGTTCTACTTCTAAGTAGGTGAGATCAAAGGTAATATAGATAGGTAGGTAGGTAGGTAGGTAGGTAAGTAGATAGATAGATAGATGACAGATAAAACAGTCTCTAGTTAATAAATCGGGGTATGGTGGTTAATACTGCAGCCCTTGAAATCAGACTTTTGGTTTCAAGCCTAGACTCTTGTATTTACTTAATGTGTAACCTTGGCCAAATTATTTAACCTTTTTTGCTTTTGTTTTCTCATTTGTAAAACACAGTTAGTAGCACCTACTTTGAAGAATTGTCAGATTAATTCATTAGTATCTGTAAAATCCTTAGAAGAATGTCCTGCACATAATGGCTATTCATTAAAGAAAGCTGTTATTAGTTACAATAAATAAAATTGTAATAGTCCATATTATGCACTGTAGTCACATCCTAATTTTAAGTGTATTCTTTAAAACATAAATATATAAAACTTAATATAATAGTCCGGGGAGTAGGCACTAATCCTGTTAACATGCATCAACTTTATGAACATAATACCTTTAGACTTCTCAAACTCTGTGTTCTAGTATGAAAGTCCAGCAAGTGAACTTGTCGTGTCTTCCATGGCACTTCATCTGGTTATAAATACTACATGAGTAAGAACTAAGTGAATTCTGTGGAAAGCACTTGGAGCACGTCAAGTTTTATTTTTAATGGTTAAAACACCAGTTGTTAGTGCTTGGGGAATGGGATAAGTAAATAATAAAAGTACATAAATATTCCCATATTGTGCTCACTCAAGCAAGAAAGCAGGACACTTGGATAGATTTGTGAAAATGATACATAAACATTTTATATTATGTAAATAAATTATTAAAGTTTAAAATTAACTCGTATTTTTAAAAATTGTGAATTGTTTTAAACACAAAGAACTTTGGAAAATAACGTGAACTTTTTTTTACTCATTATTTAACAAATCTGTGTTGCTAAATCACCCATATATGCTCCACATTTTAAACCAAGATTTACAAACGCATTTGAAACCTTTGGAGAGCCTCCTGATTCCACAGTAATCCACCTCTGTACCTGTGTTCCTCCCATGTCAGAGGAAACCATGATTCTCATGTGAAATAACTCATAAAAGTATTTACTATTTGCTTTATTTTTTAAAAACTTTCTTTTAAAGTTTATTTATTTTGAGAGACCACTGTCAGCAGAGAGCCATTGATGGGCTCGAACTCACAAACTTTGAGATCATCACCTGAGCCAACTCAAGACTCGGATGCTTAACCGACTTAGCCATCCAGGTACCGCCTATTTTTTGCATTTTTAAGAATTTTGTAAATGCTATATTGTAACTATTTTCAGACTTTTTTGTCATTATCCTATTTTTATCAACTTTATTGGACTATAACTTACATGAAATAAAATGCACTCATATATATACAATTTTTAAAGAATTTTGACAAACGAATATACCTGTGTAAATATAACTCCATTCAAAATATAGAACATTTTCACCAATCCCCAAAAGTTTCCTTTTGCCCGCTGCAGTCAGTTCCTCACATATGACCCATCCAGATAATCACTGATTTGATTTCCATCACTATAGATTAAACTTGTTTCAGAGCCTCACAGTAAGGGATTCTGATATTATGTGCTCCTTGAATCTGTCTTCTTTCACTCAGGATAAAGTTTTTGAGGATTCTCTCTGTTCTTATGTGTATCAATAGTTCATTTCTATTTTATTACCAAGTTGTATTTCATTGTTCAAATATTCTACAACTTATTTATTCCAGTTGATGGGTGGGTATTTGGACTCTTTCCATTTTTTGGCTATGATGAAAAAAGCTGCTAAGAACATTATTAATACAATCTTTCCCCCCAAAATATATTTTAATTTCTCTTGGACAAATGACTAAGAATGGAAATGCTGGGTAAAATGGTAATGTGGTCTTATGTTTAATTTTATAAGAAACTACCAAACTATTCTCAAAAGTGACTGTACCATATACTTCCAACTGTTCCAAATCATTGCTAGGATGACTTAACATGACCTTTCATTTTAATTTTAATCATTCTATTGGTATGATTATCTCACTCTGATTTTAATTTGTGTCCTTGATGACTAATGATGTTGAACGCCTTTTATGTATTAGCCATTTGTGTGTGTGTGAATGTGTGTATGTGTGTGTGAGGGGGCAGTGTATGTGTATTATTCTGTAAATATGCATGTATTCTGGATACAAGTCTCTTATGACATATATTGTGACTATTTTCTCCCATTCTCCCAGCCTGTGGCTTGAACTTTCATTTACTTACTACAGTCTTTTGAAGAGCAGAAGGTTGTAATTTTGATGAAGAACAATATATCAATTTGCTCTTTCATATTTCATTTTTTTGTCTTCTAAGAAATCTTTGCCTCTCCTAAGGTAATGAGGATTCTCTCTTATTTTCTATAATCTTTATAATTTTAATTATTATATTTAGATCTTTATTTCATTTCAATTTAATTTTTGTACTTGCTATAGGAGTTAGAGATAAAAATTCATGTTTTACCAAATGGACAGCTAATTGTTCCAAGACTCTTTTTCCCCATTGAATTGCCTTGTCACCTTTGTTGAAAAACAATGGACCACCTGTATGTGGATTTAATTTTTGACTTTCCATTTTTTATTTTAATGCAAAATACTATATACCCATAGTGTAAATCATTAAACTGTGTTCTATTTAAAAACTTTTTTGGCTATTGTAGGTCTTTGCATCACTTCTATATAACTGCAAAATGAGTGTATCAATTTCTAGAAAAGAAAAGCCTTATGGGATTCAGATAGATATTCCATTGACTCTATAGATCACTATGAGGAGAATTGATATCTTAACAGTATTGCGTTTTTGAGTTCATGGACATGCATAAACATTTTTTTGAGTTTTCTTTAATTCTTCTCATCAATATCATTTCTCCCATAGAGATCCTGAACATACTTTGTTAAATTTATTCTTAGGCATGTTTATGGATGCTATTATTAATGGTATTTTGAATTAAAATGTCCAGTTGTCAATTGAACGTATGAAGAAATAAAATTGATCTTTGTATCTTGATCTTATATCCTGTGACCTTTTGTTTTTAATGTTTTTTTAGTTTTTTTATTTTGGGGGGGGCAGAGCATGAGAGAGGGAGGGCCACAAGAGAGGGAGACACAGGATTTGAAGCAGGCTACAGGCTCTGAGCTGTCGGCACAGAGCCTGACATGGGACTCAAACCCACAAATCATGAGATAATTGACCTGAACCAAAGTCGGACATACCAATTGAGCCACCTAGATGCCTCTATCTTGTAACCTTTTTTTAAAGTTACGTATACTTAGCAGCTTTTTGTTTTTATAGACTTTTCAAGAATTTCCTCACTCGTGATTATACCTTTTACTCACAAAGACAATTTCATTTCTTCCTTTACAAACCACATTTCTTTTTCTTGCCTTATTGAAATGGCTAGGAACACCAATACAATGTTGAACGGAAGTTGTGAGAGTGGGTATTCTGGCCTTTTTCTTGAACTAGGGTGAAGGCCTGAAATACTTCATCATTATGTATGATATTAGCTCCAGCTTTTTGTGGTTGCCCTTAATCAGGTCTAGGGGGTACTTTGAATATGTCATTGCATTATCTATTGGCGTACACTATTTCTGATAGAAGCCAGCATGCTTTCTTATATTTGAACCTCTGAATGGGTCCCTATTTTCTTTGTTGCCTTTAAAGTTCCTATCCTTATCATCAACTTTCAGTAACTTGATTATGATATGCAGCTCCCGATCTTGCTAAACATGGTCTTGGGCACAGCAGTTAAACTTTCATTATATTTATCTGTAATATAGGACTCTGCAGATCTTAAAGGATGTTTAGGGATTAGTTGGGATGATGTATATAAAAGTGTTCTAAAAAGTTTATGATTTACTAAATTGATTTTCCAATCCAAGAATACTTTCAGTGAAAATTAAAATAGTTTAAATTTGTGACTTTAGAAACACAATATTGTTAACAGAATAATGCTTTTTGTTACCTTGAATTAAGTTACAGTTATATTTTCAAATGAACTGTACTGCAGACACTGATTCAGAATATTCAGGTGAAATGTCCAAAAGCAAAATATTCTTGATTCATTTTCCAAATCACATTTTATGGTACTAGTGTACATGTCTATCTATTCATTTTAGTCAGAATTTCCTTGAGAATGCTCAAATCATTCATGAAAAAAGCAGAAGTCTATACAATTTCCATAACTTTCTCTTCAGTGTGTGCATGTGAAACATACATATGTATATGACATACAAATATGGCACTAATGTCAAAAATATGAGGCTGTCTTTAAATGAAATGCATTATCTTACTAACAAACATTGAACAAACTGACCAGTCTGGGTAAAATATTTACTCTGTACACTTCATTATACTCTTAGAAACACTTTCATATGTGCAATCCTATCTATTCCTCAGAACATCTTCATGAGCTGTTCGGTGTATGAGACCTGATTCCACATGAAAACTCCATGCACAGTAATGAAGTCTTTTAACATGAAATAGTATTTGTCCTAAAATGGCAATCTGTTTTTCCAATATTATGCCTTATATATCTTTTTTATATTTTCAGTTTTTCATATCATTTGAACATTTCAGATCATTTTGTGCTCTAGGATTCATTAAACATTTCATTTGAGTTTTCTGAAAGTTGGCCCATGAAAATGGACTTACCACAATAATGTCATGGACTTATAGGACGCATACTTTGTTGAACTTAAATTCCATTTTTAAAATCTAGTGTTTTGGTACCAGATGTGGAGAGTGAATCACCATCATTTTTTTTAATGAAGAGGGCAAGGATTAATTAGCCTTTTTCAAAAGACTTATTATACATTTCACCTATAAACTGAAAGAAGAAAATTATGTGTTTTAGAGCAGGATGAAAGTAGAGGAGATACCCACAGCTGCTCTCGTCTCTGGCAAACCATTCTGAGAGGCTCCAGTTTCATTTGGTTCAGATGAAACACATGTTGCTCATTTATTGTACATGTGCTTCAACGTATTTTGACAAATCTGATCTAAAAATGTTACAGATGTTCTTCATTATTCTAATTTGCACTTAGTAACTACCTATAAAACTTGGCTATATACTGGCCACTCACAATCTAAGTAGGAGACAATTTAGCTGTCATTAATATGTGTTTTAATTAAATTTTAGTTATAATTTTGTGATACAGTTAGATATGCACATTTAACAGGTGGTCTGTTATAATTTTTTTTTCTGTGAATGCACAGAAAGCTTTTTTAACAGGTTTCAAATAATTTCAGGTGAAGATGAAATTATTCTGATCTTAATGTTTTTTAGAAATTTGCTGTTCAAAAGGGGCACCAGGGTGACTCAGTCAGTTAAATGTCCGACTTTGGCTCAGTTCATGATCTCTCAGTTTGTGGGTTCAAGCCCCACACTGGGCTCTGTGCTGACAGCTCAGAGCCTGGAGCCTGCTTTGGATTCTGTGTCTCCGTCTCTCTCTGCCCCTCCCCCATTCACATTCTATCTCTCTCAAAAACAATTTTAAAAAACATTTAAAAAATTTGCTATTCAATGTATGGTCTGAGATCAGACAGTAGTATTATAACTTGAGTACTCACTAGAAGTGAAGAATGTCAGGTCCTACCCTAGAACTGCTGCAATAGAATCTTCATTTTAACACAATCTCCAGGTGATTTGTATACACATTGGAGTTTCATAAACACTGTTTTAGAAGAGACCTTATATTATAAATCTATTTTGTACACACACATATGCATATACACACGGGTCAAACCTGAAACAATATGCTGTACACATCTGTTTTATACAGATATTATAAAAAGTGGGCTGGCCTATAGATCAAACTTGTTTATTTTCTTATCATCTAATACAGTAAAAAGTAACCTCACCAATACTTTCCACAGGCTGTCTTCAAAAACCCATTTTCCTAAGTACTGGCTCACTACACATTTTGAGAGAAGGAGAGAGAGAGAGAGAGAGAGAGAGAGAGAGAATAGATATAAGCAGGAGAAGGCCAAGAAGAGAGAATCCCAAGCAGGCTCTATGGCACCGTAAGTGCAGAGCCCTACATGAATCTTGAGCTCGTGATCTGAGCCGAAATCAAGAGCCCCACCCTTAACCAGCTGGACCACCCAGTCCAACCAGTCAGTTAAAATATGTGTATTTTCAATGACTGACACCTGAAAGAAACAGAAGAATTTTGACTTCAACTTAAATCTGTTAGAATTCTCATCACTTCTTACTGTTGTCCGTAATTTTCTATAGAGTGAACTTGGTTGGAACAGTAGTGGATTGTATTTTTTACATTTCTTTGCCATGAAAAGACAAGAAGCAGGACTGCTTGTAAGATCAAAGAATTTAATTTCTTGGGTAATGAATTTGATTTTAAGATTTCTTGCTATCTATAGATATTGTGGGAAGTGATTAGACACTAATTCAATATAATATACTATATCACTATATTGTAGTTATATATAATATACTTCATTATATTATTTAAGGTAATTATCAATTAGATCTTAATACGTAATAAAAATAAAATTTTTACCTATAAGGACCTCTGAAATCATGCTGCAAAGGAACTCAGTTCTTTAAAATTCAATTTTATTGGCCGTCATATTTCCTATATGTATATGCCAGCAGAAATAAGGTGTAATTCTTATCATAGAAGAAATATAATAATTATACTATTTGATGATTCTTAATTGAAATCTATGACAAAATAATTTCATTATAGTTCAAAACTTTCCTAGCACATTGTCACTATCTAAAAGAAGAGAGGTTGTAATATGTTTTTAAAAATCTCTCATTTGCTACAACCTGGTTAATTTCTTTGTTTTCAGTTCCACCAAATATAATCCTCAATAATTTACTTAGGGAAATGAAATGAAGACCATTTTATATAATCTGTTCAGAAGTTTCTATTGGCACCACAGCAGCACACCATTAGTTTACAAGCTTGCCCTGTATACATCACACATTTCTGCTGAAGAAACCTTTCAAAGCTGTTAATATTCGGTTGAATATATATCTAATGGACAAATATTCTGATCCACTTAACAATGTATTTAACTATACAACATAGTGGTATAGCTTGTCCTGAAAAATGTACAAACGTAGACAGTACAAATGTACTCTATGACTTCACATGAGCAATCGCACTGTTTAATTTTTCTTTTTGTTTTTTTCAAACTACAGATCACAATGCAACTTAAATAGCCCTAAGTGTCCCCGAAGAGCTACTGTGTGTTGCATAAAGGCTAAGTAATCCCTACAGTGTCAGAGGGTTACCGTTCAGCTGTTCGAGATCATGAGATGATATCTCAGCACTCATAAAACAGAGATTCAAAACACAGGGGTGTACATGGAAGTACAGATCATTATGACAGTCCTGGAAGTTATCCACAAGAAACGTTAACACCCTGGAGGCCAAAATAACACTACTGAATCAACATTTACAACTTTTGTTCAAGGTTCAATCCACTATGCAGGGAAATTTTACATAGAAACATCATAATATTAATTTTCTATTTGGCTCATTCCGAAAATGTGGAAGACTTCAAAAATCTCTGGGATATTTTTTCTTAAACATTTTAAATGCATATTTATTCTGTACAAAACAAATAACTATCCTCAATTAGCTATTTTCTAAAACTATTCATAAAATGTCAATCCATTTAGTAAGGCACAGTAACAGAAACATTGAGATTTCTTTAAGGTTGCACATTTCAATTCAGAAGAATGAGGGGGAAATTTTGGCCCCTGGGATTTGAAAATGTCTTCAGTTGTAATCTTTGGTCTGGATATTTACATGGTGGTTTCTTCCCATTCAAGCTCAACATCACCTATAACATAAAGTAACATGTCACAAGAGAGAACTGAAGCTACGAGTGAAAAATATTTAAATGCTTCATGGCAAAAATATGAAGATAGAGAGGCTATTATCTTAACTTGGATTCGAGAGAAATAAAAAGAAATTGTTATGTGCATTAACCAGGCTATTAAAACATTTTCAACGTGTGCTTATTATGTAATGAATGCTTCTGATAAACCAGTAAACTGGCACAATTTGCCTGTTTACCTTCCATGGCATCCAAAGAGTCCATCTTCTGAAGTGCTGAATAGTTAACAAAGCAGATGGGCTGATTACTTCCCTTACTTGATAAGAGATCCAGAATGCACTGGTATAAAAAGATATACTGCGCCTAGACACCAAAGAAAGAGTGGTTACATAACAGAAAGGGAGGAGAGTTTTCTTATAAGGGGAGCTATACCATTACAGTGAAAAGTAATACTGAATTTAATACATGCTAAACAGCTAAGTGAGAAGCACAGAACTCACCATGTATATAAATGATTTTCTGCCATTTCAAACATAAGGTTTTCTAAGTTCCCATGGCTTCTTGTTTCTTTTCTTTAATACATTAAGCCCCATGCTAATATGTTTTTGCTTGCTGTGATTATAAAAAAGTGGCAAATTAGATTATTTTAATCTGTTTATGATTTCCTTTTTCATGCTAGGTCTGAATGAGTAATTTTTCTTATAAATAGTTTTCAGAATGATTAGCATGGTTGTTGGCATGCAGATGCTAAATTTGCTTTCACTGTCTGTGAGTGAGCATATCTACACACCATCAGCACATTTAAAATACATTTAACAATTCTGTTAATCACCTGACACTTGGCTTACTTAATGTCAAGTGTCAGGTCTTTATTTGTAAGTACAAGGCAGTTGATCACTGAAATATCCCAACACCCACATCCTGGACAAGGACTCCTAACGTTTCATCTGAATGTTTAGGCTAAATTCAGTACTACCTAGCTTCTTGAAGTTTTTTCAATATAATTCAGTAACCTGTTAGCATTTTTGAGTTTGGACTTTCACAAAGATACTTAAAGTCAAGTTATAGAAAATCACCCTCATTTTTACATAGGAAACAACTGATGTTAAAGGAATATAACCAAATATTTACTTTATATGTGTGTGTGTGTGTATACTTAAAATATATGTATATATACTTTATATATGTGTATATATATACTCTCTATATATGTGTATATATACTTTATATGTATATGTATACTTTATATGCATGTATAGTACATATATATATATAGTACTTTATATATGTGTATATATATATATAGTACATACATACACACAACTAATTTAAATAGAGTGTCCTCTAAAGTGACCACATTCAGAGGTTATATTCATATTTATTGCTACTGTATCTCCAAATCTTTTTGGAACTCCTCTACTGAAAGCTGTCATCAGAAATTGTTGGTCATTATGAATATCTATTTCTTCATGAATTACAAAATGTTTCCGGAAACAGAAACATCTCATCTCATCTCATCAGAATGTCAGTTCTGTGAGGGCAGAACTTCGTCACACTCACTGCTTTATTCCCATTGCCTGTAATAGTGCCTGGCATGTAGCAGTTACATAACAAATGTTTGTTGACACCATTTAATTCTCACACCTAGCCAACCTTTATCATTCAAGGAACAATTTCATTTGGGTAACATTCAGAAGTCATTTGGGTTTTGTAAGTGAGTGGACAATCAAGTTGTATAATTCAGTTTTGGTAAGAAATGAAGTTTTATTAGAAACTAGTAAAAATTCTGTTGAAATTACTAATAAATTACTTCTCAAGGTAATTTTAAAAAAGTGTTTTCAAATATACATCTCACAATGAATAGTATTATTGGCAGAAATATACAGACACAATATAATTTCTTTGAAAAGGACAATCTTTGAATTTGTGTTTAGGTGGTTTTGTTTGTTTTTTACAAAATTACATTCAAATTTGAAGCCACATTTGATATGTGAAGCTTCTGACTGTCCCAATCTCATTTTCTCCACTGGAAAGAATGACGGGTGTAAACTCTGACAGCAGGGCAGGCTGAGCTCCACGGCTGGTACTATATTTTCCAAGATCCTTCTGTCATAGTGTGTGATTGCCAAAGAGGCAGTGATGTGTTGAATTCCAGCTTCTACCAGCTTCTTAGATAATCATGGTACCTTAAGAAGTAAACTTTTCTGATGTTTGGCTTCCTCATCTGGAAGATCATAACACGTACATTGTGATATCTGAAGGACTTAATATATGTAAAATGCCTGGCAAAAAAACTACACACCAAAAATATATGAGTTTTTTTTTCTTTTACCCTAAGGCTTCACATCTGTAAATTTCCAGGAAAACCATAGCAGGGAAGGGACTTATCCAGATTAACACTTATTGGAGGTACCAAAAGTAGCTCAGAATGTTATCTTACTGCATACTCTTCTCTCAGAAAGTTCTTAGGGCTGCTATGAACTGTGTTTTGGTAGACAATGAAATAATTCCTAGTTCTCTCCTGCGTCTGGGCCACGCCCCTCTGGGGCTTTTTAGTGGCAAAATATTGCTGAGATTCCTACCTCCTCACCTCTGCCCATGGCTACTCTAGCATGTGCTGAGACAGCATTCTTCATAGAAATTAGAAACATTCTCCATTGCAACAGAAGAAAATAAGAAACCACTCTTGTGCAAGCCACTAGTGGTTTGTAAGTACTGGAGTCAAGAACTGTAGTCACTTTCTTTTTTTATCATCACAGAGAAAAGACAGTAAAGAGCATAACTTTGGGAATGAAGTGAGTTGAAAGAGAGCTTCTGAGTACTAGCTTTTCAGCAAGTAGGGGCTCTCCCCAGGAGAATTCTATCAGACATTTACTGCATGGTGGGCATTTACTGCATGTTGGTGCTTTAGGTACTTTCTCTTATATTTCATACTGACAATAAGCTTGTGAAAAGTGTAACACGGTTATTTTATGAAAGAGAAATAACTCAAAGAGGTTAATTAAACAAAGACACAGAGCCAACAATTAATTAGCTGAGCTGGAATATTAACTCAATTTTCTGACTTCAAAATTCATGCTCTTTCCATTCCCTTGCCTAACCTGAAACATAGTACTTGAGCTGGTTAAATAAGCATAATGTATGAAGCATATGGCATATATTGAGCACTAAATTGTGTGAAATTATTAACAGGCATTCTTGAACATACTCTGTACAAAGTCTGGTGCCACAAAATTTAGAGCAAGTCAAAATATTTCCAATTTTTATTATTTGACTCTAGATTCTAAAAGGAAACAATATCCCAGTTAGCCGCACTCTCTATAGTATCCAAAAGAGTCAACCAGTCTTGATCAATGTCAAGAACACTGAACGCTTGTGCACATAGGTACATCCAGGGACATGGGAGGAAAATGTTAAGTTTCTATTTATTCTTATTGTTAACAAAAATAAGAAAGAATTTGGGTTTTAGTAATGATTAATAGTTGGATTTATATTGTATCCTTTATAATTGAGGACTGCAAGATGAAAATGTGAGTTTCCTCCCTCAAAAGTTATTAAAGATTTTCAAGACAGTGATAGCAAACACTGTATCAAGTGCAGTGCCCTTTTGAGCATGGGGCCCTGTGAGATTGTGCCTGTCACACCCAGGAAGACAACCTTGGTCACAAGTCATGTTCCATTTCTGAAGTATTCCAAAGGAGTAAGTGATACTTCACTCATTTGTTCCCTTTCAGCATATAAGAGAATGCATATGGATTACATTACCTAATTTTACCTCACCATCACAAAAGTAAAGTGGCTTAAAAAGATTCCTACAAAGAGACTGTAGATTGAAGGTAGTATTTATCATGTAAGCCCAAATGAATGATGAGGAAATGGCAGGGCGGATGTTCTTTGTACCTCTAGAATAATCTTATTCTATTCGGCAAAAACAACAGTGTAATGAAATCTAATAAAAAGCTAGATCACTTTTTAAAAATTATAAATAATTTAGAATATGTATTTAAAGTTACTATTGAAATAGAATTGCCAAAAAAATAATTGCCTGTGTAAAGTATATATATTATCTTTTGAAAATACTTAATGATAATATAATAGCATCATAACGAGCAAGATTTCAAAATATTGCTTATTTGATCTTTATTTCATGTTTTTTCTTTCTCATTTTGTATATGTTTTATAATTTACGTAACTTCAATCTACATTTAAAAAATTAGTGTAGAATTATTAGAGGTGAATGTGCAAACATGTTTCCTGAAAGGGACGTATAGTCCACAAAGTTTAGATGTCTCTGGTCTAGACAGCATCTTCCTAAGAACATTAATGTTCCCCTACATGGCATTATAAGTTCTGGGGTCAGAAAAGTTTCAAGGATTTCACAATCATGTAAGTTTGGAAAATGATGCCCATTGGGGCTCTACATTTGTAATTGTAATGCAAAGTAGCAGAGGGGCTTTAAGAAATTCTAAGATCAAGTTAACTTCTTTTCAGACTTATTAAAGCCAAGATCCTATTTTTCTCACATCTTTAACAAACTATGATGCTATAGGTGTTTTCTAGTAGGTATTGTGGAAAATATGATTATGACAGATCTGTATATTTACTGTGAGAAAATTTCTACTTGAAGAACCTAGAAATATCAATCCACATATATAGATAGAAACATCTTGGGGGTGCCTGGGTGGCTCAGGCGGTTAAGTGTCCGACTTCAGCTCAGGTCATGATCTTGCAGTTTGTGGGTTCGAGCCCCATGATGGACTCTGTGCTCACAGTGCAGAGCCTGGAGCCTGCTTCAGATTCTGTGTCTCCCGTTCTCTCTGCCCCTCCCCTGCTCATACTCTGTCTCTCTCTGTTTCTTAATAACAAATAAATGTTAAAAAAAATGAAAAAAGAAAGAAACATGTGTTATCGTTAGACAGATTTGGGCTTGAATTTTGGTTCTGAAACTAATTAATAGTGTAACCTTGTTTTATCATTTGGAGTCTCCAAAGGGAACATCTGCCTCCCTATTTGTAAAGCAAAGCCAGTAATATCTAGTCTGTTGATTAGTTTTATTGGTACTGCTTCACAAATAAAGGATTAAATGAGATAATATATGTAAAGGATTTAGTATTATACTCTGTGACTTTTTTAACAAAGAAAAACCTATATTTTTTAAAAGTATTTTTGCCTTTAAACCAAAACAACAAAACAAAATACTCCCAGGTAGCTAGTTGGTAATATGCTATGACAATCATTAGTACTAATATACAACAGGGGTAAATATGGACAAATGAAATACAGAAAACCCCATAACAGTCAATATTTTAAACTTTTACCAAATATAATTTTTAGCATGTTTACAAAAGAAATAGATTTGGTTCATTTCCTAGGCTGCTCTAATTTGCCAAATGCTAAAGACAGATCAATTTTATGAATTATTTTCTATATGCTTATCAGTATAAACAAGTTAGGATGACCAGTCAGTAACAGTTCACAGCGGGGACTATGCTGTGTGAGCTGCCTTTCCCAAATTCCCTCCCCCAGGAAGTTTATAATGGAACCAAATAGAGCAGAGTGGCTGCTGGGCAAATAAGGCATTAAGTCCATGCCCAACCAGACTGCTACCGCTAAGCTCCTCCCTGGAGAAACTGTAGAGCTAACAGCACACACGGTTTTAGACATCTTACCAGGTTCTGCACCATGCACATTCTTTCACTTCTCAGTTCAGCTACTAATCCATATATATCCACAAAATCATGATCATTTATATGTTGTGTTAAGTGATCCAGGGCAATAAAAACTCCAGTTCTTCCCACTCCAGCACTGCAGGAAGAGTGACATTAGATGAATGCTGTTCAGCAATAGATTGTTCATGTTGGTAGTCATGAGGAAAATGAACTATGAGAGTAATAAATTCTAAACAGTTCCTTTTCTTATTTGGAGGTAGGTTTTCTTTGGAGTGTGTTTGGATTTGTGTTGTTACCAAGACTAGATAGATCAAGATGATTATCATTAGAACTTTATCAAATGTTTGAGGTTTTCTTCTTAAACAAGTTGAACTTTTCCTCTTCTTTCATAATGTTTTGAGGGGTCTATTTGGAGAAGTATCCAGATGATTTGTTTATTTGTTTCAAGTTTTTATTTAAATTCTAGTTAGTTAACATGTAGTGTAATAGTGGTTACAGGAGTAGAATTTAGTGAGTCAACACTTACATATTAATACCCAGTGCTCATCACAAGTGCTCTCCTCAATGCCCATCACCCATTTAGCCCACCTCCCACCCACCTCCCTCCATCAACTCGCAGTTTGTTCTTTATAGTTATGAGTCTCTTATGGTTTGCCTTTCTCTCTATTTTCCCTTCCCTTATGTTCATCTGTTTTGTTTCTTAAGTTCCATATATGAATGAAGTCATATGGTATTTGTCTTTCTCTGAATTACTCTTTTCACTTAGCATAATATACTCTAGCTCCATCCACATCATTGCAAATGGCAAGATTTCATTCCGTTTTGATGGCTGAGTAATATTTATATATATATAAAATTAAAAAGATTTAAAAAAATTGTTGAACATTCTTAACACCAAAAATTTTGTATTGAACATATTTTTGGTTACCAATAGAACTACTGAATATTAAAAATGCCAACTGTTTAGCCCTATAGCATTTCCTCTTCATCTTACTGGCAGTCTCTCATGTGTTCTTTTCACTTTCTTTTCTTACAGTTTTTTTTTTACTTCCTATAGATAATAATATTGAAAATCTATTTCCTTTTAAGAAATCAGTTTCATACTCAGGGACAAGTATGCGCTCCACAGAAACTATGAATTGATAAACTTGACAAGATTTATGCAGAAATCCCCATTAGAAGGAAAGGACTCATAGTTATTTAAATGGTTAACACAGGAAGTAAATATAAAAAAGGAGAAAAAAGGCACATGGAAGGTCACCTAATCTTATAAATGTTACTTTGAGCAACATAAGATTGCCATTTTTGTAGGTAAGAAATAGTTGAATCTTAGCAATTTCCCATGATTCAGCCACATAAGAAATAAGGAGCATTACAACATATGTCCAATTATGGTAACACATATACACATGCCTGAACAGAGTAACCAGTTATTACATTATTCAATATACTTTGAGTGTCAGACCCTGTCCAGGCATCTGAGGTACAGCTGTGAACAACAGTACAAAGTCCCTGCACTTAAGGAGCTTATTCTCTAGAGGACACAGAAGTGCAGGACACAAATACTGCCTAGAACGTGGCTGGCCTTAATAAGCGCTATGGAGAAGGAGAAATCAGGTTAAGGAGAAAGCATCTCTGATTATGTAATGTTAGAAAAGAAACACACATGAGGGAGCACATAGTGGGAGAGCCGCCCTGCAGCCGGAAGGTGGGGGGAGATGTGACTGGAGCCTGTCCTGCATGGTCAAAGAAGGGCAAGGAGGCCAGGGCCGGGAGAGTGCAGTGGTGAGGGGAGCGGGTGAAGCATCAGAGTGTCTGCTGCAGGGCCGCAGGTGGAACGCGGGAGGAAGGGCAGAGGCAGGGATGACTCCAGGGTTCTGGCTCCGTGGAGAGTGGACTTGCCGTTTACCAAGGCGGGGGCTGAGAAGGAAGAGTGAGTTTCGAGATTGAGTCAAATATTCTGTTTTGGACACATCAAATTTTCAGTTTTGTGGTCATTCAGGCTGTCACATTAAATTGGCAGTTAAATTACATCTAAGTTGAGGTGAGAAGTTGGGGTTAGAGATAAAAATTTAGTAGACAGTTTTAAATGACACCAAAGAGAATTATTAATTTGAGCATACTTTTTTCTGATCTCTTCTATCCATTTCTATTACAAAAGGAGAGTCTCTCTCTCTCTCTCTCCCCGTCTCTCCCTCTCTCTTCCTATTGAAGTATATATACTTGACACATAATGTGGCATTAGTTTCAGGTATACAACATAGTGATTTGAGAAGTCTATAGATTATGCTATGTTCGCCACAGTGTAGCTACTATCTGTTCTCTACTCTTTTTGAGGCTACAAGGGATTAGGTACTTTTCTTTTTTTAAAATTTTTTTCAATTTTTTTATTTCTAGGAGAGAGAAAGAGTGAGCAGGGGAGGGTCAGAGAGAGAGGGAGTCACAGACTGAAACAGGCTCCAGGCTCTGAGCTGGCAGTCAGCACAGAGCCCGATGCGGGGCTCGAACCCACGAACCGCGAGATCATGACCTAAGCGAAAGTCGGACGCTTAACCGACTAAGCCACCCAGGCGCCCCGGTACTTTTCTTTTCTAATGGATGTTAGTGTCAGTGTCAATATATGTACAAGACACAGAGAAACTAAAGGCAGCTACTGTCCATCAAAAATTTTAATCATCTATGGCCCAGCTTAAAAGGAATCATTGACTTTAAAAGCAAGCTGTTAATCTATTTATATCATACACTATTCTGATGAAAATGTTATGTATAAGGAAGGGAAATGGAATTAAGACAGTAAAATGAGGTTTTTAGTTTTTGTTCTATATGCTTTTTTTCTATATGCTTTTTTAAATCTAAATATTATTTAGATATTTTATAATTAGCAATCATTTGTGTGTTACCTTTATAATTTAAAAATGTAAAATATTCCTAGAAAATGTATAACCATTTAAATTACATAATTAAAACTTTTTCCTCTAAATAAAAGTAAAAATCTTGGATGGATTAATATTTTCTTACATCTTTAACCACACTGATTATAGCATACACCATTAGAAAAAATATCAATTAGTTACTGGAATTATTATAATTGATAATTTATTCAGTATTAGTGTGACTAACTACTGTTAACCTAAATATTTTATTGCAGTAGAAGATACATAACATACAATGTACCATTTCAACCATATTTAAGTACATAACTCAGTTGGCACGAAGCACATTCACAATGTTGTGCCACCATCACCATTACCCATTTCCAGGAATTTTTCATCTTCCCAAGCAGGAGTTCGCAGTTAACAACCAATTAAACAACGTACTTATTAAACAATAATTCCCCATCTCTCTCTCCCTTGAGTCCCTGGTAACCACAATTCTACTTTCTGTCTCTATGAATTTACCTATTCTAGGTATCTCATTTAAGTGAAATCATAAAATAGTGTATTAATATTCACTTTTCTCTAATTTACAAACCAATTGTTGAAGAGACGGAAGTTGAGACTTATTTAGATCTAACCATGTTAGAAAACACAGAGTAAATTAACCTGTCCAGAAAAGCTCTGAATTCCAAACAGCCTTAAATTTTATTTCTGAGTATTAAATACCAATGAAAATGAGGAGAAAAGTTTCACCTTACAGGTATATTCTCTTAACCGAGTTCAAGAAGCTAGTCAAGGAAGACATGTGAGTAACTAAAGTTTGTAAAAATTTGTTACCATACTTGGAGTGATCATTTAATTTAATCTTTATTTTAAAGTTCATTTTCTTCTGTTTTTTTGCAACTCAAATCTAAGATTTTGTTTTACAAAAATATTAAATTATAATAGACTAATGCCAATTGAAATAATAGAGGATCAGGGGTGCCTGGGTGGCTCAGGTCATGATCTCACGGTTTGTGGGCTGGAGCCCCACATCAGGTTCTGTGCAGGCAGCTCAGAGCCTGGAGCCTGCTTCAGATTCTGTGTCTCCCTCTCTCTGCCCCTCCCCCGCTCATGCTCTGTCTCTCTCTGTTACATAAATAAATAAAAACTATAAAAAATTATAAAAAAAGAAATAATAAAGGATCAGATGCTTATTTGTAAAATTCTTAAAATCCTACACACACACACACACACACACACACACACACACACACACACACACACCACACCACACCACACCACACCATACATACACATACATCCACACATCAGTGAGGGGCTACGATTAAAAACAATTTAAAGACTTTCCTTTGAGAGGCATAATCTAGTCAAGAGTTCAGGAAAATTCCCTTATCAATGGTGTCATGATAATAAAGACACACTGAGTTTAAATGCCATTTCTAGTGTTTCAGATAAGGTTCTGAAAATGTCTTCCTTACCTGCAGTGAACAATCATAGGTGTGGTGTCATGCGCTCTGCTTGCTCGAACCAACTTTACAAAGTGAATTAGAGGTGCACTGTTTTCAGGGACTCCATGCTCAGGCCAAGCAGTAAAGTTGCACTGTCGTACAGTCATGCAATCTCCATGCTAGGCAACATGACAGATTAAAGAAGCGTGATACAATTATTAAAGTTCTACAATGAAGGTTTAAGGCAGCTGAAGACCTTTTGAAGTCTTTTAAAAATGGCTATTTACCAAACAGAAGAAACTATGTTTTCATGATTTCCTGTAAGACAGGTGCTCTATTATTGTTACAATAAAGCAAATTGCCTTTCAGCATAAATGGAAGCAATACAAACAGATGATAATATAGTGTTTATATTCAAACGTAGTGTAACATTTCGTAGGGCAAGAATAATAGATTTTAAAACAATTTTGTTCCAGAACTTAAACACATTCAACAGTTATTCAAAACACAGGTAATGAGTGTCTGATAATGTCAGAAAATATAAAGGTCCTTTGTATCATTTTCTGTGTGTATAGGCATTTATACAAACTGATAAGTGGGATCCCATACTACACCTTATGTATTGGTTCTGGAGTAAATAAAAATCAAATTATTAAGATAAAGAAAGAGATGACTGATTAGGGAAATTCCTGTTTAAATCAAATATTATAGTTTTTTCATCAAACCTCTTAATCTAGTTATTTCCTTCTTTTTTTCCCTACCTAACAATTTGATGATAATTGGTTAATGTAAACCTTAACCATGAGATTTAGAATTAAACAATGTAACACATATATTGAGGTCAGTTACCAACTAAAGACTTTGGTTCAGAAAATATTAGGAAGGCACTGTTGAATGCAGAGGTGTTGCTGCAAGGGACAATTCTGGAAATTAATTTGAGCTTTAGACATTAAGAGATTCCTATTGAATATTGTGTTCCCCTCCATTGCCTTTTTTTACCCTTTCAATTTTCAGATCCCTGATGGTCCAATCTATTTGAACATCCTCCATTAGCTTTGTAATCACTATATCTCCAAAGACGGTAACTGGTTTGTTGTCCTCTGGCCAATACTGATGGCATCTGATCTGTGTTCAGAGAAGATCACCAGTCAAGAACCACTCTTATATTAGAATATAAATCACAGTTATTGCTACTAAGTTAAAACTGCCTTATAGATAGATGTCCAAGTTATTAATGACTCATAGTATAAGCCGAAATTGTCACACACATATTAAGACAATTGGAAAATGACCTCTTGTGAAAGATTTTTAAATAACTTACCCGTCCTTTTTCAAAACACTGTGTTAGCATTACCAATGTTTTCGCTCTGGTTTCCCACACCATTCTCCAAAAATCCCCAACTGTTCCTGGTAATGGACCTTGAGTGGCAATAAATTCATTTGGACATAGGTAGCCCTAAAAGGATACAATTACAACATTAAATCATTCAATCTATCTGTCTATCTATCTGAACAATATATAAAAATATACTAGTTGTAAAATATAAAATAGAATGTAGAATTCACCCGGAAACTATCTAGAATGAAGTACCATTAATATTTTGTTCAGTTTCTTTACGGTATTAAAAGATGTACATTCTTCCACTGAGGTAATATTTATGAGTTTCTACTGTGTGTGAGGCACTGTTCTAGGAATTGGGGATTCATCCCCTGACAAAAGACACTAGCATTCTTCTTCTCATTTATCCTATATTTTAGTTAGGGGGAGATAGACATTAAGTCTATTAAAAAGTCCATTAAATAATCAAATTATGTAGAATTTGAAGTGGTAAGTGTTGTGAAAGAGGTTTTCAGAAAATAGGGTGTTCAGAAAAGACTCATGGGCAATATCTTAGGGACAATTTGAAGAAGGAAGGGAGTAAGGTCTGCAGGATTTGGGGGAAAGTGTTCCAGGTAGAAAGTCAAGTGTAACAGCATTAAAGGAAAAAAATGTGTCTAGAATTTAACAGCTGGAGTGGAGTAAATGAGGGAGGCCGGTTGTAGAAAACGCCATGAGAAAGAACAGGGGAGGGAGGAGAGGGGTGCTTTATGTCCTAGTAGATAATTATAAGACTGGTTTCTATTCTGGATGATACAGAAAGCTGTTGAAAGACTTTGAACATCCAGTGTTTAAACCATACACTCTACATGGTTTAGCAGTTTTACTCTGGCTTTTGTAAGAAGAAGCCTATAGGGGTTAAAAAGCGAAAGGAGGGGGTGCCTTGGTGGCTCAGTCAGTTAAACAAGTCTGATTCTTGATTTCAGCTCAGGTCATGATCTCATAGTTTGTGGGACTGAGCTCCACACTGGGCTCCGTGCTGACAGCGCAGAGCCTCCTTGGGATTCTCTCTCTCTCTGCATTCCCCCGCTCATGCCCTTGCTCACTCTCTTTCCCAATAAATAAATAAACTTTTTTTTTTTTAAAGTGAAAGAAGGAGAGTGGTTAGAAGGGTATTGCAACAATCCCACCACTGGGGTAGTTTGGCTGACAGCAGTGGGAATGGTGAGAAGTGATAAGATATGGATATATTTAGAAGACAGAGTCAAAGGAATTTGCTGATGGACTGGTTATTTGGTATAAGAAAATTAGAAGACTCAATAAAAAATCAGAGAAAGATGGGGAAGAATTCAGTATGTGCAGATTTGAAGGGAAAATTAGGAATTTATTATTGACATATTAAACTTGAAATCCTTGTTAGACATTTAAGTGGCAATATCACGAAGGCAATTGGGTATATGAGTCTAGAATTCAGGAAGACATCCAAATGGGATGCACACATTTGAAAGTAATCATTGCCTAGATTTCAGTTAAAACACAAGAATGGGTGAAATGATAAGGAAGTGAATTTAGAAAGAAATCATAAATTTAAGGATTGGGTTCTAGATAATTCCAGTGTTTGGTGGTGAAGGAGATAACAGAGAATCAATGAGACTGAGAGGAAGGAGTCAAAGGTGTAGATGGAAAATGGAGAAATTGATGTCCTGGGTACCCAATGAAGAAAGTATTTCAAGGATGAGGACAATTAATGGTAATCATTCAATTTATAAAACATTTTTTTCCTCAGTCATTTGCATTTTCATTTTTTCAAGGACCACTTTTTGGTACTAGAGTATTCTATCAAAGTAGGGACAAATCTGTTTCTGATGTTACTATAGTTCATTTTCATCATGGCTTTTAATTTTTAATTTCTAATTATAGTAAAAATCTATTCTTAAGTTAAAGTAATTTCAGGCATCTCAAGTTGACAGTAGAGATAATTGTGAGGCCTTGGTGCCTTTCTTGTGTCCTGTTGCATAATGTTATTATTGTTTGCTCTCTTGAAATTATTTCCAAACTCATTTGTAAAGTTAGTGACTGTTTACAGGGATACCATATCTTTTTTCCTCCCTACCTCTCTCCCACAGTCCATCCAGTGTCAAAATGTTCCAAGCTCTCCATGACTCCTAGCCTCAAGAGCACCATTCCCAAGAACAGCGAAGGGCAGAGGGATAAACACATATTAATCTCGTTACAGACCCTGGCCTGGAGTTTCCCAATCTTAAAGTATTTCCCTCAGACCACCTTCTGGTCCTCCCTTTTCCTTTCCCCAGACTTCATTTCCCACTTTTCCATTTGATGACTAGTTAGTTGTCTTACTTAACTTCCTTTATAGTTCTCTTCTCTTTTCCTCTAGCTCTCAGAGAGAGAAATAGGAATCCAGAATCCATTTGTAGATGGCTCTTGTCTTTTGCTTCTGGAAAAAGTATTCATGACTTTCAGATGGAGATACCATGGAACAAAATTGGGGTGTGGGGGGAAATAGAAGCATCAGATGTTTCTTTCTGAGAAGTCTTCGCTTTCTGAGGGAAGACTGCCCGACTTTGGGGATGGTGAAGTAAGGGCCACTATGGTTTAATGGCTTTTCTATTTCCATCTCTTCCTGGCATTTCAAGCAAAGATTTACCCGAAAGCTAAGAGTAACAATATACTTCCTACCCTAATCCTGAAATCTTCCTTAATGTAGAGTGCTTTCCATCAGGGCCTGCTTACCATGCAGCTCAGTAATGATTTTGAATATCATTACATGTGAGTCATAGTGACTTTGTTGTAAGATTTATTATATTATAACATCACTTGATTATAGCAGGATATATATATTCAGAATTCTTGGTTTATTGCTCACCCTGTATCATCATCTTCTTACGACTGTTTCCTGACAACTGACAACCTATAATATTTAGAAGGGACACTGGAGGTTCATGAATATTCCTTTGTTTATGTAATCTGTGTGGTTTAGTTACACCTACTAAAACTGTCAGTTTCCTTTGTAATTGTATTCATACCCTATACTGTCACCTTATATCTGGTTGAACATTACAGGATGCGAGCTATTCTTTTGTGCCTACTTATTGGGGAATAAAAATGGCACAAATCAATACATCACTGAGACAATTATTTGCCTTTGTCCTGTTCTATAAGTATCACAAAACACATGATCATTAGCACAACGATTAAATTTAAATGCATATATGTATCATTCTGTAAATCAAAGTAAAACTTCAACATGCTATAGAGTTTAGGCTATAATGAAAATTAATAACCACAAGATTTCACCAACATCTTTAGGCAAAGAATTACATTTTCAAGGGAATTAATAATTTCCTAAGAGACTAAAATATTGTTACCACAACAGAAAATGTATGTGGTTTTTCAAAATGGATTTAAAGTTCTTGCAGACAAATGGGTTTGATTTAAAGCTTTTGCATAAAAATTCAAAAGATGCTTTAACTTCTCTGAACCCTCCCTCACTTCTCTATTAAGAAATCTTCAATTCTCCCATTATTTATTCTTTTCACAATAGGACCCAATACATGGTTGTAATTATGGACTCATAATTAATCAATATAGAATTTAGAGTGAATTTTTCCCCCTTATTGGAAGTTTCAAGGCAGGATGGAGCATCAAATAAGCAGTGTTCCAGTGAGACCAAAGGGAATGGCAGGCCTGGGTGAGAAGACCTATGAGCAAGAAAAGAATAAAAGACTATGGGCAGCAAAAACCAAACAACCCAGTTAATAAATGGGCAGAAGATATGAGCAGACACTTTTCCAAAGAAGACATCCAGATGGCTAACAGACACATGTAAAGATGCTCAAAATCACTCATCAGCAGGGAATACAAATTAAAACCACAATAAGATACCACCTCATACCTGTCAGAATTAACAACAAAAGAAACAACAGATGTTGGCGATGATGCGGAGGAAGGGGAACCCTCTTGCTCTGTAGGTGGGAATGCAAACTGGGGCAGCCACTCTGGAGAATAGTATGGAGTTCCCTCGAGAAACTAAAAATAGAACTACTCTATGATCCAGCAATTGCACTACTAGGTATTTACCCAAAGGATTCACAAAT
Organism: Proteles cristata cristata; assembly: GCA_017311185.1. Classification (NCBI taxonomy): domain Eukaryota; kingdom Metazoa; phylum Chordata; class Mammalia; order Carnivora; family Hyaenidae; genus Proteles; species Proteles cristata. The sequence goes on along the minus strand of JAESUZ010004428.1, from coordinate 365,031 downwards.
ACAGATTAGAAAGGGTATACCATATACACATGCACTCCAATGTTTATAGCAGCATTATCAACAATAGTCAAAGAATGGAGAGAGCCCAGTGTCCATCACTTGCTGAATAAAGAAGATGTGGTGTATACATACAATGGAATATTACTCAGCCATCAAAAAGAATGAGATCCTGCCATTTGCAACTATGTAGCTGGAGCTAGAGTGTTTTATGTGAAGAGAATAAGGTCAGTCAGAAATGACAAGTACCATTAATTTCATTCATATGTGGAATTTAGGAAACAAAAAAAGATGAACATATGGAAAGAAGGGTGGAGAGAAGGAAGGGAAGTAAACCACAAGAGACTCTTAACAACAGAGAACAAACTTACATTTGATGGAGGGAGGTGGGTGCGAAATGGGCTAAATGGGTGATGGGTACTAACTAGGGCACTTGTGCTGGGCACAAGTTATATGTAAGGGATGAATCACCAAATTCTACTTCTGAAGCCAATATTACACTGCATGTTAACTTAAGTATTAAAAATAATTAAAACCAAAATAAAATAATTAAGTTAGAGACATTAAAAAATGAAAAAAAAAAAAAGACTAAGGGCAGTAGAGGAAATCCTCAAGTGATTGTAGGGTCACCATGATAAGGATGGTTAACTTTGCTGTATGTTAGAATTAAAGGCAGTGGGTGAAAATATAAGGAAGCATATCTTGTTTTTAAAAAACAACTGTATAGTGGAGCTGTTCAGAAAGAGAATCATCTGCCTTAGGAGGAAGTAGGTGAATCAATGCCGAGAGAAGCTAACATCTAATTATCAGGATTTTTAAAGAAACAGTTCCAAGGTGAATGGTTGACTTAAACAAGAACACAGGCTGTTCCTAACTCTGAGATTTCGTGATTGTGCCAATCCAAGTGGAGGTCTTGGGTGCATTTAAAGGTTCTGTATACCAATGATAGGGAAGAGCACTGAGGGGGAAAAGAACCGTGGAGAAGGAGAGGGAGCCCTGAAAACACTTTGGTTTTATTTAATTTATAATCCAGTGAAGCAAGCTTTTATTATCTATGATGTGCCAGATAGTTCATTAGGCATGCTACAGTTCATCTCATGTTGGTTTATTTGTGTTCTTTTTAATTTTAATTTTATTTGTATGTTTATTTTAGAGAGAGAGAATGCAAACAAGGGAGGGGCAGAGAAAGAGGGAGATACAGAATCCAAAGCAGTTTCCAAGCTCTGAGCTGTCAGCACAGAGCCCGATGTGGGGCTGGAACCCACAACCTGTGAGATCATGACCTAAGCTGAAGTTGGATGCTTAACCAACCGAGCCACCCAGGCACCCCATCTTTTTTTTTTTTTTAATACTTATTTATTTTTGGGAGAGAGAAAGCAAGTGAAGGAGGGGCAGAGAGAGGGAGAATGAGAGAATCCCAAGAAGGCCTCGCACTGTCAGTGCAGACCCTGACACAGGGCTTGAACCCATGAACCATGAGATCATGGCCTGAGCTGAAATCAAGAGTTGGAAGCTTAACTGACTGAGCCACCCTGGCCTCCCTCATTTATGTTCTTTGAGCAGGTACAATGGAATGCACATTCTCTAGGTAGCTGAGGGTAAAGTGTAGCACATGACATCATAGTCCCATTGAAGGACTGAAAATCTAGATGGGAAGAAATACATACCAATTTTATATTGTATGGACATAACTATCTTTTTGACTAATTTTTTCTTTGTAAGGGAGATGGACAGACCTTGTTATACACAAAGAATATTCTGACAAACATAAAATAGTGGAAAGACCTGTGTTACCAACATGACTGTTGGTAAACTGCAATCTCTATTAGAAGCCCCCATTTCCCCATCTGTAAAATGGAGGTACCTTGTGTTGTTTTGAGGAACTGGCACATTAATATCCACAGAGCTTATAATTAATTTAAAATAGTTGGAAGAGTAATATAATTGAAGTATTTATGTTTTATAAGAATATAAAACAAAAAATGGCAACTTACGGAAACATAGCTGGCATTAATATAATCTGATCCTGGAATGCTAGCATCAGCTATCAGCTTCACTCTGTTATTATTATCTAAAGGAAAATATAAGACATTAATGCTAACTCATTTTTAAAACTTCCACTACTTTCTCTACTATAAAAGTAATACAAAGAAATTCATGACCATATCATTGAACATTACAAATGGTCATAAAATTAAAGTAGACATTCTTTCTTATCTCACATTTCCACTGCCTGGAGACAATGACTATTAATATGTTCTTGTATATATTTCCAGAATCTTCTATACATATTCATAAAAAATTAACCACACATGGAATGATATACACTCTTTTCTGCATTTTTTCATATGCTTATGTATGACTTTCCATATCATCATTAAGAAAAATGTCTAGCTCATTATTTTAAACATGTGGCATTTCACTGATTGAATATATTTATTTAACTCATATGGTGATTTAAATTCATCTCATTTTGTTTTGTACAATGCTGAATAAATATAGTTATTTGCAATGTATTTGCAGAATACATTACCAGCAGAATTCCCAAATCCTATCATGCATTTCAAATTTTGAAAGATATTGCCAAATTGTTCCCTAATTATATAAATTTATACTCCAAACAAAAGTGTTTGAACAATTGCTTCCTCTTATTTTCACTACCACAAGATATTTCTAAACATTTTCATTTATGATATTTTGATAGATACAGCTAATATCTCATAATATTTATTTTTATTTCCTTACATGTGAATGGAATTGATTTGAGCTTATTTGTTTGTGTATTGGCCCTTTTAAACATCTTTTTTTATTAACTGCCTTTTCATATTAAACTATTTTTCTATAAAAAATATTTTATAACAAAAATATATTTACATGTATTGGAATTTTCTTTTCATTTATTTTACTCTATCGATCAAAGTAGCTGCTAGCTATTTTGCCATATATAAAATTTACATGTTTTTATAATCAAATTTCTAATTATTTTTCCTCATGGAATTATGGTTTCTTGTGTCACTCATACAAAAGTGTCTGTCACATCAATGTTTTAATTTTTACAAATTCATTCATAGTTTCCTCTAGAACTTTAATGGGTTTTTCCACTTTTGTTTTAACTATTTCAATCTTTGATCCATTGGAATTTATTATTATTTTTTATGGAATGAGCTAAAATCTAGCTTTTTTGTTTGTTTCTTTGTTGCCATGTGGAACAGCAGTCTCAATTTGTTAACATTCCATCATTCCCCCTTACTCAAAATACTACTCTTATTATACACTAGGCTATTTATGCATTTATAGATGCTTAAATGGATATGCATTTAAGCCTATTTCTGGACGATTTATTCCTTTCCATTAAGTTTTCTGCCTATTCTTTCTTTAATACCAAATCTTTAATGATTCTTCTTCTTTTTTTTTAATAGTTTTTTGTCAAGGTGGTTTCCATATAACACCCAGTGCTCATCCCCACAAGAGCCCTCCTCCATGCCCTAAGAGCTGGTAAAACCAATACTCCCTAACCATTATTTTTTTCCAAAAAAGGGGTTCAAAATTATTTTTATGAGGATATTTAGCAAGTTGATATTATAATCAGAATGTCCAGTGCTAATTTTAACTAGTCCTAAAAATGATATAAAATACCTATCACTACATAATTATTTTGAAGTTTTTTTTTTCTAATTTCATTAGGAAGACACTTGGTAGTGGAGGAAAAATCAGTAAATGGCTTTGGGTTTGAATTCCAGATGAGTCATCTGTTATCTACCATATGAAGGGACTTGGGAGAATTCCTTAACTTCTCTTTTCCTTCATTACCTAACCTATAATATATAGTTATAATATTTCTTTTGTAAAATCTTCCTGAGGAAAACTTAGGTGAAAGCTTATGGAACTTATAAAGCTGAGTAGAACTTGATACATGTTCTCATGTTCGTAAAACTTAAACACATGTTACTTGTTAAGTGACTATTCTGTATTGTTGGAGTTAAAATGATCTGCCTAATATGTTTACAGATGGGGAATGTTTAAGCAAATTTATGCAAATGATTTATGCTCCAAAGACTTTGAATTTGGTGTGATCTAACCATTTTAATGACATTGAGGCTAGTTCTGTAACTTAGGAAGGGAAGCCATCAGGTTTCTATTCATTTGATATGCCTGCTTATAACTATCTGAGTCAACAGCAAGCTAAACTTTTCTTCGTGGTGTTGGAACATTTCTGAAGGTCATAGTGTCCTGTCAAACAGAGATTTGGAAATCTCTTCTGCAAGCATTTGCTGCTAATTCTAGTACCTTAAAGCCCTGTAAGCTAATATCTTCTATAATGTACTGTGATATTTGAAATCCTACTTCCTACATTACTAAGGGAAACAATGCACTTCACTAAGCTGGCTCACACTAAAATTCAGAGTCTATTAAAATGAATTCATTCTCTATGGGAGAAAAAAATGTTTCTTCAGCTTAATGGCTTCTCTGCAAGCACAGTGGGAGAATATATTTAGTTTAAACATCTCATTTGCTTGTACTCTGTGTGTGTGTGGCAGGGGTACACGGGCCCATAGAGATGGCTGTGAGTTTATAGCTCACCTTCTAACCCAGGTTAGGGAAGTAGACTTGTTATGTCCAGACTATAGATCCTAAGGTCCTGTTACTAAAGCTTATTCATCAAGAAAGCTGGCAGCTTTTAAAAATAAACTATCTATTGATTACCAACAATCACAAGCACTAACATTGAGAGTGTGTTCCAGTACTGGGCAGAGTGAGTTACATAATTATTTCATCTAATCCTCACAATAAGCTCGTGAGGTGGACGCCACCGAATGGTATGTACAGTCACAAAGGCAGTTAATAGGTACACAGGATCGCAGCCCAGGAAGTTTTATTAAAGCCACACACTCTTAGCAGTTTTACTATACAGTAGGCAGTATGTATTCATTGAATTAATAAATTATTTTAGTAAGAGTTTTGAAGAATAGAGAAATATACCTAATAAAATTATTTCTTATAGGACCTCCAATTCTCTAAGAGGATAGTTAAGAAAAAGTTTTCCCTTATAAATCTATTAAAGGATATTGAATGTGGATGTAATACACTATCTGAAAAATTACCATAAATTTTCTGGACTGAAATCAAGAAGAAAGCAGAAAATAATTTGACATTGTCCATTTGACTCTAGTAAAGGTGAAACATGCATGAAATGCTAATTATAATATTCCAAACATCCTTGATGTATAATATAATTCCACCATTAACAATTATTTTTTTTGTTTTAGCCTCAGATTTGAAGAAATGGGCAGTCACGTTCCTCAAATCTTCTCGTTTTAAGGTTGTTTATTTACATCCATTGACCACTCTTATTCACTTCTTGTCCTAAAAGTAATAAAGCTAGGTGGTCTGAATTTTCTCATAGCCATAAAGTGAATCCTGATAATAATGCACTGGGATGTTAATAATAAAAGATTGAAATGTCACATTTAAAAAATATCTTGCTAATAGCTCAAATTTCTACATATTTTAAATTAGGTACTCTTTGATCTTTGAAAATAAGTTGCCATATTTGGTTGCTTATTTTATATGTACAGATATAAGTCACTTTGACCAAATATATGAATGTAAATAGATACTAAATATTTCATGGTAACTGTCTTTCAATCAGATTATAGTTTTTTTTTGTTTTTTGTTTTTTTTTTTTACCACAGAAGAGGGTCAAATAAGCATGAAGCAAACAAGTATGGAAGAAATTTCGGTAGAGACAAATATAAAAACATGAGAAATTCCCTGTCTCTTAAACTTATAATGCATCTGACCCAGGTGAACCTTCTGGAAGGAAAAACAAAAGGATCTGTTGAGAAACATCACAAAATTTAGAGGTTCCTTAATTCCTAAAATTCCTACATTTGTGTCTACTAGCATTCCTTAATTCCTACAATTGTGTCTGATTTGTCAACTTGCTCCTAAAGTCATTTACTTATGATTTGTTTTGTTCCAGAAAGGATTTTGTGTGATTAAAGCTATTTGCATTTTCATCCTATCCTAATTCTTGGGAATTAGCAGATTCCACTAGATGACTACTTCCTATATCACGTTTCCCTAAATTTGTTTACTGCATGCCTCAGTTATTCTCGAGTTCTAGAATATCAGAATTTGGTCCATGTCTTCCTATCCACATCCTTTATGATTTTACACTCTGAGATTATATCCTTCTCCAAGTCTGTGTCTTTCTAGACAGAAGAGTTCAATTTTTAAGTAAGGAATTGTCCCAATATAGTTTTGAAAAGGCACAGAACATAGAAGAACATATATATATATATATATAAGAATATTTTAAATTCTAGATTTTGAAACAATATTAATATTTTAATATTAATTAAATTAAAAGTAATTAAATTAATTAAATTAAAATTAAGAATATTTTAAAATTCTAGATTTTGAAACACTATTAATATTTCAGAACATCACAAATAGTACTTGTTTATTTCATAGTATAAAGTGAATTGAACCAGAATATAGATAGTTGGTACATATGTTCAAAAATTTAATATCAAACATACAGCTATTATTAACAGAGGAATATATTTCCTTTCACATCACTACTAATTCTTAAAACAATAATCCAGTTTCTTTTCCTATTGGTTGGTGAGGCACAACCCTGTCTCTTTTGTAAAACCAATCCTGTTAAGCATACATTTGCTCTGATCTTCAGTGAGTATTCTGCAGTGCATTTTTTATATTCCATAAGAAAGCACGCCCTGCTTTCAAGGGAAACTAATGCACAAATTTACGTGTTTCTCTTTTCATTTGAGAGCTAGATCTGTAGGAAAATGCTAGAGAGGTTCATTACTTGGGTAAAATTACAAAGCTAAGAAACTATTAGGTCTACAGTTTCTTGCACCTGCATAAGTGAACTTTGTGTGAACATGCTGAAAATTATGTACATTAATTTCAATAAATCTTAACAAAGCAAAAGAGATACAATTTGAAAATTACTGCTAATAAAATGCATTATTGTAATTTGATGAATATATAACAGATTTAAGAAATAGAAATGCTAAGATTGGGTACTCATTTTAAAGCACTTTGCAGGCAGAACCAGAGGCAGTAAGTGCACATACATGGTTTTATATTCGGAAAGCGATTTTTCGCTCTGTTCCAAGGCAGATCAGCATCAGTTGAGGAAAGATCCTGAAGAAATTTTGGTAATTCCTGTGGAGTGAAGTTATTGCAAAGTTTAGATTTATTTCAGAGGAAAATGAGAAATTCTACTTAATAACACTATTCTTCAGAAACAAGGTCAAATTAATAGTAATGAACCTATGTAAAAGTTTACTGAAAATATCCTGAAAATAATTGGTCTGTTGGGCTATTGCTCTTTCTGGGATAATTTCTTTGTATTTTGGGAAGCTCTAAGATGTGGCAACCATGTTAATAATAACCCTTTTCCATACTTTACTTATGGTTTCATCAGGTACACACTGAGGATTATTTAATATTTTAATGTCTACTTAGTAGGGGAAGGGAGTTCAGTGATTTATTTTTTGTTTTTTCTCCTCGGGCAGTGTGATTTCATGCCCATTAATTGGTACAACACTGGTCAGTTTAAGAAGATGCCAAAGGTCAATTCCTGTTCTCAGTAGGCATTGTTAAATCGATACTGGAATGCAAAGGTGCGATTAAGAATTATCCAGACACAGAGGAAGGGTCAAGGAGATCCATTATTGACGTTGTGGTAAAAAGAAAGTCATGATACTATCCATTCTTCATTAAGAAAGTTGGTGCCCCAAAATGTGTTCATTATTTTGTTAAGCAGTGATTTATATTTACAAAATTTATAGTTTTCCATTTTAGAAATGTCTCAACTTGCCTGCCTTCCTTAAAAAGTATTAAAAGTGTGTGTTTTTTACATTTTTTTTCAACATCATTATAAACAATTTCTTTTAATTAGGTAATTCTCCCTTTCCTCCTTATTTTTCCTCAGAAAGAAAATCCGAACAGTCTTTTGCATGTGGATATGGGTTAGAGGAGAAAAAGAGTGCAAGCATCTGAAATCTGGTGTGTTGGCACAAAAAGCTTAGAAACAACTTTTTAGCCAAGTAGGGAATCCTAGAACAGCTTCTTTGTGTCAAGGTGGTAGGAGGATATGTCAGCATATTTGTAAGAGACAAAGAAATAGAGGCAGAAACAAAGGCGAGATGGAAATCATCTGAAAAGTGGTACTTGTATTTTGTAATTTTTTCACATAGAAGTTTCCACTTATAGATTTAAATAACTGTGGCCTTGATAACCAATACCCAATTACCAGCTTGACTGTTTAGATAGTAATGTTATACTTGGAAGCCTTTATCTTATCAGGGAACACAGGGCCTTCTCCCATGCTATTCAACTCTTTCTCTTATTGTTTGCTATTTTCAGTGGGATTCTAGATGAGTTGGGAGTGTTTTGCATCTTTAACCCTTCCTCCTTTATCTGTCTGTTGGTCTTCTGCTTGTCCTAAAGTTCATCTCAAAGGTCACCTTTTTGTAAAGCCTTTTCTGACTGCTATCCAAATAGAGTCATTTCTCACTTTTCCTTGCATATTTCTATCATGATACTGTGTATTTATGTATTTTTTGTGCATGTCTTATCATAGTATGAGCTTCTTTTATGGTAGAAGTAATCATCATAGTAGCTAATACTTGTGTCAGCCACTATTCTTAGTGTTACACACATTCAATCATTTTAGCACTCACAACTCAGTGAGTTAAATATTACTATCTTACGAATGAAAATATTGAGGAAGAAAGAGTTTAAGTGATTTTCCCAAAGTCACTTGGCTATTAAGTGTCGATTTGATATATATCAATATGCTAAATAGAATGCCTATCACATAGGAGCTTATAAATATGTAAAGTATAAGTGAGTATGACCTGAGCTATAAAGTTTATCAAATATGCACTTATTTATTAAAAATAATTTTGCTTTGAAAGCTTAATGCAGTATTAAGATAAAAACAATTTTAAAAATTTCCTTACATATATAGTTTATATAATACATACAGTTTGTCTATATATTTACATAAAAAACAAGCTCTCAAAACCATGATCTCCAAAAAAGTTGAACTAGAAACTTTCTCAGTATAATACATGTGAAAATGTTATTGCCAATAAAACTTTTCATCTACTCAGTCATGCATAATGTAATTATATTCGCTCCTATTCTAGTGAGATTACACTTTTGTTCCTGAAAAATTGAGAGTTCTTGCTGTGTAAATGCTAAGAAAAGTTTTATGGTACCATCGATTTTGTTAAGTCCAGACCAATATTACTTAAGAAGCATAACCAAAGAGCTGTAGGAAGTACCATTAATCTTCTCACATTTTGTTATTATTCCCTGAGAGGCTGAAATATTATAATCCTGAATTATTCAAGCCAATTGCTTAATTCTTTGTTTCATAAGTTCACACACTAAAAATTTCATGGAAAAAAAAGAAATAAAGTTTTTGGTGACATTTAGAAATCCATTTTACTTATATAATACAAAATAATCAGCTAAGTTTGGAAAGATTCACACAAGTTTTAAAAAGGCTTATTTATAGGTCTGACATATACCTTATGCACTATTATAATTTCAATTTTATAGGTATATAGAATGCTGAGTGCAATAAAATTAATCTTAACTTCTAAATAGTATTAAAGTGGAATGTTCTTAACTTCACATTATTCTGAATAATGTGGTATAGTATTTATTTCATTGTAACTTAAAAATAGGCCTCATAAAACACAGGTATTTTTACCTGTGGATAGTTCTAGAAATAATATTATTCTTATAGTTTCTGGAAATATCATGTTCTGTTCTCATGTTCATCTACATCTCTAACATAAACTAAGCAGGTAAAAATGGAATTACTGGGTCTCTAAAATAATTATTTAACTATAAAACCACATTTATAGCATAACAAGTCTCGCAAAGTCCAATGAATATAGCATTCCAGATTCCCATCCTTCTGGATGAAAGAGAGAAGAAATGACGCCAGGCTGCCATTCCTGGGGAGGTCTGAAGAAGAGCACCTTTTCCTCACACAGTAGGTGAATAATTCCATTCGGGTTACACCAGAGGCCACTTCGTGTAACATTACTATCCAAACAATCAACCTGGTAATTGGGTATTGATTATCAAGGCCACAGTCCTTCATGGCCTTGCTTGCTTAAAATGGACATGAAATGTGACACATGAAACGACTGGAGGTCTGGCAATGTTGTGACAACTGCTAGTAACATACCGAAAATTCTTCTTGAAACTTTAGGTTGTTGTTTGTGCAAAGCTCTTCAACGTGTTGCAGGAAGGATTTCTTGCTCACCGGCCTCCAAGCAAAGAAAGGTATAAATGTTACCACATTAGATTGAGTTCTTTTGCTTTAGCATGGCACTGGCTGTACAGTTAATGAGTCACAGAACAACAGACACTTCAAACCCCATAAACCACACAGCCCTTTAAAGTCACTCTGTCATATTTACAAAATTAACTTCTCCCCTGTAAGTGTGCTTTCTTTGTCTCCCAGCACAAAATTCTTTCAATTATTAAGTGACTTTTAATGAATGATTTCACATTTTAATGAAGAAAGTTTTTCAAGTAAATATAAGGGCATAAAGTTATTATGGAATCCTAAAGCACGTAATACCTCTTTGTCATACAGAAAACATTTTATACATTACAAGGTTTTAGAAGATATAAAATATTGCAGTGACCTCATTCTCATAATGACATGGTTTTTAAACCCTAAGGAGTTTAAATATCCCCGTATTACTTCCCAAGCTAAAATACAGACATGCAGGCTTCACCCCAGAGAGAGAGAAAGCATTTCTCCAGTTACCATGCAATTAGTCATGCTTTTATGATTTATATCCAGCTTGGAGGTTTTTCTAGCTAACATATGAGAAAGGAACCACACATTAAGATTCATCGAATCAGTGAATCTAGCATTGATATTTAAAAAGAAGAAAAGATATTTAACAAACTTACTTGATGGATTTTCTATAACTAAGCAACCTGCAACAGAGATTGTGTTAAATGCATTATAAGTTGAGAGTATAGTTCTTTCTCAAAGAGTTCTAGACTAAAATCAGAAAAATATATTAAATCAGTAATGTATGATGTGTTCTGCCTTTAACTGATAGGTGATCATTATTTTAAATTCCACTTCAATTGTTTAAATTATATTATTTGGATCCAAATATGGTAGATAATAATAACTTTGTTTCCCTCTCAAGATATGGTACTCTTTTATATTGTTGGGCATTTGGAGTACCATGTTATAAACAGGTCTTTTTTTTAAATACATTGCATAGTGTATTTAGGGTCTGAGAGAGATTTTAAAAATATTTTCTTTGTTCACAGAGAGTGCTTAATTAGGGAGATTGAATCTTTGAAAAATGACATCATATCATCTAAGTTTTATTTCATGAGTGAGTTTTGATGAGTATGTAACCATAAAAAATCACAATTCTTTCAGTTACTTTAGACATATCTCCTGTGACAGTTCATCGGTCAAGTTATTTATACTCTGAAAAAAACCTGAAATAATTCTGAACAGTTAAATAGACTATGCATCACACACAAAATCAGAGATGAGCACATCTTCAATAACACGTTTGTCATGCACAATCGATTAGCACCGCAAAACCACAAACGGCACAAACTATAATGAAATAAGATGAATTAACATATAGATTTTTCAAAGTTTTAAAATTTAAATATAATCAAGGATGATTTTACTGTACTCTTTAAATGAAAATATTTATAAGAAGATGTAGCTTTGAGGTAAAGAACAAACAAAAGGAAATAATTAGATTGAAAGATGTAGCATGAAGAATACTATAAAAATGGTCATAAGGGGTGGGTGCAATGAATAAAAAATGAGTTAAAAAAGTCCATTTTGTTACAATATAGGAACTGGTGAAAAATATGGGGATACAGGAGCAAGTACTACTTAGAAGAATAATAGAAATCTTGGCTAAGGTTTTAGGTGTTCTCAAGGAGAAGAAGGCATCTCCCAGCTTCTTAGGGTATAACCTCATAGAGTGTCCTGTTATCAAACATGGCATCACAGTGATAAAACAGTAATGTTTGAGCAAAGTCTCGGTGGATGAACTTGTAAGCTTCCCATGATACCCTAGAATGATTCTAAGAAGGCAACAGAGAAATTTTTAACTAAATGAATATGGAGATGGCTGAATGGGCTACTGAACCAGAATCTTTGATTTTGGGTTTGGAAAAGGAAGACAGAGATCTGAATTAGAGATCTGGAAATACTTCTGACATAGTAAAAGATAGAGAAGGGACTGAGGCAATAATCAATCCAGGTTGGAAATAATTACTCTTCAGCAAAGACTAGCAAGAAAAAATATAATCACGGGCTAGACTCATACTACCCAAGTCCCCTCAGATGCCTGATGCCCCAATGTTCGTAGGCCATGATATTCCTTAGAGCCAGGAAACACAGTTAGGTTAGGCATTCTTCATTAACTGAACTTAAGATAGAAATATGAATGAGATATTTGAATTAGCAAGACCAATTTCCCTGCTACCACATAGAAATGGAAATTCTTGAGTTGCATGGAAATTGATTTCATATCAACTTCTGAATGGTGAAATTCAAACATATTACATCAAATTTAATGACAGATTCACGATCCAACTATTTAAGGACCGTCAGATGCCATCCTGTAGTGGGAAGAGTCTCTTTTCCCAGAGCATCCAAAATTATTTGAGGCAGTAATGACAAAATATTTTTACTGAGTCATCTAGAATCTCAATTAGGGCTAGTTTCTGCACAGCCATTAATAAGGTATTTGAAGAATCAGAATATGTTCATGAAATCCTCAAAATACATTAAACATGAATAATCATATTAGAATATAAAAGAGCAAGAAATAGTTAAACCACCAATTATTCCCATCCTGGCTCTTATTCTCATTAATGATGTCTATTTTCACTTAGAAATTATAATAAATTTAATAATTTTTTTTCTTTTATCTATTTCTTTACAGTGAAAAACATTACAGAATGTTGCTTTTTTTACTATCATTTTATTTTACATTTGAAAGATCTCTCTAAAGATACTAATTTTATTTTTTAAAATTTATTTATATTTATTTCTTTAAAGCTTATTTATTTATTTTGAGAGAGAGAGAGAGAGAGAGAGAGAAAGAGAGAGTGAGAGAGAGAGAAGGGGAGGAGCAGAGAGAGTGGGAGAGAAAGAAGGCTCCATGGTGTCAGTGCAGAGCCCAACACAGGGCTCAATCTTGCAAACCATTAAATCATGACCAGAGCTGAGATCAAGAGTCAGATACTTAACTGACTGAGCTACCTAGGCATCTCTAAAGATACTAATTTTCAACTATAACTGGCTAACTATTAGATTCAGGTGAATATTTGTGAATTCTTCCTTACTATAAAATATGATGCCCTTATTGGCTTCAAATATGGGCTCCAACAATTACCAGCTACAGTACCTTAAGCAAGTCACTTAATCTTTCTGTGCCTCATTTCCTAATTTGGAAAATAAGGTAAGCATATGTAATTCAAGCTCATGTATGTAAAATGCTTAGAAATCCCCTTAGCTTTGGAAGCAATGCATAAATAGTAGTCACTATCATTAGTATTAGAGTTGCTATTTCTACTTTATTTGGAAAACTCAAGCTCCTCTTACCCATCTGTCTTATAATTCATGCTGATAATAAAGAAAGAATGTTTTTTTGTTTCTAAAAGAATACCCTATCTTAATTTTACTCAAACCTGGGTAGAATGTGCTAAATTAAGCAGCTAGGTTTCCTATTTTAGTCTTCTTAATTAGGAGAAGACTTAAAAAGAATGGTCATAAAAATACAGACTTCAAAACCAAATCCCCCTTTCTAGTTCTCAATCCAAGATTCCAAAGAAATCTCTAATAACATAAAGACTAATAATTCAGTTTTCACGTTATCATGTGAACGCATTTCTCATCATGCCTGCATTTGTAATGCTATTCCTTCCAACGACTTTTCACACACCCTGTTTGTTCTCCACAGGTTCTCTAGCATCCCTCCCTCTCCGTTTGTACCATCTCAGGTGTTTTTGCACAACCAGGTCCTACTCATTCCTCCACAGCTGATTCAAATGTTAATTCTTCTGTGGACCGTACTCTGTTCTATTGTAAAGAAAATACCTTCTTCTCTTTATAAAACCAAATTTCTATGGACAAATCACTTTACACTCATATTGTGGCTATATAAATACATATATTAAGGGTATACATGAGGTTCATGTATACTTGAAGGCAGGGGCAGGATTAAACTCGGTTTTGCTATAAGTCCCTTGTAACCTTATTCAGTCTATATTTAAATAAATATAAATCATTAAATATAAAAATTGTGGATGCATTCAGACTAGGATATATAGAAAGCTAAACATAAATACTCTAATTATTATGAGACTATATGAAGTGAATTAATTTTCTGCTAAAATAGAAAGCAATTGAGTATTCTCAGAAGTTTTAGATAGGTGTGATCAATAGATGTACGTATAAACACTACATGAGTCTAACCAAAGCCATATTAGATCCCCTAACATTAGAAGTTAACAGGAGCTAGATACTTCATAGGAAATTAGCTATATAAATAATAAAATAATCTTTCCTACCCAACTAATGAAAAGATAGACTTCAAAAAAACCAGTAACAAGTGTTTTGGCTTTATTTTCCTTTGTATCACTCTCTTTATCTAGACCCAGTCGCTTTATGTAACCTACTCTTCACATTTGTATTTATGTAATATGAGAAATGAGACTTCTAAAGTCTAATTTTTATGTTATTTTCCAGTCTATGCTTATGTTACCAATATGTGTGACCTGAAATTGAAATACCTATGTGGATGGCTTAAATTGAGAAGACAGTTTAGCACATATTACCTGACTATTCAAATAAAAAATATTTTTTGTTGTTGTCTATAGTATCCGTAGCAATGCTTTGATACTTAGCTTCATACTATATAGGTGCATTTTTTTCTTTAAGAATTGGCTGCATTCTAAATTTAATTATAGGTTTTAAAGTCTGTTTTTAAATAGAAAAAATTAATTTGAACAATTTATACAGGGAACTAGAAAAGAAGGTGGGGCATAATACAAAAAAGCATTGGCTTTTACTGATGAGAAAATTTAATTTTTCTAGGAAAAATTGCTTGTTTAGATAAGCATAAAAAATCCATTGAAATTAATGTGCATGAAAGTCAGCAATGTTATTTCAGAAGGAGTGTTATTTCCAAATCAAGTGATCTGTGAAGATACTCAAAGAAACTCAAATAGCAAGCTTTTTATTAATTTTTTAAAAACCTAATGTGTTACATAGGGAGAATTTTAGACTGGGATGGTATCTTTATTTTAACCCTTATTTTATTCACTTACAATAGTGAAGATACTGTCAAATTATATTCAGTTCATTATTATATAAATCAATTTGGGAACTGTCCAGATTTCAATAAGATAACTGACCACTTTCCAACAGGAAGGGCTAAACACTTTTTATTACATGAATCTTAGCTGTCTTAAATTCTAGTCCCTTTTGTTGAAAAGGGTATTATTTTGTGTCTGGGCTCATTTTTTAAAAGTCTATCAAAAACTTAAATTCCACTCAGATTACTCTTGATAGATTCAGAGAGGAACCATTTATTTATGTTGGCAGTGGTGATTGAAGACCATATTGTCACAGAGACTCAGCTTTCTCTCAAGGTCAATTAGTTGAAATCTATAGGGAATTATAAAATATAGTCCAAATAGAGAGCAATGGATGATAGTCAATAGATGAGCAGCTTAAATCAGCATTACCAGTGGCACAAGGTAAATTGAGAAACTTCGTGTTTTCTACTTAGGTTAAAAACAAAGGAACCTCAAATTTAATGCATTGATTCAAAGTATATATTTGTCACACTAACAACGTACTTCATAATCAAATAGAATATTGTTAAGAATCTTTCTGGTAAAATATCTTAATGAATTTTTCCAAGTTTTAGAAAATGCTGAGTGTGAATTTTTAATTTATAAATTTCAATCAGCCATCAATTGTTGCAGCATTTACATCTACTTCTACAATCATATCCTATTACTTATCATAGCATTTACTATATTGATTTCAAAGGTGTCTCAAGTTTTGTCTTTTCCTATTGTTTTAGGCTTTGAAAAAGTATTCTTTCACATCCTTCTTCATTGTTTTATCAAATCACCAATAATTTTTCTTTGGTCCTTAATATAAATTTAACCAATTCTTGAAAAATTGAAAATATAGCTACCATATAATACAGCAACTTTACATCCAGGAATGTCCAAAGGAGATGAAAACACTAACTCAAAAAGACATCTGCACCCCCATGTTCATGGCAGCATTATTTATAAGAGCCAAGATATGGAAACAAACTAACTGCTCATCAGAGGGTGAAAGGGTATAAAAGTTGTGGCATATAGGGGCGCCTGGGTGGCTTAGTCGGTTAAGCGTCCGACTTTCGCTTAGGTCATGATCTCACGGTTCCTGGGTTCAAGCCCCGCGTCGGGCTCTGTGCTCACTGCCAGCTCAGAGCCTGGAGCCTGTTTCAGTCTGTGACTCCCTCTCTCTCTGACCCTCCCCTGCTCGCACTGTCTCTCTCTCTCTCTCTCCTAGAAATAAATAAAATATTTAAAAATAAAAGTTGTGGCATATATACGTGTGTGTGTGTATGTGTATAAAAGAGGAAATCCTATCCTATCCTAAAAAAGAGGAAATCTTGCCATGTGTAACAACATGGACGGTCTTGAAGGTGTTACACTAAGTGAAATACGTCAGACCGTGAAAGACAAATACTATATGATCTCACTTATATGTAGAAACTAAAAAACAAACAAACACAAATCCATAGAGAAAGAGATCAGATTTGTGGTCATGAGGGGCAGAGGGTGGAGGGGAGTGAGAACTGGAGGAAGGTGGTCAAAGGACACAAACTTTCAGTAATAAGATAAAGAAGTACTAGGGATGTAAGGTACAGTACAATAACTATGGTTACATGTTACATGTTACAATAACTGCTACATGGTACATTTGAAAGTTGTTAAAAAAATAGATCCTAAGAGTTCTCATCACAAGGAGAATATTTCTTTTCTTTTCTCTTTTCATCTATCTTTTCTTTTTGTTATATATATATATATATATTATATATATATAATATACATATATATAATATACATATACAATTTTATTGTAGCTATATGAATAATATATATATTGTGGTAATTATTTTACAATAAATGTAAACCAAACCATCATGCTGCACACCTTCAACTTATACAGCGAACCATGTCGATTATTTCTCAGTAAACTTGTAAAAAATGTTAAAAATTATTATTATCCTAACTAATAGCCAGTACTATACAGCTGACTCTAAAACCTCACCTTATAAGGTAAACATACCACTTGAATAAGTAGTGTAATATAGTTCTTATTTAATTAGAAAAACAGTGATATCTAAGGACTTTCTCAGTATATTTCCTCATATCTGTAAAGATAAACAGGTATAATAAGAGCTTAGATATTTGAAGCGCAGCTCTTTGGAGGCAATGCCCTTCCTTTTTCACCCCAGTATGTCCATTGTCTAGAACAGTGCCTGGCACTTGATAGGTTCCTGATTGATCCTTATTGTACTCAAACAAGATAAAATGGATTTCTAGATAGATAAGGAAAAGCAACATTCTTCCTAACATAAAAGAGCTGAGAGAAGATTCCCAAGGAGACAAGAGTTGTATTTTCATTATTATGAAGTCTTTTCACATTAGTACTTTGGAAAACAAATTCTTGATGTTTTATCTTGTCTACCACATATCTTAGATTATAGCCATGGGCATAAGCTTAGCTACCTTGGGGCAGAAGGAGTAGATAGAGAAGCTGAAGAAATTGCTGACAGCTGTTTGAAGAGGTGGGCACAGACTCTCAGTGAGAATTTAATGAAGATGACACATATAACGTAATATCATCTAAAAAGAAATGCTTCTACCTTGAACTATTATTATCTAGCAAGGCAGGTTAGCACTGAAGTTCTTCAGTTAAGGGTTAGAAGGTAAACTCAGAAAGCTAAATTTTGAAGAAGAGTACATCTACTTTAGCAAATATGATTTATGAAGAGGTGTTCTATACAGGTTCTGATGAATCCAAACTAAATATGTTTACCCCTATCAAAGTAAGGGCTCTAAGCAGAACACTACTAAGTCTAAGAGAGGAAATTTGGTGTTAGAGGAGAAACCGCGATGATTCTATAAAAATGGAAGTATTCTTCTCTGGGGCATTAATGGCATAAAGCAAAAAAAAAAAAAGAATTTTGTTTAATGATGACAAAAAAGGATATTTGGCAGGGGGCAGGGTTGCTCAACCACACTTTTTGTGAATCTGGAATGCTGAGAGGTCAGCTTTGAATGCTGGTTGGAAATGGATATTTTATGTATGATGTGATCACTTGAACCTTTAGTTCGACAGAGTCTTACTTCGACAACTGAATCTGATCATGCAGGTCCTTTGAGGAAAATGTATTTTTATAAAACTATTTTAATTCTGTCAGTGGGAACTTGGCAATTTGTTAATATGAAGTAAAACAAGGTTACCTATGAATCCAAAATGCTAAATATGATTACAGTAGAAATAGTCCTGGCTTCCACTGTTTTAATCATGCTGAGTACTATTCATGATCAATGAGAATGTCAAGAGCCTTGGCCCCATCCAGGCTTGTGGCTCATGGAGACTGACTCCTCTGTAATAGATTAGGGATTTTGAAATCAAATGCATTTTCGTTCTTTGCCTCCATTCATATTATTTGCATGAACAAACTGATTATCTCTGGGGCACTCAATCAGTTGCTGGGGTCCCTGGTAATGCTGACATTTTGTTATGCTATCCTCAGAATGTATAAAGCAAGTTTTGTGTTAGCATACAAATGGCATTTCCAAGCATTAGAGAAGTGCCTGAAAGCATGCTCCGTTGGCTACCCATTGGTTAGGGCAAAAGTACAGATTCCATGAAATGTGCCACTCTGTGTATGCCCCAGAGGCACAGAATGGGAAATTTCATTGTCTTGGTCTTTACAGATTACCACCTGCAGTAGTTGAAATGAGCTTGTGTGAAGTGTGGACCCAGACTCCATCTGTCATATGGAGAACTCAGCTTTGTATCATGGTAATAATAAGACAAGATGCATGTGAAGAAATCTAGCTGAAAACTTATGTTACTATCAAAGCTAACACAACATGAGAACACAGCAAATTCTCAGGACATGCACAGTATGAGTCAATGTGCATTTTGATAAGGTTAACTTTACCATATCAATAGCATGCAAATTATAGAGAATATATTGTACTGAGAAAGCATAGGGCTTTTTCTCCCTTTGGCTTTGGAAAAAAAAATAGCATATTAAACCACAAAACGCTCAATATAATATATTAAAAAATGTAGAGCACACCACCTGACAAGATGAAAACAATCACAACCGAGCTCTGCATCACCACAGTAACTTACTGGATGACAAAAATCTCCTTGCGTCTAAAGAAAAATGAAGAATATCTGGAAGTAAAGATTCATTATTTATTTAGTACATGAACACACTGGATTAGTTTTTGCTACTACAAAAATATGAGCATTAAATATCTTGAGCCTCATTCCAATTCAGGACGTTCTTGTCCTGAATTCACATGGTCAGACATTTCTTGTCTGGATTCATGTATTTTTGCCATTGTTTGCAAAATGGTCTAAGATGGAAGAAAAATTAATGACCAGAGACTGTCAAAGAACTGATGACAATTAAAAGGCTAACAATTATATATAGGGTTTCATATATCAGTTTCATATATCATCAAATATTATGTATTCTTAATGAAGGTACAGTAAGACTTGGACTATTAAAGATTTTTTAGTTTCTGCAAGTTTGAACCTAGACTAAAATGCCATCACTCCTTTGCCCCTTATCACTAAAGGATAAATAATTTGGAAGAAGCAGTTCTTCCCTTAGAATCATTTCTATGCATAGAAAAACTGCTTGAAGAAAGATACCATGGGGCCTTGTCTTTTTAAGAGGGGTGTTATTGATTTCATCTAGTATGCTTCAGAGTACACACACACACACACACACACAGATATAGGCGTATCTTGATAACATCTGAGTCAAACAGACCTGGGCTAGCATCCTGGCTCTCCTATTTACTAGGTCTATGACTTTGGACAGTTACTTAAATTCTTTAAACACCCTTTGTTTTTATTTGTAAGATGGGGATAAGAGTACCCGCCACAAAGGATTAAAAGAATTAAGTGAGATCATTACACATAGAATTTAACACATAGAAATTGTTCATAAACAGCAGCAATTATTATGTTACCAAACCCTCTATGTAAAAGTAGACTGAAGTGATTTTTAATTTTATAAAGATTGTAAATAACAATAACAATTTCAAATGTATTCTGATTTACAGTTTGCAAAACACATTCATAGAATTCTTTTAAATGGTTAAGATTCCTGAAGACATATACATTTAACACAAATTCAACATGCATACTTCTTAAGTTATTGAAGAAAGAAAGATACTGTCAAAGTGGCAATTCAGTTGCTTGCTTTATTTTGTTGAGAATTTTAATTCCACTCATGACTGGGACTTGAGTCTAATTAATGCACCATTACATTCACTCAAGTAAAACAGGCAAGATAATTAATATGGAATGATGCACAAAATTTGGGGGGAACATTTGAGGCTTGGAAGAAATTTAGTGTCTGTCAATAAAATACTTAGCTTGTGAACATTCTGTTGGGTTAGGAAGGGAATTTGTGTTGCAGTGACATTGTTTAAAGTAATCCACAGGACCAGCTGGTCTCTGCAATCTTGAAGATCCCGATCTGCTTCACCTGAGTGTTTGCTGATCTTGCCAATATCTCCTCCTAGAAACCTTTCTCACCTCCACTGGCTAAATGGCTGTTTCAAAGGAGCCATCACAAAATGGCATGTTGTTCATTTGTTTACAAATAACAAACCCCAAGGGTCATTTTCTAAACTGGTAAATATGGAATAGATGAGCCCAAAATATTAGATACTCTTCCTAAGAAATATATCTTGCATGTCTAAACTTAAATATAAAGTGTGCATGAGGAAACTATACAGTTGTCATTTCAAATAGGAATTTAAGACATTATCTTGTCCTATCATGAATGTTCTCATGGAGTTACAGAGAACTAAATCTTTGAGTCTTATTTTCTTTTGCAAAGAAAAAGTATAATGTGTGAGAATTCTTCTTCAGATTCTTTGTGCAACAAGGTACAGTATAATTAAATAATGAGAGTTTACTCATACAAAAATTACAGGACGAATCTCACCATGTAAATAAATATGCAGGCATGGATCATAAAATAAATACCTTCTTAAGTATAAAAAAAACCTTGACAAGATTTAGTACAAGCATTATAATGACCCTTTGTCAACTAGATAATCCCTAAAATAAATATTTTAATTATGATTAGATATTCTTCTTTTATCATTTCTCTTATGGACATGCCAAGACATAGGACACTGAGGAAAACTGCTAGACCAATTACTGGAAAGAGTGGGCAGGTTGGAGGGGAAAGAATGTGTCTACATCTCAAGCAGAGAGAGCATATGGTAGCTGGGTAGGTTGAAAAGAAATCATCTAAGTTCTTTGCTGCAAATAGCAAAGACATATGGCATAAGTTATTCAACAATTTAGAAGCTAACTCAAACTCTCTGATTAGTTACTCTCGGAATATACTATCTGTGTCTTTGGCTCTACTCTCAGGTCCTGTATGACTTTGAATAGATTTTGATCTTCCAGCCCCTCAAGGACAAGTGAAGAGCTCTAGAGCTTCACAGAAGGATGGCCCCTTGCATATGTAGACATGACTAATTATGTATCTGTTCGTCATCTTTTTTTAGACTTAGTGCCTAATGTATTAATGACCTTGCTAACATGAAAAACCTTCAAGATGTAGTAAAGCTGGAGACAGGTCTTTGTAATGAAGAGTTTTAATCCCCAAACCACTTGATAGTTATTTTAATAAATTTCTGCAATGAATCAAGCAGGGGATATAATTATGTACCACTGAAATTACAAATAAGAATGTTTTACATTCAGGAATGCTGGAATCATAACAAAAATGAGAAAGTAAAAAGCATAGAAACTAAAATTTCCAACTTTGCTATTACTGGGGGCAATATATGCTAATTTTCTATGTGTAAAAGTAAATAAAAATTATTTGAATTATACTTGAAAGACACCTCTACATCAATTTACAAATAAAGCCACATATACATAAATAGACATGGAAGCAGGAAAATAAATAATTTGGAGTTAAGGTTAAGTAAGGCAGTCCCTAATTTATAAAAACCCAATAACAAACAATCTATGCCATCCTTATCCACCTTTCCCTTCAGCTGCCACGACGCACTGTTCAGAAAAAAATCTTACACCTTTTAGATAATGGCTGTGTTCAGAAGTGCAGGAAAGGCCACGCTGTGAAAACACACAGAGCTTAGGGGATCTAACCTCACCATAGCCTGCCTAGAATGGTAACCTCCTTGATCAAGAATACTTTAATACTGACTGGCTTTTTTCTCATTATTGTGTCATATCTCCTAAAGATCTACCTCGTAAGGACTGTTGGGGGATCAATAAAGATTCTTAAAGTGTTTGGACACTTAGAATTTCACATTTTAAGATGAACAGACTCAACTAAATTGTTCAAACAACTGAAATTAATTGCACGGAGAGAGTTGATGTTTGATCCCTTGTAGTTTTGGGTGTAGAAGAGAATGAGGCTCCAGGCCCATAGAGGGGGCAGAAAAAATTTAAAAAGTGGTACAGAAGGGGAGTTGGGGGAACACTATATAAATTCAGTTGGTCCACAGAGAGGAAGGAGAAGAAATTTCTTTTTACCATGCAGGGTGACCCTTTTAGCGCCAAGACATACACTAATACTGGAATGTTCTATTGCTCCTACCATAGGGCTTAACTTTAGCAGGTTACCCTGAAGATCTCTTGATCTTTTTATACATAACATTTCGTATGTGGAAAACTATGTCCTGGATAATATGTAACCATCTTACACATGTTCTTTGGAGCACTATCCATTTTGTTGTATCCATAGAAACAATCTTTATTAGAACATAAACTAAGGTAAATACCTAAACACAAAGAAGTAAGTTTTTCTCTTTAACAAACCAAATTTCCTTCTAATTTAGTGATAAAACTGAACAACTTTCATTTTTAGGTATTTGGAAGGGCCCTGCTTATCACATGGTACTTCCCACTACAGCACATATTAGATATTTTCAGACATGCTGGAAATATTCTTTCAAAGTCAATCTATTTGGTAAAGATTTAGTAAAGACCAGCTTTGCTAAACAACAACTATAAACAATTCCTTTCTAAGCTCAGAAACTTTGATGACATATTTCAACATTTAATAATAATTTTTTAAAGTCCAGAAGAGTTTTGCATGTATTTTGTAGCAACTATCATATGCTTACAAGTATCACAAAATATTGGATCTAAACTTGTTATAATAGCTGGATGACAGTTTTTATTAAGAATTTGATGAATTATCTTAATAGATGTATTTTTCAAATGTCCCAACATTTTGAATAATTTTTAATGATTTTAAAAGGATTTAAAATACTCTTTAAAATTAACCACTTTACTATTTCCAACACATATTGATGACACACTTTTCCTTCCAAATGTAATTTTTACTTTATATTTAATTTTTAAATACGAAGCAATTTAAAAAGTAAAGTGTTAATATACAAGATGGACTTTTAATGTAATCTTACACTAAAATAAAGAGTTATGAGAAAGGCTTTTATAAAAATGATATAAACAATATCAAGTAGTTACAAGTTTATTTAAAATTGTGATTTAAAAATATGGATACCTCCAGAAAACCCATAAAAAGAAATCATATGAAGTGCATCATTATTAAACATAATTTTAAAGGCTTAATGTGCAAAAATATTTGTCACAGGAAAAAAAATAAAAGCTTGGTTGAATATTATAGTCCAAGGTTCATATTGAACTCAAAGCATACGGAAGATTAAGTGATTCTCCGAACACCAGTGAGAAGTGTGCAGAAGATGGAGGTCACCCTTTGAAAGAAGATCTCTATGACCTGTGTAAATAGGAGCCCCACAAACACTTCCAACAAGCATAGGTCAGAATAGGGTCATGGCTCCAGGCCCTCTGAACCACTGTTCGCCAAGAGGAGTGTGCTCACCGCGTTAATCTCTCGCCCTTCAGTTCCAGGTCTGCCACTGTGATGAGCTGATCCAGCTTGAATTTAGTGTCAATAATTTCTGCATCCCGAGGAGAGTACGTGCCACCTTCTTTCTGCTTCTGTCGAACTCTAGAAAAAGTGTAGTAAAGTCCAAAACGCAAGTATCATAGAAAGCATATAAACTTAGGTTTTGTTTTCTTTTTAAGATATTAGTCAAATCATTTCTTTGTTGGGGTCATTTCTCTGAATATGTTGCAAATTTATACCTACTCAACTTCTTTTTCTTGCTTTAATTCCATAAACCTATTCCATCATACTCCTTTAACATGTTGCTTTGGTGAAATTTCAAATTTTGATAAGCATTAGTTGATTAAGGGTTTGGTCACTAGCAAATTTAAAATATCGAGTCAATGAAACCAATGCTATTAGCTTGTTTTTCCTCTCTTTAGCTGTCTCACAGATTGGTCATAAAAAGAAAGTGTGCCAAAGGGGAAATAGTTCCTTGCTATCATCACCAATACTAAAGGACAATGTCCCATTGTTTTTATATGCATGATACATTTCTACATGCATGAAAAACGTATGGAAATATGTTTTGAATTGCCTCATCGGGTTTTTACAAAAATATTGCAAAGCATATAATGTTACCCTTACATTCAGAAAACTAGGGTTCAAAAATAAAAGCCGCCAGAATCTGAGAATTTAATCTCTAATCAAAGCTCTGTCATTTTACACCCCATACCACAGTATGGTATATTATAAAGTGATATTTAGCTATTCTATCGCATTTCTTTTTTTAAATTTTTTATTTAAAATTTTTTTTAATGTTTTATATATTTCTGAGAGAGAGAGAGAGAGAGAGAGAGAGAGAGCAGAGGAGGGTCAGTGAGAGAGGGAGATATAGAATCTGAAGCAGGCTCCAGGCTCTGAGCTAGTTGTCAACACAGAGCCCAACACAAGGCTGAACCCATGAACCATAAGATTGTGACCTGAGCAGAAGTCAGATGCTTAACCGACTGAGCCACCCAGGCACCCCTATCTATTGCATTTCAAGCATTTATTATTTATTATGAGTTATATATTAAGGATGGTATAGAAGGTATAAAATACAGTTATCCTCAAGAATATTACAATTTAGGTGAGAAGCAAGATCTAAGTATAGAAAATGCATAAAAATTTAAAAAATCCAAATTACAATTCAACAACTATTATTATTGTTAGGAAGTTAAAAAAGTGAGATTTGATTTAAATGCTCCAGAACGAGAAGGAGGGGGCAGCACATTTCTGGTGGATGGAACAAAAGCAGAGTTGTATAAAAGCCTAAGGAATGTTCTGGTGAAGACAGACCTACTTGGCCAAAGAGAAGTATGTTGGGAAGTTGCAGAGAGTAAGAGGGGAGTATTTCTTGCCCACATAAGGAATTCATCCTGTTAGGAAATGAAAAATCAGAAAAGAGTTCAGAGCAAGGAAAGAATCTGAATATGGCTGAGACATATCTCTCAGGGACATGATTCAGCCATATTCATATTGAAAGGAAGATATCATATAATAATAATATGTCTCTAAAACTAGAATAATGACTTTCACCATCTTCTGGCTGACTCTCAGAACAGTACACAATATAAGAAAAATATTTTTTTTCAAGAGTTCTTCAAATTAACCATCAAAATGATTATTTAAGAGGTTCAAGGTAAAACAGATGATGCATAGCATGCCGAATACAGAATAACATTCTTCAGATAAAATAAAAACAGAGCCTATTGAGCTACTTAGGAAATTAGTGTCATGGTCATTTTTGCAGTATAAGGTCCTTTTAAGTCAGCAATCTACTTTATGGCTAGATTTTAGGACCATAACTAAGATTTCCCCTGAGGCCCTGCAAATGGCAAGGGAATTAGGAGGCTAATACTGAGAATTTAAAGGGGCCCTTGGAAAATGCAGCACAGACTCATTGGTAAAGTAAACAGGAAAAAGGGGCTCATCATGCAAGGAAAATGGACATCTTTAAATGTCGTGATCTCAAAAGAGATCATGTAAAAATGATCTTTTCTGTATATTTAAAAGTTAGATTTGATTATGATATTTTTCAGTAAACCTATCATAGTTATAAATTATTTTTAAAAATGCAAAAATCCTAGTACCTTCTGCTTTTCTGTTATCACTTTATTGTCTCTTAGTTTTAAACCTTCCCTTCTTTGCCTGCTTTGTGATACTGAGGTTAGACTCTACACCCTAATACTTCCCCTTTGCCAGCTGGTGGGATGTTGAGTTTTGTCAGTGGAGAATACTAGAGTGACTTTCAAGGCAAGAGGGACTGGAAGATACTTCCCTGGTGTGTTCCAGGTCTGCATTGTCATTATTCATTGTGTAAGCCCAGCAGCCCACCTCGATGAGTGCCAGCTGCCTCCTAAGTGCAGGCTCTTCCCATTGGTGAATGATTCCAAGTGGCTCAGCCCACCCACGTCATCCAGCAAGAGTGAGCTGTTTCTACAGATCAATTCCAGCCTGCCTACTCTCCATTAATGATGGTTAGCTTCAACAGAATAGCTCCAGCCCCTCCCTCTGTCATATTTCTTTGCCTACTGATAGGTGATAGGCTGCATGTGCCTGTGCTAAACATTCCATGTCAAGCTTTGGAGTGAGACTTCTAATTCTTAGTTCTTTTATTGTCCTTTCTTCCTCAGCCTTGAGAGAGCAACTGCTGTGTTGTACTCACTATTTCTGGACTCTTTAGAGTTCTTTTTCCCCTTATGGTAATCAACTATTTCTACTAGTTAGCAACTTCTTTTTATTAAATATTCCTCATTCAAGTAACTATTATGGCTTCTGACTCCTGATTGGACTATGACTGAATAATGTCCATAAGCATCTTAGGAATGTGAGTACAAATGAATCTTACCTTGCAAATGCAAAAATAGCGGTTCCAAGAAGAATGATTGAAAGGATACACAAAGTGACTGAGAGAATAATTTCTACAGTTCTTTCTGAAAGTCCTTCACCTGGAGAAGAGGAAGGAGTAAAACATTATTATTAATTATGATTATGAAATACTATTTGGGTCTCAAAACACAGAAGGATATTTTCTAGGTATATTTCTCAAGAATGCTAATAAAGTGTACAAATGTGCTTGTTTCCCTTCCTTTCCCAGAGATTCTAAATCTGGGGCTTAGCCCTTGTACCTCTTCTTTTTTTCTACCTAAACTTACCACCCTAGTGAGCCCATGCAGCCTCATGGTTTTAATTTTCATCTATATGATGATGACTACTTAATTGCTATCTGTTGAACTCCAGACATGAATATGCAATTGCCAATATACATCTTTATTTAGACATGTAATTAAAATTTCAAAATCAATATTCAATGCTGAACTCCTGTAATTCCTTCCTTTCAACAGAACCTTTCTACTTCTTAGTTGATGGTAACTTCATTGATCTGGTTGCTTAGTCCAAAAACTTTGTAGTCATGCTTGACTCTTTCTTTCTCTCATAGAACATATCCACAGTCTCTGAAGAAATCTTGTCGCTTGTGCCTTCAAGATACATATACTTTTCACTAAAAGAAACGAGGGGTTGGGGCATATGGGTGGCTCAGTCGGTTAAGTGTTTGACTTCAGCTCAGGTCATGATCTCATGGTTGGTGAGTGGGAGCCCTGCATCAGGCTTTGTGCTGGCAACTCAGAGCCTGGAGCCTGCTTTAGATTCTGTCTCCCTCTCTCTCTGCCCCTCCCCCAAATTGTACTCTCTCTTTCAAAAAAATAAAATAAACATAAAAAAAAACCAGGAGAAGCTTCAGAGATAGTAATTCCAAAGCGTGATTAGAAAACAAAATGAATTTGTGACATCTAGTGGGGCAAGAAAACTAAGAAGCTATCATAGGTGAATGGTGTGGAAAGAATAAAAGATCTCCTTGCAGAAGTTCCTACTGGCCATAGAAGAAACAATTTAAATTTTATAATGAATAAAAGTTGAAATTGGTGGAAATAGATTCAATATCTAAGAATCCACAAGTACTAATATTATTTAGTGAAGGAGAAATAAAAAATATTAAAAAATTACTTTTAACTTGTAAATGCTGGTTATAGCCA
Source organism: Proteles cristata cristata (assembly GCA_017311185.1). Lineage (NCBI taxonomy): Eukaryota > Metazoa > Chordata > Mammalia > Carnivora > Hyaenidae > Proteles > Proteles cristata. The sequence goes on along the minus strand of JAESUZ010004428.1, from coordinate 336,677 downwards.
AACTACCGTTTCCTTACTTTAAAAGTCTGTAATTAAAAGGAAAAAAATTAAGCATTTTTTTCCTTTAGCTTTCTCAGACAAAATGTATTTTATGAATTAAAAAAAATAGTTCTAGTTAAGGCAATAAGCCTCCTCTTTAGAAGAGACTTCAGTTGAATTAGTGTGGAAGGAATAATATAATTAGAAATTAGTCTTTCACTCTTAATAAAATAATTGATTTAGGTAACAATTATAAATGCATCCTTAATGAATAGGAGGAAGGTTGTTAGGGAACTGGATATGAACAGGATGCTAAACTATCATCCTACAGACTATTTGCTAGTTACAACAAAGGGAAAAAAACCCAACTTTCCAATGAGGGATCATGCTGTCACTACAACTAAGCTCACCAATCAATTCTAACATTGAAATGAGACAACCAGATATTATACACCTCCTGATGAGACGTATTTGAATCTAGGCAGAAACATCTGCAAAATATCCTTGCCAAAAATGTTAATTGTGAATATTCAAACTTTTAGATTTTATTTCCAATTTATAAGAAAGTAGAGGAAGGAGGAAAAAATTAAATCACACCAAGAGAAAGCGATCAGACAATGCAGAATATGTGACCTCCTTTAGAGGAATCTATCTGGTTGCCTTAATGTGTCCATGACATAAGGGGTAAAAAGAGGATAAAGAAAAAGAGATTAAGAGACAAAACAATAGAAAATAACATATGAATCTCATTTTGGACCCTGATTCAAACATAGTATGAAGAAAAAAAATCTGAAGATGATGTGAAAGTGCATATCGTAATATATAAAATCACGGACTTATCATTAATTTTATTTAGCTGTGACAGTATAAAAGAAATATACTTATTAGAGAAACAAACTAGCTAGGGGGACATCATGCTTTCTGTTATTTACTTTAAAATACTAAAAATTAAAGAACAAATGCATAAATAAAACAAATTGGACAAAATGTTAAAAATTATTACATTTAAATAGTGAGTATTCAGGGATTCTTATACTATTCAAAACTTTGTGTATTCACCTCTCATCCCCTTCGCTGCTAGTACCCTGAGCCAGGTCAGCATCTTGTTTTGTGTAAATGATTGTATAGACGCCTAGCAAGTCTTCTTGAATCCACCCTTGTCCTCCTCCCATCTATTTTCAATATAGCTGGAAGAGTAAGCCTTTTAAATATTACTTTTCTACCTAAAATCATCCTCATCTCTCACAAGAAAAAGCCAAAGTCCTTCCAGTGGCCTCTGTGATCTGGTCCTATCTTCATTAACACCCTGATTCCCTATTAATGCTCTGAATTCCAATTCAGTCTCCACCTCGGTCCACTGAAGCCAGACGGGCCTCCTTGTTGTTCCTGGAGCATACCAGGTCACAGGGTTTTTTGCACCAGCTTCCTCTTGTGATTGGAAAGGCTATTTCCCTTTCATATCTATCTGACTAGCCATTCAGAGGTTTGCTCAAATATCACCTTCTCAATGAAGCCTACACTGACCCGTTCTTTTGGACTGAATAGATGTGTTCCTCCGAAAGACATGTGTTGAAGCCCTAAACTCTCAGTGTGACTGTACTTGGAGTAAGGAAGTAATTAACATTAAATGAAGCCATACAGGTTGAGCTTTAACCCAATAAACTTAGTGTTCTTATAAGAAGTGACACCAGAAAGGTAGCTCTCTCCCTCTTGCACATGCACTGGGGAAAAGCCATATGAGAACAACAAGAAGGAAGCCTTCTGCCAGCCAGGAATAGAGCTCCCACCACATAACAAATTGACTGAAACTCAGTTCTTAGACTTCTAGCGTCTGTGAGAAAGATCTCTGTTGTTTAAGCCTATCGTATTTTGTTATGGCAGTACACACAGACTGAGACACCAGCGTATTTAAAATGGAAAGCTAGAGCTTCCTCACTTCGGCCTTCCCCCTTGTATATCCTCTGTACAAGGTACAAGGTACAAAGTAGTACTGTTCTGCTTTTTCTTTTCTCCATTGCCCTTATCACACTTTAGCATATCTTATAATACATTTATTTATTATCCTCATTGTTCATTATCTGTCCAGAATGTAAAGTTCCCTGAGGACAGGAGTCTTTGTTTTATTCAAAACTGTATTCCATGTTCTGAGAATAGTACCAGATACATAGTAAATGCTCAACAAATCCTTGGTAAATTTACTAATGAATATAAATATTGCTTTTGAAATAGATATGGAAAATTTTTAGTTTGAAGATCAGCACTGAACCACATAAGAGCATACAAGGTATTTATTATTTGCCTTTAAATAGCTATTAATTATAATTGTAACCAACTTTAAGTTATATGAGTTATAATTTATAATTTTACTGTAAAAAGTATTAAAGTTAAGTGTCAAAATAAAATAGGTTAGCTATCTGTATAGTATGCAAGGATTAGTGTTTCATCTTTTTTCCCTGGACTGGCGCTTATAAAATGTTAACAACAGGAAAAGGTTCCTGTGGCTATTTTGCATGGTAGATTCGAATGAATACTGAATTTTAAAAACAGTTACCAGAGCTCCCTGGTCATCTAGAATCTCCAGCTAAGTTCAGGAGACTGCAAAGCAGCATGTAGCTCATAAAGTATTTTGGATAACTCTTTTTAATATATTAACATATGAATGGCTTGTTTTATGAATTTTCACATTCTAACTCTAACTGGATATGCTTGGGAAAGGCAACATACAAAGATGAATAAAGAATCATCTTTACCAGGTAATATAGAATCACTGGACCTTAGAACTCAGTGGGGGGAAAAATGATTTCATAGACCACAAAGAAGTGTTTCAGATTAGATTACCATTTCAAAGCACTAGCCAAGTGAAGTGAGGAAATGACATATAATGTATTAATAAACAATATGTAATCCTTTGGGCACACATATTACAAATGTACGAGTAGGAAAGGACAAAGTGTACCATGGCTGTTGAGTACAAATTCTGATTCACTGCTATGCATATACTCACAGAGCATTACCACACAAAATGAAAACACTTCTCCAGATTCTTCCAGAGAAAATTGAATTTTCATGTGAGAATATAAACATGATTCTTTTTGTAATAAGTAGAAGTCATTTCCTGACTAAACTTAAAATCCTACAAAAGGTCACCTTAAATTATGTTTTATTTGCATAATAAAATGTACTGCTATAATTAAGCTATCATAATTATAAATCACTAATTTTTCATAAGTATTTTTAATTGAAATTATCATTATTTAAACGCAGCTAATGGATCTGATTTAAGCCAATTTTATAACTCTAAAAAAAAGCTTGAATTAAATGAGTTCTAATGCTCATAGGACATATCTGCCTCTTGATATAGAGGTATGTCATGTGAAAGATCTTAAAATTATTATTAATCTTAAAAGAAAATAAGTTCTTAGAACTTAAATGTAAGAATCTCTTTTTCTCTTTTAAATAGTACTATTCATCCAAGATATTCAAGAACTGAACAGAGAATGCATTAAAATCACTCAATTTCATAATTAAAGTGATGTAAGTTAAAACATCCTAGACATATTATTTTCATGATCAGTCTGGCAAAGTATTAAAAGTAGATAATAAACAGTGGTTTCCAGGGTGTAGAGAAAAGTCATTTATCCTTGTTTATAAAACAACAAAAAGAATTTTTGTATCTTTACGTGCAAAAATAAAGCATGCTCCTGTGTGTATGCTAATCTCAAAAAGCTAACACAAGAAGATGAAAAGAAAACAGCTGGAGGTAATTAAAAATATTGCAAAGAGAAAACGGTACGGCAAGGACAGGAAGTCTGGGGGGGCAGAGAAAGTTCCAAGAGTAATGCAATTGCAACCCAACCGGACACAGCGATTTCCAGGCACTGCGTACAGCGCTTACAAGCATAGCACTGACTTGAGTCCGGCTGCCTGGGTCTAAAAGCTGGCGCTGCCACATCTGAGCTCTGTAACCTCGCGCGGGCAAGTTGCTTAAAGACCCATTTTCAGATTTCTTACCAGTAAATCAAGGCTATCTATAAATAGGAAGTCATGTTCATAGTGTTGTGAAGAATATGTGGGGTTATATACAAAGACCCTCATAAAAGCCTTGGCATGTAAATATGCAATTATCTTTATTAATAAATATTTTGTATTCATTCATGCACTCATTCATCTGATTTAATCTTCCAGTTAGCTTATGAGGGAGGTATTATTGTTCTCATTTCAGAATGAAGATTTCAGAAGTTAATTTGTTAAGTAACCAATCCAAGGTCACATAAATTTAATATATTCCTATCCTGCCCAAAATATGCCTGACTGACTGCAACATTTATGAGGTTCAGCACCACATTACTAGTGCCTCGTTAATATCATAAACCTTTTCTCATTCCCCTGGTATCCTGGGAACAAGTGACCCTTTTGCTGCAAAAAAATAAAAATTAAAAAAAATACATAACAAGTCCTTATTTCTTTTTCTAAGTGAGCATACTGGAACTTCTCATTGTTAGCATAGTAATTAAATGAGAAGTATTATGACAAAAGAAAACAATCACAGAGTGCCTTTGCCATGGGGTTTAAAGTTTCATCCTGTTCAGCTTTAATGAAGCCCTGTAAGGTGCAGAAAGGAGTGTCTGGTTTTCAAATCACAGGAATCCTCTATAATTAAACCTTGTAATCAAAACATTGCCTATAAGCAGTTTCCATAAACTGATGTGCCTAAAGAGAATTTTTAAAAAGAGCTTAAGATGGATTCTTATGAATTTTGTTAATAAAAATGCTAATGCTCAGTTGTGAGTGAAAACAAAATCAAATAAACTGTAGGTATTTCTTTAGGATTAAAATAATGGTGTATGTCACTTCCCATGTTTGTTCCAGCAGGCCAGAAAGATTTCCCTAAGTGCGAACTGCTCTTCCACACATTCATCCGTATTCAGCAAAGTTCTGCCTAGTCCCTTCTCAGTTGTACTTTGTTAACACTTTTCACTAAATTTAAACCTTTAGTTCATCGGTCTGTGGGGATTCTTTTGCCCATAACTTTAACGTCCAAATAATTGTATCTCTAAGAGGTACAGCCACTATCAAATATGACAGAAATGTATACTCTGTACTGACTTAAAAAGACAGCCTTGTGAAGGCTTTTAAATCCTGAAGGATTTACTGATAGGTAACTTAGCTTGGAGCTCACTGCCTGTGCTACTATGCTAATACCAGTGAGTGAATGTATATCCACTAGTGGTTTGATGACCTAGATGGTACCTTCACTTCTTTCACTGAAGTCTGAGGTCACATACACACATAAGTCCTCGGCAGGCTTGTTAGGAATGTTGGGAGCCTCTGGCCTGTTGTAAATGGTATCATCTATCCCAGTCTACAGTATATTTGAGAAAAACAAGGACTCAAACATCTTTTGTAATCTTATGAAAACAGGCTATTATATCACTGCTCCTGTTCTTACAGCCATGAAACCATTCTTGCCATTGGCCTCTGTAGAAATGGTCAAATTTATTTCCGTTTTGAGTCTTTCTACTATCTCTTCCTTGGCAATATTCTTTTTCCAAAACTCTTACGACTTCATGGCCTTTTATTAATGTCAAATCACGGACAAGGGCCATTTCTGGAGGGTGTTCTTTGGTGCCTGACCCACCAGGGTGATCTGATATCCACAGCACCCCAAGATCCAGTAGCCAGGTAAAATGTGAGGACATAAACTGACTGTAGTAAATCCATTAACCAGCCAAATGACTGGGCTGCTGTCTAGACATTGAGGAATTCTGTCCCAACGGTACACTCCATACTTCAACTCTGAACATCTCATTTCATCACAACTCAGGGTTGTACTCCTAGTCATCTTCTCCATTCCTGCTTGCCACTCTTTTACTAACTATAAATGAGCATCTAGATAGCAGAACTCCATGTGTTCAATCCAGAATAAGCATAATACAAAGCCTACTACAAAGTCATTGTTTATCAGAAGATAGAGTCCATGGGAGAAACTCTAAGAAGCAGCCTGCCCTTAGGTCTACAAATAATATATGAACTTTGAAAAGTTTGATCATAGATTCATGGAAAACCCAATGGCTTTCTACCTTATACATCCAGTCTATGTTTCAGCAGTGCTTCCTTCCCTAACAGTGCCAGGCTCCTGTGTTCTGCCTTCCATTCCACATCATCCATTCCCTTTTGACTCCTGCTGTTTCCAAGGCACACAAACATTAGCACCTGGATGACTGGGGCGGGGACAGTCATGATTTCAAAGAGGGAACCAAGAACTGATGGTATATTTCTGCTACCTTCTAGGATTAATGATTTTATTCCACTGCATTGGCTGGGAGAGAGAGGAAGAAAAAAGCATTACTGAGGAGCACCTTGAGACTACCTGCAGCCAAAGTACTAGCTGAGATCCATCCTTCCCTGGAGGGAAGCCATTTGTCAGAATGTGAGGAACTGCATCCCTGCACATCCTGGTTTTTGATACTTGATTTTCCCCCTTTTCCATTCCTATTACTCCGGATGTCCTAACTTCATCTCTCAGTTAACGGACTGAATGTATCCTCACATCAACAACAACACTGCATGAAACCAGCGATCTATGAGAGACAAGGTGCCTGACAAACTACAGAGCAAGTCCATCTCTTTAGTGATGCTCCTACAAAATGTCATCTCCCTGAGACACATGAGCTATCCACTTTGTCTATGTCTTTTATCTTCCATCAGTAAACACACCAGGATTGCCATTTGGCTGTGGTAATAGTTTCTAGAAGTTATAACCTAAAGGAAATTATGTTGACATCATCAGGACTTCACTGTGGTGATGGGGAGTGTGATCAGTTCACCTATCCAATGAAGAAATACTCCACACAATTTCAAAACCACAAGGCTTGTCAGCCAATTGTAAAATGATTGAATTATTGGGTAAAAATAATCAAGCCACTCATTTCATGGACTTAGACAGGATAGCCAAAGAAATTCGTGTGATTCCTCTATAAACATCTATGGAGCAAACCATGAGTCTCTTCTTTATTTCTTCAAGATTCAAAATTGCCTTACCTAAGTAGAGGCTGTGGAATCTGACATTTTAAACAATTCATGTTCCACAACCAGCTAAGAATTTATGGGAATGATGGGAAAATCTCTTCTTCCAGCCACAAGTTGCACTAAAACCTGTTGTAGCTCGTATTATGCTATGCATCTTAATGACACAGAGTTCCACATTCTTTCTCAGAGCTTAATACAGAGAAAATAGGGGCTGTGATATACTTAGAGAAATCATAGGGAAACCAGATCTCCTAAAAAAGTATATTTTAAAAATCTTTGATTGTAGCCTATCTGAAAAGAAGCTATTAAAAATTTTACTATGAAATATTAATATCTTTACATACATTGTTTTATTTAAATATTTGAAGGTGGACACTATCATCATTTTCTAAATAAGGAAACTAAGGTTTGTAGAAATTATTTTCTCAAGTGGCAGAGTCAAGATTTGAATCTAGGTCTAAATCCTGTATTTGTACTGTAATGGTTATGGAATCTGTGCTAGAATCCTGGCAGAGCCATTTAATTACTTAAGCTGAGCTTTGGTTTCCTCATCTATACAGTGGAGCTTACATTAGCACTGAGCAGCTTCTCTCAATCTCAGCACTACTGACATCATGCACTAAATAATTCTTTGCTGGAGGGGCTATCCTATGCAATGTAGGATGTTCAGTAGCCTCCCTGGCCTCTGCCCACTAGATGCTAGTAGCTTGGCCCCATAATTGTGACAACCAAAAATGGCTACAGACATTGCTACATCTCCCCTGAGGAATAAAATCACTCTGGTTGAGAACTACTGATTTAAATTAAAAGATAGTTGTGAGGAGTCCATCAGTTAGTACACACAAAGAGCATAAAGTTGATAATGGTGAAGAAGGACTGGAGGGGAGGAGGTGGAAGAGGAGGAGGAGGAAGAGAATATTTCCATTTGACTAAATTGTACTTATGTTTTATTCAGACCTGGCTGCATGAATATAATAGAAAAAAACTCATGAAAGACTTGATTATGAAGAAAATAAAATTTTAAATGGCAGGTAGTTTTCTAGTTTTTGGAATTATTTCAAGAAAATTTCCATCAATCTTTTCCTTTTTATTAACTAAAAATGTTTTCATGTAAGATTGTATATTAAACAGCCAAGTACATATTTGTTTCGTATAATGTTAGTATACATCAGCATAGAAACAATACCATATTGAAATCTATGTACAGATTTGAATAGATAGATCATACATCACTTAAAACAACATCACAAATGCTATTTTCTCCTTTGAAAGACTAATTAACCTTGAAGCGAATATGTACTTGAGAACACTTGGTCATGGATTAATATATTCACTAATGAATGTTACAACTGTGATTAGTGTGTTGAGATTATCAGTGAGATTAAATTACAAAATATAACTTACCTAAAGTCTTAACGGGATCAGAATAATCAGAATCAGTAAATTGTCCCATAACATTTGTGGCTCTAAATTTAAATCTATGAAATAAAAAAAATTAAAAACCAACAATTTGCATGCTATATGATTTTTTTCTATGAATAATTTAAAAAATAGCAATGAAAAATACATTTTTATTCAAGAGAAAATGTATTTACAAGATGTAAACTTGGAAATCAATTGCCATCAGAACAATATATTCTATCTTTATGTGAGATGGATATTTATCCTGCACATGAGAGAATGACTAAAATCTTGGTCAGACTCATGAGCAGTCAGTAGTTTCATCAGATGACGTAGATTACATCCCTCATAGATCTGTTTAGAATGAATTATTTCATGTCTGTGTGAAAGTGTATTACCCACACATACTTTATAGGAATAGAGTATAACAACTTATACCTCAACTACGTTTGAAAATACCAGTGAACTAGATTTAGAATGGTCATATAGAACTTACTTTGTTCACATGTTAACAAATTATGAAAAATACTTCTTGATGCTGCGTGCGCAGCTGTATTTTCACTTTCCATGTTTTTATGACATAAAAATAAGAAAATGGTACAGAATGGGTGATCCTGACAAATTCAGAGATAACTGAAATTTATAAAAACCTATAGATACCCAGCCATTTTAAAACACAAAACCAACTTATATTAATAAGTTTCACTTTATAATTTAATTTCTACTATTCTCAAGTTATATATATTTTTGTGTATGTGCTGCCGAAGTGAGCACTACTATTGTCAAATTCTATGATTTTATTGATTGTATGAAGGAGTCTGTGTTGGAAAAAATAGGCAAAACAAATAATATTTGAATAAAGATTATATTTCGTGGTATATCATTTTCATAACTGTCATATAGATTATGGTTAAATTTTAGGCAATAACCAAAGTAACTACTTAGTAATAGATAATAGAGCATCTGGTTTTTCAAATGCCTGACTTCTCCACTTTTCCAATGTTTACTTCACCTAGGATGTTTATAAAGAATTTAATAGTGTTTTAACTAGCAGGCAAACATGAAACTAGCTGCATTTTCCAATTCAGTAGTAAAAAAAAATTATATTTTGGAAACTAAATAATTTAATATTAAAAAATTGTGATTTTATGACAAAAATAATACATATTAATAGGAACTAATGATTAATTTATCAGAGTACCGAATAAATCCAGCAGTGGTTTTTAATATATTTATTATGATCTACAAAGTAACAGACATTAAAATTAGTTATAAGGATTTCAATCACTAATTCAGAGTTTTGATAATACAAAGAGGAGAAAAATGTTGCTATGACTCCAGTAAACTGAAGTTGTCATCAACTGAAAGACTAGGATAGTTTTTAAAAACCCATACATTAACATGTATTGCAAATTAATGAGTGAAAAGCACAAAATATTACATGTTAGTCACATTATCCTCCACAGAAAAAATTAAATTCTCCTACCTATGTTCTCCAATAGATGTTTTTCATATTGCCCTTCTGTCACTTACCATATCAGATCATAATAACATTGAAGCTTGCCTACTTTCCCTATAGAACTGTACATGTATGGGATTTAAGGGGAATTTTGTTGATCTTTGCCATGTGTCAGGTCATGATACATTATGGATGGTCAGTGCTTACTGAAAAGTTGAAAGAATGGGTAGATGGATGAATCAAAGATGTTAACTAGCTTGCTATCATAATGCCTAGTAAGCACCAACTATACTTACAAGTATTGCTTTTTTGGTTTCAAAGGTCCATTGCAAATTCTGTCTTCATTGCCAGGAATCATGCATGCATTATCAGCACCTATGATGTAGATTTCTTCATTGCCACTGAATTTTGTCTTTGCTTCTGTACATGGAGGGTTAGGAAAGCCTTCATTTGTGAAATATGGCCTTGGTTTATTAAAATATGCATCATACCACTTTGTTACATTTCCATCATTCTGGGCTATTTTCAGGAAGAAATGATAATAATTACAAGTAATAGATGCATGTATTTTCACATTTCTGAAGAATGTTTCTATAATTACATGAGGAAAATCTGGATGCAACATCTGTCACTCTGAACCATCAGTTATAATTCAGCTGATCTACCCTACCTGGATAAACAGGGAACCCTATCTTTCCCCATCACACATGAATCTATAGGCTTTTTGTGGAGGATGACTTCTCAGGTACAGAAAAGAACATCTCTCAGTCAAGAGTAACTCTCCTGTTCATACCTCCAAAGAAGCTATCAAGACTCCATCTTGCCAAAATCAAACAATCATATCAGTATATGGAATAAATAAATCACATATTTTTACAATGCCTTTTCTTATCTTGTTCAAATATTTCAGGCATAAATTAATGGTTAGTATAACTAATGATAATATTAGCAATCAATTAAGCTCAACAGGTGTGTGGTAATTGGCAGTCAACCTAATATTACTAATTTTGAACTGAAATTTCTTTAGTATTTAACAATTCATACTCTACAATTTAATGAGATAGGTTGACAGTTGATGATACCTCCTGCTTCTGTTACAAGCACTTGTATATTTTTGATTGGCCCATGATCATCATTGTAGTAACATATTGGCATTCTGATTGTAATTGTTGTTGAAGTCACAAGCAATTTTCCTGTGGCATCATAAACAGGGGTTGGTTTGGTTTTCGGTCGTGCTGGAGCTTCAAACAAAGAAGACATATCAGTGTAACTGATTTTTTGTTTCTGAAGAGGAGAAGATAATTTTAAATTCTCATTTCATGCAGGTTATTTACAGATAAAATGATGACAAACACAAATACCAAATGAAACAGAGTTTTGTTTGAATACAACAGATGTTTAGCAATTATTATCTCTTGACAGTTTAATTATATATTTCTGACTTTCTTGAGATAATGGGGCTCAGGTATGATTTTCAGGCATCTGACACCTATTCACATATTAAAAAAATTCAAACTATATATGCTTTCACTCATAAAACTTTTAAAATTGCATTAAATCATACTAATATTTTAGTGGGCTTTACTTCTTTTCTTTCCTGTAGCTGATTCATCAGTTTCTATTCCAGTCATACCAGCATTTTCCCCACAGTTTATCCATGCCAAGTATATGGATGATATCCTCTCATATTTTTCCTCCATGTTCATATAACCATATGAAATACATAACGTAATACATAATGGATTCTTTATTACATATTATGTATTCTATATTATGTATTATAATCACTCCAGATATTGCTTTTTTTCACTTAAATATAGCTTATAGAAGTCTTTCCAAGTCACCAAGTATGGGGCTCACTCATTCTTCTTAATGACCATGTTGTATATCATACTGTGACAACATTATATCTATTCAATCATTTATTTATTAATGGGAATTCAGTTTTCCTCAGGCTTTGAACATTTGCTGCAATAACCAGCCTTATATTTAGCCTTATTTACTGATCCTTTTATTTCTATGGAATCGATTTCCAAAAACAATTTCTGGAACAAAAGATATAAATATTTTTAATGTTAACAGATATTGCCAGGATAATTTCCGAAAATTCCATGATAATTCACATTTTACCACCAAATGCATACAAATATCTCCCAAATCAGTATTTGTAGGAGCACTTCTTGTTCCATTTCATCTCATAGCTATATGTGTATACCAGCTGTCTGAGCTCAGCAAATGGCTTATTCAAACTTCAATTTCCATATTTGTTAATTTCTTAAAAGCCTCTAAATAATGCCATAAATTGGCAATATTATTTCCATTTTATTAATGAAGAAATGACCTATGTCACATGGCTATAAAAGGTAAATATCAAATCTCAGTGGAATCAAATATTTTTGGCTTGATCCTTTACCTCACTCCTCTTAGATGTAAAGGCCACTATAATATTAGATGTGTAAGAAGTTTATTGGAGGGCATATCCATGAAGAATTAAGGAACAGGGAACAGGAGTAGATGACAAGGGTCTTTAGACCACAGATCACAGGTCTAATACCTGCATAAGAGAAAAAGAAATGAAGGATTCAGCAGAAAGAGCCTCAGGTTTTGGGATGTTCTGAGAAACCCTCAGCCAGGCCACTGGGAAGTCCTTAAGAAAAAGATTCCAGTTAAAGGAATCTGGCATCCGACATGACTATCCAACCTGATATTATGTGCCAAATGCAAATTTAATGAGACAACTACTTTTTTAACTTTACTTAAATCCAAGTTAGTTAACATATAGTGTAATAATAGTTGCAGGAGTAGAAGTAAATGATTCATCACTTACATATAACACCCACTGCTCATTCCAACAAGTGGAGACTACTATTAATTCCATGTCATTCCATATCACCAAAAAACAATCATGCGTATTACTAGAGAAGAATATTTCTCTAACACCCCACCACTGCCACCAGTACTCACATATTTTCTTTAGACAACTGATCTTGAGTCTATTTGTTCTAAGGAGTGGAAAGTCAGAACTAATCATCTTTACCTGGGGATGAACAAAGCACTAGAGACAGGAGGTTTTGCTGAAAGAATTAATATAATGCACCTGTTGTTACCTGCATACTTACCTGTCTGCTACTAAATAACAAAAAGAAACTAAGATGGTATGACATAAGCTCTTTGTTATGAAGCCATTTTGTAAAATAGCTGAGGTTTTTGAAGATGTTATGTATTAGTACATTCCAAGTATGCAGTATGTCATTAAAAGCAAGTCTTAATACTTTTAAATAATATCACAATTATATAAGCTACTATTGATTAAAAGATAAAATTTATCAGCTTCATCTTACAGCGAATATTTCTTATTCTTTTTTTTTTTTAATGTTTTTTAATTTATTTTTGAGAGAGAGTGTGTGTGAGCAGGGGAGAGTCAGAGAGAGAAGGAGACACAGAATCTGAAACAGTCTCCAGGCTCTGAGCTAGCTGTCAGCACAGAGCCGGACGCAAGGCTTGAACCCAGGAACCGTGAGATCATGACCTGAGCCGAAGTTGGACGCTTAACCGACTGATCCACCCAGGCACCCCTATTTCTTATTCGTAAAAGAACTAGTTTCCAGGAACTGTCCTAAGGCTTTTTCAAAGATTATCTCTTTTAATTTTCACAACGACCTGTAAGGTAGGAACTAGCATTATCTGCATTTGACAGGCTTACAGAGGTTAAGACATTTGCCTTAAGTGAAGCAGATATCAAGTGGCCAATCCGGGATTTAATCTCAGCAGTTCGACCAAGACCCAGTCTAGACCTGGCACATTTAATCACTGTGCTCTGTTGTCCCTACCAAGAGTAAGAAGAGTTAACTTTTTACTTCAGAAAGAGAAGCATTCTATTAAAGGTCCATACACTTCACTTTTTATCTCTCTGCCAGTTTTATTACAGATGTTTCGAAAGATGGTATATTTGCGCATATTTTTTCAGTCAGGAAGAGAAAGTATCCTGAATGACTGAATAGCCCTAAATTTCTCTTAACAATCTCTTTTGGTTTTCATGGATTGATTTGTGTGGGGCAGGGAGCCTCCAAATTTTACTTATACTTTCTATAAACAATACCTGTCATAATAATGAATTGATAGATTTACTTTATAGTCAGAACCATAAAGTTGAATATATGGTAGTTCAGTAAACACCGTCTGATTAACTGAAAATAATTTACAATTCAAGATAAAGATCAGTCAAGGAATTTAATTAAAACTAGTCAAAGTCTAGTTATGGGTAATTGAACAACGAATTTTTAATAATATTAAAAACATAAAATAACAGACTATAAAATTTGCCTCCGAAAATATTAAATTTAGAGGGAAAGAAATATAAATAGTAGGTGGGCATTCTCTTTATTTAAGGTGGTATATGCATTATTATTTAGACATTTAAATATAGCTTTAAAAAGCAGTGTTTATTATTTAATGTATTCTTATTATTGCATATACATCATGTACTTATTTTTTAATGTTTATTTATTTTGAGAAAGTGAGAAAGAACACAAGCCGGGTAGGGGTAGAGGGAGAGGGAGAGAGAAAGGGTATCCACTCTGACAGTGTGGAGCCTGACACAGGGCTTGATCCCACAAACTGTGAGATTGTGACCTGAGCTGAAATCAAGAGTCAGATGCTTAACTGGCTGAGCCACCTGGCATCCCACATGTGCATCATTTAAAAGCTTGACTACATTCTTAACTCTAGTAACAGAATTCAGTTACAATTTGTCTTTGATTAAGACCATAAGAGACTCTTAAATACAGAGAATGAACTGAGGGTTGTTGGCGGGGTGTTGGGTGGAAGGGTGGGATAAATGGGCAATGGGCATCAAGAAGGGCACTTGTTGGGAAGAGCACTGGCTGTTATATGTAAGTGATGCATCACTAAATTCTATTTCTGAAATCATTATTACACTATATGTTACTAACTTGGATTTAAATTAAAAAATTTTTCTTTCAAAAACAGACAACAGCATTTTGCAGGAAGGCAGCTCACGTATGTACCTTTAATGTCCATGGTTATTCGCATCTGAACGTTTGGCCCTGCGCCAGCACTATTGATCGCATAGACCTAAAGGAAAGACACATTTTTTTTTTTACTAATTTTATTATGGTCGTATGTAATTTTAAAATGTTTCCATTTTTAAAAATAACTGCAGATAGTCTATTAATCATATTTTTCTTGCACTTACTCAAATGAATACATTATGTATAGGACGAATGTTAATAATAAAGTTTATTATGTTAATAATAAAGTAGTTCTTAAAACTGATTTTACAGTACTAAGTCCTGAGAACAGAGGCTGAGTGACGTAAAGAGCCCTCCATAGTTATCAGGAAACGATGCAGCTTCAGTTTGAACCCATAGGAGGGACAGACCCAGAAAAGCCACTCTGTCTACACTCCTTTATCTACTCTAACATCTGCTCCTTCTCTCTGGCTTTCTTTAAATCCATATTCAAGACCCTTTTTTCCCTCCCTTCTTTGAGATGAAATCCTATTCCTTCAACCTTCTTGTTTTCCTGTATTAAATCATCCCACTGAAGGTTGGCCTTTATGGCCTTCTTCACCCCTGCCCCAAAGTGTCCGATGCTATAACCTGCATAATGGAGCATATACACATAAAACATTCCTGTTTGTATAGACAGAGGGTGATTCACACAAATGTGGGTCCTTTTAATTAACTTTATTCTTAGGAAACTGCAGGTACAGAATTTTCTTTTATTCACTTTATTTTGCTCTATAAAACAAAGACTCTATTTTTGTCCAGGTTCAATGACAAACGCTATTCAGAATATAGTAATTTTATTGGAACTAATTAATTTGTTTTCTAAATTAGTGGCCCCCTTCCACACTATTGATACTTTGGCAATGTTTTTATTTAATTAAAACTATAATAATGTATATGATGCAGTAGGTGTGGTAAATAAACCAAGCCTAGACAATGTGGTTAAAAAATATCTAAAGAACATATTTATTGGAGTTGTAAACTTAACAAAAGAAGTATTAAAAATGAAAAGTGATATTATGGTGTGCATCATCATTTTTGCTTCTTTATGGCACAACCTAACATTTAAGTGAGATAATAAACGAAAAGTCGGGCAGCACTACTCAAATTGCATTGTACAAAGAAGTCATTTGTAAACCTGAAGAGATGCATGTTTTGATTCTGTAGGTCGGGACGGATGTGAACGTCATATATTTCTAATAAATTCCTAGGAGTTGAGGATATTATCAATTGCATTTTCTGAACAGAGAATTTTTATTGCTCTTTAAATTATGAATTAATTGTACTTTGTTTCATTTCATATTTCTTTCTCTTATTCACAAAGGGCAAAACTGATGAAGCACTTGCTACTTCCCGTAACTATAAATCTTTAATCCTTACCAAAGCCCTATAAAGAAGTCATTATTCCTCCTACTGCTTTTCTCTTTCTTTCTTTTTTTGGTTTCAAGTTTTAATTTAAATTCCAGTTAGTTAATACAAAGTATAATATTAGTTTCAAGAGTAGAATTTACTGGCTTTTTGTTTTTGTTTTTTTTTTTTAGGTAAGGAAACTGAGGTACAGGGTTGAGGTAACTGCCCAGAAACAAACAGCAGAGCCAAGATTTGAACCCAGGTCAGTGCATTCTCCAAACCCTCCCTCTAATAGATCTTTCACAGTGGTGGTTCATTTAATGGGATGTACAACAAGAATCCTAGCAGCACAGATTATATAAGGTATATAGTGAGTGAAGGAAGAAATGAAGATATGTAGATATATAGATATAATGTATACAGAGAAAAACATACATAAGACTACAATATTATTAATAACAGGTTTCTGATGATTACATGATAATCATAAACAACTGGTAGGAAAATTAGTTTGCTAAGCTACCTGAAGGTTAAGTGTGAACACTACCTTACTTAGAAGATGATATGTGGAACTATACAATTCTATTACAAAATTTCAAGAGATGCCACAAAAACACATTTTTTAAATAAATTATGTCTATGTGTCTGTCTCTTTGTATATAAACACACACATATATTCTAAAATGGATAATTTAGAATTAGGATGTAAAATGCTTCACTTTAGTAATCGTTACATGAAATGTGTGTGAATTTCTAACATAGTTACTTCTGCCCTTTGCCTTTTCCATTTTCTATTTATAAGCACACATTAACAGCTTTCCTTTAGGTAGAATTATCTCTTTGCATATCACTGCACTCTTACTTTTAACATGCCTTTTCTTTCTCCTTTTTTTCTGGATTTCTACTATTGTTATAAAAACTTTTTTGTTATTTACATGTTTTCATAGTACTTGCTGTACTATAAGAGGAAATAAGCAATTTCACTTATCTGCATATATTTTCTGTTGGCGTGTCTCACACAATCCCACAAAAAGATAGGAGAAATCTAGGGTATACATAAGCTGCAGCATTTTTGAACGGTGAGTTTGCAAACTGGCTTTGTACAATAGGGGAAAAATTAAAAGCTATGAATGCTTACACTGATATTATACGTATGTCCACCTTTTAATCCTTCTAACATTGCAATGACAGATGTGTCAGTTTTCTGGATAATACTGAGGTTGTGAATCTGGATAGCAGTAGGATCATCTTCCCGGTAAACCAAAGCTTGGTATACTTGGATATTTCCGTTGGGTTGAGAAGGAGGAAGAAATGTTAACTGAAATTTTGTCACTTCGTCTGGTATCTTCCGAAATGTCATATTGTTAGGTGGGTCGTTGGGGACTAAAATGAAATATTTAAGCAGTTAAGTTTCTAAACCTTGTGTCCCTGTTTTTAATATACATATACAATTTATTTGCTTCAATTTCTGTTTACAAAACATGTTACACAAACTTTTTAAACCATATATATTATGGAAACAAGCAAAATGGTTGATACACGGTAGAATCATCAACATCTACAGGTCACAGAAATCATAATGGTGATACAGTTAGATGGGTCATTTATTTATTTTGACTTTATATGTGTTAATTTTATACAGAAGGCATTTCTATGATGTTTTGTACTTCTTATTTAAAGATAACATAGGCACAGAAAGTTGCAAAATTGGGACATTCCCCCAGATTTTTCCAGTGGTGACATCTTACCTAATTGTAGTTTAATATCAAACCTGAATATTGACATTGGTACAGGACTCTTAATTAGATTATAGATCTTATTCAGATGTCACCCTTTTTTCATACTTTCATAAAATGTATGCAGTTCTATGCAATTTTATTCCATGTATACATTCCTGCAATCATCACCAGAAATAAAGTACAGAACTACTCCAGCACCATAAAGAAATTTCCCCCTGCTATCCCATGTATTTACACTCCATGCATCCTCACACACTAACCATTGTCCTCCAAAATTCTGTCCTTTTAAGAAAAATAACAGAATAATGATTAAGGTCCATCAAAGTTGTTGCATGTATCAGTGGTTCATCCTTTTTTAAATTAATGAGTAGTGTTCCATTTTGTGAATACATCAAAGTTTATTTAATCACAGAAAAACATCTGAGTTGTTTCTAGTTTGTTTGTAATTTACAGCCATTTGTGTGAACATACATTTTTAATTCTCTGTGATAATTGCCCAAGAGTATGATTGCTAGGTAATGTGCTCTAAGTACATGTTTAGTTTTATAAAAGGCTGCCAAACTATTTTTCAGTTTTGCATTCCCACTAGCAATGTAGGGGAGATCTGGTCTGTTTGCTTTGGCATCATTACTCTTTTTAAAATTATTATTTTATCTGTTCTACTAGATGCATAGTAATATCTTATTGTGGTCCTAATTTACATTTCCTTAATAGCCAATGGTGTTGGAAACCTATCTTATGAGTTTATGTGCCCACTGTATCTCCTTTGTGGTGAAATGTCTCTTCATGTCTTGTCAACTTCTATTTGGACTTCTTTTAAGTGTTAAGTTTTCAGAGTTCTTTATATATTTTAGATATTCCATTTTATTTGTGATAAACCTGAGCCTAATATACAGCAGCTAAGTATCAGTAAACTATCATGAAAAAAATGATACACATAAAAATAAAATTAATTTATGAATAAAGTAATTAGTTCTTGCTGTACTACATAATTCGTGTTCTTTATACAAGTGACTGATTGCATGAATGATCTATTTTGATTAAACTGAAATGGATATATCTTCCTCACTAAATGAAGAAATTTCCCTGAAGAAGGCTGTTAAAATTTGACTGCCAATAGTTCATATGCTTAAGCTTTATTATCTTTATTTATTATTTATCGTCTTGAAAATATTTTTATAGATCATGCCCTGTAGCAGGCAAAAAAAAAAAAAAAAAAAGTAAATACATAACGGTGAGGAAAAAAGAGAAACAGGTAAACATGTTATAGTGTCAAATATCACACTTTAAGTGGAAGAATGCATAACTAAAGTAAAAATTAAATTGGCTCAAAACATATTTTCACATTTGCTTTTATACATTTCTATGATGTAAAATATTTATTTTAATAAGAGATTTCTCTAAAAATCAGAACAGGTTTAAGGTTGGTTTAAGTGAAGTAATTCTCCAAAGCTGGAAATAATTTTTTACTCTCCGAACATCTCTTATTTTACATCTAAAATTCTACTCTTAGAGATTTAGTATAATTTATTAAACTACAATATCTTTGGGAGATACGGTAGCACATTTAAGTTTTGACAATCAGTGCTTTGTGGTATGAGTGTGAATAAATTCAGCAGCATCTTTTATCACAAGTAGGATGAGGAAGAAGTGTAAAAGTATCATAAGAAAATAGATAGCTGGGATGTATGTGGCAGCAAGGTGGAAAGATGAAATTTTAGGGTGCTGAGGATAAAATGTTATCTTTTAATGGAGAACCATAACTCTGTAGACAACAGAGCACATAACATAATGAAAAGACTAGCTAAAAAACATTTTTTACCTCCTATACTTACCTTACAGATAGCAACAAAAAAACTATAGCAACACATCCCTTCATGTGCTCTTTCCAAAGATAGATCTGGTAGCAAAGAACATCGGGAGTCTGACGGAGGACAGGGCAAGCACGTTCTGGGAAGCTGACTTCCCACACTTAATTCCTATTGGTTATAATCTTATTCATTCAGACCCTGCTCGTAGGAACTTGAGGAAATCTGTATGGATTCTGACATTTATTAAATAGGTTATATAATAAAACATGTCATTTGATTAGGTGAAGAGAATAGATATGGTAAGCAGAACCTGGATTCTAATTTCGAATTCCAGATTACATAATGGTAGAGTATTATCACTTTTATGTGCACTTAAGTCATGGATACAAAAAATTAAAATGGAATATTACATGAAGCACTAGTGGCCATAGACCATTGAAAAACTCATCGCTTAGGCGAGATAACTCAATTTCTGAAATAGTTAGCATTTAAATAAATATACAAATACAATTCAGTACATTATTATGAGCTAATTTGTTTGTATTTCCAAGAACTAATGATTCTCCATCACTCCACTTTGCCTAAAAGACAGAAAACCTCACTTTTGTCCATTACGGTGGATCACTGAATTTTATACTTTGTATTTTATACACTTTAAAAATTTCTTGTAACCATACCCTTTTTAGGGGGCAGAGTGAGAAACGCTAAGAAACAAACTTAAATCTGTGTATTTTTAGCAATGATGGAAAATACGCCTTACCTGATTCTAAAGTAGTAACAATCACTTCAGTACTTGACTTTCCTTCTACATATGCAGCACTTGCGTTTCCAGTGAAAGCCGTGATCACCACGGAATACCTTGTGAATATTTTCAAATCTTTAATTTCTATGGTCTTATTTTCTGCATTTGACTTGACGAAGGAAATATTAAATTCATCACTATCTACCTATAGGAAAAAATAGCTAGTATTAAAGGAAGCAGCATGTGAGATCCAAACCACCAAACATAATAATACAAAGCTACATGCGGTGTATGTATCTGGCCAAGATTTAAATTACTTTTTCCTATAGTCAGATTGTCCTGGGAAATCTAAAATGCTACTTTGTTTCTTTATAAGCAATTATTTCAACAATTGAAAGTAGAAGAAAAAAAATCAATCAACCAACCACAAGTAATCAACCCATCCAGTGAACGAGTATCGTCTTGCGTCAATGAAACTCTACTTTCTACTCCAATGTTTTATAGGAGAAAGAATGTAGGATTTGGTAATTACCCATTAAGGGTTCAAATCCCAGTTCCGTCACATAATAGTTCCTGTAGCATTTGACAAGGCACTTATGTTCTCTGGGTCTTACTTTCTCTGTACGTAAAATTGGAGTAATGATATCTACACACACCTTTTTGTTGATATTTAGAAAAATAGATCTGAGGAAGCTGGCACAAAGATTTTGATATTTTTTTGACCATGATCTACAAAAAAAGGAAACACAGGGGCACCTGGGTGGCTCAGTCAGTTAAGCATCTGACTTCAGCTTAGGTCATGATCTCACAGCTCATGGGTTTGAGTCCCACGTTGGGCTCTATGCTGACAACTCAGAGCCTAGAATCTGCTTCAGGTTTTATGTACACATACATACTTCTTTATCACTTAAAAATAATTTTGAGAAAATACAACTACTTTCTGAAATGCACTTTGATATTTTTTGCTCTTTAAATTTTATTCCAGTTCATTTAAAAAGTTTTAATCATGATGGGAGTTTGAAAAATTCCCATCTAGCACTCTGCATGGCATTGGATAAGGCCTCAATTAATTTTGGGTGTTGTAATTATTAGATGTGCAAAAATGAGCATCCTTAGGTGTATTAAATACAGCTGTATAGTGTGTTCAAACATACTGTGTCTTTGATGGAGAGTATGGTCTCATCACTGCAGCAATTAAACATAGCTAAAATTTTTAGCATTAAAAAGAAAGGCCTTTCCTGAAAATGAACATCAGAAAATTTCAAATCCTATAATGCATGCTAATCTCATTGGAGCACTTAAAACATTGTGTACACTGTTCCCATTACTAGGTTCATTTTCAACTTGAGTCTCCCTTGTAATTTTTGTTCAAAATATTCTTCAAATGCCCTTTTCTAAGAGATTTTGTTTTAACTTAAAGAAGGTGTTGCAAAAGGCTAATAAATGTGTATTGCAAAGTCAAATAGATTGTTCCCACCTCAGACAGAGCATCAAAGGAAGATGCCACACTTCTATAAAGTGTCAGAAAACAAGTCAACATAGCAGTACCATTGACCAAGTGCATGTACTCATTGATAGAAAGTGTGTATGATTCAGTTAGCTGTCAATATTTAAACATCACATAAAATCCTTCCTTAAGACTAGGCTTATATTCATGCTGGGTAACAATTACGTAGAGATGAGTGATAGTTGACTTCTGTAATGGGACGTAAATGTCCAGTTCATCATTGCCTCACCCAACTGGATTCATTTTGACTGCTCATTTACGTTGCTTGGCTGACCACTATACCTATTTGAACTCTGATTTTATAGAGTTAAGGTGAATTTCTCAAGATTCCATAGTTATTTAGTAGCTGAGATGGGATTTTTTTCCAAGTCTTTCAAGAATCCAGAACTCTCTACACTACTACACTGGGCCTAATTATATAAAAGTAAAATTAAACAATTCCAATGTCTTCCATTAAAACAGTGGATAATAAATACTGAGTAGTAAAAATATGACATAACATGACTGTGATCTACTACATCTTAAAAACCACTGAATAAAATCCAAAAATAAAGTTGGTTCCTCACAGAATGTACCAAAATTCATTATCTTTCTTGACTAAACCTACTCTTTGTTATTGTTAATCATTAATGATCCACTTACCCAGGACTGAAACCTCACAGCTTTTGACTCATTGTTCTCCTTCCATCAATTCCAAGATTATTTGCTCATGTTATATTTCACCATCAATTATTACTATGAAATGCATCCCATCATTTTGCAGTGTGACATATAAGCAATGTCAGTTATTAAACTCTGGTTCTATTTTCTTTCCTCTTCCTGCCCCATTTGTACCCTTCCCCACCTGCTACACTTCTTTTCATTTCACAGTCAATTTAACCTGCTCTGTGAATCTTCCCTGTATTGTATGGTCCTCATAACAAGAATTTTAATAACTTTGCTAGTTTATATTCCAAAACAACCTCAGCATACTTCATACTCTACAATTAGAGTATAATTAGCTGTTTATATTCTGGTGTCTCCCACTACAGTGTGAGCTACTTGAGAGCAGAGCTCTATGTTTTGCATCTTTGTTTTGATGAATAGAAACAATAAATATTTGTTATTTTGAAAAAATAAAGGGAACAATGAACAAAGGACTATAAAATGCATTAATTTCCAGTAGTACCACCCAGGGTGATATCTGGACCATAAATTGTAAAGATTGCCAATTTTTGCTTCATTTAAGTCTCTTAGGAAAAGAGTTTTATGTCCCTATGGCTAGAATTTGGCAAAGGCCAGGCTATAGTGTAAGTCCTCAATTCAGTGATATGTGTTTTTCCCTGGCATAGAAGTCAATGATTTTTGAAGGTAGATAATTATATATCCATGAAATGAGCTTCATAAAAGCTCTACAAAGACAGTGACCACATGACAATTGTTCATTTATATGTATCCAACACTTAGCACAATGCTGGAATGTTGGATGTATTTAAAAGTATTTGTTGAAAGAAGGAAAGAAAGAAGGAACTAAATGCTTAGTTCCAAGAATCCCAGGGACACTATGAAGTGCTAAGATCTGTTTGAATTCTTGCTCTCTTTGACTCAAAAGGTTTGGATGAGCATAAATTTCAACTTGGCATATTTTATTTGCTATTCGATGGTTTTTCCTTTCTCCTGTCATACCACTATCTGTTGGTTTTAGCCAGGTCTTAACTATTGGCAAAATTCTAATTTCTGTGCCTCAATTCCCCTTTATGCAAAATGAAGATAATATATTTATATCAAAATGTTAGACAAGATAAGGTAATGCTATAGAGAGGTTACTGTGAAACTGATATAAAATAAGCAATTATAATATTACACATTCTTTCTCTTGCTCATTTTTAATATCAACAAGAATATGAAGAGAATAAAGCTATAAATCATTTTTAAAAAAATGTTTTGTTTTCCCTTCCTTTAAGCACAACCAGGAGAGAATTGCTTTCAATAATAAGGTGTCTTCTATTTGACTGAACACTGTGTTATCATTTTATAATTTGCTTTTAATACATAGTCCCAGAGCATTTGTCATGCATGCTGATTACTTTGGGCTAATTACAAAATGAAAGTCTTCACAAATATGCTCTAAAAAGGAAATGTAAATAGAAGACTGAAAGGGAGAACAAATGCACCAAATTTTCTTGTAATCATGACAGGTCTTTTGAAATAGAAGCATTTCGATTTTAGAAATAACATAAAGACATAAGAAAATTATAAAAGTTAAACAAAAGCTAGGTAGAGATAGAGATGAAAGGGTTAGAATCCCCCATAAATTACCTGACTTAGGGCATTAGAAGCCACCAGAAAAGAGAGAGGTCACCAGGCCCAGTGAAACCCAAGAAGGGTGCTAACTCAGTGTTCCCAACCCTCATCCTACCTAACAACTCTGCATGATTCACATTGTTGATCCCTCTGTTTTAAGAGAAAGGCTTGACTCTCATTCTTGGGAGTCCTTCTCTCTGGATGGCTACTCTAGTCTGGTGCCTTCAGTGACCTCCAGTTTAAGTATTTGTCTTCCCCAGGATTTGATCCTCAGGTTAGCTCTTACAGAAGAGGTTCTTACTACATGTTCCATATTTAATCTCATCTCTTCCTATCATTTCAGCTATCATCTAAATACCAACACCTCCCAAATCTCCAAATTCAGGTTTCCTCTCCTGACCTCCAGATTTACATATAATACTGCTAAGGGGTATCTCACCTGGAGGTCTCCCAGGCATCTCAAACTCAGTGCATCTAATACTGAATTCATTCCTTTCTTCTAAAAATTTCTCTCTTGTCACAATTTTCCAAATCATATATCTTAAAGTCATCCTCAATTATTCTTTTTACTCACCAGGCACTAATTGTTTTCACCAGATCCTGTAGATTTAAATTATTTTTCATTCTGTTGCCTAGCTATATTTTCTCTGTCCTTATCTTTTCTTACCCAGTTACTCTAATAGCTTCTTGTCTCCTTGCCTAATTTTTTACTAAGATTCCTTTATCCTCTGCAGTGCAACAATACTGGTCCTATAAAATGGAAATCTATATCCCAACACTGCTTTAACTCCTCAATTGACACTCCACTGCCCTTACAAAATCCAAACTCTGTTATATGTTATTCAGCCGGCCTCCTGATCCAGCTTCTTCTCTCAGTACTTTTCTTGACTGCTTTTGATTCCTGAACTACTTGCTTTTCCTTGAATGAGTCTTAACTTTCCATACTTTTATTACCATTTCCTTTTCATGATCTGCTTCAAGTATTTTTCAGAATTAAGCTCTGAGGTTACCTTATTTGGGAACTATTTCTCTTAATGTCTTCTCTCTTCTTCACCTTTTGTATTATGAGGTTTTTTCACTGTATTTTTAAAAATATGGAATGATTCATAAATTTGCAGATCATCCTTGCACAGGGGCCATGCTAATTGTATCATTACAATTTTAATGTACATATGCTGCTGAAGCAAGTACTTTTTCCACTGTATTTCAAACCAATGTATTATTAATTTAACCATTTGTTTATATATATCTATATCCTAAGGATAAGTATAATGATAATCGTTCTAATAATTCTTTATGTGTATTTTTGGATCCTTACTATGTGTCAAACAATGTTTAAAGTTCTTCACGCATATTTTTAAATTAATCCTCACAAAAATCTTTATACCCTGGGTATTATTATTTATCTCTATTTTACAGATGTGTACAGTGAAGTACACACAAATTGTTTGCCTAGGTATATGCTCTAGTATACGCTTGGGGTCTAACAGAGCTAGAATTACAATTCAAATAGTCTGGTTCCAAAACGTATGTTCTTAATCATTCTCTATGCCGCCTTTTGCAGAAGGTAAGACACGCCTTACCGATTTGACATCGATCAGATAGAATGTTGGTCCAGTAATGGTAGCAGGTTCATTCCAGCTGATGTTGATGCTAAAAGGTGATGTTGCCACTACATACACATTTTCAGGAGGACCATCTGGAGCTATCGAAATACAAATCAATGACCCTGTGACATTTGAATTAGTATTTGCTACAATACAATAACAGAAAAGGCCATGAAAAAAAAAAGGATAGTGGTAATGAATTAATTATACATTAATTTGTAGTTCATAGCATATTAAGGGCTTTGGCAATATAGTTACTATACACAAAACACTTCCACATGAGAGAAATGATCATAAATATATTATTTTTAAACTCAAAATAATATCTTGAAATGTAAGTCTTACTATTGCAAAATAAATCTTTTCAAATAAAAGTTTTTATTTAAAAATAGATCACTTAAGAATGCTGTTTTAGAGGGGCTCCTGGGTGACTCAGTCAGTTAAGAGCCCAACTTCGGCTCAGGTCATGATCTCATGGTTAGTGAGTTCGAGCCCTGCGTCAGGCTCTGTGCTGACAGCTAGCTCAGAGCCTGAAGCCTGCTTCAGATTCTGTATCTCCCTCTCTCTCTGACCTTCCCCTGCTCACGCTTCTCTCCCTCTCTCTCAGAAATAAATAAAAACATTTAAAAATTTTTTAAAAAAGAATGTTGTTTTAGGAAAAGCTGAAGAAACATGTTTGACTACAGAAAAGTGAAACTGGCACAAGGGAATTTTATTAAAAATTGAGTTGCATTTATTGTTTTCACTGAGGGAGTAACATAGGAAATAGGTTATACCACTGATATTATCACAAATGTAAACATTTCTTGCATTCAATATGATTCCAAACAAATTCTTTAATTTGTTCTATTTTTATTACTGTTGCTTTTTTTAATCAAGAGTGCAAAACAAGTGATAATATTTTAAAGAACTGACTACTGAAACCCTTGTGTGAATTTTCAATTTGTGAACTGCTAGGAACTGGGAGGGTTAAGAAAGATTTGGTCACACTTGATGGGACAGACATTGAACTAGGAATACTGTTGTGCATCTCTCTGCCCTCCTATGGTCCCTTGTCAATTTTTAGGACATTAAGTGATGAGGGATAAGTATTTCACAGTATTTTTGATTTTTAATCCTCACGAACAAACATTACTGAACAAATATTATTCCACAGATCCTGAGAAGGTATAAAGAAAAGATAAAATATTCCTTTCCTCGAATAATTTATAAGAGCAAAATTGTGTTATCTTGGTCAAACAACAAAATTTCTGGATTGCAGTTTCCTTCTCAGATGCATATTTCATAGTGTTTTTAAAGAATCATAAATTCAAAATGTGTGAAAGTGGCCAGTTAGTTTACTCTTTGGCACATCATTGTCAATTAATATAATATATTATAATAAATGGCAAAGTTAAGATAAAGAATAACTAAATGACTAATATATTGTCAATTAATACAATATATTATAATAAAGGGCAAAGTTAAGATAAAGAAATATGAAGAATCTACTATGAGAGGGCAAAGTGTGAAGTGGTGAGTACAGATGGAGGAGGGAGTCTAGGTAAAGTTGCACAGAGAAGATGGGAATTGAATAGGCTTTGAAAGATGAGAAGGATTTCAATAATCAGAAGAGCAGGTTTAGGGGCCCTTCTTTGCTAAGAAGATCACAACCAAAGCCACAAAGACATAAACAGCAGGGTCCACAGACAGATAGAATTTTATCACTGTATAATTGCTTTCCTTGGTAATCTTATGTTTATTATTTTATACATTCAAAAATATTATCCTAGGAAAAGGTCCACACACTTCATCAGACTACTGAAGGAATCTATGGTACAAAAAAGATTCAGAATCTCTCAATTCAAGGAATACATATGTTACAGAGAGGCTGGTGTTTGTGGAGGGATATAGTAGGGAACGAGCCTGAAGTAGTCCTTTGGGAACTAAGGTTGTTACACTAAAGAATTTGAAGCTCATTCTTTAAATAATAGATTGTTACTGAAGGTATTTGAAAAAGGAATGATTTTTTCTAATGATTCAGGAAGAAACCTCAGGTAGTTATGAACAACGTAAGTGCTCTGAAGCACTGATCCCAGGGAGGCTATTTCCAAAAAGCCATATGAGACAGGATAAGATTCTAAAGTAGAATTAGTGGCACGAGGTATGGATAGGAAGAGATGACTCCCGGAGCTATTTAGAAAATTTAATTTAAAAAATTGGTTTTAAACTTGAGGCTGATTATACGTAGGTAAACACTGACAGAATATGTAGCAAAAACTAATTCATATGTTAATACCAGGAGAATGCTGATAGATTTCACACCAACAGCATATTCAGAAGCAGATACTGGTTTTGGCAGGGACAAGACCTTGGGAGGAGATCATAATTTTGGATTTCTATTCATTGAGTCTGAGACACTCACAAGGACTAAAATGCCTCACTGACAGTTTGAAGGAGAAGCCTAGACCTAGGAAGATAGGACCAGGTTGGAAAAGAAAAAAAATACATATATATATTATATATATATATTATGTATATATGTATACTATATATTATATATATATACTATATATATATAGTATATATATATATTACATTTCAGATAATTCCTTACAAATCAGGATAACATAGATATGGCAAACATACCTGGTCCACATGAGTCACATGCTCTGAAGAGACCCAAAAGGTGTATTTCAGTATCAGATAGTTATTCAAAATTTAAAAAGTAGTGACAATTCTTTAAACTATGAATGTTTCACTGGCACTTAGAATATGCTTCTGAGAGAGATTTTATGTGTGGTATTTAGGTACCTGACTCAGCCCATAAAAATATATTTTAGTAGTAGCATTAAAATATTTTAAAACAGTATTCAGATATAACAACAGAGGAATCTAGCAAACATAGCAAACCTGTACAGCGAAGTTTCTGTGGGAAAATGCCAAATGTATCCTTCCTACATGTATCTTTTCTGACCCTTGTGCAACACTGACTCTCTGAACGCTGACTCAGAGATCTAGTCCATATGGCCCAGGGAGGCAACCAGGGGAGAGAGTGCAGAAGGGATGCTTCAGGATTCAGAGATATGATGAGCTGCGAGGTGCTAATGATGGTGACAGAATGATGGGTACATGATTTCTCTGGTAACTAATGTGGAGAGATCTGGGAATCCCAGCACTAAAACACCGGTGTATCCTGAGATCTTCAGACTTTACTACTTGTAATTTTATGATCCTAGATTTCTGAAAAGTGCTCAATTCTCAAATTGTAGCATAATTCATTCAGATAATTACACATAACAAGTGAGAACTGAGAGATCACCTGCCACCAGCATAATTAATTGCTTTTGGATGCCCTAAAAGAATAACGTATTTCATCTTTAAGTGTGACAACTCTCTTTCCCAAGCTCAATATTCCTTAGAAATGTTATGTCCACCTTAACAAGCAGCAACTTAACAAATAGCATCCCTGAACCTGTTTATTCACAATGTTAAATGAGGGGTGGATAGGCTTCAGGACAAGGTATACCATTGCTAATCGTTACTGCATACTTTCCTCATGAAGAAATCTGCTTTGAAAAATATAAGATGGTTTACAGGTTTTGATGGCCTATCCTCTGCTTTTGACTCTGTAAAAGGGGATAAGCTAGACGTTAAGTACAAATTTATTAAGACATCTACTAATTAATAATCAATGTTTTTATTATTTAACATTTATTAATCTTTTTCTGCACAACCTGCCTTCCATGTCTATAAGATGCATTGTGGAAAGGAGTAATTTTCTCACAGGCAACAAATTTAAAGTATACCATTTTAAGAAAATATTTTAGGTTCCCTTTCTCAAAATTATTTACACCCAAATGTTCTGTTGGCTTTTGGATGAAATGTATACATTCATCCAACTACCAAATATTGATTGAGTACCTTCTTTGTGCAAGACACTGGGAAGACACAAAGCCTATAAAAGTGATGGAGGTAGTTGTGGACCTATCCATATAGAGCTTCTAGAATGCAACTGTTCTTCTTCACTAAAGAACAATTTACTGAACACCTACTACATGGCAGGCATTTTTGAAGTGTTGGTGATAGAGAAGAAAATCGAGATAAAAGTTCATAAAATCTCTATTTTAGTGGAAGGAGATAAATAATATGTAAGTAAAGTATATACCATGTTAGGAAACGATATCCACCATGACAACAAATGAAGCAGGATAATGAGAATAGGGATGATGATGGGGAGTTACTTTTAAATATGGTGGTCAGGGCATGCCTCTCTAAGCAGGTGACATTAAAGCAGAGATTTGCAGGAGGTAAAGAAGTATGAGAATGTTTAAAGGAAGAGTGTCACAGACAAGAGTATAGTTAATGCAAAGGCCCTGAGGCAGGATTTTGCCCGCTGTGCTCTAGGAATAACAAGGACTCCAGTGAGCCTGAAGCCAGGTCAGAATGAGAGTTAAGAGAGGAAATGGGGGCAGTTTTGTGGAGGGCTTTTAAGACCAGTGCCAGGGTCTATATAAGAACTGCTATATGGACAAAAAGACAATGCTATACCATAGTTTCATAGTTTAAAAGAACCTTGTAGATTTTGAAACTTAATATCTAACTCATACCAGAAAGATGGGTCAAATTTAATTAGATCAAAAGAGGAAATATTATCTCCAGAATCGAATTCATATACCTCTATTAAGTATACCAATTCAATGGCTGTCATGACTAACCTTTAAGTCAAACTCATTCTAGCAGGCAGGCAAAATGGTACATTGTTGTTGCCCACACATCACAGACAGTTTACTGAGGATTTTCTGTGACTGTGTTGATAGAAGCTTGTCTCTGGAAGTATTTCCAAGGAAATATGTTTGCATATTATTATATTAAAGAGCATTCGTGGCACACAGTAATCACTTGGACTACTAAATATTTTCAGTTCTATACACTAATCAATAATTGTCAAAAGGCAAGTTATTTAGCCCCTCACGGAGCTGTGCTTTAATGACATTTTTTGAACTTTCCCCAAAGATTTTATTTTTTCTCTTTTTTAAGAAATCACTGCTCTAAACAGCGTTTGCAGTTTCAGTAAATTTGATGAAATTGCCTGTTTTGTTACATAAGTGTGTTCAGGGTTGAATCCTGTGTGACAAATTTCTCTTAGAAGGTATTGTATCAATTTGTATTCATGTAGGATTAGAATATAATGGAATAAGAACTCCTAAATCTGCCCTAAAAAAAAGTAAAAGTAAACACATACATAACTAAAGTGATATAGGAACATATTATATGAATATGATATATAACTAATTACTTATTTCATCTACATAAGGCAATTAAAGACACTCATTTAATTCGTAGATAATTTAAGAAAAATATATAGAAAACCGAATTGCTAAAGTCAATTAAAAAACATCTAATTATTTTAATGGTGTCCAAATATTATAGTATACTTTCACGCATATAATATTTTCAGATTTCTTTTAAGTTTAATTTCTTTGGGAAATTGTCAGAATTCCAAAAATACATAATAAAATATATCCAGTATTTTTCGCCTTTATTTCAGTGTGAATTAAACTATTATTAGAGTCACATAAGGGGGAATGCAAAATTACAATTATAAATGTCAACCACAAAAACCAAGGAAGTTTAAAGCACTGAAGGTATAGAGAGTTGAAAATATGCCAGTTTAAAAGCTTAGTAATGTATAAGCATCTTTGGGAGACTTTGTTTGTCTCCCCATAAACTGTCACATTCTGATTTAGGATTGTTTGTGAAATGAATCTAGTCAGTAATGAGCCAAGATATCACTATACCCTTTCTCTTATAAATCACAGCAATTTACTCAGTAGGAATGATCTATCTTTATTCTCTCATTCCGCATAATCCAATCACTTCCTCTCATAAGCACTTTTCCCCTGGTTTTCACAATAATGCATTTTCTGTAACTAACAACCATCATTTCCTGATTATCATGCTTCTATCCTTGCACAGGAATGTGGGTCTTATGTGGGTCAGGGTCATCTTTCCCATCCATCTGTGTCCCCATGCTAAGTGTGTTAGCTGAAAGGTGAGTCTGGATAGACCATCATTTTGACTAGTGCGTATAAGACTTGTAATGTCCCTAAGTCTATGCTTAGTTTAAGTTTGATTAAGAACCATATATTTTGGTGTGCCTAATACTATACTTTCAGAATAAGCACATTCAAAGGCTTGTTAGAACTTTGCCTTTTACAGATCCTTGAAAATTTAATGATGAAAAATGTAGAAAATACTGTGTATTTCTTAGTGTGTCATGCTTTAGTGACTTTCCTAAAAGAATAAACATAAATAAATAAATGATTTGACAACTCACAAGACAGAAAATCTTGAGCTCTGTACACATGTGATTTAAATTGTTTATCTACTTGAAGTTCAGCTTAAAGTTTATTTCAAGAGCCCACCCTTTAGGGTATATTGGTTTCAGGACTTGGTACAGTGGACCACCAGATTCCTAGCTACTGTCATCACTAAATGAGGGACTCCATTCTTTCTCAGCTTATACAAGTATTAGCCCCTAGGGCTGTGAATTCGCTTTGATTTTGCACACCTGGAAAACTTACCTTTAAGTTTTACATGTCTCTCAGGACTAGAGGAAATCTAATTGGCTGGATGGCTTAAGTAGATTCCTTGCATTTTATTTTTTTTTTTTATTTATTTTTTTTTTTGCAAATAGTTTATTGTCAAATTAGTTTCCACATAACACCCAGTGCTCATCCCCACAAGTGCCCTCCTCCATGCCCACCCCTCCTCCCCCCCACATCCACAGTCCTCAGTTTTTGTCAGCATTCAAGAGTCTCTCATGGTTTGCCTCTCCCCCTTTCCCCCACCATTTCTGCCCTTCTTCTCCAAATGACATATCAGATAAAGGGTTGATATCCAGAATCTACAAGGAACTCACCAAACTACACGCCCGAAAAACAAACAACCCAGTGAAGAAATGGGCAGATTCCTTGCATTTTAAATAATTCAGCTCATCAAGGGACCTAAAGAAGCTCAGCGATGAGACTGACTGTATTTATGCAGGCCAAGAGCATCTCAGAGCACATCATACTGATGACAATACCACACTAATCAGCTGCCCTTCCTTCATGTTGAATGTTTCTCTAAGCTCCAGGGATCTCATTGTCTACTATGGGACACTACGGCTGGTGTGTAAAATATTTCCTACCATTCCACAAGACCTTAATTTTGTTTTATAGTTAGATTTCCCAACAGCAAGATAGTATCACAAGGCAAATATTATCATCCTAAGAATCTGTCTAATCAGACTGTTTGATGAGTACTAAGAATGATTCATGGATGCTCATAGTATTAGACCTCACTGAATGACCATTTTCTGTGGCGTGTAATGAGTAATTTTCTGAGTCACTTTAGTCTGGTTTAAGTCGAAAAAAAAAAACAAACCAAATACATAAAACTCTCACTTCTAATACCAACCAGTCCAGGTAAGAATAAAAATATTCTAATAAAAAGATCCTGATGCTTTTAGGGTCAGATAATATGTGTTTTTTCTAGAATAGCATTATATCTACAAAATAACTTTCTACAACAGTTCTTAAAATATGGTCTCCATACAGGCAGCATCTATATTATCTGGGAAGTTTTAAGAAAAGCACATTCTGCCATCATACCTCAGATTCCACCAAATCAGAAGGCTGGATAAGGATTAAACTATGGTTTTTGTGATGGCTAAGGAAGCAGTGGTGGAAGGTTTGGGATCTTGTGGTGATAGATGTGGAAATATGCATGTAGCCACACATACTCCCCAGAATGGTCTCCTCCGACCTTCCATTTATTCTGAATAAAATATGAAAAGATTTCTCCCTACTGTCATTCCCTCCCATTTCCAATGTCCCTAGAGTGCTAACAGGCCATTGTGTTCCATAAGAACACAAGAAAACATCATCAGTTCTATAGTAACTTGAAGCTCTGTGAAGGAACCACTTGGAATAATTCAGATGAGGCCATCACCTTAATGGAGTGTTGGGGCCAGGATAAATGTTCCTATTTTATCCTTCCCTTCATTGTATGCAGGAATAATCAGGGTGAAATAACTCTCAGATGGATCAGCAAAGAGACAAGGAACTAAAAGTGTAGTTTAAAGAAAAGTCCCATCCAATCTGTTTGGGAATGGAAATAGCTGGATTATATACTAAAAGCTTGTATAATAGCTCCAGGTCTGTTTTAGTCCCAGTTGTCAAAAGTTAATAATATCACATAGGGACAATCCTTAAAATTTCTTTTCAGTGTTTGTTTAGTGCTTTTGCTGAAAAAGACATTACATTTGTTTATACAAATGGAATTTCAAAATATTTTTATTTATATTGTGGAAAACTTGTTTAAAGTTTGGCAAAGTTTTTTAACATTAAATATAGAGTTGAAAGCTTTAATACACAGCTTAATTTTATATGCAGACTATTATTTCCTTTAAACTATGATTTCACCTGAATATCTTTTCTTTGTAATCCTACTTAGCACCTCTCTGCTTCTTTCTTGTGGTACTTTCATATCACCATGAGGCTTTACCCAAGTCCTAGTCAAATCTAAGGGCACAGACTCTACCCTAGACATAACTGAAGTTCATGAATGAACCAAACTGTATAAAGTTTTTAGAACAGAACCAGCACATAACAAATACTTCATAGGCTATTATTGTCATTATCCTTAACTACCCAGTCAAGGGCTCTCAATTCAGTTACTGGGCCCAACCAAAAAGTGGCCTAAACTACTACATAGAGCAATTATATGATCTTTTCAGATTTGAGAGTTTTCCTTACTCAAATCAGAGTTCTCCCCACCTCCTTAGTAAATGCAGAAGAAAATGAAGCTGAAGTTTTGTTGACCCAGGGCCTAATACTGAGGCAGACCTGAAATGAGATTAATGATTGAAAATCACAAAGAATTAAGTCTAAATTCATTCTTCTTTCTGAACTAAGAGAAAAAAGATTCTTCAGAAAGTCCAAATAAATATAATTCAACATGAGATTTGAAGTTTGAGATGAGAAAGTGAGAGAATTCATTTGAATATTTGGAAGATAAAATGCTAGCTATACTTAGGGGAAATAAATTTTTTTCTCAAATTTTTCTCATGATAACTGGTTTTTCCATAATATTAATGATTTAAAAATATCTGATGACCTTTATAACAGCCTTTGATTTTTACTGATTTTGCTGAGAAATATATTCTATGGACTTATGTAATAGAATTTCAAAATATTTTTATTTAAACTCTGATAACTTTTCAAATAACCTACCAAAAGCTCTTCTGACTTAAATATATAGTGGAAAGCTCTATTAAATTCTTTAATATTATATGGCCACTATTATGTCATTTAAATTATGATTTCATTCAAATATCCTTTCTTTGTAATCATACTTAGCAGCCCAAATTTAGACAATGTTCTCCTTTGTTTTCTTCCGGGACTCTCAATCTATTATGATCCCACCTTGCTAATTAAATTCACTAAGTTTAGTAGCTCAATTAATCATTTAGATACTGTTAGTGGTTCTAAAATAGGTATGTATTATTGTCTTTATTGTTTGAAATATTTCTCAATTTATTTCATTCATATTTCATTCCTACATGTAGTAATCATACTTCCTATATTAATTAATAAGAGTTAAAATAAAAACAATATCAACAATATAAAATAGACCAGTTTTGTGAAATAAAAAAAGCTGAACAGTAAATATTTATTATTTACTGTCTATGTCTTAAACATAGACCGTAACTGGAATAATTTTAACTTTGGCTATAACTATGCAAGTATTTGAAAAATAAGTTATAGACAAAAAAAAATTAAAGAAAATAATTAACATGAACTACTTTGCGATGGAGAATTTTGACATTGAAAGACTTTCACATTAAGTCAAATGTCTTCCTTGAGTCTAAATGCCATATTCATTTAGTCTTAGCTACTGAGTAGGCATGGAGGATAGAAACATATATAAGACATAATCACCCAGTCATCTCTGCTTTTAAGGAGCTCAGAATTCCACAAAAGAGAGAGAAAAACAATTATGAAGCAATATGGTCAATACTTTAGAAACAATTTTGAGATGTGCAAGTGGAAAGGGGAACTCATAGGCTTTGCAAAAGAGGTGTTTGGTGTGAAATAAAGAAAAGGAAGCTGTTCTCCAAAAAGAAGACAGGACAGTAAGAAAGAATACCAAAGATTCTGGAACACAAAAGAGATAGAGCAAGGCATGTATGGGAAATATAAGCAAAACCATAGATGATCTAATACAGCATACTAAAAAGTAAGATTTTTACACAACAGTAAAATAGAAAACTATCAAAGTTTTTACGTAGGGGAATAACATGGTCAGATAGTTATATTCCAAAGCTAGATTAAAGTGGATGGTAGAGAAAATGGGACCAGAAAGTCCATTTAAATAAGTTTTGTCATAATCTAGGAAATGAATTTTTTAAGATTATTTATTTATTTTGAGAGAGAGATAGAAAGAGAGGGGGAATACTAAGCGGGACTCTGCATGGTTAGCAGAGAGCCTGATGGAGGTGGGGGTGGGGGGTCAATCTCATAAACTGTGAGATCATGACCTGAGCCAAAACCGAGTTAGATGCTTAACTGACTGAGCCACCCAGGTGCCCTTCTATGAAATGAATTTAGAGACCCTTAACAGAGAAAAGTAAATTTAAGAAATACTTAGAAGGTAAATTCAATGAGACTCAGGTATGGACTTGGGAGTATGAGATAGCTAGAAAGAATTAGAAATAATTCCTAGACGGCTGGCTTGAACAATTAAGTGAACAATGCTACAATGTACTGAAACAGGGAACACACAGGTAGGAAAGGTTTGCAGTGGGGCAGGGGCAGTGGTAGTGATGGGGTCTGACATGTCTGTGGAAACCTAAGCAGTCATACCAGTAACTTAAACGTATAGGTCTAGAAGAGAGATGTCCTCTTGAACTACACATTTGGGAGCCTCAGGCAACTAACTGAGAAGACTTTTTCAATAGCATCTAACCAATTTCACAGAAGTACAATCATCATGTCTACAATAAATTATATTCATTTCCTCTAGTGTCAGCAGGTTAGAGCCATTCTAAAAATGCATTGCCACCAAATGGCTTCTTTATGTCATCCATTATATTTTCCCATTCATTTCTGGCTAACATCTCTTCTTGCCATTATATAATTGCTTCTTTATAGAAAGGATAATATCTACTTTTGTTATGATAGCACTTATCACATTATGAATACATTACACAATTTAGAATAAATTAAGAAAAATAATTGAATATATAGTAACTCAGTAACCATTTATTCTTTTTAATGTTAAGGAGTATTTTGCCCTCTACTTGGTTTTCTTTCTTTTTAGATCATAAAGTTGCATTCCTTGGAAGCCTCTTTGATGAGGCATGTTTTGTTGAATTTTTTTTTAACCTAACAGATGTTTGGGTAGTTAAAATTCCTCATGAGTATGGTATCCTGTGGTTTTCACAACCTAAGTGTTACCCCAGGAATTTTCCTTTCTTGCTGTCTTCCAGTCCTGGTGGTCTATAGGAGATGCACATTATGAGAGTCCCATTTCATTCCATACTAATTTCACACCCACACTCTTTTAAAGTTGTACATTTCCTCAGCATTATAAGTGCTTATTGTGTACCACGGAGATGTTTAACAGCTTTCCATTCTACATTCCTCCCACACATACAATTCAAATTGCTTTTGAGTATAAGGGTTAATCAGAAAAAAACATGAGTAAAATAATCTCAAAGACTTTAATGTTTCAAGTTAAATATTTCTGTCATTTGTAATTTTTGTGATTATGTTTGTATCTATACACACTCAGCATGAAGTAGAGAGTTAGGGCTATTATACAGATGACTTAAGGAGAAAAGCAATTTGGCTTCAATTATCTAGATCAGAGTATGTGGGAGAAAGAAATGTGAGCTTGAGTTAGCTGAATATTGTTTCCTTTATTCGCTCTGGTTTATAGTGGTAGATTTGGATTCAGAAAGTAACACAACTTAATGCTCAGTTTGCATTCTTACTTTCTTTGTGAACCTTCAACTTGGGTGCTCTTCTTTACAAGCTTAAAGAGAGTTAATATTACACATTTTCTTATTTTACAGGTCATTTTAGATCATTTTATATTATTTAGACTGGCTGGTCTAGAATTATTCAATTTTGAAAAGTTTTATAGCAAACTAGCCATCAATTTCTAGGTCCTTACCAAGAAAATCTAGGTTTTTATATAAGATTCTATTACTAAGTGTTTGGGTGCAACTCGATGCCATTAAAAATGTACATGTCTGAAATACTGATTTATACTAATTCATACTATTGTTTATTTAGTCTGTCTTATAATTGAGAGAAATTATTCATTTTCATAATTTATCTTCTTATATCATATTATGAAAGAACATAACACTTTTTTAAAAAATGATAGATAATACTAAAATTATTAATTTTTTCCATCCAGGTTACTTTTTATGTTTGCAAAATGTCTTTAATCCTTTTTACCTTAATATTCAGAATAAATACCTACTCTTTACTTACTTTTTATCTTAAAAAAGCATTACTGCTTTTCGAGATTTTGTTGCTTGACTATTTTATTCTTATATCATACGTTAGTTCACCATATACATTATCTGGCAATAATACCTGGAGTGTCTTTTGTCTTTCATATCAAATGTAATCTCAGATGATGTCTCCTGGGCTTAATATAATAAATAAAACTTTTCTTTCACTGTATAGTTATGAAATTCAGATATGTGATTATATAGATTATATAAACACACACACACTAAAAGCAACTAAAATTCCTAGCTTTACCTATTTTCTTATCTCTAAGTATGAATTTCTTTCTGTTTTCTAGATAATTGGATTTGAATGGTCATTTCTTACCAAAATCAACAGGTTCAAAATAACCACATTTATTTAATAAACCCAAATAAAATTTTATTGTTCCATATTTTCCTTATAAATTATATATAAACATATATTATATATAACATTTAGAAAAATGTCTTTCTTTATTCCTGAGACTAAAAAAGAGTAACTAACTCATTTTCATCTTATAACTTACACAATTTCCCATTCCCATACATGTATGGATATTGAGATGAAAAGCTAGTAAGTTGGAAAATGCCAAGAAAAATCATATATCTGTTCTCACAAATTCTGAAATATATAAATCTTTTCATTTTTCTTTCTTAATTATGGTGGTAGAAAGGTGACTCTCTATGTATCCTCTGGAATTAAAATAGGAAATGTTTTTATTCTATTGATAAACAACTAAGTAGAAAATCAGCTCTCGAGCATAAAGAGAAACAGGAAGGGAACAGTGGTAGTAGAGAAAACCTACTTATATATTGACAAATGTCTTCGTATCTAAGTGTTCTCTGATGGCGAATTCAACGTGTGGCAATGAGATACTAGATCCAGAGGGAAGAAAAATACCAGATAAAAGACAAATTAGTACTCCATAGAGAAGCACTCTGTGGATTAGTCATCAATTAAAGGCCTGGAAGCTGGTGTAAAAAAAAAAGCAAAGATTACTCTCCATTGCATCAAGAACTAACTGACCAATGAACCAACCAATCACCAATAGCAAAGGGAGGCATTTTGGTAAAACTAGGAAAATAACGCTATTTTTAAAAAATATAAAAAATCTCACACTACTTGTGAAAAGTTTGCAATATTCTATCATTATTCTTTTAGACCAAAATGAGCAAAATGTAGTAAGAAATTGAAAATGACTATATTCTAGTAAGTGAATCATAGATTTAAAAAAGGGAATAAGGAGAAGGAGGGACTAGAATGGAAGCAATGATATTCTTCAAATGGAAAAATTCCCAAGTTTTCACATTAAGAATGTGGGATTCTTTAAAAACTCAACTTCGCAGTTTCATTTACCAGATTCCGAATTAATCATACTAATTGTCATTTTATGTTAATTGAACATCTATCATGTCTGGAGTGCTTGAAGAGATGAGGCATGTAGAAAGCCTATATGTATATACATATATATAGCTATATATGTATAGTTTTATATATATATATAGTTTTATATAGTTATATACATAGTTACATTTATTAATTAATTTATTTATTTTTAAGCGAGAGAGGCAGAGAGCACGTGGAAGAGGAGCAGAGAGAGAGAGGGAGACACAGAAACCGAAGCAGGCTCCAGGCTCTGAGATGTCAGCACAGAGTCCGACACGGGGCTCAAACTCATGAACTGTGAGATCATGACCTGAGCCTAAGTCCAGCGCTTAAATGACTGAGCCACCCAGGTGCTCCATCAGAGTTATATTTGACACACATGCCCAATGATGTCAGTTGATCCAGTAAATATACCAATCTGGGTTCTAGGAAGGAACTGGAGCTGGAAATAGACATTTAAGAATATTTACTATATCAGTAGACTTCAAAGCCATAGGACAGGATAAGTTTACTTCAAGGTAAGATCTCCTAAGGGTTGTGTGTTGAAACAGAAAAAGGTCAAATATAGATATCTGGGCTCTCCAACACCTAGATTTAAAAAAGAAAAGAAGAATGAGCAAAGTAGACTGAGAAAGAGCTATCAGGGAAGATAAAAGAAAACCAGAAGGGAGGGTATTACAGAAACCAAGAGTCAAAGTGCTACAAGGAGCAGAGGCTGAATGATTGTGTTGAAGGCTGAATTATTTGGATTCTATCTCTATGTTGCATTGCATTAACAAATATTGATTGGAAATTTACTATACAAACATTATGCCAGGTACTCCTGGGAAGAGTAAGAAGAGGCACAGTTAGGGACATAAAAATAAAACTTCTAGATCAAAGTTTATTTCTCTGTCTATAAAGACCTACAACAGTATCTATTTATCACTTAAAATCTTTGTGTGGGGGGGGGTGGGGGGGTGTTACTCTACTATGCATACCAAAACTTTTAGGAAAATGTGATTTGGATTGGAAAAGAATCATCTAATAATGGTCTTGATCAAGTGACAAGAATGGTGACTTGACGTTCCTGCTTGGATAGTTGATGTGGGATGGTGTTGAGATGGGTGACCTGGTCAACTTGAAATTTGCCCTCAATGTCTTGGGGTGGAAGTGGCATTCCAGACAGTGCAGCCATTCCTCAGAGCTCTGGCTGGTAGGACTTGATTTACAATTTTTTTTTTGAAGCCATTACAATTTTATGTAGATAGTGTTCAGGATAAATAATAGACATTTACTTACTCATGGTTAATCACGTTATCTAACCGAGTAACCAGTTAGTTTTAAAATATAAAACTAAAGGTGCAAGAGCATCTTTACCTATACTTTGAGTGATTTCCATGGAAAAGCATTTAAAGAGATTTTTCTTGAATACAAAAGTCCTGGAAGAAGGGTAGATGGCAGAATAATTTTGAAAACTTACTATGTGTTTCTTTGTATTTTTTCCTTCTCCATATCTCAAGCTAGGAGTTGCACTCTTGGTATTTCCTTCCTTGGAATTTTATTTAGGTAAAAAGCACAAGCTGAAAAGCTGCTTGCCGAGAGATGTGTCTCAGCTGTTGCGTGTGTGTGTGTGTGTGTGTGTGCCTAAAGTCACTGAAAAGGTTGTAAAGGTTGGCTTAAAAGAAGCAAAGAATCCATATATGACAGGAAAATGCAGGCATGGACTAAGGGGTGCTCAGAGGCAATCACTATAGCCTAACGATATACTACAAGAGGGGCCCATGATGCTTTACTCCAAGAGAAGACTCTAGGACGTTGGTACAACTCTGAAAGTCTGAGAAAAGCCCTAACTACTAATGTCTGAAATGGAATTTGTCATTGGGATTCAATTAAATTAAAAACAAGTGTTAATACTTCCATTAGTTTATATACTAATTCAGTTATTTTCATGTTCAGTGATTTTACACACAATTGTATTAAGTAGAAATCATTAATGGATATCAATGTGTGTGTATTTATTTATAAATGTGTATATATTTATTTCCTTTGCATAGAAGCCATTAAAATTCCATGTAGATAGTGTTTAGGGTAAGTAACAAATTTATTTAGCTAAGTATGATTAATGCTGTCTAAGCAACTAGGCTAACTAGTTTTAAAATAAAAAACTAAAGTGGCAAGAGCAATCATTACATATACTTTGAGTGATTTTTGTAGAAAAGCATCCAAAGAGCTTTTCCTTGAAGGTAAAAGTATAAATACATATACAAGATAATACTTACGGCCAGGCAGGGTTTGTGTAGATATCCAATTTGAAGCATGGCCGTAGCCAGCATTGGTGCTGGCAGCCACTTGGAATCTGTACCATCTAAATTTCTTTAACTCACA
Source organism: Proteles cristata cristata (assembly GCA_017311185.1). Taxonomy (NCBI): domain Eukaryota; kingdom Metazoa; phylum Chordata; class Mammalia; order Carnivora; family Hyaenidae; genus Proteles; species Proteles cristata. Next base: position 294,451 of record JAESUZ010004428.1, on the reverse strand, counting down.
CACCGTCTCTTCAGTTAGGTTAGCTTCATAAAGGTATTGGATTTTTTGATACTCAACACATTCTTCAGAATCCCATTCTGTGCATTTCTGAGCCCGCAGCTGAGTGGTGATCTTGTAATTTTGGAAGTAGCCAAGAATAGTGTCAGGTCTCATCCATGTTAATGTTGCGCTAGTTGACTGAACATTAGAAACAGCAATATTTGTGGGAACACTGGGGACTAAAAATTAAAGGAGAAAAATAGAAAACAATTAGAATTACCAAACAGTTTGTAAATGAAAGGAAGAAATGGATTCAAACAATGTCTCTATTATGCACCTAGTGGCAATCTCTTCTTCCAGCTGCCCTTAGTATCACCACATTTAATGAGCAGAACCTTAAGGTGATGCTTCAGAGACCACTGGCTCAAAAAGTAGAGGACAAAAGAACTGTGATTTTATTAATTCCCAATTTTGCTCCCAAATTCACTCATAAGAATCTTATATAAACTTACTTTGGCTTCATATATAAGTACTGATACAAAAGACAATTTATGCTCATTTAAACTTATGTACTTCGTTGGGTATGGTCTGACTTTTAATATTCAGTTCCCAAGAAAAACATACTCATATATGAATGTCTAGATAGACACAATTACACCTTATATATAGTAAATGTTGACTATAAAATAATTTTAAATAAACAATATTATTAACTGAATTACTGAGTTATTTAATTAGCTGATTTTTGTTTTATCCTGCATATATTTAAAATTGACAAAACCTTTTCCAGAACATCATCCAGCAGACTATTAATACACACAGACTAACGTATCTGTATATTACCTACAATATGCATAATCCTACTTGGAATCACTTAATAAATTTCATACTAACCAATGGTTTGCTTATGCATATCATGTGTCGAGCTCTGAGCCTGGTGTTAAGGATTCAAGATATGTAAGGCTTATGTCTTATTTTCAAGAAATAGCCATTTATTGAGCTAGTAATAATACAAGCACGTTATGGTTAGTAATACGAAAGAACAATGAACTAAGTGGTATAAGCACTTTCTTCCACCATACCTTTCCTGTGCGTGTACGAGGGCTTATTCTTAGAAGGCTGAGACAGAATGATACCAAGTGACTTGTGTGAAAATTATATAATTCATGAAAGTTATATAATAGCCACACTTAAAAATAAGAAAATGGTAAGTTAGAAAACTCATTCATTCCTAAACATATCATAGATATTTTTTAAGTTCATTTAATTATTTTGAGAGAGAGGGAGAGAGCACACAAATGAGGGAGGTGCAGAGAAGGAGAGGGAGAGAGAATCTCAGACAGGCTTCACACTGATAGTAGAGAGACTTGATATGCAGCCAGAACTCAGAAATTGTGAGATCATGACGTGAGTCACAGTCAGATGTTTAACTGACTGAGCCATCCAGGTGCCCCCTAAACATGTCATATTAATTCAGGATTCAATAAATATCTAATGAGCGCCTAATTTGTGTCAAGTGCTTAATAGCACTTATACAATAAAAGTAGAAATAAGTATTGTATATAATATTTTGAATGATGACTGGTGTTATGGGGAGAAATAAGGAAGAAATAAGAAAGAGAGAGATGTGCTTGAGGGATACTGAAATTTTTAATTGAGTAGTCAGAGAAGACGTGAAGTTCTAATCTAAAGCAATTTTTTAAATTAGAAGACATGATGTTTCTTATGAAGGTTGGGAGAAAGCCATGGGAATATTTGATAAAAGAATATTCCCTGCAGGGGAAAATGCATTATTATAGGCACTAAGTTGGAACTATGCGTGGTATATTTGGAAAATAACAAGGAGGCCAGTGTGGCTAGAAGGAGTTAATGTCTAAGAAGAAATAATGAGGGCTAGATTGTGTAGGATGACACTGTAGGACATTGTTATGACTTTCATTTGAGCAAAGGAATGACAAGTTCTAACATGTTTTCATGGAATCACACCAGCCACTATGCTGAGTATAGGCTGAAGGGAGACAAGGGTGAAAATAGGGAGAGCAATTTGTAGGCTGTTGGATTGACAACACAACAGATCATGATGGCCTGACCCAGATCGCAGCAGCAGAAATGAACGGAAGCATTCAGATGTTGAACATCATTTGAGGGGGGAGCTGACAGGATTTGCTGATGTGTGACATGTGGGGTGGAAGGGAAAAAGAGAGCAGAGGAATGCCCAACGGTCTCTGGATTGAGGAAACAGAAAGATGAAGTCATCATTAACCAAGCTGGAAGGAGTAAGCTTTGGGGAGAGAGATTAAGAATTTATTTTGAGCATGTTAACTTTGAAATGCCTATCAGACACCCAGAAAGAGATGTTAAATAGTAGATGGATACATGAGTCTGGAGTTCTGTAGAAAGGTCTAGACTCCAGTTAAAAATTTATATTTCCTCTTAGATTTTTATTGAATTATCTATAGATCTATTGCTTATATATTTGCCTAAATCTGGAAGAGAAGAGAAAGTCTAATTCAATGGAAAACAGAAGTAGATAACTTAAAGCCATATGATCAGATTAAGTTATTCTATTTTCTAATACTAATATTTATCATTAAATCTTACTGTATTTAAGTAAATATTAACCTTTAAAGTAGCATCACAAACCGAATGTTTGATATGCTACCTACAACACACCCCGTCTTCTATTTTTAGTTATGCAGAAAATCAACTAGAGAAAATGTTATTTTTAAGGAAAATTTACCTTATAGAGGAATCAGTTTTAGACCTGATTAAAAAATAGAATTTTCATAAAAGGTAGAATTTCCATAATTTACTTAAATCTCTCAGACACTAAGTTTGAACTCAGACCACCTGAAGAGAAGACGAATTTAGATATATGGGCAATTTGGGAGTTCAGTAAAGTTTTAAGAGAAAGGTGGCATGTGAGATAGAATTTCACTGATTGTAAAGGTAGAGATTTAAAAGAGGGGGTAATGTGATCTAAGTCAAGTTCAACTACAGTTTATAATTCATACTGGCAATTACAAACAGAAAGGCTGTGTAAAAACCTGGGGACATACTGTGTTAGAAGGACTTATAGTTTGTCAGGCAATGGAAAGCTATCATTGTGTCAGAATGAGATGTTCAGAAATACATTTTATCAAGTCTAGTCTGGTAATTACACAACTGGAGAAGGGACAAATTTATAGATCACTGAATGTGTTCAGGATAAAGAAGACAGTAGCAATAAGAAAGAAATATATTTTGAGAGCTATTTTGGTGGTTGAATTCATGGAACAGGCAAATGAGTCAAAAGATGACAGGGTTAGAATTTGAAGAAAGTTTAGAGATGATCCTGTCAAAATTTGTCCTTTTATGTCTGGCCTTTATGTAGGCAGTTGTCCCCCTAAGATTCCTGGCCCCTGTGCACTCCCCTTCCTCCAATTTTTTCAACCAAGCACTGCTACAGGTGCTGATATGAAAAAAATTTTTCAGCTGTAATTAAGAAACTAAATCAATCAAGGAGTGTACTTGTGATGAGCACTGGCTGTTGTATAGAGTTGTTAAATCATTGTATTGTACACCTGAAACTAGTATTACACTGTTAACTGAAATTTAAATGAAAACTTAAAAAAAATAAAAAATAAAATAGAGAGAGATTATCCAGTGGACCTGATTTTATAGCATGAATCCTTTAAAAGCAGAGTTTACTTTGGTTCATTATAGAGGAGGTAACATATTCTAGACAAGAGACATATTCAATGTACAAAAATTTATCCATTGCTGGTTTTGAAGAAGAGGGCCATATGATAATCTAGGACTATTTCTAGAAATTAAGAGCAACCTCTTGGCAATGAGCCAGACAGGAAATGGGGATCTCAGATTTACAAGTGTAAGAAACCAAATTCTGCCACAACCTTGTGAGCTTAGAAGAGGATTGATCTCCACATGAGAATACATCTGAATGACATCTTGATTTCAGCTTGTGGATCTCTGGGTAAGGAATCCAGGCATAACATACCCAGACTTCTGACCCACAGAACTGTGTTAATAATCAATAGGTGTTGTTTTATTTACTTCATTTTATTTTTTTAAATGTTTTATTTCAGAGAGAGAGAGCAAGTGAGAGAGAGAGCAAGCATGAGCAGGGGAGGGTCATAAAAAGGGAGACACAGAATCCGAAACAGGCTCCAGGCTCTGAGCTGTCAGCACAGAGCCCAACACGGGGCTCGAACCCACGAACTGGGAGATCATGACCTGAGCCGAAGTTAGACGCTTAACCGACTGAGTCACCCAGGCTCCCCAATAGGTGTTGTTTTAAATAACTAAATTTGTGATAACTTGTGACATACAATAGGAAACTAATATGATTTTATTCTATAAAATGACCAATTTCTACTTTTCTGGTCTCTGCTTAAATACACAGGCCAAAAGGAAACTCAAAATCTTGAGGTACTTCTTTTAAAATTTATTTGCAGATAATTCTATTAGTCTGTCCTTCATTGGAGTTTTTAAATGTTTTTATTTATTTATTTGAGGAGGAGAGGGGGCAGAGAGAGAGGCAGAGAGAGAATCCCAAGCAGGCTCTGTGCTGCCAGTGCAGAGCACAATGTGGGGCTCAATCTCATGAACCCTGAGTTCATGACCTGAGCTGACATCAAGAGTCAGACGCTTAACTGAGCCACCCAGGAGCCCCTGTACTTCATTGTTTTGAACTGATAGCCACCCTACTATAAATACTAATTCTACTCTGAAAATTCACCTTCAATAGGTCTAATCCTCTTTTTTTTTTAATTATTTTTTAAATTTTATTTTAGAGATGAGGGGAGGGACAGAGAGAGAGAGAGAAAGAATCTTAAACAGGCTCCACACTCAGTGCAGAACCTGATGGATGTAAGACTATATCTCACAACTCTGGGATCATGACCTGAGCTAAAATCAAGAGCTGGATGCTCAACCAACTTAGCCACTCAGGTGCCCTCTAATTCTCTTTTCATTGCCCTTTGTTCCAACATGTATACCAAAGACCTAGAAAGGTTTTGATTCTATATTCATATCAATAAAAAAAAGATTGAGTAATTACTCCAAAATGTATATGCTTATCATTTATATGTACACATGCAAATATCAGTCTACATATTATTGTGTCTTGGGAGGTCTAGAGTAATGCTTTTTAATGTATGAACAAATGAGTAAGAGGGCAGAACAGGAGATTTGATTTCAATAGATGGTCAGGAAAGGCTTTAATTTAATTGGAGAACTAGCAGAGAAGGTGTAGCTTCCCAGGTGAAAAGAATCAGGATTTGTTAAGGTTCTGAGGGAAAAGAGCATGGTTTTTAGGAACACTTGAGAAACATATCTGACTCCACAAGGAGATGGATAGAAAGGTAGGAAGCTGGAGATATAAGCCAGAATCAGATAATGTTAATTAAGCCTCTGGACTGGATTCAAGATTTTTAGATTTATCCTAAGTGCAGTGGAGATACTTGAGAAGGTTGACTTTTCATTTGCATTAAAATCATAGACTATTATCTGTTCTTTCCCTGGGAGCCAGGAAGTATGATCTGCACATTTTCCTTTCTTTTGAGTCCATGATCAACTACCCCTTCCATGTTTTAATTTTTCTTACCTAGTATTTCCTACTTTAGGAAGAAAAAGGGATGCATTAGTTATCCAATTAATTGGAGAAGGCAAGAGTCTACCTTTTTCCCAGTTCTGCAAAAGGGATGACTAAATGCCCATGGTTCTATGACCAACCTTTTGCCCCCTCCAATGTTCAGATTTTAGGAGTGAATGGCAAAATTTGTTATACAGTAAAAATTTTCAGCAGGTTAATACTGGTCCACAAACTCTTGTGTTTTCCAAATAAATACCACAAAGGGAGGAAAATAAAGATCTAAAGATAGTACTTTAACTCGAGAAAGAAACAAGAATTATTTTTAACCTGACCATAAGAAGAGTAACAACAATTGAGTTGCCTTCCATTTGACAGGCACAGTGATGGCACATATGGGCACTCAATAAGTGTTGACTATATGAATAAATTATGTTTTATTCAAACAGTTCTTTGGTTTTCATGTAGTACAAAATTTACCCACATAATCCAAACAAATTTATTTAGAAATATAAACAAGAAATAAATCTAAGCTGAAGCCAAAGATACAGTATAACTCATAGACAATTTTTTTTTTAAAACAAGTCTACCTCAGTGACACTCATAAATGACCAGCATTTATATGTGGTATCTTCTCTTTTGACTAACTGTGTGTTGAACTAGACTATTTCAAAGCAACTGCCCTATTGAATTTCAGATACAAAAAGGATTACACTCATTTTAGCATGGAGAATCAGATTTCCATTCTTTAAGAATGACTAAAAACCTCAATTTTTTTCTATCCACAGATGGTACTAATTTGAACACAACATTCCATGCTTCCTGGAGTAATCACACAGCTTGCTTAGATTTTCTAAACATGACTGAACTGTGATGAAGCGATCAACATTCACTGGCAAGGTATTCCATAAATTACATTTTTATTTATAAATTATTCTTATCTGTGATATCCTTTTATTATGATTGAAATGAAAGTCTGTAGAACTTATATATAAGTGACATTTGTTGTAGGTTGAATACATGTCAGTTGTTAGTGACTATTTAGTAGGGTTCCACTTAGAAGATGAAAAGTGAGTATAAAGCGTAATTATGCTCTAAACTTCTGAATATCAATTATTAGAAGCTGCCAAGCTCCCATGATAAGATTCTTATGGTAGTCTGTATTGACTTCGCACCGACCTGATTAAGTATATTAACATGAAAGGCCAAGTTTCTTTAATTCTTTGTTTATGACTATATATTTTTATCTTCTACCACAGATGTACTTTCTTTCAAGCAAAACAGATGCCTGAAAATTTATATTCATAAATTATATTTACAAAATTTAAAAAAGTATAAACACAATGTTTCTTGTTTATTAAGAATATTTTTGTCTCTACTAATTGTAAATAATCTACAATCCTTTTAGAAACACAAAATGCCAATATGTGATCTGAGCATACACAAATAAAAGTATGGTTACCAACACGAATGCAGTATGAATCAATATAAAAATAGAAATTCCTACAAAGTTGAATGCAAAAAATATTTCAGCGTACCAGATATAATTTTGCACTAATTTGAGTTTAATCAACAGCATTTGCTGAACATTTATATTGAATGGTGTGAGCAAGTTATTAGTCTTAGGGCATAAGTTGCTTTTCATACACATAGTGAAAAGTAATTTAGCTAACAGAAACCACCACAAATAGATGATGCCCAAAGGAAAGATTCAGTGGAAGAATATCTAGTGGCTATAATTTGATGGAACAATTGAGAATCAGTAACTTTGTGTTAGAAAAGATGTTTAAGCACAATGAGTATGGGAAAGATACAAGTAGCTACAATTCGTCAAAGTCTAGAAAGTATACTAGACTGGAAAAAGAAAGTTTAAAGAAGTAATAAGGAAAAAGCGGGGGCCATCAAGTGTTATGTTATTGAAAAGCACCGAAAATTTGAGAGGTGAGTTTAGGTAACTACTGGAGGCACTCATAAAGTCTAAACTTAAGGAAAGCCCGAGCCTCACATAGCTAGTTAATAGGAAAAGTCTAATTTGATAGGAAGTGGTAGGATGTTGTATACATACAGTGGGATGCAGATTACAATAACGAAGAATAATCAAAAACAGAACTTTTAAAAAAGGCAAAAGAGTATCAGCAGAATGTGATTATTTATTGGGCAGAGAAGAGATAAAACACAGAATGAACCCAGGAATTGGGTCGATAGATAAAATGTACATTGTATACCTCCTAGAGGGAGACTATGATCTGGCTCTGTATTATAGAAAATAACACAAAGGAACAATTTAAGATTGTAAATCTCTGTGATTATAAATAAAGAAAATTAAATGAATTAGAAAATGCAATCATCTCTATTACTGAGATGAAAGATATATTTCTCTCTCCCAAAAAAATCAAATGAACAGGTTACAAGGTAATTTAATGAACAGCATCCTCAACAACATCCTTCCACAGTAAATGGGAAGTACCTTTAACTGGGCTCTTTCTTATGATGTCTCTCAATGTGAGTAAGCAGAATAACCATTAAACATATTTTTGTAAAACTATTTCTTCAGAGGTTCTAATTATTCAGCTCAGACATACTTCTCTCTAGAAGTCTGGCTTAATTCAGAAATAGATTTTGGAGCAGCCGGGCCAGAATTTATCAAAATAAGCTACATATACATGATTTTAGGTGGTACAACAAAGCTGGGAATATGGACTGACATACCGTTATTAATGCCGAATTAAATCATCTTAAAATATCCCATTCAAATGAAAGAGATCTGAGAAAGTATCTATAAGCAGGACAAAATTTTCTAAAAATGTTTAAAGTGTCTGTCCTACTGGTGTAGAGAGACATGGACAATTGGGGGATCCAAAACTCTGTGGGCCACAGCTATAATAATAGTAGTTTTTAAGTCAAGCTAGTACATAGCTTATTTATAGAAACAGTTCAGTAAAACTTTTGCTTTTCATTGTTTTCTGGAGAACACTGTAAAGAAAATGGGCTATACATGTTCTGCTTGGAGGGAAAGTGAGTTGATTTGTTTTATAAAGTCACTAGTTTGACAGTTCTACATACCACACGATCTCATGAGAATACGCATCAAAAATGACAACTTTGATTTGAAATTATTTATCCGAAGCAGTTCTTAGGGAGTAATTACTGGCAGAGTTAGTTGTCTATTAAGAACAACTTATAACACCTGGAGATTACACTGCATCAGTGACATTAATGAAGAAATGAGAAAGACATACTGGTTTGTGGGGATTTGCTTGAGGGATTTGAGTAAATGACATGCTGGTTACATATCTTGTTAACATGAATAAATAGAGATATCGTGGGAGGAGAAGATTGGGTTAGTTTAAGAGGTCAAGAAAGACCAATTTGGGATAATTATGCATATGTAAGTTTGGAAATCCTAAGAGTAAATAAACATTTAAGGGGAATATTTGTATATATAGTATCACAACAGCAGATGATGAACTGAGTCTCTGTAAAGATAGTAGTAAATGTGCAGTGAAGTAGGATTGGAAAAAGAAATCATAAAAAAAACTCAGGTAAGCCCATAATATGTGGTATATACTGATATTAAGAAACATTTGTTTAACAGGGACACTTGTGTGGCCTAGTCAGTTGAGCATCTGACTTTGGCTCAGGTCATAATCTCATGGTTCCTTAGTTCAAGCCCCACATTAGGCTTAGAGCTGTCAACGTGCAGCTTCAGATCCTTTGTACCCACCTCTCTCAGTCCCTCCCATGCTTACGCTTGCTCTCTTTTAAAAATAAATAAAACATTAAAAAAGAAGTATTTGTTTAAAAAATAAATGAATAAATGAACGAACAAATAGATGAATGCATGCACAGATCTCAAGAAGAAAGTGTCATGAATTCTGTAACCAATACTGACTGATGAACAAGTGCCACCAATGCTGATCGTAAACAAATGCTACCTGAAACCATTCCTATTTTCTAAAGAGTGTGGCTGTACAGAAAACCTTGACAGATTAAAATATACCAAAGGAATCCAAGATCTAAAGTTGGGGAAACCTCTACCTGGATGAAATGACACTGGAATAAAGAACACCTGAAATAGTAATTATATAGAAAAGATATTGGTCTTTTCTCAATTGATTTAAATGCCTACTGGCCCTGTAAGTAAAAATAGTACAATAAATTGTGGTTCATAATGTGCATATATGTACATTATTTACAATATATAAATATCAAGTGCATGACACGAATAGCACAAAACATGGCAAAATGCATGAAACTGTATTTTTGCAACTTCATAATTTCATGTGAAATTGTACAATATTAAATAAACTAGGACAAACTAAATAATCATATTGTAATTCCCTTGAGCAACCACTAAAAATAAGTATAGCTAAAAATCCAACAGGTTAATTAAAATAGAAAACTAAAACTATTCAATTAACCCAAAGGAAGGCAAGAAAGAGAGAAGACCTAAAAAAGAGATAAGACAAATAGAAAACAAATAGCAAATAGAACTAAACTCAATAAAATTAATAATGACTTTAAATACAGATTATTGGCGTCTGGGTGGCTCAGTAGATTGAGCATCAGACTCTTGATATGGTCTCAGGTCATGATTCCAGGGCCTGGAATCAAGCCCCATGTTGGGCTTCATGCTGAGTGAATGGCCTGCTTAAGATTCTTTCTTATTCTCCCTCTGCCCTCTCCCCAGATCATGTTGTCTCTCTCTAAAAATATATATATATATACATATATATATATTTTTACATATTTATACATTTATATTTATACATATATAAATATATATATACTACATATATATTTATATAAAAAACATATACCAAAAAAGCACATACTATATATAAATAGATTAAATGTTCCACTTAAAAAGCAGAGATTGTCAGTCAAGATACAAATGAAAGGCCCAATTATACACTGTCCATAAGAGGCATACTTTGCTCTAATCAGGCACACAGTTTAAATATAACACAAATAATTCAAAAGTAAGGATAGAAAAAGATACACAATGCAAACAATAAACTAAAAAACATGTGTCTATATTAATACAAACAAAAGAACTTTTTAAATTTAATTTTTTTATTAAATTTTTTTTAAATCTTTATTTATAAAAATATATAAATAGAAAGTGACAGAGCGTGAGGGGGGTGGAACAGAGAGAGAAGGAGACACAGAATCCAAAGCAGGCTGCAGGCTCTGAGCTGTTAGCACAGAGCCCAAGGCAGGGCTCAAACTCATGAACCATGATATCATGACATAAGCCAAAGTCAGATGTCTAACCTACTGAGCCACCCAGGCGCCCCCAAACAAAAGAACTTTTAAGACAAGGAGTATTTCTAAAGATAAAAAAGACAGTTTATAATAATTAAAGGGTCCTAGGAAGTTATAACAATCATAAGTATGTATTTGTTAAAAAAAAAACAACTTTGAAGTACATGAACCAAATACTGACAGAAGTGAAAGAAGAACCAGACAAATCTATAATCATTGTGGGATATTTTAACATTCTCTTTTCAATAACTGATAGGATTATTAAACTGAAAAGTTGTAGGATTTAGATTTGCAATGTATTAGTATCAAACACATATAACAAATACATAGAACATCATAGCCAACAACTGAAGAATATACATTTTTTTCAACTGTGCATAGAAGAATATTCAACAAGTTAAATTGTATGCTGAGCCACTGAAAATTTCTCAAGAAATTTTTAAAAATTGTCTTAAAGATATATTCTGACAATGGCAATAAATTAAAAACTGATGACATGAGAATATCTAGAAATGTTCCAAATAATCAGAAATTAAACATATTTTTATATAACCATGGCTCAATGAAGAAATTGCAAAGGAAGTTAGAAAATACTTTATCTGAAAAGAAAAAACTCTAAATTTTATGACATGCAATTATCTAGAGGGGATTATAGCTATAAATGATTATATTTGAAAAGAAGGAAGGTTTAAAATCATTATGCTAATTGAAATGAGAAACAGAAAGGTAAATACTATATAATGTCACTTATGTGTGGAATCTAAAAAAATCAAACTCAGAGAGGATTTAACATCATTAATCATCACTGATATGAAAATAAAACATAACGAGATAGAAAATGCTGACACCAACTGGAATATCTAAAATCAAAAAGATTGTTAACACCAAATTCTGGTGATACTGAGAAGTAATTATAACTCTTGTATTTTGCTGTTGGGGGTGTATTTAAAATAGTATGACCATTTTAGAAAACTGTCAGTTTCTTAAACACAAACACATATCAGACTATGACCCAGCAATTCCACAAGAAAAGATTTAAACAAAAATATCTATGGCAGTTTTATCCATAAAACTTAGTTTAGGACAATCTACATGTACACACACACACACACACACACACAATAATGCAATATTCATAAGATGGAAAATTACCCAACAGTAAAAAAGAACAATTATTGAACTTTTCACAATTATGTTGAAAGAAATAGACCAGACATTAAAGACTACATGTAGCCAATGATTGAAATCATGGCAGTGGTTGCCCTGGAGAGTGAGTACCCAGGGAATTTTCTGTAGGAGATGGAAATATTCTATATGTTGTTGACTGACGTTACACGAGAGTATGCATTTGTAAAAACTCATTGAATTTTATACTTACATCTGTATATTTCACTGTATATAAAATAGTTTTCCATAAGTAAAAAAAAAACATTAAAAAGGACCCACAAAAACATGAAAAGAAAAAAACTTTCCCATAAGAATGCAGCAATAATATTCAAAATAAGTTATATATATTTATATAGAAATTTAAAATGCCAGACAAATACTTTCTAGTTATGTTTTACAAATTTAGGTGTTAGTAGAAATGATCAGTTTTATTGTATTTCTGATATATCCATTCTAGAGAAGAAGCCTTACAGATTAGCCCACGTATGTCAATAACTACTTTCAACTATCCTCTGGCACTTGTTTAATCTTCATGCAAAATTCCTAATGGTACTTCTGAGAACAGCATTCTACCCAGCTTTCACAGAGCAGGTCTTATACAGTGAACCATTCTCTATAAAAACATCCTAAATACAAAGTTAGTTTTAAATTTTAAGTCTAAACCTTAAAACTGTTAGACTTGTATATAACAAATATTAACATAGCTGTATTTAAAAAATTACAAACAGGATCTTGGTTTTTGAAATGTTTTTTTAATGTTTTATCTATTTATGAGAGAGAGGGAGAGAGTCAGAGAGAGAGATAGAGGGAGACAGCGTGAGCAGGGGAGGGTCAGAGAGAGAGGGAGACACAGAATCCAAAGCAGGCTCCAGGCTCTGAGCTAGCTGTCAGCACAGAGCCCGACATGGGGCTCGAATCCACGAACCATGAGATCATGACCTGAGCTGAAGTTGGACGCTCAACCGACTGAGCCACCCAGGTGCCCCAGGATATTTGTTTTTAAAAAGTTCTATCTAAAGTAGGCTAATTTAGGCATGCCTGGATGGCTCAGTTGGTTAAACATCAAACTTCAGCTCAGATCATGATCTCACAGCTCATGGGTTTGAGCCCCACATCAGACTCTGTGCTGACAGCTCAGAGTCTGGAGACTGCTGTAGATTCTGTGTCTCCCTCTCTCCTTCTCCCCTGCTCACTCTGTGTGTGTGTGTGTGTATGTGTGTGTGTGTGTGTGTGTGTCTCAAAAATAAACATTAAAGGAATTTTAAGCAGGGTAATTAATTAGTAACAAACCAGAAAATTAGACTACTGATTTTTAATATATCTTTTAATTGTACAGATTTCATTACTGTGATCCATATGGAATAATACTTATTATCTTTCCAACATTGCAAATTGTTTTTAAGTAATAATTTTTCATAATAAGGTATCCAGAAACAGAACTAATGGGAGATTTATTTGAGGTTGCAGTGAATAGTGGGTGATGAAAATTCAAATTACAATGATACTAATATACTAAAAAGCATATTTCTTTACTTGAATTTTGAAAGTGTTTAATTATCTAGTGGCTTCTATTTATGTGTGCCTTATTTTATAAAATAGCTTCCTGACCAAAGTTATTTTTTTATATGCCATGAAACCTGTAACTGAAACTCATTAATTTGTTGTTAACAATAATTTGGACAACCTTCTCTTTGCTCAAAGCATTTTCTTTATATTCATACTGCATTATTTTAAAATTGAGTCTAAATGCAGTATTATTAATAAAAATTTGCCATCATTAAAAGTCATTTATTTTACTTTTCAGAGTTTTTACACCATTCCTAAGTGTTTTTCCCTGATGCTTATAATCTCACAGAAACAAGTTACATTCCTGAAGCTTTCAAGGAACACGGTTACTAGAGATAAAGAAAGAACGTTTTTGCATGTACACACACACACACACACACACACACACACACACACACACACACACACACACACAAATCCTTAATTTACTTAAAAAGGAAAGTAAAGGAGAATAAGAAAAAAAATGGAGTGCAAGGGAGAGGAGGTTGATATGTAAAGGCTGTTATGAAAAGTACCAGCTACAGCTGCATAGGACGGGAATGGAAAAGAGAGTAATAAGATATGCCCCAGTTCTTAAATAAGTTAATAAAAATGCTGCTTGAAGAACAGCTGTCTTTAGCTGGAACAGGGATGAAGAAAAGGGTGGATGCCTGTAGTATACTTAATGAAAGATATTAGAGCATCAATGGGGTCAAGGAAAATTAAGCAGAGTAACTCAAATTCATTTTTTACCAATGGAGTTACATTTAACGGACCTTTTAAAATTATAATTTAGAATCTGATACCTAAGACAATTTCATAATAGCCACATGACACCTTTGGAACTTATCCAGGATAAAAAATGCGATACGTGACTAGGAACTCAGAATGGCTTCAGCATTTTACGCAGTATTTTTAGTATTACAGTATTTTGATACTATAGATAAGCACATATTTGATGATAGACATTTAGTTTTTCTAAACTTTAAATCCATATTTGGACAAAAGTATGTATACAGTTACATCATAAATATATCTGCACAAATTAATAAGAAAATTCATATGATGGGCCTAATTTTCCCTAATTCATAAAAATTCTATTTAGATACTGTAAAATAATGGAAGAAAACTATTCTAATTCCAGTAAGTGCAAATGATTCATTGAATTCCTAAGGTAAGGGAGGCATTATCATATAGTAGGAGCAATTCTGGATTAGTGGGAGTTCTGCTAATAAATCGTCCTGGCTCACTTAGGAGACATTTAACCTGTGTGCTTCATTTCCCATGTCTGTCAAATGAGATGACTGAATGAGGTTATCTCTGAGAGCCAATGAAAATAATGAGTTATATAATTCTAAATTTTAGAAGCACAAGAAATAAATGTGTTTATTATAGTCTTCCCAGTAGTCCCTACTTCATATGTATTAAATAACTTAATCTTAATTAAATAACTTAAATAACATATGTATTACTTCATATGTATTAAATAACTTAATCTTGAGTAGTTGAATAAAAAGGGAACCATGCATGATATTAAGCATCATGTTCAGAATTTTTTCCATAAGCATCTTTTTTTGCAAGAATCTTTGCTGAATAACTAACAGGCTGTAAGGCACTTCTGCCATAGAAGATAAAATCATGAAAAATAAAAGAGGGACATTCATTAAAAAGGACGTAATGAAACATTAAAAATGAATGACAAAATTTGAAACACTATTGCAAATACTAAATATTTGAATACCTTCAAAATGCATAGTGTAGATTCTTGGCAATACTGCACAAATAACTGATTTTATTTTTTGGATTGTACCTAAACACTTGTCATCAAGATTTTTCATTCATAGTGTTATACAGTTTTTTGCTTATTGATTCATCTTTTTTTTCAGCATCTCTTTTTTTTTTTTTCTTTTTTTTTTGCTACAATTTCCTCCTTCATTAAAGGATGTCTTAGTTTCTAAACACTGGGACGCATATTTGTGAGCTTTGTACTGCATTGTGAAAGCCCTCCACACTTGTTTGTTCTTGGCATTTTGTCACATGTCCATTGATGTTCCAAAGTTCTATGGGAAATGTGGATTCAAAACTCTGTGCCATCGTTATATGTGTGCTGGCTAAGATTTACATAATATAAGAATGGGAGAAGTGCATCAACAGAAAAATGAAACCAAACAGTCAACCAGCTGATGAAACCAACTGTCAAACCAAACTGTCAACTGGTTATTTTTATCTTTCTCAGAAAAATTCTCTGGTGCCTGGGTGGCTCAGTTGGTTAAATGTCCGACTTCAGCTCAGGTCGTGATCTCACGGTTCGTGGGTTCGAGCCCCGTGTCAGGCTCTGTGCTGACAGCTAGCTCAGAGCCTGGAGCCTGTTTTGGATTCTGTAGCTCCCTCTCTCTCTGACCCTCCCCTTCTCACCCTGTCTATCTGTCTGTCTCTCTCTCTCAGAAATAAATAAATAATAATAATAAACATTAAAAAAAGAAAGAAAAATTCCTTACAGGGTATAAAATTGTGGTGAAAATGTTCACAGCAAAGATACCCCATGTATGAACTTCTGCTTTGAAGAAGTTGGAATAGCTGTATTATTTCTACTCTTTCTACTAATGCAATTAAACCCACAGACATTAAATATAATGCAAACATAAGAAGACTCTGAAAGATGGAGAGAAGGCAGAGCAACTAGGGAAATCAGGACTCAAGAAACAATACAGTGGTGAGTTCTCTGGATTTTCTTTTTGCCTCATATATCTCAGAACCCAGCAATCTGAAATGTCAAGAGCTCAGGCCAAAAAAGCATGCTCTCTGTAGTCAAAACACAGTGTAGCCTTGGGGCGTCTTGGTGGCTCAGTCGGCTAAGTGTCTGATTTCGGCTCAGGTCATGATTTCACGGTTTGTGGATTTGAACCCCACGTCGGGCTCTGTGCTGACAGCCTGGAGCCTGCTTCGAGTTCTGTGTCTCCCTTTCTCTTTGCCCTTCCCCTGCTAACTCTCTCTCTCTCAAAAATGAATAAACATTTAAAAAGAGTGTAACCCAGTAAGACAAAAACTTATAGAGAAGAACAGCTCTACCCAAAAACCATAGAAGAAAACTGTGGTCCCATTCCCTCCCATGACAGGAAAGGTCAAATGGGTAACCTAGTCTTCTGTCCTCATTAGGCAGTAATGAGGCACCCCAACCATCTTTGATAAGGTGACATCAGAGAAAGCCAAATAAGGAGCTAGACCTTCTACCTTTTCCAGAAGTAACAAGACTCCTTCACCATGTCAATGGATAACCATGTAGAGAGCAGTAATGAGGGACTCTTACCCTCCCCAGCTAAGGCCGAAAGGTCTCCTCAATGGAGGAGTCAGCAGAGGGTTAAGGGGGAACTTGGAATCTTACCCCCATTTGCCAGTGATGGAGAGGTGCCCTTCCTTTCCCCACCAGAGTGGGTCAAAGAAAATCATTACAAATTTAATGTCCTTAAGAGTTATAAGGCTATTCACATTATTTATTCCACATTAGGTGAGCTGTGGTAGTTATGCCTTTTGAAGAATGAATTTGTTTCATCTAAGGTATAAAATTTTTGTGTATAAAGCTGTTGGTATCATTTCCTTATTATCCTTTAGATGTTGGCAGTATCTGAAGTGGTTTCTTTCCTAAATATTCATAATTTGTGTCTTCATTTGTCAGGGTTCTCAATTTTAACTTCTCAAAGAACCAGTTCTTTATTTCCCTGATTTTTCCTACTTTTTTACTATTTTTTATTTCCCTGTTTTCTGCTCTTATTTTTATTATTCTCTTTCTTCTTTCAGCATGCTTTTTCTTTTCCTAGGCTGTAGTGGAGGGGAGGGTGACCTTAGATGATTGATCTGAGATGTTTCTTCTTTTCCAATGCATGCACTTAATGCTATACTTTCCCTTTCTTCACTGCTTTAACTGTGTGCCACACATTTTGACATATTGTATTTTCATTTTATATCAAGTTAATATATTTTAGTTTATAATATTTTTTATTTCTTTATTTCTCTTGAGATTTCCTTTTTGAAAAATGGATTATTTAGAAGTACCACTTTCTGCAACTGGCTTGATATCACATTTCAGCTCTACTTTTGCATCCTGAAAGCACTTAAACATAATTTTAAATCTCCCCAAAAAGAGATCTTCAGGCCCCGAGAGTTTCACTGGAGAACTCTACCAAATGTTTAAGAATTAGTACCAATTATATACAACCTCTTTCAGAAATTAGAAGAGATTCATATGATGAAACTAGTGTTACTCTGATACTGCAACTACACAAGTGAGACCCCCCAAAAACTATAAACCAATATCTCTTATGAATACAGATGCAAAAAGCCTTAACAAAATATTAACACCTAGAAATCAGTAATATGTAAAAAGTAATACACCATGATCAAGTGAGGTTGATTCCAAAGACCAAAGGCGTGTTCAATATTAGAAAATCAGTCAATATAATCCATCATATTAATACGCTAAAGGGAAAATCATATAAACATATCAATCGAAATGACAAAATTATAGGAAATGGTTGTTAGAGGCTTAGGATGGGGGGAGGAGCAAGATGGGTGGGCAAGACTTGGGCGAGGCTGAACAAAGGTAATAAAAGGGATTATTCTCATGAAAATGTTCTCTCTATTTTGATAACATTTACATAAATATGGTGGTTGTGATAATATATTATAGTTTTATAAGACTATTAAACCCCCCATTGGGAGAAACTGCATAAACGGAACACAGGATTTCTCTGAATTGCTTTCTATAACTGCATGTGAATCTACAATGATCTCAAAATAAAAAAATTTAATTAAAAAAATATACTCCAGAAGACACACCTTTCTTAGATATTTTACCATATAATTGTCTAGAACTAATTTTGTAACTGTAAGTTTCTACTTATGGTTCTTGACGTGTGCATATTGAATGTTTATTGTGTGCTTATCACTCTTCTAGAACTATATATTGTTGATTAGTTGATTCATTCAATCTTTCATAATATATTTATTGTGTTTCTCTGTACTTCAGACACATTTCTGGGCATTTCTTTGAAAAACCCCTGTCTTCATGGAACATGCATTGTAATGAGGACAGATCTGTAGACAATACTATATACAACACAGAAATGTAAAGCAGATAAAGAGGATGGAAAAATCTAGCAGAGAAGAGGTTCAATGATAAATAAGTCATATATTCTTTAAGAGGTGGGATTTGATGATAAATTTCAAAAGATAAAGGAGGATATAATACATAACTAAGGGAAGAGGTTAAAAAGGATCCTATGGGCCATTAAGATGACTATGGATCTTATTTGTGACTCGGAAGGCTCAGTAACTATATGATGAACAAATTCTTCTTCTAAAAATTACTGCAGTCTTTTAGGACAATGGTCAAAAACAATCAGCTATTTTTAGAGTTACTTATGTTGCATCCTATTTTAAAGTTAGCAGAGCTCTCATTTTTCCATGATATTATATTCAAGCCTCTGCTACAAATATGCAAAACCAAAAACAAAGTAAGGCTCACTAAGTTATTTATTCAACCTCCCCTCCTACACTCTTTCCAATACAATGCTCCTCCCTCTATCAGGCTTTCACCTCGGCCTGACCCCTTATATTCCATTCCTTTATTCCACTGTGTATTTTCTCTTGGTGCAGTTTGGAAATTGTATTTACTTTCCTCTCTCTATTAACCTCACTATTTCCATGAATAGTGATTGTGCCATAGGCTGGTTAACCATGAGTATCCATAATCTTCAATTCTCCCTACTATTCATTTAGCTCAACTAAAATGAAGACTGTTCTTTGACATGTACTATGACATTTTCTCACAACACACTGAAGAAAACAAAAAAAGAATATTTCAAAAATTTGGCTATTTTATTGATCTATATCAGACAATTTATGTAAACACTGGTGTAATTGTCTATGAAATTCAAGGTTCAAGACCATATCATAATTTCCCATTAGGTTACTGAGTCTAAGCTTCTCCTATATAGAAATTCTGAAGCTACCACTAAGCAACATCTAATTCATATTCCACGTCTTCAACATAGCTTTCAATACAATCTATTTCTCTTGAATTCCCATTTGATTCAATCTTCAATCCACAAAATTGACTAACATTAATATAGTTTTGTATTTAACTGCTTTATATGTATTGGGTATGTCTTTACAATAATGGTAGAGTTATTTAGATGCACACAGCAGAGATCACTGATGCTATCTGGGATTCAAACTTGGTTCTTGAACCCCAAACACAAAGCCTGCACATGGTAAGCATTAAGTAAGTATGCATTGGTCAAAATTCCACACTACAAGTATAAAAGATACTTCTCACCTGACGTTCACTTTTAAAAAAGTATTATATTTAATACGTAAGTCTATGTGAGAGATATTTTGTAAAACACTTGAATTTCAATTAGAGTAGCAATGCTAATAGCTATTTCTTTCTGATGTGTGACAGGCAACTATAATAGCTTTTATGCTTTCAGCAATTACTGGCTGATAAGTAGAATGTGTCAATTCACTTGCTTAAGAACAAACAGGATCATGCAATTTTCCTACATGCTTGACTTCTCATCTCAACTGAGGAGACAGATAAGGAGAGCAGTGTCAGTGGGATGCAGACAAAGGAAAAGTGAACTTTTGAATTAGTGCATTAATTTACAACCCCAAGGAATACTTTTACCACCCACATTCAGCCTACTAAATGGTATTTGAGAATGGTGTGAATTCCAAAAAATGACATAAATATTTTATTTTTTCAAAAAGCTGGTAAATGGAGATCAAATTTAGTCATAATCACAGTTAGCCCGGTCTCCGCACTGCCAGAGAGGTCCACAAAATAGGGATTCAAATAAAATGCATAACAGATACATTTCCTAAATAATTCTTAGGGGAATAGTGGTCAGGGCTTTGTAGAAGAGAAATGAGAATTAACATATATAGATATAAAAAAGTATTATATTTAATACTTAGGTCTTAAGTACTTAAGTAAATACTTAAGATATAAAAAGTATTATATGCAGATTATAATATAAGATATTAAGTCTTAAGTACTTAAGTAAATACTTAAGATATAAAAAAGTTTTATATTTAATACCTAACACATATAGATATAAAAAGTATTATATTTAATCCTTAAGTCTATGTGAGAGATATTTTGTAAAACACTTGAATTTTAATTAGAGTATAATTGACAAATATATATAAATATATGTGTACATGTTGTAATAATTATATTAATAGATAATGTATTAAATATAGAAACATATAGATAGTTTACCATATTTTTTTTCATATAACCAAGAGTAGAAGAAAAAAACAGAGAAATCAAAGACATTCAATAATATTGCACCATTAATATATTTGCTAGCTCAGTGGACTTGCAGTGATCCCTACACGTACCTGATATCTCTTATCGGACAAAAACTAATAAAGAAATCACTGCCGAAATTAGCACTCCTAAAACCCACAAATGTGTATTTTACTTTCCCTCAATTAGTTTTGGGCATCCAAGTTTTCTCTTTTGATTCTTAATTACTGAACTTGAAGAGCTTTGTATAAACACAAACCGTAAAATTGTCTTCCAGAAAAAAAAGTTTTAAAAACTCAATATTAAATCACCACATTTATTAAGATTTGAAAATAATATGGATAAGTGCATGCATTTTGAGCTAATATGAGATTCTAAGAGTTCAGTCCTGTGTGCACATGAACTTGCTAAAACATCTTTATTGGTACATGTGATATATTTTCACATAAAATGCTGTTTAAAGTACTAAGTTTGGGGCCTTCATCTATATTTGCCCTATTCCTAACATGTTTGACTGTGACAATGGAAGCAGCTTAGAGACCAAACACTAATTTTCTCATAAATTCAGTCATTACGATGCATGTTTAACTGTGCCCAAATATGACCAAGTTTACACTGAGAAAAATACCCAATAATCCCTGGAAGGAATGTTAACGTCAGACACCAGGCAGTAAGAGAGTGAGCCAAATTTGATTTTACTTTACATCAAAAATAAGTACAGAGTCAGTGACTCAGAGCTGACTATACACCGTGACTAATCTTAGACCACTATAAATTAGAAGTCTGTAACAGCTATAAAACTGTTTCCATTCTGAACAATGAATCTCCAGTTCTCACTAATGTCTCATCAACAAACAATTCATGTGAACCCAGATAAAAGCATTTACCTAACAAATATTGTAATCAGAAATATAATTACATCCTAGACCTGAAACTTAATTTTAAAGGCAAAAAGTATTTAATTTTGAAGTACCAATTAATACTTATGTCTCATATGACTGATTCTCCTTAATTAAAAATACTTCTACACTTGCCTGGGAGAAAATATCTATAGTTCTGCCTGATAGAAATGTGAAAATAATATTTTGCAATGGAATAAAAACTCTTATGGAAAATTATAAATTTCAAAAGAAAACAATTCATTTCTTTCTTCTACAAACATGTGAGTGCCTGTAATTCCCAGGGTATCTGCTAGGAACTGTAAGTAAAACAAAGACAAATAAGACATAGACCCTGCAAGCAAAAAATTCACAAAGGAATAGAGCCTGTCTCCAATTTCTGCCTGTTTTATGCACATATCTTGTTTGCATACAGATTTGTTGTGAGTCTTACTTTCCAAATTCTGATTTCATAGGTTTGGAGTAGGGCCTCAGGGATATAAATTCTGATGGAGGGATTTAGAAGTCTAACGTTTGAGAAACATTTCAGTACTAAGGGAGTGCAAAGCACAATATGTATGTCTAACATTGGCCTAATTCATTGATTTAGATTCCCTTCAACTTTCACCCCTGTGGTCTTTTAACCCTGAGGTAAGATCCAATCCAAATCCTTAATTAAATGTTTTCTTTCACAAAGACCTGTGCCTTCAGTTCACGTGGCTCTATATCAAACGCATATCATTACTTTGATTATGTGTCTCAGTTCTACTAACTGAACTTGTGCTTTGTTCCTATGATAAAGCAGTCATCCTGAGTGTCCAGGGACTCAATTAATGAGTCTTCTGTCTTGTCTTCAGAGTCTTTTCAACTTCTCATTTATCTCAAGATTATCGTCCTTTTTTTCCATCCAGTTCTCTAAGACTCTGCTCCTGTCTAATAATCAAGACTGTTTTACCTGATGCTACACAACCTGATGCAGACCATCTGCCGGGATTTGAACATATTTTCTTCTGTCAGATTCTGCATAGCGATGGTCTGCCAGCCCACTTACTGGGGAAATACCTATCACTCCTTTTGGACGTCTTTGACACTGCCTGTCCTCGCTGCTGCATATCACCAGCCATCAGAGTTCATGGGTAACCTATGCTAGTACTCCCATAATTTACAGGGCATCAGATCACCAAGAGAGATGCCTGAGAGTAAGGTTTTTGGGCATTATGTTTTGAGCTATGATTCAGCAAGTCTGGGGTGAAGTCCAGGAATCTGTGGCTTTAAAGGTTGACATGTCATTGAAGAATTTAAAACACATGCACACACACACACACACACACACACACACACTTAAATTGGGCTTTTAAGAATGGACACAATTATGTGTGACAGAGAAAAGGAAAAGGACAATATAACTATAGGAAGTAAAGCAATTTAATGGTGAGAAAGTGTTGAGTATGCTTAAAAAAGAAAATCTAATCTATTATTAGTGCATACCAAGTAGCAAGTGCATACATAGTAAGTGTTCTTTTAATTGAACACATGAAACCCAATGTACCGAAAAAAAAGAAATTTGCTAGAGGTATAAGCTAGATGAGGAAATGTAGTGGAGGGGCATAAGAATGAAAACCTAGGGGCACCTGGGTGGCTCAGTAAGTTAGGCCTCTGACTTCGGTTCAGGTCATGAACTCGCAGTTCATGGGTTCAAGCCCCGCATTGGGCTCTGTGCTGACAGCTCAGAGCCCGGAGCCTTGCTTCAGATTCTGTCTCCCTTTCTCTGTGTTCCTTCCCTGCTCACACACTCTCTCTCTCAAAAATAGATAAATATTTAAAAAAAAAAGAATGAAAACCTAGACAGAAGCCAGATTCTAACTGGTGATAAATTCTGGGGTGCATTTTCTAGACAAGAATGAATAAAACATTTGGAGGATTCTGAGCCATCCCCTATACACTATCCTTTTCATTCTTTTCTCTATGTTTCAAATACCCAAATCTGCATGTCTCACTTTTACCCTCAGATAACGAACTTCAACTGCCAACACATAAATGCTCTAAACTGTGTATTAGAAACAATTCAATCAAAATAAGTGGATAGGAAGAAAAGACGGATGGACAGGCTGGATGAGTGTGTAAGGCTGGCGGTGGTAAGGCTACTTTAGGATATTATTACAGGAAGTGACAAGAGTCTGATGTAAAATGGGGCAGTCACATCGGAGAACCATGGAAGCAACTGACTTGATAAGATATAATCATATGTAGGAAAACTGGGAGAAAGAATCACATAAAAATATGAGGCTTGGTGTCCAAAGGATTACAAAGTACAGGTACAGAAAGGGAGAAGAGAAGAGTTCATGTAGCATAAATTCCATTGTGCAGATATTTGAGATTGACATACCAACCAGTTCCTCAGCTGAAATTTTCTAACAATTTGTGTGTGTGTGTGTGTGTGTGTGTGCGTGCGTGTGTGTGTGTGTGTGTGTGTGTGTGAGAGAGAGAGAGAGAGAGAATGAAATTCAGGAAAAAGTAGATTGAATTGATGGAGTAACGTCCTACAGGAGATATGATACTGAAACAAAAAATAAGCAGCTAGATTCCTGAAAAGAAGGCAATAACATCCCTGAGAGAGGATATCTTGAGAGCATAAATAAAGATATGAGTAAATTTGAAGGAGGGCAAGTCAGTATCATTGATATTATTAGTAAAAAATCAGATCAAATATAGATGATAGTGTGGGTAGATTATGTTCAGAATGAGAGCAGAATTCTCCTATGGAAAATTGATACAGTGTAAACCAAACAAGTTGATACAGAAGATTATGGGGCAGCTGGGAGAGTTAGAAAAGGTGAAGTTATAGCTGGAAAAGGTAATCCATTTCTGTTTGTTATAGCCCTATTCATCATCCAACATCTGGTGGAAACAGTGGAATCCTCTCAGAGTGGGGAAACTCTAGAAGATGGGTCACAATGGCATGGTTTGAGATACAAGGAGCAAAAGCTAGGTGTTGCTGAAAAGCACCTATTCCAGCCGAACAGGGAGAACAAAGTCTGAAGAAGTGTTGCCTTGGAAGGACGGTAAGGAAAAGAGGCTGAATCAGGATGTGGGAACCAGGGAGAAGGTGGACCATGTCCTGAAATTCTGTGGTTTACCACCTCAAGGATAGAGAAGTGGAATAAAATTGGGTGATGCTGATTTCAAAAGGAGGAAGGAATTAAAAGATGTTTCCAAAATAATGTATCTGGATGTGCCAGAAGTAAACAATTATGCCATTACCCACAGTCCCTGTAAGGAGGACTTCCAGGAAAGTATCAGACTTACGTTGATATGAGCAGGTATAACACTGGAGAAGATAGAAGGAGAAAAGAGATTATAAGGTAGGTCAGACCACTGTTAGAGAGGGTCAGAGTTTTCTTCTTTGCAGACTAGAGCTTAGTGATTTGATATTTTCATTCAAATGCTATACAAGATACGGGCCGACGTATAGGAAAAGTGATAAAAGAGAGTTTGACACTGCAGCTATGGAATTCAGGGAAGCATCTAGAATTCCATAAAATCGACTGTATAAAAAAGAGATAAATAGCAAAACATTTATATGTTTACTCCATATTTTAATTTATGATAAAGAATAATTCAATAAATTCACAGTTTGGATAACAAGAAACATATTTGTGGAAACAACAGTAGAGCAGATTCTCCCTCCTTCCTCCCCCCTTTTAATCTCCCAGTGTTGTTGAGAGGGGTCAATGTACTGCATAACCAGTATTCGTAACACGTGTCATAAAAATATATGTTTTACATTTTTAAATATTTCTTTCATATATTTAGATAAGTGTGCTATAAAGAAAAATACCATATGAATTCATTCATATGTGGAATTTAAGAAACTTTTCAGATGAACATAAGGGGAAAAAGGAGAGAGAGAGGCAAACCATAAAACAGACTCATAACTGTAGAGAACAAACTGAGGGTTACTGTAGGGAAGGTGAGTAGGATGATGGGTGAAATAGGTGATAGGGATTAAGGAGGGCACTTGTGATGAACACCGGGTATTGTATGTAAGTAATGAATCAGTAATTCTGCTCCTGAAATTAATATGACACTGTATGTGAACTAACTGGAATTTAAATAGAAATTTGGAAGAATAAAACAATCACAAATGCTACTGACAAACGATTACAAATGCTATGACACAATCCACAAATAGTTACTTGTTTCAGGTTGGTGACCTCTTTCGTAAATTACCTGTTTCAGATTAGTTACATGTTTCACATTAGTTACCTGCTTCAGGTAGTGTGCTGATGTTACATGTTTTCTCATCACCTTCACCTGCTGAAGTTGAAGCTCTTATTTTAAGGATGTATGACGTATTGGCAAGAAGTTTCATGAAGGTATACATATGATCTTGGGGAGAGACTTTTGTAGAATTCTTTTCAACTGTTACTGTATAATGTATGATTATCCCATTGGCCTTCTTGGGTGGATCCCACTTCACTAAAGCTGACTGCCAGCTAGTTGCCATACACTCTACATTCTGTACGACATCTGGAACTTGAAAGATAAACAAATGCCCAAAGTTAAAATGTATACACATGTAGTAGATAAATGATTTTAGTACAGGATTTCTAAATAAAGCCATGTTTAGTAGGAGCACCTGAGTGGCTCAGTGGGTCAAGTGTCTGACTTTGGTTCAGGTTAGGATCTTGCATTTTGTGCGTTCTAGCCCCACATCAGGCTCTGTGCTGACAGCTCAGAGCCTGGAGCCTGCTTTAGATTCTGTCTCTCTCTCTCTCTCTCTGCCCTCTCCCCTACTCACACTCTGTCTGTCAAAAATAAGTAAACTTTAAAAATTATTTTAAATCATGTTTAGGACTAGAGACCAAATAAAAATTTAATGTATCACCCTTGCAATGTGGGCTCAAAAAGTTCTTAACATAGGCTAAATCAAATGTCAGTTGGCCCCGTTTCTGTGCTATAATGTGAACCCTTAAAACACTGAGTCAGCCACTGAATATTTCCTAGGCCCAAGTAGCAATCACATCCTCAAATACTGAGAAGCAACTAACTGTATAGCCTCAAGCTCAGGCGGTGGCTGAAGCTGCTTTCTTTATATCTTAACTGGAAAGGAGTAGTCTTAGCAATACTTTTACATGGAACGTGTTCATACAAAACATAGATGTAGGTGCCTCCATGATGTGGCACTGCTGGGCCTAATGGTACTAGGAAACATGCAAACAGTTTAGGGGTTCTGTTTCTACAGTTGGTAGGCTTTTGAAGAATTGTGAAGACCTAATCCCTCAATACCTTTTTAAAACTCAGTGGAGGGAACATTTAAATCAGCACCAGTTTTTAATTCAGTCCTAGTTATTTTTTTTTTTCCTAGAACTTCCCTGAATTCACTTGGAAGTAAGCCAATTTCTCAGAGGGTAGACTTGGTTGAAGGGCAATTCCCCAGCCCACCAAAGTGAATGCAGATTGGAGAGGCTGGCTACTTCCCGTGGAAAGTAATTACCTAATGTCCCTGAATGATAGCATAGCTTTTCTTATTATAGTATAGAAAGGTTGCTACAAGAAAAATTGTATATAGTCAATTTGCAGATTACAAACAAGTAGTGAAACAACTTGCTGTCATTATGCAAAACATAGCTATTTAAAGAAGACTCAGGTTCAAGTAATCTTTGATTCGCTTACAGTTCTCTCCCCTGACCTAAATTTATCTTTACAAATTCTTCTTCCTCTGTAAAATAGAGGCATTAGAATGAAAGGATTAGGGGGATGAATGCATGGCATTTAAAATTTTTAAAAAGACAATTTCTCAGCCAATCCAGGGTTCTGTCTATTAAATATTATTTATTTGCTTATTTTCAAAAACATAATATTTTCATAAAATAACATTGCTGAAGTTTAGTTTATAAACCTGGATTTTTTATCTATTTCACTGACTCTGTGAATCTAAAAACAATTAATTAAACAGCTGATATTTAATGCCTAAAGTTGAAAATTATCTTTTATTCAACCAATCAAGGCATGTGCAATAATTTTATTTTATTGATAAAATATTTATTTACTGTCTACAAGATTAGCCTTGATTTTTACTAAACCAACACATGTGTATATTGTTAAAATAGTTTTTTCTTTATAGGTTTAGCATTTGTATATAATACTTAATTACCAGTTGTAATATACATTTCCTACAGTTATGTCCACCCTACACTAGATGTCAGAAGTTGACGTTCTAGTTCAGTTTCTTTACTAACTTTCTCAGATCCTTTCATCTAAACTCCCTGAATAATGGTTCTTCATATATAGTATGAGAATAGGGGCAACAGTAATTTTTTTTTGAGCACTACATGTGTGTCTGACACTCTAATAAGAGCTTTATGTGGATTTTTTTCAAATATTTCCCATAACAACCTTATAGGTGGCTACTGCTAATTGTATTTCTTTTCAGTTAAGAACATAGAGGCTCAGGGGAGTCATGAACCTTCACAAGGCTACAAGCTAGTAGGTCACAGAGCTTGGATTCAAATCCAGACACTCTCACTTCAAAGCATGCACTTCTATCCACAATAAATACTATTTTCTTAACTTGTCTTATAGGAATGCTATGAAAAAAAGTCTCAGGTATTCATAAATTAATGCAAAAATGATTAATTTATCAGTGAGTGCTTTCTAATTTTGACTTAGAGATTCACTAAAAGAAGAGGAAGTGCAACTAGAGGTACGAAGAAAAAGTAACTAGATCAGGATCTTAAGTTCATTCAATAATCATTGAGGAATAAAGTGGGGAAGAGGTGCCTTTAAACATATGGTCTGGGTGAAAAAAGGAAAAACTCATTTCTAAGCCACCCATTGTATAGGTCATGAATGAAAACTATCCCGCACATAATCAAAGGTGCGCTATGGCATGTATGTGACATGTAAGTTTGTTTAATTAGACCAGTGGTATTCCATAGTCTTCATAATCCCCTTCACATGTTACAAATGGACTGTGGGAAAGCAGAAGCTTACAGAGTGACCAGTGGTCTTCACATGTTATAATACATCTTTACAAAATCATTATCATTTCATGGAAATATAAACCAACCTGTTAAAAGTGACTATTGGTTCTTTTCTCCTCCTATCCACCATCCCAGCTGCCTCAGTTGATACTAAGAATTTTAAAAGCAAAACAAAGAGAAAAGGGAAATAAAAAAAAGGGGGTGGGGAGAGGCAAACCAAGAAATAGACTGTTAGCCATAGAGAACAAACTGATGGTTACCAGAAGGGAGGCAGGTGGAGAGATGGGTGAAAAAGGTGACGGGGATTAAGGAGGGTACGTGTTGTGATGAACACCAGGTGTTGTATGTAAGTGATAAATCACTGTGTTGTACACCTTAAACTAATATTACTCTGTATGTTAACTAACTGGAATGTAAAATCTTTTTATAAAAAAAGAATTAGGTAACTCTCCACAGGTATCTAGAAACCTACTTTGTTCCTCAACTAGTCCTTCATTTCAACTTCCTCAGTTAAAAAGGAAAAGCCACGTGTAAATCTATCGATCTACCTATCCAGATAGATATATTTTATTGCAGACAAGACCCAGCCTAGTCTTAAAGCAACTTCCATTTGAATGCACTATTAAATAATGATACTTTCACATAAACCGAAAGGATGGGAAAAGTGTTAAATACAAAATGAAATATTTTAGGATCAAAACACTGTACCTCACCTGATTCTTGAGTTGTGAATTTTACTACATTACTATATTGATTGCCATTTCCGACTTTCGTAAAGGCAGATATGCTGATAGAATAGGTGCTGACTGGTTCCAGCCCCACAAGCTGGGCTTCCGTTTGAACACCTGAAATATTCTGCAAGGCAGAAAAAACTCTTTGTCATGATGCATCGCCAAAAATTTGTAACTGAAAGAAATATTACATTAAGTTATGTCTTCTATGTTTAACTCATGATTTAATAAGCATGGGTATTTTCAGTTAATATAAAACAAATACTAACCCCCATTTTTTCCTTCGTGCCACAGGGTGTGTTCAGATCATGATACAGGATGAACTGGGCACCATGCAGCCCTGAAGAATCCCAAAATGGCCCATGTTTTTAAAAATTTTTCCGCTAGAGTTCTGCAGCTCTAGCTGTCACCCTGACACTTGCTTAGAATTATATACTGATTACTTCCTTTAAATTTGCAAAAATTGAAGTCTATAATTTAAATTAAACCTATCAGTGGTCAGCAATAGTAGACTTTTCTTGAATTCATCTAGAGTCTTTTTTTAATACCCAGTAACATTCTGTGTAAATTAATTTATTCATCAGCTACTTTATGCTAGGCATTGGGAATACAACAGTTAAAAAAATACAAATATATATTTATATTTATATATTTACTTATTTATTTGTATATTTATATACTCTTCACTCATGAAGCTTAAATTATGAGTTTTCCCAGACAACTCCTAAATTTCTAATTTACCCAATCTCTCAGGAAAATGAAAAAAAAAGGAACAAAACAGTTATCACAACTGCTCAAAGAAGGATATGCTTTCTTACAGAAAAATTTACCATTAAGTATAATAAAGCCTTCATTCAAAGATAATTGTCATAACTAAAAGATCAGTTAACACTATCTGTTATCCTTACAGAAAGTGAAGACAATAACATCTCCTATAATGGTTTAATTTTTAAAATATTGCATTTAACGGATCCAAAATATAAATCACTTTGACTTATTTATTAAACATTTCAGGGGCGCCTGGGTGACTCAGTCAGTTAAGCGACCAACTTCAGCTCAGGTCATGATCTCACTGCTCCTAAGTTCAAGCTCCATGTCAGGCTCTGTGCTCATGGCTCAGAGCGTGAAGCCTGTTTCCCAATCTGTGTTGCCAACTTTTTCTGCCCCTCCCTCACAGGTGTCCGGTCTCTGTCTCTCAAAAATAAATAAAACATTTTTAAAAATTTAAAAAAATAAAAATAAACATTTCACTAATAGAAATTTAGCAAGAATACTAACTCACAGGGCACTACAGTTTAATAATATTTTAAATTAAATCAAATTTTAAATTAATATCCCAGGTTATTAACATACTTTAGGGACTCATCGTATTACACTATATCTTTTCATTCTTCCATGCTTGCTATTTATAAAGGATACTGTTAGATCATCAGGAGGTTATAAAGATACACATATAAGATATTGTCATCAATGAATTTTTATGTTAATCAAAGAAATCTACAAACAAATGTTTACTGAGAAGAAATTAGACACATGCAGGTAAATTTCAACTTAGATTAGGAAGACTTTCTACCCAGAGAAATGACTGAACCCAAGATTTTAACAAAAAATCTGAGAGCAGCTTACAGGATAGTGACCAGATTTACATTAAGAGTAAAATGTAAGAGGAAGACATGAGTGAGGGATATTTCCAGACATATTTTAACAGAACTTTTCATGAAATAAACAATTTCTTTCCATATTTGTGAGTGACTCAAGTTACCAGAAGACCTGGATCTAACTGATTCCATGTGCACCCACTGGATTGACTATAATGGCAGAAGTCTTTGGAGTGGTTCTGGAATTATTCTGCCTCCACAAACCATATTATTTGAAAGGATGAAAAGAAAAAGAAGAAAATGATAGAAACCGATAGGACATAGAGGGAGATGAAGACCTAAAGAAAATGGACAGAGAGAAAGCTAAACAGGGTGAGGAAAGCACATAAACTGGACATTAGGAAAGGAAAATAGGTGGCATGAAGTATATTCAAAGGAATTTAAAAGACAACAAAACTATGAAAGCCGGCAGAGGGGAAAACAGGTATAAAAAGGACTAAGTAAAAGTAGTGTGTTTTCAAGAAAAACTTTCCTGCCACCCCAAAAGTTATATATTGAATACTTTATGGTATAAAATTTATGTTTGCTACTAGCAACATTTTA
This sequence comes from Proteles cristata cristata, assembly GCA_017311185.1. Classification (NCBI taxonomy): domain Eukaryota; kingdom Metazoa; phylum Chordata; class Mammalia; order Carnivora; family Hyaenidae; genus Proteles; species Proteles cristata. Next base: position 262,791 of record JAESUZ010004428.1, on the reverse strand, counting down.
ATGATAGCATTTCCAATGAAATATCAGGAAGTCTAAAAATCACAACTTACTTTCATATTCAGGTAAAGGTATACTATCCTTCATTACTTAGTGCTATGACAATGCTGAATGGATTTTTTAAATCTTTTCTTAAACGAGGCACAATAATACAACAATAGCTAACACATTTATCATGTGCTGAAGATTATTGTGACTGCTTGATATAGATTTACCCTTATAAGTCTCACTTTTTAATGTATGCACCCTTATAACTCAATTTTGCACTTGAAGAAACCGAGTCAGAAGAGGTTAAGCAGCTGCCTTAATGCTACACATTAAGCCTCCAAAAAAAAAAGTCATCTCAGTAAAAAATATGATTGCTTTTTCCTTTCTGATATTCATTTCTCAGCAACCCATACAGACAAAGCAAATAAAAAAATGAGAAAATGTTAAGATTAGACCAGGGATAGATAGTAGAGGCCTAGAGATTTAGCATCATTAATGGAATTTCACACTTCTGGAGAACAGATTCCACATTTATGGAGTACTATAATTCAAATTCCACTCAGCCTATCAGATTTTAAAGTAGTATCTTGATTTCCAGAAAGAAAGTCATTGTTCCTTATGGCATAACCTTAATTACTGCTTTTGATTTTTACTATTCACTTTGCAAGCTACACATGTTGTAAAATGATTTACCATCAGTAATACATTGTAATGCATATAATATTGGGACAATGTTTACTGCAGAGTTTTTTTTTTTTTTTCACTCTTCTTGCTGTAACTAAATAAGAGCATTCCAGTACTTCATTGCTTTAGGGAAAAAAGAATAAAAACACTTTTTTTAAAAAAAATGCTAGTTACGTAACATTTGACAATTAGATGCTAGAAATCATACAAGTATATTTGAGATCCTTTGTTATATCTGTAATTTGGGTATTTTCATTGATTCTAGAACCTAAAAATGAAGGGAAAGAGTGTTCACTGTTGCAAACCAACTAGCATTGAAAGGAAAAGAATGATATATTTAAAAGACCAATTAGTGTGGGATTATATTCTATCAGAGAGGATTACCACAAATCCAGTAGAAATACTTTTCTTAAAAGTTAAAAACATTCATTTGGCATATTTCTAACAACAAATAGAAATACATTGCTTTTAAGATAATAATAGTTGTTAAATAGTCTGAAAAAATTTACTATATACTTTCCAGCATTAATAAAATAATGCAATTATTTCTTAACTCGTAAATATCTAGAAGTTGTAAATTCTAAGTAAATTGCCCTACAAAGTATTCAGCTTCCAGATCTTGACAAATGTCTTCTGTTTTCCACAAACATCCTTAAATTGTAGGAAAAAAAAGATTAAAAAGATGGTCCTTGTTTAATTTGAAGCAGTCCATTTTCCTCTGCATGTCGAATGATTTTAATTCAATTTCTGAATTTTTAAATTAACATATACTGTTATCATCCACCTACCTTATAAAATATAATATCAGTTTCATGTTCATGAATTTTTAAACTATATATTTTAACAATACCGCCTGGAACAGGACTTGGGCTCCATTTCAGCCATACAAAGTCTGAAGTGTAGTTGATTAAAGTCAGATTTTGAGGAGGAGCTAAAGGCACTGCAGGAAAACACATTATAAAACGTATATTCAAAAAACGTTTAGTAAATGATATTTAGTAAGAATATCATTGTGACTCTAGCTTCTTGAAGGCACTATTAAGAAAGATTCCTAAAATGATCATATTTCAGAAATAAATAGCATCAGTAACTGACTATGTTTTTATCCTTGGAACTCAGTAGTTCCAAAGTAGTTTTAAACAAGCACTTTGTTCTAATGCTTGAACTAAAAAAAAATGCTCAGCAACAAAGAGATGAATAGGTGTAAACCTGTTACAAACAGAGAATTGAATATCTTTTCGTTTTCCATGCTGTTCCTTAAAAAGCAAGAGCAAAGGCTGTGACAGTGAAATCATTGGAAGAGGTCTGGATTCGGGCTTACCTGACTCATCTGTGTAAAAGAAAAGAGTACTCGAAGGACCAAGTCCTTTTATAGTTCTTGCGGCAGCAAAAAAGCTATATAATGTAAATGGTGAGAGTTCTTCCAGTATTAGATAGTTGTCAGAAGTAATGAAGGAATAGTTTTCATTTGGTCCTTGTAAAGTTAAATCATAATTTATTATTGCACCATTTGGTTTTACTGGGGGATCCCATGATAAGAGAACTGAGGTAGAGGAAAGGTTTTTAAAAGTGTTGATTATTGGTGAAGTTTCTGGGACTATAAAAGAAAAGAAGAATATTAAATGAAACAAAAGAGAATTCGCATTGAAAAGAAGAGGCATTAATAATAATGGGACATTTTTCATTAGCAGATAATTATTCTAATTTTAAAAAACATAGAGCTTATTATGTTTATTGAAAGGCTAATTACTTGAGAACAAACATTCTATAGAGTTATAAGAATAATGTTTTCTATCAGAAAGCAATGTAAATAAGAGAAGACCAGCAATCTGCTTAATAGGCAATAAAAGGGTCCAGCCTACCATCTTCCTCAGTTTTGATGTGTAGCTGGGCAGTATAAGTATCAGAAAATCCCTTTTCTGTTGATGGAGTGATTTTTAATATATAATCAGTATATTTTTCCAGATTATCAAAATATATGCTTCTTTCATATGTAACAAGAAGTGGTCTCACGTGGCGAGGAGTCTGCTGTAAGCTCAGAGAAACATAGTAGAAGACTAGACCATTTGGTTCAGACGGTGGGCTCCAGCTTACATTTATTGCAGTTGATGAAATGGACTCATAAGTCAGGTTTCCAACAAACCCTTCAGGTACTATGGTAGGTAATGTGCAAAATATAAAAATTATCAGTCACCTTAAATAAAATTGAAGTAAACTGACAAACTGAGGATAACTATTGAAATGTATCAGCAGCATCTTACAAATGCAATTACATCATCAGCTCTTAAATTGTGTAAATGCAGATGTAATAAATATCACCTATTATAAAAACAGCATTACAAAATAATTATATTAAAAATGATTTGAAATATAAACTCTGTCATCTTTAATATGTGAGAGAATTGCTTTATATGATATTCTCTTTTCTTTCCTATACATGGTGGTTATCCATGTATATATACATGTATGTCTGTGTATATATACTCAGATACTTAAATATTTTGATAATTTATATTATCTAAACAGTATTTTCAGTTTCTTTCTTCTAAAGATTATCATTACTGTACATATATCAGATCTAGGACCTCTCACCTGGAACAGTGCATAGTAAGTGTTTATTATTCATGGTGCTACAGTAGCCACTGATTAACATTTATAGGTTGGTGAAAATATGGGGAGATATCTTCATTTAAAGAATGCCTGAAATGATATTGACCATATGTTGCACTAAAATACTTTGCCAAATACTCTGCAAGCACATTTTCATGTATTTTATCATCTATTCTGTTGATCAATGTGTAAACTATTTAAAAGATTGTTCCAATGAAAGCATTCACTCATACTGATTGTATCTGTTGATTCGCAATCTTCAGACAATAAACACAGAATCTTATTCTCAGCAGAAGTTTAGGTCAATACCATTTCTCAGTAAGAGACTAGTCTCTAAGAAATAAATGGACTCCAGAAACAACCACAAGAAGAAACAGGCAATGATTTATGGATCATTGTATTCCTGAAGCTGAAACCTAAAACATCAAGTGCCTCAATCATTACAGTTTTCTGAATACTCAGAAACAGGATACTGCCGAAGCTGCATACAAGGAACTTCTAGAGTTAAAAAAGTAAATATTCATATTCAGAATTCGTCAAAAACATAATAAGAACAAAGATGCTGTATGGGGTCCTATGTGGATTCAAAGGCTGCAATGGAAAGAAGTTGCTAGATTAAAACAAAAAAAGTTGTTAGATTAAAGCAAGCGGACAAGCACCCATCCATGTATGCAACAGTATTTTTCATCCTTACAACTGGACAGCTGTGATAGCTTTTGAAGCAATAAAAGTGACAGAAATTTCATGAATGATAGCAGTTTTCACAAATAGAAAAGGCTGTTATTATTATAATAGTTTTACAGCTATATTAAATGCATTTCCAAACTAGTTAAATGTGCCTAAATAAATTACAGAATTTACTAGTAATATATACAAATAGAAAACGGTTCTGAAATAAAGTGTTAAATTAAACCTTCTAAAGATTAATAAATGCTTTTTGTTTACATACTGTCTTGATCTGTGTATACTTGAACTATGTCACTGCTTTTATTCCCATTTCCAACTGAAGTACTTGCTGTTACCCAAAATGTATAGTAGCTGAATATTGCCAGTTTATCTATTATTGCAGATACGGTCATATTGTCAAAGTCATTGGTTACTTCATGGAGTGTAAAATTCTGAAAAATAAACATATTGTTTTAATTGCTCAGAATGTAGTCTTAGTATGCAAGATTTCAAATAATTTCAAAATAATTATTATCCATGAATTGGTTATCCCTTATTATTTTAAAATGTTAATTTTTGAGAAAAATCAATGTAAAAATTTTAGTGCAATAATTAAACTGGAAATACATTTGTACTAAAAGAGGAATCGATGATAGCAGTTTTTGTCATAAAATTAACATACAGAATAGGAAAGAGCGGAAACTTCCAGCTTATGGAGAAGGTCCAGTGGCCAACTGAAAATGCTACAAGTGTGCTAATCAGTGTCAGTTTTCCTTATAAAACTTTCAAGTATTTTTCAAAACATTGATACTGTATTTTAATAAGTTTATGAATATTATAAACACTTATTTTTCTTCCTATTAATGATGAAGAAATTATGAAAGTATTTCATACTTTTTCATAATTTTTCATAGTATGAAAAAAAGAGAAACCTCTTTCTTTGAATTCATATGGTTATTATTCATCTTTAATGGGGCTTTTTTCCCCTACAATCATGGGGAAAATTGGGAAGTCAGCTAGATGCATTTTCTTTATTAAATGCAGAGTAAGAGTTATTTAAAAAATTATTTCCTGATTCCTAGTAATATTCTTCCTAAGGCATTTATTGATAATTAGGGAATTTATTTATGCAATAATTTCCTTTCTGATCATATTTTAAACACACAGTCAAACTAAATCAATTCTAAAATAAAACAGAGTTAAAATTATGTAGGCAATTGTATGAATAAATACACTAATAGTATGTATGTCCATATTATTATTGTACTAATGTAATAATTCCAATCTATACCAAGGAAGCACAATCATTCCAAACCATACAAAGCTTTAAGCATTCTATAAACCTAAAGTTAATTCTAGCAGAGTAGTCCTCAATAAATCTTCAAACTCAAAGATTTTCCTTCCTCAACTATAAAATGGGAATAATTATTTCTATTTTACAGAGAGATTTTGAGGATTAGATGATATGGAACACATAAAACAATATCATATCTGGCTACAAATAAAAAATAATAAATGGTAATTAGTTGATTTGTATGAAAAACTTACGGTAATTAATTTGACTGAAATTTACAGTTAGGATGTTTCTATAATGTATCAAAAAGTTAAATTCAGCAAAGTTTTGTGGTTCTTTTTTTTTATGTTTATTTATTTTTGAGAGAGAGAGAGAGAGACAAAGTGTGAGCTGGGGAGGGGTAGAGAGACAGGGAGAGAGAATCTGAAGCAGGCTCCAGGCTCCGAGCTGTCAGCACAGAGCCTGATTTGAGGCTTGAACGCACCAACTGTGAGATCATGGCCTGAGCTGAAGTCGAATGCTAAACCGTCTTAGCCACTCAGGAGTCCCAGTTTTGTGGTTCTTTTGCCAGTATTTGGTGGAGAGGAAGGGAAGAATGAGTGTAACAAAATATCTACCTCAATTTTGTGGTTGCTTATTTAGGAACAGATAAGTTAAAACAATATGAAAATCTCATACAAAATACGATCTGTATACTTTAATATCTTTCAACACATCGATTTTACACAGGGAATAACTGGCTTACTAAATATCTCTTAAAATATTAGCACAATTAATTATTTATCCATTTAAAAAGAAAGGAAATCCAGCCATTTGCAACGAAGATGAACCCTGAGGTCATAATTCCGACTGAACTATGTCTGACAGAGAAAGACAAATACCATATGAGCCTACTAATATGTGGAATCTAAAACAAACATAAACCCAAAAACCCAAACTCAAAGATACAAAGGCCAGATTCATGTTGCCAGAGATGTAGGGTGGGAGGGGATGGGCCAAATGGATGAAGGTGATCAAAAGGTACAGACCTCCAGTCATAAAATAAATAAATCACGAGGACATGAGGATGTGATAAAAATATACTAATGAAGCTTTTTGGTATAAATTTTAATTTTTCTTTGTTATTAAATTTATTCTGATTACCTATCACCTTGATGACTATTTAGAAATGAATTATTCTGAATCACCCAGAAGCCATTCCTGATGAATGTGTGACTTAGCATGCATAGACATGTACCAAATTTGGAATTAGGTCAACTATCTAGATGATTATTTCAGTCATTTATTTATTTTTGAAAAAAATGTCTTTCAGCTCAAATTACCTAATTAGGACTTGCCACTATGTGTATATAAATGCAGTCATAAGGTATTTAGTAAAAGCTTTCAAATTTGATTAATCAACCAGTATTCATTTAGCATTTTTTAAATATAATAAGATACTATGTCAAGCACAGGAGGAGATACGACATAAGTGGGTAAAAAGGAAAATGTAGAATTAATACATTTTACTAAACATAAAGTCCATCAATTGCAGGAAGAATAATGGGAGCAGAGAGATTAAATTCCCCAAGGTAAGAAGAAGGAAAAATCATTTTCCCACAAACTCAAATGCTCCAAGATTATAACTAAGTATCAAAAATAATGTTGGTCTATGAAAATAACTGTATGCTCTTTCAACTAAAAATATTTATGGAGCATTAAACTTATGTATGATACAGTACCAGAGGATTTCAGGGAATGGAAAGATAAGTGTCACATGATCCTTTTCTTCAAGTTGTTTGCTATGGCATAGGAAGCTAAGACAAGTAAGCAGATGCCAACAATGGAAAGCAGAATGTGATGTATCATGCATGAGGTATTCTACAAAGATCTGTGGGAAAGAAAAGGAAAAGAAGGAGGAAGGAAAAAGCTACACACTTATTCTGCTATATAATGTTCATTTGGAAGATTTCTTCCACACTTCCAAGCCAAAATAGAAAATTAGTTAGCAAAGAGGCTGTATTTAACACTAACTTGAGGAATAAATTAAAGCACAGATGAACTTCAAGCAATATGAGAAGTGCTTCCACATCATTAGCCTGTGCCCTCTTGCAGCTGTCACACATAAAAGCATTCTTAAGATTATTTAATAAAAGATTACATTTTCTAAGTTAGATGAATTGTAAATGGGGTTGAAACCATAGTTAGATGTTTACACTTCATTATTTAGACATGGACAAAGAGAACCAAAATAGAACTGTGTGTATAGGTCATAAAGTATACTGTACAGAGGCAAAAACCTTTGCTAAGATTCAGAACTAGTGACATCACTTTGCAGTATTTTTGTTAAATTCATGAAAGAAGAAAAATCTGCATTTTGAAGGGCCTCTGTGACATAAGAACATATTGTTAAATTTGTAAACATTGTGGTAAAAAAATAAATTGTATAGGAATCCCATTTCTTTTCTTGAAATAGAGCAGAATAAAAAGAAATAGCAAAAGTTGCTTAATGTACACAGAAGGGGAAGGGGAAAGGATTCTCCTTTTTCCTTCTGCTCCTAAGGCATTATACATCTATAACTACATATGTATCTATATCTTCATGTCTTGTATAGAGTAGTTTTCCTTTTGGCATGAAGTTTTAAGTAGACACACTTATTCAAGCCCATCCTTAGAGGGCCTTGGGCAGAATGTAAAAACCAAACCAACTTTGACTTTCTCTTATTCACTGCTAGGTAGTCCTGAGACAGCTGGCAAAATTCTGCTCTGACTCTATTCATCAGCCTAAACTTCAGCATAGATACAGTAAAGCAAATAATACAATACAGCAATGCATTATTTCCTGAGATTGCTGATCCCAAGAACTAACTCCGGTGGCAAAATTAATGTTGCCAGTCCCAAACTGATCTGGACAGCCCCAAATAACTAAGACTAATCCTTATTCTTCTGCTGCTTAAAAAGATACAAAGAAGTAAGAATGGACAGTGTCATTATTGTTGGGAGCCATTCTGAACTCACTAGTTGGGAAAACTCCTTGTGAGGTTAAGGCAGGTTTGCAAGGACTCCTGCTGTCAGATGACGACCGATATCCACCCCCACTCAGTTGTTTCTGGTTGAGCACAGACCCCCAAAGCACCTTGTTGATTGGTATCGAGAGTGACCTGTCCCCTTATTCTGGCCCTGGTATGATGATTGCACCTTGTGAAGGAACTTATTGTAGGAACTTCTTCTTTTGTGATTATGGGAACAGACATCATGTCTCCAGCAGGTCCTGTTTTCCTCAATACTTTCCCTTGAGCTATAAACAGGCTAACAACCCTTACTCATAAAAGACTGACCTTTACGTGTACAATTCTGTTTTTCCCATTGTGTTAGTCCAAGAGGTTCATACGGCTCAACATGTAAATCAACTAACCAAAAATATTTCTCATGCCCTTACTATTCAAGAAATCATAGTCAAAAAGCTAGACACAAAGGTAAATGTACTCGAAGAGGCTATTCAATGTATTGGAAATTAGCCAAACTCTTTAAAGGTATGGTTGGCTCTCCAGTGCCATAAAGAATATAACTGGGCAATTAAGTCTTGCCCGGTGACAAAGGGCCTAACTTAGAGAGAAGGAACAGATAAGGGCAGAACTTAAGTTACTACATATACCTTTGCTAACTGTTGATGTATAGCAGTCCCTTCCCTAAGGCCTATATACCACAAACACCTTCCCTTACACTGGCAGCTGTGATGAGGATGGATAAGAGTAGTTAAAACATAAACCCAAACACAAAGGCTGATACATTTAGGGCCTCCATGGTGTTTACGCATTCAGCATCAAATCAAAAAGTTATTAACCAGCTCAAACACATTCTTCCTCTTGTGAGCCAGACAGAATGACTCCTAGCCTATCTATATACAACTTAACCTATGACTTAATCTTAGTATTATTGACTTAAACAAATATGTATGTTATCCTGTTTTTCACCCTGTTATTTTCTTAGTTGTAAGATTCACTCAATGTCACTATAATTGGGGTAGTTCTGCAAGAATACTTCTGTAAAACCTGTTTCTGTACACTTTCCAATGCATCTTATCACAGAGAATTATCCACTGTAAAAATTCCATTTTCTGATGTCATGTTATCATTTGACCTATAATTAAAGACACTAAAACTGACAGAACAGATGCCTGCTGGGTAATCAGAAAGAATTCCAGGGCTTTCTCACTCTTGCCAACACTGTCCATCCTTCAGGGGTTCCTGGACCGGCTGGAGCTGGACTCTGGCACATTATCAAAAGGCAGTCAATAGTTTCTATTAAGGTACATCTTCTTCAAAATTAGCTTTTTCAAATTTAGCTTCTTCAAAATTAGCCTTTCTTCAAAATAGCTTTTTCCAAATTATATTCCACATGTCTCCATTCCTAATTCAATCACAATCATTCCAATTTTATTCTTTTCATATGTTAGAGTTCTGTTAAATATTTGTCTTGGATAAATAAAGGATTTCTATTGGGTAAACTGAAAATATTTCTCTAAATAAAATTCATTTTAGCTATTTTCATAACCACCATTATTCACATCAGAAAGTGCATATCTACAAACTATATGACCCTAAAATCCTGCATCGTTTAAGTGAAATTACCACATCCTTATTGATTTTATTACAGGTGATACTAAATAACAACAAAACCCCTTCTGCTAGCAATTGAAAACTGTTAAAATTAAAGAACAATATGTCAGCACATCCAAACATGAAAACTATTTATATTGTATGCAAACAAAAGGGAACATTTTTCAGCTGAGAAATAAAAGGGTAAATTAAATCATCAACTCTTTAGAGAACACTTCTTGGAAAAATGGAATGGAGGACCGTATTTATACACAGAATTTTGAATAGGTTGTATCTTCATTGTTTGTAATACAGTTGAAGCTGACATGGGAACGTGTGTGTACGCATAGATATATTAAAATGTATCTGACATTTCCCCACCACATTTTTTCAATTTCAGTGAAAGTTTAATGACTTGTATACTCATAATTATCAGTATAAGAGAAATGATTTTTCTACCATGCCATGTCTATATCATCAATAAAACCGAAGGATGTAAATAAAGAACTAGAAGAAAACTCAGGTCTTACCTGCACAAAAGTACCTGAAGTATTTCTGTAATAAACAGAATAATGTTGTATAATCCCATTAGGTTTTGAAGGAGGCATCCAAAAGAGCATTATTGATGAAGAACTGAGATTTGCATAATGGACATCTTTGGGAGGATCACTTGGTGCTATAAAACAAACAATTGGACAAACAAATTATACCTGTAAGCTCTAAAGAATGTCTGAAATGATCTAAATTTTACCTGTCTTTGATAAGCAATGACCACTGGCTTACAAAAGAAAACTTAAATTAGGTATAACATCCAATGAGTAGTCAGAAATAAAATCCACAAGGCTCACTAGGCCATCCCTCTAATACTGTATCATAGCAACATCCATTTTGTTTCATTTAACAAATACATAAAATACTATGTGTCAAGTTCTGCACTGAGTGTATTTAAAATACGAACTCATAGGGGTGCCTGGGTGGCTTAGTCGGTTAAGCGTCCGACTTTCGCTTGGGTCATGATCTCGCGGTTCGTGGGTTCGAGCCCCGCGTCGGGCTCTGTGCTGACTGCCAGCTCAGAGCCTGGAGACTGTTTCAGTCTGTGACTCCCTCTCTCTCTGACCCTCCCCTGCTCATGCTGTCTCTCTCTCTCCTAGAAATAAATAAAAAATATTAAAAAAAATAAAAAATAAAAAAAAAATAAAATAAAATACGAACTCATTTAATTCTCATAAGGACCCTGTTACACAGGTACTGTATTGTTTCCATAATATAGATAGGAAACTGAGGCACAGAGAGATTACTTTCCCAGCATCACACAGCTAGGAAGTGACCAAAAAGCAATTTTGCATTCAACATGATAACAAATATTAGGCTTAGTAATACATTTTGATATTTAATACTTTTTTTGAATAGGATTTTTTTTTTAGTTGGCTTATATACAAAAGAACTCACCTCCCTCGGGTGTTCGAAAGTTAATGATACTGCTTCTCATTTTCCCATCACCAAACCTTGTGCTAGCTGTTACATAAGCATTATATTCAACATTATAGTCCAAATCTGAAAATTCTAATGAGGTTTCAGTTACATTAATAGTTTTTAATGATGATCTATCCCTGTGAGATAAAAGGAAATTATCTGTATAATTGACTATTAAATTAAACATTGCATATATATTTTGAGCACAAGTATATTAAAAATAAGCAACATTAATGCAGAGAAATATATTAATCAAGACTAACAGGATAAAGACACCACTATCCTGAAATGATGAAAAGAGTGGAATGAAGAATAATCAAATAAATAAATTTTTTCTGTTTTCAAGTATACTCAGTAATTCAATCAAGTGTTAATAAGGTGTTCATATTAGAATTTACTTGGACTGATTTTAACAGATCTCTAGGAATACTGTGTGGTCCAAGTAATTACAGCACTCCTGTTCATACCCATGTTTTAGTTGTTCAAATATTTGTTTTTCCTATGTATTGGCGACATCTTATTTATACTCTTCATTTGCCAAACAAATTAATTTTTCACGTATCATACAAAAGTAACGTTTACCTTAGAGCAATTCAAATAAATAGTATATACCTGAATAGTAGTAGGTAAAATAGCAAGCCTTTGTGTATTATCCTTTATTTATTAATTATATCAATTAACTGCCCTTCATTAATTTCTATATTAATTCTGTATTGTGTATTAAATTATGTATTAGCTGGAAATAAATTGAAAATAATGTATGTATAACATAAGGAAAAGAAAAGGAAGAGCTCACATCTCTCATCCAATTAAAATCTGAAAAGTATTTAAAATGTCACTCCAGAAAAAAAAAAATACAAATAAATGTTGATTATGAAAAACTTTCCAAATATGTACTAAAATCTCAAGGAGGGAAAAGAGGCTAAACAACAAAATGTTGCTATATTTCAATCATGCTCATTTAGTTACTATAGTTTTGAATTAAGTATAGATTAGATTCTAAGTTAACGAATGAGTATGTACATAATAGTGCTGAAAAACACATTTAAAAAGAAATTTAGATTTTAATTTAAAAATAAATTAGAATTTATTTTTAGTGCTGTAAAAATTAATTATGAAAGAATTTAAGGGAATACGATCAACATCACAGCAAAAGTGTATCTATCTCATGCAATCCTATTCTTTTTCTTCTTTAGTATCACAAGGCACCCAAGAAGTAAATGGATATTTCCTCTGAATACAAAATGTTCTTTCTTTGCCATTGAATTATTGAAATTCTTGAATCATTAAGAGGAATAATAGGTGGTAAGTGAATTAAGGGTATCCACAAAGACATATTCATTTTAACCCGTTTAACAATTACAAAAGTGTCAGTTCACTCCAAATATAAGTACGGTTATCTGAAAAGCGGTTAGAAAGCTTACCATAGTTAGAAAAATATGGATTCAGAATCTGTGATTGGAGACCAGCAGGATTAGCAAGGCTATTCAGCAATTTGAAACAGTTTCATCAGACAGCTTCTTTCAGAAGCAGTAGAGAATTCACTGAGGCCCAGGAGGGGGCTTTTAGAACTTAATGCTGTGACTGTTAGACTCAGAGAAAAGATGCTTTGTCATAGAAACTTTACCCAATTCTTTACTCCTGTCATTGGTCACAGGTCATTAGAACACTGCAATATGGTTAATCCAACTCAGATCTCCAAAGCTATGAAATTAGCTAAAGTGATCTAATGGCACTATATCTATTTTTAAAATTCCTTTTCCAGCATATTTTTCAATGCAGTCTGCTGCCTTGCATCACAACCATCTTGTCCTGACTGCAGATTAAGTGTCTGCCTACAATAAGAAAAACCCTGATTACATTCCATAGATGATAAAGAATCGAGGCAATCACCTGGAGAAGGCAGATCAAAAGCAAATTTTGTCTCACATATTCAGGTATTTCAGTAAGAAGACAGTCTTTGTAAATTGCCTGACTAACAAAGTCAATAATCCACCTCTGCATATACAGATACAGTTTCTACACCAATCCTGGCTTGCCTCAACAAAATAGTACTCATAAAATTTTTCAGATACTAACATGATTTGTCTGTTTAGGGCTTGTTTTTCTTTTGTAGTCTAGGATTGTCGCTATTTTAATTACTAAGGTAAAAAAAAATTTTTGAACATAAACTTCAACTGAAGTTTCAACTTCTGATACGCGTTCAGAACATAACTTAGATAAGAGATAGTTTGCCATGTAACTGAGAACTAGGAAGGGAAAAGCGAGAGAAGTGTTGCTGTCTCTGAGGATCTGACTCCATCTTCCTTGCCCTTATGCAGTAGCCAGATTGAAGGAAACACCCAAAAGTCTTTAGAGAACAGGAAGAGCAACTTCCGTGAGCAATCCGGCAGTATGGATGAGTCACTCCCTCTGTGCACAAGAAGCCTACGTTTGACACTGCTGTGGTCTTTTGGTTTAAACTGGTAAAGTTTAAAGATCTGTTTTGTTCTTATTAGTTTCAAATACTATAATAGGGATATTACGTGTTCCATTAGAGTGTTTTATTTCCATTTATAAAAGTGTATGTTCTTCTATATCCTGATTTTGTTTTGTTTTACTCATGTGATAATTGAGTAATTGCCTAATTTGGATGTGTGTTAGTTATTCAGCCATTCTTCTGTAAAATTAACATGTAGGTTGCTTCCCACACCTCTCTGAGTTACTAACTGTGATGGAGCAATCATTCTTATACAAATATCTTTTCATAATGGTACTTGGATTACTGAAGGTTAAATTCCCAGTGGTATAATTATTGAATCAGATGGTTTGATTTTTTTAAATTTTAATGATTACCGTTCTAAAAGTTGTTTCTGTTCCAAATTATAAATTATAGTTTAGAACCACAACAATGTGTGAGTGCACCTTTTGGCAAACTCTCATTACTAGTCTGAATATTAATCTTCTTAATTTCTGCAAACTTGACCCAAAAAACATTTTTAATCTTCAAATCCCTAACCATTTGTGAGATAGAATATTTTTTTCATTTGTATATTGGTCATTTGTGGCCCTTTTTTTGCATAACCTATGCATTTTCTTTTCTATATTTTATTGTAGTGTTTTAAATTGAGAATATATATTAGAGTAGAAAGGCACTGTTCTTTAAAAAATTTTTTTAATATTCATTTATTTTTGAGAGGGAGACAAAGTGTGAGCAGGAGAGGGGCAGAGAGAGAAGAGGACACAGAATCTGAAGCAGGTTCTAGGCTCTAAGCTGTCAGCACAGAGCCCAATGTGGGGCTTGAACTCACAAACCACAAAATCATGACCTGAGCTGAATGAAGTTGGACATTCAACCAGGCCACCCAGGCACCTCTAGAAAGGCACTGTTCTTTTAGACAGTGCTACAGACAAAGAAGGACAGATTCTTTCCTAGCCCCTCTCAGTTTAGAGATGATATGTATGCAATCACCATTCAACAAAATGTATTGAGTATCTACTTTATGCAGGAACTGTGTTAGACATAAACATGAGTAAAGATTCAGTCCCTATCCTCAAAATAGACAAAACAGTAAATTATAAAACAATTCACTAATAACAATAGGGTCCCTTTAAGGACAAAGACAACACCTTCCCACCCTGCCTCACTGGTGGCTGACAGCAATGAAAAAGAGATGAACAAAAAAATTAAGCCAGTAAAATTTGACTATAGGTAACATCTAGAAAAGGAGAATATAACATAGCTCCCAAAGATGCAGGAAATTGTTGACCAGAAATCTAGTTTGTTAGGCTTGAGAGCAGAATGGGGAGTTGAGTGAGGTGGCAGAAAAAGAAAGGAGGCCTCCCTGACAACACAGGCCTACATTTTACATATTCAGAATTATAAACTGTGTATAAAGGGAAGGAATATAAATACCAACAATAATTAATCTCTAAAATAGATTAACTTTCAACATCAGGCAAACTTCCCAGTCAGGGTAAATTTTCAAACTGAGGAAAAAGCTTGAGTAAGGTTCTCAGTACATTCATTTTGCTGATTTAATACTAGAAACTTATTAGAATATTTTACTAACTAGAATTTTTTAAAAACTTGAAAAAAAAATGACAACCCCTCCCAAAAAACCCAAAAAACAAAAACACAGAAACAAAAAACCCCAGAGTCTGAACTATAGAGAACAAATGGATGTTTGTCTCCCACAAGAGGGGAGGCAAGTGGAGGTATAGCTGAAAAAGGTGAAGGAGATTAAGAGTACACTTATGATGCACACTGAATCATGTATAGAATTGTTGAAACACTATTATGTACACCTGAAACTAACATAACACTGTATGTTAACTACACTGGAAATAAATAAAATTTAAAAAAAAGAAACGTTATTAGAAAATTTTAAAAGCTTTCTTGAATGTGATAAGCCAAAATAATTTGAATGACCTTGAAACCATTCTGAATAAATATAGGATGCCATTTTTCTGTCTACACTCATTGGTAACAACAAGAGCATGTCTTGGGATGGGATTAATAGGGTCTTTTAAAATGACATTATTTTTAAGTTAATTTATGATTTTTTTCAAAAGATAGACCACGTTTTGACATCTGGGGCATGAAGGAAATTCTAGAGTACAAAAGCAGTTTCTCTGGTCTGTTTTAGCACTTTCTTTACTCATCTCTTATCATGTTAAGATCATGGTAAGCAACAACTGCTTACAAAGGAATCTTGAATACCAAACCACCTGGAAAGACTGAAACAAATTCCTCCATTTCCCTAAGTGTGAACATAAAAGGTTTTCTACACAAGATCTGAGACCCTTTGAAAGGTCATGGTCTTAATTCTAATCTTCATCATTTGATATTTTGTTCCATGCGGGCAAGCTAACCTGATGACACATCCTTGTTCATTTCTATGTATTTATATTCAGAGTTATAATCTCCCATTGTCTAAATATTCTAATCATTTCACTCACTAAATAACACTTCCAAAATAATTTCAACATCCACTTACTTGACTCTCTCAAATATTCCCTTCCTCATATGAATGAGTGATTTTCACAAATTTTCTCATTATAAGGAAACCACTCTTCCATGCTGCACCTGACTCTAGAACAATTAGTCTTCATAGCAGAGTAGTACCAACATATTAGCAGTTATATGTTAAATAACCCCAGACCAGCATATTCTATGATACTAAAGCTTTTTTAGAGTTTCAGAGAAAGTTGGAGTCAAAGTAGGGTATTTATTTGTTGTTGCTGTGGTTCTTATTGTTATCATGAGGTTGGCTGGTTGATTTGCTTTGATTTTGTCTTGTTTGCCATTAGTAGAAAAGACATATTTATAAGATAAAAGGGAAAGCCATTAAAGAGAATGAGGTTGAAGCTGGGGAACTATTTATAAACCATGATCTTGGAGAAGACACAAGGAATTAAGGTCCAGAAGAGAGGAGGAGGGATTGTGCTTGAGCTGAAGAAGAAAGGTCTCATTCCCTGGGAGTATATGCAATTCCTCAGGCCATAATAAGAAGTTTGGATTTTATTCTAAGCGGAGTGGAAAGTCCTTGGAGTATTTTCTCCAGCACTATGATCTTTGGTTACATGGTTAAAATAAAACTTTAAAATCCCATTCAATATTGAGATTCATATTCTCTCAATAAATAGACATATTCAAGATACAGGGTGATCCTGCTATTGTCCACACAAGCTTCTTACTGTTAACCACATCTAGTGAAATTATTTGAGCTCCTATATCCAGTAAGTATACTCAGAACTTTTCATCTATGTGTAAATAAATTCTCATTTTTGCTTAAGCCAATTTAGGTTGAGTTCAGTCACTTGAAACTAAGAGTCTTAACTAATACCTCTTCCCATTCTTCCAGCAATTTCTCACATGCCTTGATCCTGAGTATTTCCACCATCTGCATCATTTCATGAACAAGCTCTACTTTATCCATATACTATTTAAACTGCAGATATCAGTAATCCAAATGGTTTAAACATTAAAGAATATACTTTTCTCACAATGAATATAGTCCATCAACTAATGCACACCAATAAGACAGTGATTTTTCTCGGTAGAAATTACCGATATGAGTTGATGCAGTAAGCTTAATTTTTTATAACCCCATAAGTGTTTATCACAAATACTTTTACCAAACTAAGATTTCCCTAATCCTGTAAGTACATGGCTGAGTATTTAGAACAAATGCCAATTATGACACTTACTCCTAGGGATTGAGAAAAGCATGATTTAGAAATAAGACAGATCTAGATATGAATTCTGACTGTCATCTTCTAGCTTTGAAAATTTAAGTAACCCCTTAACCTCAAATGTCAGTTTCTGCACCTACAAGTTGGGGATAATATTCCTCTTATGGTATTGTTATGAAAAATAAATTAAAAATGAAGATAAAAAACCAAAAAAATTTGTCCCAAAATGCTAACTTTTATACTATTTCTTTTGAGTCCTGTTGTCTAGCTCTCCAAGATGCTTTGTTCCCCAACTGTCTAATGCAAGGAAATCACAATCTCTCACAGCTGTGTATATATCATAAGCATGATTAAAAGACCCCTAAACTGAGAGTGTAAAATTTAAGATCCACACAAACAAAATCAATGACTAAGAAGATTGGATTTGAAACAGGGTGTGGTGGGAACTGTGGTAAATTGCCAAGCAAACACTCCATCTAAAGACAGCTTCTATTGCACAGCTGATGTTTATCACAGGCCATATGGAAACTATCTTGATTTCTGTAAGAAACCAAGGAACCCAAAGTGTCATTAGGTATCTATTCATTATGAAATGCTGACAGAATTCTATTCAAAATGTACTAACAGTTCACAGGTCCAGCAAAGCACAGGGGCCCCACAAGTAGCCTGTCTCCCACCTTCACCCAGGTCATTACGAAAAATGACTGCCAAGAAAGAAGTGAGAGGAAGCTTTTAGTATCTGACTTGAAACCTCAACTTTAACAATTAAAGGGCATCCTTGTATTGAACTACTCCCTCTATCTGTGTTTGTATTTCTCAGCATTCTAATTTGATCCCGATATACTATTTCTACAATGCTACTTATCAACTTCTTGACTCAGTTC
The DNA here is from genome assembly GCA_017311185.1 of Proteles cristata cristata. Classification (NCBI taxonomy): domain Eukaryota; kingdom Metazoa; phylum Chordata; class Mammalia; order Carnivora; family Hyaenidae; genus Proteles; species Proteles cristata. Next base: position 244,441 of record JAESUZ010004428.1, on the reverse strand, counting down.
ATTCATATTGCCCCCAACCCTTCATATACAATTGTCTCCCCTTATCCATTGAGGATACATTCCAAGATCCTAGTGGATGTCTTCCTGAGACCACAGATAGTTCTGAAACCTATGTATACCATGTTTCTATGTGTATATAGAAATTAAGCTTCATCATAGATATATATGTAAATATGTGTTACTATATATGTAGAAATTGGTGTATAGAATAGAAAACATATATATATATGTTTCTATATATATTTAGAAATTAAACTTCATTATAATGATGAAGTTTAATTTCTATATTAGGCACAGAAAGAGATTAACAGCAAAAACTAATAATAAAATAGAATGATTATAACAGTATACTGTAATAAAATGATGTGAATGTGGCTTCTTTCTTAAAATATCCAATTGTGCTGTACTCACCCATATCCTTGTGATGATGTGAGATAATACAATTACTACATGATGAGATGAAGTGAAATGAATGATGTAGGCATTGTGATGTACCATTAGGCTATTACTGACCTCCTCATCACCTGTCTGGAAGATCATCTACTTCCAGGCCACAGCTGACTGTGGATAGTGACATTACAGAAACAAAACTACAGATAAGGGGAGACTACGATACTGTTTCCGCTGAGATGATCTCCTAGTTTATCAAACTATCTTTATAACCTTAACTTTCCCATTCTGATTATTGATCTAGAGTGTATGCTCAAACAGGTCTTTTTAATAGGATAAAAAATACTTTGAAAACAGGAAAAAACATTGCATACTTTTAGCATATAGAAGCTCATTTCCAAAGCTAAGCTTTTATGATATGGGAGAAATTATTTGACCAACATCTAATAAAAAGCTGCCTTAGAATTGTTATGGCTTCCTAATATATCACTTAGCAACTGTTTTTAGAATTATTTCATACACATATTTTATCTCCAATTAGTCTACAGTTTAAAATTCTATATGTATATTTTATTTCCCCACAGAGTTTAATAAACATTTGTCTGACTGACTGACTCAGAATTACTTCTCAGAATTACTACTAAGAAAATGAGAAACATTTAAAAGCCAAGATTTGTGTATAAGCTAGAATTTTCAGCATTACTTTCACTCCAGTCTTCTTACTATACCTGATAAGGCATTCACTTAGAAGCTTTATAAACAAAAAAGAAAACTGTTAAATTTTACTAACAATATAGAAGCAAAATTGCTAAACAAATCCAGGCTGAACTCAACCACAGATGGTTCCCAGCTTATAATGTTTCCACTTAGGACTGTTTCCATTTTGCAATAGTGTAAGAGCAATCCACATTCAGAAGAAAGTGTACTTGGGATTTTAAATCTTGACCTTTTCCCAGGCTCACCATATGTAGTAAGATCCTCTCTCATGATTCTGGGCAGAGACAGCAAGCCACATGAACACGAGGATCAACAACCAACACACCAACAACCATTCTGCACCCACACCACCATTCGGTTTCAGTTAAGTTTTCGAGAAATTCCATGATATATTCAACACTTTACTGTAAAGTAGGCCTGTTAGGTGATTGTGCCCAACTGTAGGCCATGTAAGCATTCTAAACACATTTAAGGTGGCCTGGGCTGAGCTGTGATGTTCTATAGGTTAGGTGTACTAAGTGCATTCTTAACTTCATGATATTTTCAACTTATGATGATTTTATCAGGATATAATCCTATTGTAAGTGAAGGAAGGTCCATGTAAATAAATAAGCCTTGTATCAGTTTACTACAATACTACACCTCAGTCCAAAGTGTATAAAAAAAATAAGCTAACTGCTCTAATGGGAATTCATTTATTTAATGGTGCTGCCCTAGCAATGCAAAGATTGTTTATCACTTAAATACAAATAAGAATAATTTATTGGTGTAACTCAGGAAAGAAAATGCTACCTTACCATCTTGATAAATGATAAAACAACCCAGTGAAGAAATGGGCAGAAGATATGAACAGACACTTCTCCAAAGAGGACATCCAGATGGCCAACAGACACATGAAACGATGCTCAGCATCGCTCCTCATCAGGGAAATACAAATCAAAACCACACTGAGATACCACCTCACGCCAGTCAGAGTGGCTAAAATGAGCCAATCAGAGAACTCTAGATGCTGGCGAGGATGTGGAGAAACGGGCACCCTCCTACACTGTTGGTGGGAATGGAAACTGGTACAGCCCCTCTGGAAAACAGTGTGGAGGTTCCTCAGGAAACTAACAATAGAACTCCCCTATGACCCAGCAATAGCACTGCTAGGAATTTACCCAAGGATACAGAAATGCTGATGCATAGGAGCACATGTACCCCAATGTTCATAGCAGCACTCTCCACAATAGCTAAAACATGGAAAGAGCCTAAGTGTCCATCAACAGATGAATGGATCAAGAAGATGTGGTTTATCTATACCATGGAATACTACATGGCAATGAGAAACAATGAAATCTGGCCATGTGTAGCAACATGGATGGACCTTGAGGGTGTTATGCTGAGCGAAATAAGTCAGGCAGAGAAGGACAAATATCATATGTTTGCACGTATAGGAGGATTAGGAGGAGCTTAACAGAGGACCAAGGGGGAGAAGAAGGACAGAAATGGTGGGGGAAAGGGGGAGAGGCAAACCATGAGAGACTCTTGAATGCTGACAAAAACTGAGGACTGGTGGATGTCGGGGGGAGGAGGGGTGGGCATGGAGGAGGGCACTTGTGGGGATGAGCACTGGGTGTTATGTGGAAACTAATTTGACAATAAACTATTTGTAAAAAAAAAATGATAAAAGTTATTTCACAAAACAGACTTTAAAAGGAAACGTCATTTTAAAATACAATGAGTTAAAGCAGATTTCTGAGCACAGCATCTACAAATCAAATGTCATTCACACAGTGGTTATAAAATGCCTGCACATTAACCTTCATTTTGTAGAGCAATTTTGTAAAGAGATATTCATGACAAAGAGAGAAGTCACTCAGGTTAATAAATAAAATTGGCAGTCTGCATTTTGTAGACATACTGAAAATAGCAAACATCCAAAGATGTTGTTTTTATTTTTTTAGTGTTTATTTATTTGGAGAGAGAGAGAGGGAGAACATGAGAAGGGGAAGGGCAGAGAGAGAGAGGGAGACAGAGAGAATCCCAAGCAGTCTCCACGCTGTCAGCACAGAGCTCAACATGGGACTCAAACTCATAAACTGTGAGATCATGACCAGACCCGAAATAGTCAATCACTTACCGACTGAGCCACCCAAGCGCCTCTAAATAAAGATATTGCTTTTTAAAGAGTTTGGTAATTATTAGAACAACCAAAACAATGGAAACTGAGAAGTAAGTGAAAAATGTGAACCACTGAAACAGGAACTTTGCTAACAATGATACCACCATTTATACAGTATTTTAAGAGAATGAGGGGCGCCTGGGTGGCTTAGTCAGTTAAGCGTCCGACTTTCGCTTGGGTCATGATCTCGCAGTTCGTGGGCTCGAGCCCCGCGTCGGGCTCTGTGCTGACTGCCAGCTCAGAGCCTGGAGCCTGTTTCATTCTGTGACTCCCTCTCTCTCTGACCCTCCCCTGCTCACACACTCTCTCTCTCTCTCTCCTAGAAATAAATAAAACATTAAAAAAAAATTAAAAAAAAAAAAAGAGAATCACACAGATAATTGAATGGCAGAGCCAGAATCCAAAACCATGTCTCTAAAAGCATTCCAAGTCCCATTTTAACAACAACAAAAAACTATAACATTAAAATCTTTTATAAGGAGTTCTTTCTATATCCTTTGAAATCTAATTTCTGAAACTTCTAGGTTTCTAGAGTTAATATATTAAGAATTTATTCATCTGACTTCAATAAATTATTAAATATCTTTGAAGGTTTACTGAATTTATGCATCTTCAAAAAAATCTTTATTCTAATACTTAAAAAGATTCACATTCCAACAGTTTTATTAGGCTTGGCTGCCCAAGAAGTTACACACACACTCAGGCACTTGGACTATATATAAATATATATGTATATAATATATATAACATATATATGTTTGGAATATATATTTATATATTATATATATATATAATATATAGCATTCTAGATTGTAGGCAGGCAGTCAACAGTAAAATACATGTCAGTAGACTGTTCCTGACAGATTATACAGCAGCCCAGGCTCAAGGATTTCTCTCCCTACAAGAATCCTAAGACTGTTTGCTAGTTGATTCTTTGCTCTTTTGGCTATTTGCTGGTTTTGATGAACTTTCTGTGAACCAGGGAGTGTGCAAGTATTTTTAGAGTCAGCCTACGGCTAGGAATATACTTCAACTGTCTTAAAATGAGGTTCCTGGCTCCCTCTTGTACAAAGTCAGGGAATTTGAATTCAACCTGCAATATTCTATTGTAGATCTCTTGGTATGTGCTTGCCTCAAAAGGAGGTATCCAAAATAAAAATTCATACCAAAGAACTCCAAGGCTCCAGAGATCCACCTTCTCATCATGCATTCTTACTTCCATCATTTCAGAGGCAAGTAGTCAAGGGTGCTACACAGTGTGGTTCCACATATTCCCATGTGGCATGTACTGACCACCCTAAGTCTGAAATCTTAAACAATCCAGCTGATCGTTTATGTCTCTATGAATAACTGTCTTTGAATGACAGCAAGAAGGGCTTTCTCCTTCTCAGGATGAAGAGAAAAATGGCAAGCCTCTTAGAAAGTCTCTGTCTTTAGTACACCATCCTATTCAGCAAGATCTAAGAGCTCCTCTAGTAGATCATCCAGAGCTAGGGAAGGGTGTAAAAGTCACCTTTTCAATCCTGCACCCTGCAGATTGGTGAGAGCATCTAGCTCCCTAAAGGTTAAGACAGACATGCTAAAAGAGCTAAGACACTACAATAAACCTGAGGTTGGATGAAGGATAAAAGAGAAAATCAGAACCTTGAAACTAGAAGCTATGACTGCAGGTGGACAGTAGCATGATTCCTAAACAGCCAGGTGAGATGACTCATAATATCACACTCAAGATTCCCTGACCCCACTTTCACCGGGCTCCCCTTTTGCACCTAGAATCCATCTTAGGAGTGAGACAGAAAAGGGATACCCTTGAAAGAGTACAGAAAAACCACCACTGGGGAGTTGAGCTTACATAGTACAATCACTGTATAGAGGAATGAGATTGTCCCTACAATGTGGGCCAGAAACCTCAGGCAGTAACATCTTGATTCTCACTGTTATTAACTTGTTTCACTTTCATTTTTATCTAATTCAGTAAAATGGTGTCAAGAATCTCATTCATCATCCTTGATTCAAAAATCTAAAAGTCATTATTGATTCACTTCTCTCTCGCTTTTTTTTCCCCACAGCCAATGTATCACCAAGTTCTGTCAACTCTTCTTTCTAAATGTAGAAGAAAGCTACCCACTTTTCTCCTCCATGGCCAGTATCATCAATTGCCCAGACTACCAAAATACTCTCCTACCTAGTATCCCTGCTAACAGTTTTTCCATTTACAGTTCTTTCTCCATGAAGTATTCAAAGTGCTTAAAATTCTCCACTAACTCTCATTATAGTTAAAATGAAAAGTCAAATCCTTACTGTGGCTTGTGATCTTTATCTGCCTCCTACCCCTCAGGATTGCTCTAACTACCCTTCAGCAACACTGACCTCTCTGGTCTTCAAAATGACAAATTATGTTCCTTCACAGAGCCTATGCAGCTGGTGTTCTTTCTTCCTGGAAAACTCCACCTTGCAGATCTTTACGTGACAACAAGCTTCTTCTTGTCATCTGGATTATAATTCAATATCACTCTTTTGGGAAGAATTTCCCCAAACATCCCATCAAAAGTAGCCCTCTTTGCCTCACTTGTTTCTTTATAGGATATAATCCAGCTATCCCTTCAGAATGTAAGCTCCAGGAGGGCAGGAGTCTTATGTGTGTCCTATTCACTGGTATACAGGCACTTTATCAGTTTTGTTGAATGAAGTAATGAAAAACGGATAAACAAATGAACTGGGCCACAGAGGAAAATGCTTGCATTTTTGTCATTGCTTCTTTCTCACTGACATTTCTCAAGTAACTCAATTTCGCCATGACTAGGCAAACTGACTAGGAATCAGACAATGAAAACAAAACCAAAAAACCAGGAAGTAGAGCCCCAGTGAGCAGTGTGCCAAGGGTTTAAAGAGAGATTAGGGAAAGAAAAATCTTAATTTAGGAAAGAGAAGACTAGCCTTCCTTCAAATATCGTAACCTCTCAATATTGGACTTTCAAGTCAGGAACATAAATGTAAGATACGCCCACGTTCTATAAAGTATTGTGTAAATTGTATTTTCTGAGTTGAAATATTTAAAATCCACTAGGAAATACATAACTGGTAAATCTTTCTAAAAGGACTTATAAGAGATCAAAGTGAGGGTCTTTCACTACGGAGTTTTCATGCAGCAGTGGAGCCATGTTGTCAATTGACATGAGATATGCTATGGGATTTCATCTTATTCGCAAGTGACAAATAAATTGGTAATCAGTGTAAGGTGATCAGAAAGAAATAGATACACTACTTAAATTGCATGGGAAAAGTGACCTTAAGTAACCGATTTATGAATAAATATCTTTTAGTTAAACTTTAGTTGAAATTACTCTGCTCAAAGAAACCTGAAAAGACAGTGACATAGAGAGTATTTGTGTAAAACTCTGAGTTTAAAATTGTATGCATGTATTCACATAAGTTGATAAGTCAGTGGTTTTTAAGAGCAGAAGTTTGATATATTATGCATAATATATACTTTTTATGTACAAAAATTATATTATTTGACTATGCTTGACTTCTACATAGTATGGGAAAAGTTTGTTTCTTAAAAAAAAAAAAAAAAGCATATTAACTAGCCTATTAATCAGGTCCCTAATGTAGCATCACATTCTGAAATAAAAAAACTACATTCCTATTATGTTACAGATTAAAACTTGTTCTCAGAACTGTTTCCAAAAAAGAAAAAATTCTTACCAGACATAAACTGTGTAATAGAGGATAATTCCATTTGGCTCCAGGGGTGGTTGCCATGACAACTTCACCGTGACACCAGACAACTGTTTTACAGAGAAGTCTTGGGGGGAAGAACCAGGAGCTGAAAAGTTATGGTCAGGATAATACATTGTATTAAACATATATAAGAGAAGGCAAAAATGGCAATGCACAAAATTTTCACTGTAAACATTCTGATAAACGAATCAGGTGCAGTGTGTCCCCATGAGCAAGAGAGACTAATTGTTTACTTTCAAAATGAGATGATAAAAAGAGATTTTGCATGGTGGTGTTGGAACATCTGTTTCTGTGATTCAATGGAAAAAAATATTTCATGAGAAAAAAGAACAAGGAGTATGTCACAGTGATTCACCTACTGCTCAAATACATCTTGGAAAATTATCACTCTCTAGTGAAAATAAAACCACTGGGGTGAATAAATAGAATATGTAGTAAAAGTGCTCCTCACACAATAAAAGGAAGTGGAAAACAATCACACATTCAAGAAGTGGTAAAGTGATAAGCATAACACTGGAAGGGCAGTTAAAATGACTGACCTCACAAGTAAGAACTACATTCCTCAATTTCAGTTGTCATTCAACTGTTAAAATTGTATCAAAATCTGTTCACTGAGTCTTCAAAATTGAATGGTGACAAAGAAAAGCAACACAGCACATAAATAAGAATACGGACAGGTTAGGGTCTACTTCTAGTTCTGCCAGAATAGCAGAAGGATCCAAAATACCTTAGTCATTCTGTACTAAATAAGCACCACAAAAATTACAACTTGGTTAGCTAAGTTTATATTTACATTTAGATGAACTCTATAGAATGGCATTTCTAAGCTCCTGTGTAACACCACAGTAGTGTCCTAGAAGATTAATATACAACTTTTTGTACATAGAAGGGTATAAATTACTAAAATGTTTATCATTGTTATAGTCGTATATGGAAAGTAAACTCATAGGTAGCTAATAGAAGTTTTAAGAATTTGTTCAGATCTTTGAACAATGCTAACTTATAGATTAGCACATGTGTATATCACTTTTTCCAATGATTTAAAGAAAATGCTAACTGAAATATTTTAAATTCTTTTTTATTTTCTGAATAATCTCCACCAGAGTTGTATGTGTACATATGCATGTGTGATGTGTATGCATGCTTTCACTATTTTAGTAACAACAATTTTCCAACAACAAAAATATTACTGAGCAAAGGCTTATGAGATGAATTCTAAGAAATAATGGTGACAGCTGTATTTGTATTTTTATTTGCTATTCTCACTGGCACTACAATAAAAATGCTATCAAATATTATCAGAAGAATCCATATATCACTTGGAGATGTCTAGTTCCCAAGATATGAATTACTTCTGAGAACTCTTTCATTTGTCAAAACAAAACTCTATGATATTTTCCCTAACATCTTTGTAAAACTTAGCTTTTGTTTTTTGCTGGAAAATAGGATTTCAATCAAATATAGCACTGACAGAAAACAATCTGTTGTAACTAAGTATTTCTATTCTTTAATATGCTTTAAGACTTTTATGTCACATATCAGATAATTCTGAGTGTTTATTTTTAATTTCGGTATATCTGTAGGTATTTTACTTTTTATGTAAAACTTTTATTGCAAACTAAATATAATTAACACATCTATCTCAACAAAATACTGTATATCTACTACAGCAGACTAAGTTTTAATCATTTTGGCACTTGTATTCTGAAACACAATCTTTAAAAAATGAAATTGGTAAAGGGGATTAAGAGGTACAAATTTCCAGTCATAAAATAAATTTTAAAAAAATTATTTTAAAGAAAGAAGGAGGAATATTTGAATACATAAATGCAATGGTAGTTTTTGCAGTCTGTCCAACTCATCATAACAAAGCATATGAGAATAGGTGAGAAGGTATGCCTAAGACTTTCTCCCTCCACCTGGTATGATCGGTCTTATCTCTCATCTTCCCTCTGCACTCCCCTTCCCTCAGGTTGCAGCGTAGATGTAACTTCCTCAGGTCCTTTCTGATACCTCAGAGTAGCTAACATCCCTCTTATTGTCTTGAGGAGTAATTTAAGGGAAATACTAAAGTTATAAAAACTATTTGTCTATACACTTATTGAATTTAGACCTCTTCCACTAAACTGCAAGTTTCATGAGGGCAATGAACACCTAATACCCAAAATGCAAAGTATCTCAGTCCTTTATCTATTCTTGATTTGTCATATTTTTTCAATAAATGAGACCTCTTCTTCACCCCATTAATTAGTAATTATATCAATGACTTGACCACGGAGTTAGACACTAATCACAGGGTGATTTCCATGGTAATTTTAACAGTCCAGGTTAACTGTTGACTTAAGTAGTAAAAGCTCTGTCTTCTTGGAATATATGCTCACTACTGGTCTAGACTCCTTCATATAAGATCGCAGATTCTGGGAGATCTGGGTGGCTCAGTCAGTTGGGTGTTTGACTTCAGCTCAGGTCATGAGCTCATGATCCATGAGTTTGAGCCCAGCGTCGGGCTCTGTGCTAACAGCTCAGAGCTTGGAGCCTGCTTCAGATTCTGTGTGCCTCTCTCTCTTTCTCTCCCTCTCTCTCTCTCTGCCCCTCCTCTGCTCAAGCTCTGTCTCTCTCAAAAATAAATAACCATTAAATTTTTTTAAAAAATGATCTGATTCTTACTATCAAGACTATTTCATTAAATTGGGGGGTGGGGGGAGGTGAGTACTATGTCCAAAAGGGCATTGCATAAATGATCTATTACATCTTTCTTAGGCATTATCGAAGATGGAAAAAAAAGAGCTAACCCCCACCCTGTCCTAGCTTTTAACAATTGTCCCATTGGGAAGGATTTATTTATTAGTTTTCATTTTCTTTCAGCATAAAGAATTGAATAATGAAAAAAATGAAAAGTTGAACAGGTGAATTTTGATGGAGAAATAAGCATAATAAGTAGAGGTAATGACACGGAAGACCAACCCATCAATGGACTTAGAGCCTGGGACAAACCAGAGCAGCCTGCTTGGACACTCTGATGAAATAATTTGGTAGAGAGAAACATAGGGAAGGACCTGAACTGAGAAAAGAAGGCTTCAAAGACTATTATTTTGAATGAAATAAGAACAATGCAGAGAAAAGTCTTTCTCTTACTAGACATATATAATGCACATTTGTCTTGATGTGTGACTAGAAACATCCACAGAATGCAACTGAACTTGAAGATGGAAAAACTTGAAAGAGAGGGGGGAATAAAGACATCCTACAAACACTTAGGATATACTCAGGCCCAACTCTCGTGGCAATAGGACTTCCTTTTGCAGAAATAAAAATAAAAATAACAGTCTCAAATATATACAATGTATAAAACATAACATGCAAATCCAAATCCCAAATATATTCCTCAAAAGTAATTTTATTAGCATGATATATGCCTAGAACTTGGTGAACTATCAGTGTAAAGTGGTCTCCGTAGTAAAGATGATTTTATTCAGGTTTAGGAACAGATATGTTTAAATATTCAATATGAAGGCTATTAAAATTCAGAAATGGCACCTTGGAAGATTATGCAGAGAAACTTAGAAACTGGCCTGAACTCATTAGCAAGCTAGTCCTAATACAGTAAAAAAAGAAAAAAAGGTTGCAGGTTGACATAACACTGATGTAAATGTCTATTCTTATAAACATTAACATTGAAAAACAGTCATAACACACATTCGTTGATATTCAAACCATTCAAACCAAAATTTTAACCTTAAATTTTCCCATGAAAAAATATTACTGATTTTTTACACAGCATGGATGACTTGAGAATCAAAAAAGAACATTTTATACCTGATTTTATTGAACCTAAAGCTGACTTTGCTAGCTACTTTTACTCCGTGACAGTGAAATCTCTGTGTAATGCTGACATGCACATAACTGATACCCAAGTCTAAGAGAATTTTCAAATTAGATCTTCATTTTCTGGCAATGTGATAGATTCAGAATATATTAGTATCCACTACTATATTTACCATCTTCTTCAGTCAGTACACTTATGGGTACGCTCCGAACTCCTTCACCCCTGAGTGTACTAGCAGACACCTCAATCTTGTAGTGGGTGTATTTCTTCAGTCCTAAAAAGAAATAAAATAGATAGGTTAAGACTTAGAAAATATCTTTTAATAATAGGCAAGCAGCAAACTATTAAATGACTCTTAACTGTCCAAAAGTAAAAATTAAATGAAAATGTAGTTCTTTCAAATATTAAGTCTATTACAAAGACAAAATGGTATAGGATAAGGATTGACGTAGAGTATCCCTTCATGTGACTGTAGTAAACTCCTAGCTTATTTAACCAAAAAGCCAGAATTGTCATACTTGTACAAAATGAATCATACTTACCATTTATAATATAGAAGCAAGCTAATATTTTGTAGCCACACTGTCAATACAAACATAAATGTGCAACATTAAATATTATTTTTACCTTTAACACTCTGGGTCAGAGAGGTTGTATTTATAGTTCTTTCCTCATTTCCACTGCTTCTCCTGATATAAATTGTATATTTTTGTATGATTCCATTAGGACTACTTGGGGGAAGGAATGATAGCTCAATCTCTCCAGAAGATATATTTTTGTAAGTAATATTTTCTGGTGCACTATCTGGAACTGGGAAAAAAACAAAAATATAAATGTGTAAAATAATTCCATCCTTAAAATACTTTCTGAAAAAAATCCATTTTGCTGAAGTTTTGACCCAAGTACACTAGAATATGTATATAAGAACATTCACTAGAGTGTAATTGTAATAAACAGCCTAAATGGAATAAGATAAATGTAACTTATACACTTAAAACCATATAGAAAAAAACTTCACCTCAAAAGAAAATTCATACTATGAGTTTACATAATAATGCTTATAGATTATAGTTTTTAAATTTTTTAATGTTTATTTATTTTTGAAAGAGAGAGACAGACAGAGTATGAGCAAGGTAGGGGCAAAGAGGGAGACACAGAATTCAAAGCAGGCTCCAGGCTCTACGTTGTCAGCACAGAGCCCAATGCAGGGCTTGAACTCATGAGCCATGATATCATGACCTGAGCCGAAGTCGGATGCTTGACCAACTGAGCCACCCAGGTGCCCTTAGATGATATTTTTATTAAAATATTTGAGATGTTATTAAGCTATCACTGCAGTTCACATAAGTGGAAAAAAACTGAAAAACACCTAAAAATCAATTCTGCTTTTCATTAATAATAATAATAATAATATATAAAAAGTTAATAATTAGTTTTTGTATACAATAAGATGTATGACAAGGCAAGGAATCCCTCCTAAGTATAATGTTACACACTATGATCTTGCAGAAACCCAGTCTCCTAAGGATACAGGATATCATTAAATAAAATACTAGTTTGACGTATCCACCTACTAATGTTCTTATTGTATTGAATGCAATGGTCACAAAAGGGTTCTCTACATATGTCCAAATACTAATACTACATGTGCGACTCTGATTCTGGTCAATATTGAAATCGATACTCTACGCTGAATGACTCTCTTAATTAAAACAATTAAAACCCTTCATAAAATTAAAACCAACTTTTATTTAAAGGAATCTCAGATTTGACAAGAAAACTGGAAATCTGTGGTGGACAAAAATCAAAAGCAAAAAAATTACACAAAAAACACAAAGTAGGTATCCTGAAACGGAAGCTGGTACTAACAGCAGCTTTGTCTCGGAGGGTACTGGTCAATCCTGGTGAAGCCAAGTCTTTGCATTAACAGTTGTGTGGAGTGCCAGATAAAGAACTGAAAGACTTGGGCCAGAAGAGGAGTAAGGGATATCCCTGCATAAGCCAAAGGAATATCCCTTTGGGAAACCAAAAGAATGCAATTTCAACCGTTTTACTGGACAATTCAAGGGGGACCTTGAATTCTTCTGCAGAGTACCACAGAATTCAGTGTGAGTGAGTGGTAGCTGTGGCTCTTGTGCAGTGTGGTATGCTCACCCACAGGAAAGGGGGAGCGAGAAGTAAACCCACCATGCAAAAGAGGACAGAGGAGAATTTATTTTCTCACTGCTCTCTGGATGAAGACGTGAAAAAGAAAGAAAAATTATGCAGTTTTGGGACTATTGGGAATATGCCTATTCCTATGTCTCTGTGGCTTAAATCCATGCTACCTATATAGCCTGAAAAAAATTTCAGAATTTAAATTAAATGAATCTGCAATCCTGAGTTGCTATTATTTAAAAGCAACTAATAGAAGCAAACATAAATCCTTTCAGAAGGAACTAACTTAACTTCAATGCAGGCCACATAAATCTATCACAGATAAGTTTCAAGGAAAATGTGCTGACTGATAGCAAATTAGGCACCAATAAAGACAGCAAAGAAAACAGAAAAAAAGTCTCTCTCTCTCCCTCTTTCTCTTAGACACACACACAGACTTCAAAAGACTTCAGATATTGATATTACCAAAAAATAAAAATATGAATGTTTAATGTATGTCAAGAGATCAAACAGATTTGAAAATATGAGCAAAGAATGATTTATTCTTTAGATAATAATAAATGATACATATAGCCAAGCAGATCTGAAAGAGAACCAGATAGGCCTTCTACAATAGAAAAACAAAATAACTGAAATTAAATTATTTTGATGTATAAAAGAGCATATTAGATAGAGATAGAAATTTAGTGAAAAGAACGACAGTATTGAGAAATTATCAACAATGGAGCTTAGAGGAAAAAATATGGAAAATATAAAATAGCACATAAGAGATATGGAGCATATACAGAAGGAGTTTAAGATAGATAACAGAAAGGAGGAGGAAGAAGAAATATTTAAAAGGTAATGTCTGAGATTTTCAAAACTGCTGAAAGATATCAAAGTTCAGGTCAAGAAATCTCAATAAGTTCCAAGCAGGAATATATTTTAAACCAATCATATTTAGACACATATTGTAAAACCACAAACACCAAAGAAGAGAAGATCTTAACAGCATCAGAAAACAAAACAGATCAGATCATTGACATATGAATGACAATTAGACTGACAATTGACCTCAACTGAAAAACAACTAAATTCTATCCCCAGAAAAATGAACAAGAGCAAATAAAAACATATTCAGACAGTCAAAACCAAAAAATCCTTAATGAATAAATTATAAAAAATGCATTTTAGGCCAAAATAAAATATTTCCTGGAGAGGAAAGACCATAGCTGCAAAGATAATGGTTTAAAAATTGCCTGCATGGGAATAGTAACGATAATAACTAATATGAAGGGTTAAACAATATGAACTATGTAAACATTATTACCATTATAAAGTCCTATTATAAGAGTATTTCCTTTCAGGGAAACCTGGGGTGGCTTGGTTGTTTAACTATTTGACTTCTGCTCAGGTCATAATCTCATGGTCGTGGGTTTGAGCTCCACATTGGGCTTTCTGCTGTCAGCCAAAACCCACTTTGAATCTTCTGCCTCCACCCTCGCACCTCCCCAACTTGTTGTCTCTCTCTCTCTTCTCTCTCTCTCTCTCAAAATAAACATTTTTTTAAAAAAAAAAAAAGAGTATTCATTTCAAAAGAAAGAATTGAACCTGTTTATTGGCACTCAAAATATAATTGATATAAAAGTTACAACTAATAAATTTAATGAGGTAGAAAAATAAAATTCAAAAGCCTTGAAAATGTAGATGCAATACCACCTGTCCCCAGCTGTTACCTGTTATAAAGTGTATTGCATCTAAGGCACTCTTAAGAGGAAAAACTGACAGGGACGCCTGGGTGGCTCAGTTGGTTAAGCGTCTGACTTCAGCTCAGGTCATGATCTCACAGTCTGTGGGTTCAAGATCTGCATCAGGCTCTGTGCTAAAGGCTCAGAGCCTGGAGCCTGCTTCAGATTCTGTGTCTCCCTCTCTCCCTGCACCTCCCCTGCTCATGCTCTGTCTCTCTCAAAAATAAATAAAACATTTAAAAAAAAGGAAAAACTGACAGAAAATGTTGATATTTCTAAGACTTTGGGAAGAATTATAATTCAATACATAGTTTAATGTAGCAATATAGCTCACAATATAGTCTTTTTGCATACACTCAAAATCGCTAGTATCTTCCCAAGACCACTAATTACACTGAGAAAAACCCTCAAAAACTACTCTGAATGCTTTCTCAACCTCTGTCTCTAAGAGAAATCTTGGACCTGCTTAGAACATTATATCTTAGCACTCTTGGGTAATAGGTAGTCATTCGTTTTTCTCCTACAATCCCTATAACCATAGAACCTGGGAGTTGAGTAAATGTATTTATTGTTCATCTTGGCCATATCCAGATCATTTCTCCTTCCTTCTTCCAAAGAACTATTGTGCTACCCCTTGGTGCCACCTTCCTTAAGACAGTCATCTAGTGATACCATGCCACTTCTTCAAACATCTCAAAACTTTTATCACCTAAGAGGGAAGGAGGGGAGGGGGATGGGTTAAATAGGTGATGGGGATTAAGGAGTGCACATGTCATGACGAGCACTGGGTGATGTATGGAATTGTTGGATCACCATATTGCACACCTGAAACTAATATAACATTTTATGTTAACTAACTGGATTAAAAATTAAATCTTTAAAAAAAAGAAAAAAAATTATCACTGAGATGACTGGACTTTCTACCAGTCTTAAAAGATGTCAACATCAATGCAAATGATCTTTCCAATTCCCTGGATTCTGCTTTTTTTTTTTTTATTTTTATTTATTTCTAGGAGAGAGAGGGACACACACACAGCGTGAGCAGGGGAGGGTCAGAGAGAGAGGGAGTCACAGACTCTGAAACAGGCTCCAGGCTCTGAGCTGGCAGTCAGCACAGAGCCCGACGCGGGGCTCGAACCCACGAACCGCGAGATCATGACCCAAGCGAAAGTTGGAAGCTTAACCGACTAAGCCACCCAGGCGCCTCCAATTCTCTGGATTCTGTATTCCTTGATCTCTGTAATTCCAATTTTTCCTCCACCTTACTTTAACCACTAGCATTTTGGCCAATACCTGAGACCTTGTTATTACCAGTGTTCCTTTCTTTGGCAACACCTCCTGTCTTTCCAGTTTACTGACTTTTGTACTGACCCTCCGAAAATTCTTTAACTCTTATCCAATCCTCATGGCTCATCATCTCCCTTATGTCCTCATCCCTCTTCTTACTCAGGCAAGAGCCCATCATTTGCCACTAAAAACAGTCACTAGCAATTTCCATCAACTCCTTTCTCCATCTTGCTTTCCAGCAAAATTCCAATTTGGGTTAAAACAATCTCAGTGCTAGTTCCATATCTGCAATGAACAGCTAAAAATATCTAAACCAAACAAAATTCCATGCTAACTAGCTTTATTTAAATTTAAACCTCAAGGAGCGCCTGGGTGGCTCAGTCGGTTGAGCATCCAACTTCAGCTCAGATCATGATCTCATGGT
This sequence comes from Proteles cristata cristata, assembly GCA_017311185.1. NCBI lineage: Eukaryota > Metazoa > Chordata > Mammalia > Carnivora > Hyaenidae > Proteles > Proteles cristata. Next base: position 228,005 of record JAESUZ010004428.1, on the reverse strand, counting down.
TTGTGGGTTTGAGCCTTGCATCGGGCTCTGTGCTGACAGGTAGCTCAGAGCCTGGAGCCTGTCTTTGGATTCTGTGTCTCCCTCTCTCTCTGACTCTTCCCTACTCATGCTGTCTCTATCTCTCTCTCAAAAATAAATAAAACATTTTTAAAAATAAAATAAATTTAAACCTCAAATATCAAATGAATTTTTCCACTGCCCATCAATCTATATTTTACTTTAGTCTAGTCTCCCCTCTGCTACATATGTTTTCACCATCTTTTCTGTCCACCATCATCCAATATCCCTCTTTCTTATTCAAAGCTGATAAACTTGCTTCTCACTTCATTGAAAAAATAAGAACACTCAGAAAAGAACTGCACTATCTTCCTACCATCAATTTTCCTTTAATTACCTTCTCTTACTCCCTTCAAAGTCCTAGCCCTGCATTTCTTTTTTATTTAAATTCCAGTTTGTTAACATACAGTGTAATATTAGTTTCAGGAGTAGAATTTAGTGATTCATCACTTACATACAATACCCAATGTCTTCCTTAATACCCATCACCCATTTATACCATCCTCCCACATCTCCCCTACAGTAACCTTCAGTTTGTTCTCTATAACTAAAAGTCTGTTTTCTGGTTTGCCCCTCTCTCTCTTCCCACCCCTCTCCATGTTCATCTGTTTTGTTTCTTTAATTCCACATATGACTACAATCATATGGTATTTGTCTTTCGCTGACTTATTTCACCCAGCATAATACTCTCTGGCTCCATCCATGTCACTGCAAATGGTAAGATTTCATTCTTTTTGATGGGTGAGTGATATTCCATTGAATGTGTGTATATGTATATATATCACTTCTTTATACATTCATCAGTTAATAGATATTTGCCTAGCCCTCCGCTTCTGTGCTAGATTAGATTCTATTCTATCTAGTCTGAGACTTTAGAATTGAAGTTATTCCCCCTCTTTTGTGTTATTGATCTTTCTCTCTTTGTTGAATTATTCCTATATTGTATACATGTGAAAACACACACGTTATATCACAGCAAAAGAAAAAAAAGACAAAAGACAAAGCAAAAGATTCTCTTTGTTCTCTCAACTATTGCTCCATTTTGGCCTCTATTTCACATCAAAATTCCTCAAAATCTGCCTTTACTCATTGTCTCCCCTTTTAAAATCTATCATTCTGTCTTAATCTCACTTTAGTTAGGCATTTTCCGAAACCTACTAGCAAGCCTCCTCGGGCATAAGGTTCCTCTATGTAACAGACATCACCTACTCTCCCTCAGGTTTCCCTCAGGAATCCAACAAAAGACTTGACTAAAAACAAGTAGTAGACCATAAAATCTATGACCCAAATGAATGGTATGGCCATAGATCACCCCTCATACAATGGAAATGAGCCAATCAGGAAAGGACATCCCAGCACCTAGAACTATTAAGCCAATAAAGGTGGAACCTGAGAAGGAACAAGTGGAAAGGGTGGGGGTGGGGGGGCAGGGGGCTGGTTACCAGAACCTTATAAAACAAGGACCCTTGCCTATAGTTGCAGGCATTCACTTTCGAATGTCCCTTCAGTAAAGAGAACTTTCATACTATTCTTTCTTTCTAATCTTATACTCTAATAAACTTTTGCCTGCTGCTCATTTTGAGTCCTTCTCTTCATTCTTCGAAGCCATGAGACAACAAATCCTGAGCGTTGTAGTAAGTAATACTACAATAGCACCATTCACCCAGATATTCCAACCAAATACCTAGTAATTAATCCTGATTTTTTTCTTTACTCCCAAATCCAACATCCAGCAATGATCTTCCAAACTGCAAATCATATCATGTTCTTGTCATAATTCTTCAATAGCTACCCATTACAACTAAACGCCAAGCCTCTTACAACGACACCCCAAAATTTGCACGGTCCACCTTTGCCAGGCTGTCTCTTCTCATCTGCTAATCTCTCCCCATAACTCAGACTACTCCAAGGAAAGAAATGCTCTGCTCTCCCTCAACTGCATACAGTATCTTTCCACTTTAGGAACTTGGCTATTGCTGTTCTTCCTTCTGGAGCACTTATCTTCCTCATTCTCATCTAGTTTACTCCCATAGATTGTTATGTCTCCCGGCAAATATAGCTTCTTCAGACAGGGTTTCTCCCAGTCCTCTACCTCAGATAGCCTGCTTACTAATCAATAACTCTCTCTTCTTTCCCTTATTTTCTTTTCTTCCTAGAATATACTGGTACCAAAGTCATATATAGTTTTTATTTACTGTGAAATTCCTAGAATGTTAAATTCCAAGAAAGTAGGGATTTTGTCTTATTCACTGCTATGTCTACAATGTATATGATATGGAATCCACAAAAACCTGTTCAGAGAATAAATAAATATGTTCAACAGGACATAAAACATATTTAAAAACAAGACAGAAATTCAAAGCTAAGCAAAACAAGATTGAACTGAAAAGCTCTTTAATTGCAAGGAAAAAAGGAATGAGTAATGCTATGCTTGAACTTTATAACTCAGTATAATTTCTGATTTTGAAAAATTCTCACTGGAATTTGCTAAGTTGTCCCGCTGGAGCTGTGTGCCTATCACCAAGAGTCAGAATATAAATATGTATCCCTGACCCCAGGCTGATATCCTTTACATTTTTATTCATGTATCCTTAGGGGATAACCCATGCTGGGTTCAGGGAAAATAAAGAAGACAGACTTGATGACTTACTGATTTGGGAGCGTAATGATGCACTTAAGAGTTTTCTGAATGACCACAGTGTGTTCAATTGGAGAAGTATTGTGTAAAATAGAGAATTCATGAATAAAAAGCAATTGTTACAAGCAGTTGGGATATGCTAAATCTATTTAAAAATAAAAATAAAAAATAACTTTGTTCATAATAATCCTAAAAGAGGAAGTGAGAAGTTACCTGGAGTGTGCCTAAAGATTGTTGTTTGGCATACACAGTTTTAATAATATGTAGAAAAACTTTTAAATGCTATTCATTAAGTAAATTTATAGAGTCCTATACAAAATTTTGATCAATTTGTAAGTTACTATCCACTAGTGGTTGTTATCCCAAATCAGACATACTCAAGGCATTTTGGTAAAGGTTTAGTATAAAGAAAGTTATGTCTTAAAAATAAAAGATAATATACAGAGAACCTCTAAAGGTAATTTGTATAAGTACTTAAAGTTCTTTATGTGATTATTGAACTCTAAGTGAGAAAAAATATGAATTGATCTCATTTGTTTGTCAACTACACATTCTATGCTCACACACACACTCATGAGATCAAACTTGTATTGAACTTTCTGCTTGAATACAAGAGTAGTTTACTTCTAGGCATTAGTAAACTCCCCAGTCAAAAGAGACGTGTGAACAAATTATTGATTTGTAACAAGCAGCATTAACACATTACTAACTACATCCCTCAATTTCTCATGGAATAATATTGAAAAGTGGGCTCTTGTTTTTTATAAGACGAGTAGAGGATGAATTTATTTTATTTAATAAGAATAGAAAGCCCTGGGAAGAGATAGACAGTTGTTCTTGAGTACATCTTGCTTCAAATGACACCTTGAGACTACTCAAAATTCGAGCTTCCTCTTATGCAAAAAGAGCTAAAACTGGTGTAGCAAACATACTGAGGGAAAAGTCACTAATGTAGACTTCATTGCCCACCATTTCCATTTAGATGAAGAATGCAAAGACATTGAGAGTACCCTCAGATCAGAGAGCTAGAAATTAGAAGTATGGACATTGAACACTATCCCTATTATTAGGCTTGTTTTGCTTCTGTAGAGTCTTAGTGTCTAAATGACCCTATAGCCACCCAAATGGGTGAGTCAGTGAGCCCTCGTATAAGTTATTTCCTTCTTTATTTTTCTCACTCACTCAGGACACTTATCTCCAAGTCCCAACATTATTTCTTATTTACTCTGATTTTTGAGTCATTTCACTCAAGTATTTCTAGATCTATAAAATAAAGGGTTCTGTGTATTTTCTAAGACATCTTCTAAAACTAATATTCTCATTTTTAATTACATGTCAAGATAAATTCTTACAATCACTTAAGGGTTATTATCCCTGTCTTAGAATTAAGCTTATACCACAGATAATAAAATGAAAGTGTAATTAATTTTCTAATACTAAGTAAAAGATTGCAAGTGTGCAGTAACTAGCAAAAAACAACAAAAGATTATTCTATAGATAATCATTAAGATAAGGTATTCTTGATGCTGTGAGCATTTAAGTAGTGAAGTATTTGATAAGCATTCGTGCACCTAGTGGTGCATAACAGTCACTTTGAGAGCTCTTACTTTCCTTCCTTGTACTGTGCAGAGCCCAAGAAGCAAAATATCACTGCCAACAGTTAACAGAGATCTTAGATATATTTTATATTTTATCAACTTTGCTGGTGGCTTCTAAAACAGATTGTACTGTGACAGGAAATAGTCTGATGAATTTGGGTTCCAATTCCAGCTTATCACTTACCAGCTGGGTGACCTTAAGCAATTAAATATCCACCAGTTAATTTTAACTTTAGGGGGTTAGAAATTCAGTTTCCTTTACAGTGCCATATTCCCAGTAGGGCTTGACATATTGCAAATATTTTTTGAATATTTATTGAGGGATGAACCTCTCAGACCTGTTTTTCATTAAATAATATCTTAATGCTTTATTCTAGAATTAAAAAGGTAAAAGCCAATAACAGAACCCAATCCATTTTGTAGGTGTTTAAAATATGCTTGTTTCTTTCCTTGACCTAGTGTAAAATAAAGCTGGATCAGGTAAAGAGATTTTTTTTCTTACAAAAACACTTACTTTAGGTACAATACCTTTAATAAAAGCAATGAAACATGCCCGTATACAGTTCAACATCCGTTAGATCTCATCTTAAGGGCTAACTCTTAAAGCTATAAAATGTTCCTTTCATTACTCTTTAATTTTTGCAATTACAACTATTGTCATTCTCTATGGGCTCTTTTGTGTCATCTCATTTTATTAATTTCAGTGACCAGTGTCAAAAGGTACTAGTGGTCAAAGATAAGTTGCTTTACTAGGTACCTAGATCCTCAAGGTCAGAGACAGGGCCGCACATATAGCATCTAGATGAACCATGTGAAATTGCTGGTATTTGGCCATTTATGACCAATAGGAATAGTAATAGGTAAGAATATTTGGTTTCTCAAGGTCTTTCATTTGAAGAACTCACTGATACTATTTTGGAGTTCCTGTATATGTATATCAGACTTTAAAATTTTACACAGTAGTGGAGGGGTGCACCTGAATGGCTCAGTCGGTTAAGCCTCCAACTTCAGCTCAGGTCATGATCTCACAGCTCATAGGTTCGAGTCCCACATAAGGCTCTGTGCTGACAGCTCAGAGCCTGGAGCCTGCTTTGGATTCTGTGTCTCCCTCTCTCTCCATTCCTCCCCCAATCATGCTCTGTCTCTCTCTGTCTCTCAAAAATAAATAAATGTTAAAAATTTTAAAAAGTATACAGTAAACCTTTTCCCATACTTTACCAGAAAGAAAAAAAAAACAGATAAATTTCTGGGTTGTACAAAAAAAGAATAAGAAATTTTATGTTATTTAAAATATAGACAATATGACAATTGTCAGCCATGTTTATTTCATTACTATGTATTATTAAACAACAAACAAAAAACTTACCAGTCTCAGAAGTCCTTACAGAGAGTAAAGGAGATAACTGATTGCCATGACCAAATCTGGTATACGACCTGACAGAGATGTTATAGAGGGTGTAAGGTTTTAAGTCCTTTAGAATTATGTCTGTGGTTGAGGTGTTCTTCATAAACAAGGTATCCCTATTTTTATAGAGCACTTCATAAGCAACAATAATCCCATTGGGTTTCTCAGGAGGTGACCACTTCAAATTTATTTCACTTGCATTAACATCAATAACTTTAACATCTTGAGGTGATGATTCTGGCTCTGGAGGATGAAAACAAAATTTTAAATACATGTATTTTTTCATGCTTATTGCTTTAGACACTAAAGGCAGCATGGGATAGAAGGCACTAAGCATGCAATACCACTTGCTACTTTTTATTAAAATTGCACCTGATATTCTTACCATCTTCTGGAGTTCTCACAAAGATGTCATTTTCTTCAGACAAAGAACTTTCTCCAACATGGGTTGAGGCAGCCACTCTCATTTTATATTTTGTGTATTTCTTCAACCCTATAATGACAACAGGTAATTTGTTTAAAGATTATTAAATAACATTCTTACTTTAGGACCATTTGACATAGGATTAGTGAAAATAATTTATTTGGGAGGCTGGCTCTCCAAGTCAGTTTCCTTATAATATAATAAGGAAAAATAAAAATAATTAAAAACTTAATATAAATAAAAATATAATAAAAATCCCATTATTCCAAAACTCCTTGGGCTTGAGGGTATTTCCATGTTGAGGATATTTGAGTTCTTTTTGGAATATTAGGGCAATTACCTGAAGCTGAAAAAATTATTTTTGGCACATTGCAAGGATTGTGTTGACTTGGCACAAACACCAGGTCAGCTGAGTTCCTTTTGTGGATTTTCACATTCATTCATTCAAGCTTATAACACTCTATTTCAATGTACCAGATATAAAGTTTCTTGTGTTAGATATATACCAATGATACTTGTAATCTGATGATGTCATTTCTTTGCAGATAAATACAGATAAAGGAAACCATTTAATCAAGTTATTTATGCACATATTTTTCAAGATATCCATGGCTGCCCAGCATAACCAAGTCTAAAATGATGCAGCCTGTGTCCTGCAGTGTTAAGGCAGAAAGAGATGCATATTGTTGTCAGAACAGAAATGTTTTAAAAAAGATTCTTCTACCTGTTATGAGAAAGCTGTTATCTGTAGTGGTCATCTGGAATGCTCTGTTTGTATCCAGTTCCATTGCATAAATTGTATAATGAGTTATTTTTCCATTGGGATATTCTGGAGGATCCCAATATAACAAAATAGATGAAGAACTAATATTTTTATAGTTTATAATTTGAATGGAGCTTGGCACTTGTAAAGAAGAATGAACAATTAATGTGAATAAAATAAAAAAGTATTATAATGTAAAAAAGTAACTATTTCAAAGGAAATACATTCTTACCTTGCTCACGTGTCCTAACATTAAGAACCGTTGGTGGTCCTTCTCCCATGATGGTGAAAGCAGATACACTAATCATGTGCTCAGTGAAAGGTACAAGTCTCCTGATAACATATGACAGCTGCTCAGCAGTGATGTCAGTGATATACAGATTCCTTGCCATTCCTATTTGAAATGAGTTAAAAAAAAACCTCATGATCAAAATTATTTTTCTTCACAGTGAAATCTTAAACTTGATTTCACATTCACCATTCATTTCTCCATGTACTCATTCATATGAAATAATAAAAAATATGTATAAATAATAAACATGCATAATTAATAATAAATACATCTGGAACGTGAAATTAATGTTTTGAGACAATATAACCTTCTTAAAGGGATGGGCTAGCAATTTTATTAAATGAAAGACTAGGTAATATATCAAATTAAAATGTTATAAGTCAATGCTATGTTGCATTGTGAATGTTATAGAAATGAGACTTTAGGGGCGCCTGGGTGGCTTAGTCGGTTAGGCGTCCGACTTTCACTTAGGTCATGATTTCGCGGTTCGTGGGTTCGGGCCCCGCGTCGGGCTCTGTGCTGACTGCCAGCTCAGAGCCTGGAGCCTGTTTCAGTCTGTGTCTCCCTCTCTCTCTGACCCTCCCCTGCTCACGCTGTCTCTCTCTCTCTCCTAGAAATAAATAAAACATAAATTAAAAAAAAAAAAAGAAATGAGACTTTAATTTGGACTCAAAAATCACCATACCTGTATTAAAGCCCATGGAGTTTTAAAGCAAGCATGCTTGGGTAACTGACACATAAATATGTCTGAATAAGGATTACTAATAATGTTATTTTTTTTATTAAGAACCTGTGCTTCCAACAATGTTAAATAAAAATCAGGCCAAACAAAGTACTAAAGGAAATATCTGTATCAGAAATTGTAGGCCTCTTAAACACTAAAAAGTGTGGCTCATCTTTGCACAGGAAAAAAAATGGATCAGTAAATGAAAAAAAACCACATATTGAATGTAATGTGATATTTTTGACTAATTCTACCATCAATAAAATAGCACTTCTAATTTGGAATGAAACAACAACTAAATCAGAAAAAAGGAATGAAAAAAATGTTCTTCTAACTTAGTATTTTAGAATGACCAGAGTCATTTAGATCTGTGTTGTATAACCAAGTATTTTTAATTTGCTATGTATGACATTCTTCTTTTAGAAACAATAAGATCCATTGACCCTGAAAAGCAAGTGTATATACTAATGACATCACCACGTCATTGGGGTCACCTACACCTGTTTATCACCCCATGCACTAGGTTGTAACTTTGTGACCTATTTACCTTTAGTGACATTTGAAAACCTATTAGTCAAAAGCTGCAGAGAGTGTGAGGCCTGTAAATGATTTGAAGATATGTTAATCCCTCCCCATCACACCTGCTTTGGCAACTGTAATAACTGATTGTCTATGCAGCTTGGCCAAAGACTCTAGGGTGCTACTTTCTCTAGGAGGAAGGTCAAATGGGTTAGGAGGGGCCAGCTCCTGCCTGTGTGGCATATCCATTTGCTGCATGAGGTTATCCAACAGTTGAAGAAGAAAAAAATCTGACTCCATAGCCATTAATAATTCGGTTGAACTCTAAGCTAAGGTTCATATCTGTGCTAGCTAGTACTGGGGGGTTGAATATGCTTCAGTGAACATAAAAATTGTACCTACCAACTGCTGAATGCTGGTCTTCAGCTCTATTCCTCGCAGGAAAGTTATGTGGATGACTGTTGTATATAGCTGAAGCTAGCGAGTACAGGTCTGAAGATATCTCTGCTGAACCCTCAAATAATTCTGCCATTGACTCTACTATGTTCACAGTTTCTGGAGCCATGGGATCATTTATGTACTGTAATTAAGGACAGACATTTACCATGACCATTTGTAATAGTTACACTTAATGACTTCACTCAAGTATTTAGTTAAAAAACCTAGTAACTTTGGAATCACACTTTTCAAAAAGATAATGTTATTTCCATGACTACTGTCTCCATTACATTCCCAGATTTCATCCTAAAGCTACTAAATTCCTGCAGCATTTTAACACATTCTGATCACTCAATTATCTTAAGAGATCAATGCCATAATTTGGAATGAAGGAGATACTTGTTTCTGATTGAAGTTACTTTATTGTGAAATTCGACATCCTCATACAAAGGTTTCATAACTAGACTATTTTAAAACTGTGTACCCTCAAAACTAAGTGTTTTAGGCATACTGCCTTAGTGAAATATGTTTGGCTTCCTTATCTGTGTGTTCTCATTTGCATATGTGTGAGAGGCCTGCAAGCCTGCTTGATACATCAATAATGTTAGTTTATTTATAATCAGTGAAGTTAAAGACAAGAACAGAACAGCATGGTAATAACTTTTAAACAGCCCCTTCAAGGCTCTCTACCTAAAGAATATTTTAAGTAACCGATTGCTACTAGATCCCATAATGTACTTCACACATGTCAAGTTCACCAAAGTAACAGATACTAAAATGAAAACACCAGGGCACATTACAGATAGATACAGTAGGAATTACTATTTGGATAGCAAGATAACTCTCTCCCTTCTCCCTCCCCACATAGCATAACTGATTGAGGAAAGAGTATTTGGGCCAAATAGTATTAGGTGTTTTGTGTAGTTCTTCAAGCTTGAAAATAAGACTAAACATTAATCAAAGTAAATGTTGCTTTAAGAGATTTAACAACCAAATGAAATATGCAGACTCTGGATTCTAATTAGTATTTATATACCTACCAACATCGGCTTTGAAGATAATCAAGGAAATTTGAATATATTCTAGATATTAGATGATACCAAGACAATATTAGCAATTCTGATAGTTGTGGCAATGGAATCACTGTATGGGTCCAGCATACTCCCACTGCACTACTCTGCTAGGAATCACTGTATGAACTAAAATGTCCATGAGTTTTAGAGATTTGTTCTAAGTTAGGCATGTAGGAGCAAAATGAAGTCTTGACTTTATCTTAAAATAAATCCAAAGCAACAGCAACCATAGGAAACAGCTGACATAGAATGGCAGGGTGTTAATTACCGAATTTAGGTGATGGGCAAATAGGGGGTTATTACATTCTCTACTCATATGTGTTCAAAATTTTCCAAGATAAAATCATTTTGAAAAAAAAAAAAACAGAAAATACTGCAAGAACTACTCGCTTTTGGTCTATTCCATTTCAAGTTCTGCTTCAAATCTCACCTCCAAAAACCCTTTTTGAAAAAGAAAGTTATTTTATTCCTTCCCAACACCCTCAAAATCTATAATACATAATAAAGGCTTTATTTATGTCCAAGTTTTGGTACACTTGTCTTTTAATTATCTAATATTTGTAGGAGGGGTGTCTTTAGTCTTAGAGCCAAAAACAGGGTTTTTACTCCTAAATAACGTCAATGCTTAGTATTTTAAAAAAAGTAAGAGTGCTCAGGAAAAATCTCAAGAAGGCAAGGAATTTTTAGGCAGTTTGTGTAATCATCAACAAGGGCAGGTCATTTAAATATAACTTTTCTGAGAGATAAAAGAATGGAGAAAAGATCTAAGGAAATCTCTAGTTCTCCAAATGGTATTTATAAAATAAAATTATCCAAATGTTGTTACATTCTTAGCCAGAAAAATACTGTGATGAAAAGCACGGGGGCACCTATAAGATCTATTCTAAAAATGTTGTGGTAAAGAACTCTGGATGGGGAACTCTATATCGGGCAAGCTAAAGGTCTTCTATCTTCTAACGGCTCACTTCAGCTCTGCCTCCACAGGGAAATCAGGGAGGGCATGAATCACAAACACATAATTCAGAGATGCTCTGGTATTCCAGTCAATAGGTTATGCCTCAACCACACAGCTGTTTCCACTATCAATCAGCCATTCTTTGAGAATCTATTGTGTACAAAGCACTACAGAAGGTACAATGAGGTAGTACAAACAAATTTCCCATGAACTATAATTTTGCATTGAAACTCCCAATATTTTATACTCCATGTCAGATAAACTATTGAAAGTTGAGCCGTAGCATCCCATCAATTAGCTAAGTTAAGCATCTCTATTGACAAACTGCCATTTAATGTAAAAGCTGACCTAAATAATTCTGACTATCTGAATTTCTCCCAAATTCTGGTATTTCGGAAAGTCCCTCCCTAACTAGGGCAATGATTTGAACATTGGTTTTGTAACAATCCACAATGTTATTAGTTATCACTGAGAGGGCCATGCCATGAATACTTTTCATACTTTGCCTCTTTAAAAAGGCATGAAACAAATATTTTATGAGCAAAAATAATGGGAAAGAACTAGAACTTAAGCAAGTCATTGGAAGGGGCTGAAGTGATGTGGGAAATGGGAGAGAAAGAGACCCACTGCAACTCTGAAAGGTTTTACACCCACTGAGTTAGTCCAGGGCTCTTAACCTAAGCACTACTAACATTCTGTGTTAAATAATTTTTGCTGTTGTTGTGGGAAGTTTAGCAGCATCCTTGGTCCCTACCCACTAGAAGCATCTCCCCAGTTGTGACAAAGAAAAATGTCCCCAGGAATTGCCAACTGGATGGCAAAATCTCCCCTGGTTGAGCACAACTGAGTTAGGGAATGTCACAGTTCATCAACATGAAAGCCTCTCGTATGCTGCCCAGGAATCTTTGGAATTTATGTGAAAGAAGTAGAAGTTCTTTGGAGTTAAATTCCTAATCCATCTGTATAAACCAACCTGATTCTATGTGTAATAACCTTCATTATAGTTAACGTGGTTTTATTTTGTTTTTTAATTCTCTATTATAGCTATCAAGTTAGACTCACTAGAGAGAAGTCTACTGGATTGAATTAATGAAACATCTGAGTTATTCTTAAGAAATGCTTCTATATTTTATTATAGACTGTAACATGATTTATGCTGTTGTTAAGCAGTGGTAAAAAGAAAAGTTTTCAATTAGCATGTACTTGGAAACCTAATGGATATTGCACATTATTTGGGTGACAAATTCTTAAGGCTTAATTCCATTTCTGTTCCTAATGGTCAACAAGGTAAACTTTATCTCAAGCATTCCTAAACTACTCTTGAATCCTGTCAGCTTCATTCCATAGCAATTGGTCAAGCATTTAGCTGGCTTTCTTCTCAGGCTCACGAATGACAAATATTGATATAATTGTGAAATATGACAGATGAAAAGATGTATCTGTATGAATCTCAGAAATTTGTAACACTAAGCAGCAAGATGGTGTTTGGGGAAGAAAATGCCCCAGGATTGTGCCAGAAGAACAAGTACAGGATGAGATCTGAGTGTGAAATTCAACTTAAGAGTAGTCCATGGAGAGACAACGTTAGGGTTTTACAGACTTCAGTCTCGGTGGAATGAGTCTTATAAAGAAATTAATTTTATTCTTTGCATTGATTGAGGTAGGAAATGAACATCAAAGAGAAAATAGTTCTTCTCAATTTGGATCTAATTAAATTACATACGGAACACTGTTCAGCTGATTAAGAGGCTCATTGATAAACTGGAAAATATACACAGGAGACTAATCAATAATATGAAGGATACAGAAACCATAGCTGATGAGAAACTGAGGATGTTAATTCTTAGGGAAATCATGGCCATCATTTTCAAATGATAAAAAATGAAATCAGGGCGCCTGGGTGGCTTAGTCAGTTAAGCGTCCGACTTTCGCTTAGGTCATGATCTCGCAGTTCGTGGGTTCGAGCCCCATGTCAGACTCTGTGCTGACTGCCAGCTCAGAGCCTGGAGCCTATTTCAGAGTCTGTGTCTCCCTCTCTCTCTGATCCTCCCCTGCTCGCTCTGTCTGTCTCTCTCTCTGTCTCCTAGAAATGAATAAAAATATTTAAAAAAAAGAAAAAGGAAATCAATGTATATTGCTGTTACTATTACAAAGACTAACATTGAAAACTGTGTGTCAAACGTAGTGCTAATTAGTTTCACCCATGTGATATCACTTCATTATATCCCAAAGAGATAGATATCAAGAGCTCCATTTTACAGTCATCTGTTCAAGTTCACAAAACTAGTCATAGCAGAGGTAACCACACTTCCCTGGTTCCAAATTCCAAGCTCAAAGCTACTATAATCTACCATGTGGGTCTAGAGAGGAGACATGGGACAAACTGATAAACCTTAGAAGACAAATACTTCAGTTCAAACAGTTAAAGAAGAGGGTAGTTTCTTTTTTTTTTTAAATATTTTTATTTATTTCTAGAGAGAGAGAGAGAGAGAGAGAGCGTGAGCAGGGAGGGTCAGAGAGAGGGAGTCACAGACTCTGAAACAGGCTCCAGGCTCTGAGCTGGCTGTCAGCACAGAGCCCAACGCGGGGCTCGAGCTCACGAACCGCGAGATCATGACCTAAGCGAAAGTCGGACTCTTAACCGACTAAGCCACCCAGGCGCCCCAGGTAGTTTCTTATTCATCTGTGTATTTTCTGACCTAACAGAGTGTCGAGTACATTCCGACCTAACAGAGAGTCATTGGGCTGGATTCCCAATGATTTATTAGGTATGTTATACATGAGATTCATATATATATTTGGAAGTTGAAATAAAAGTCTTCAAACCCTGAGATTAAACTTTTAAATATATTTTTCAAGTATTTCCTTAAATATTGAAAGTAAAATCTTATACATATTTCAGCATCTTCAATAACCTCTATTTATTAACAAACAAACGAACCATTAGAGGACACTGGAAATATAATTTCAATAAGGGCAATAAGATCAGATCGAGCCTACCATAAAATGATTATAATTTAATACTTTTTAGGTTTCATCATAATGATAGACATGACATACATCATCATGATATACACATAGTGTTTACCTCTAAAGTCACTAAATAGTATTCTTATACTGCTCTGATAAGACTCAATTATTTTAGATAGTATCTATTGACATTCTGCTATGATACTGAGGAGTCAGATTTCTCAAATAGACACATACTTTCTCCATCTGTGCTCAAGTCTTATTTGGTAACTTCTTGAATTTAATACAGTTAAATCTGGAAGGGTTATTCTAATAGATTTGTGAAATATAAAATAATTGGCTGGGAGACTGTGGTGCACAGTCTCTCAGGTGGTTCCCCCCCTACCATTATTCCTGCCTCCAGTTATTCATGCATTTGTATAACCCCCTCCTTTTGCAAGAGAAGGATGATTTGCATATAACCAAGGGAATAAGGCAAAGGTGAGAGGATCTCATTCCCATGGTTACATTACACTATATAGATTCTGCTTGCTGGCTTAATGAAGTAAATGGCCACGCGGTGACAATCCTTGTGGCAAAACTATGGGAGGCGTCTAGGAGCTGGAACTAAGGCTAGTCTCCAGTCAAAGAGCCAGCAAGAAGCTGAGGCCCTCAGTTCTATAGTCAAAAGGAAATTAAATCTGATGAACCTCTGGTGAGCCAGATGAGAACACAGCACAATCAGCCTTTGTTTTTTTGTTTTTGTTTTTGTTTTTTTGCTTTTTATATTTTTTTACATTTTTAACAGATTTTTTTAATTTAATTTTATTTTTTTACAGATAGTTTATCACAATCAGCCTTTGAATGCAGCATTATGAGACCCGAAGTAGAGAATCCATCTAATTTGTTTGGATTCCTGACCCACAGAAACTGGGAGATAATAAATGAATGAGTTGTCTTAAGCTTGTGGCAAGTTGTTACACAACAATATGTTTGTGACAAATTGTTACACAACAATAGAAAACTAATGTAGTATAACAGCAAGAGTCCAGGCAAGAGACTGTGCAATCTTGGGCTGGGATGGAGACACAGGAATGAAATATGATGTCTTAAGGTCACCCTTTGGAGGTAATAATAACTGGCTTAACACTGAATGACTACTGAATGCTAAGTATAACCAAAGTCAGAGGTAGCCCTCTGGTGTTGCATCTTTATGACAGAAAGGATAATGGTGCCATGATCTGAAAAAAAAAAAACAAAAAAAAACAAAAAAAAAAACAACTAGGCATGTAAAAGGCCTTCTAAATGCTTAGACAATGATCAAAAATCTGTGGTGTAATCCAAGGGGTAAAGGAATTCTAAGCCTAGTTGTTTGGTATCCAGGCTTCAAATTAGTCTTTCTCTAGGACTTTTTCTTAGTAACTGATACTATTAAGTGCCTGGACAGACTTTCTTCTTGTGTGTCTTGTGGAAACCTTCATAGATCTCCATTCCTGCCAAAGGATCTCTGTCTCATATCTGTTCCTCATCTTAGCTTTGTCTCCTCCTTCTGATCATGAATCAGGCCATTATCCCCCCCAGAAAAGGATTTTTGTTTTGTTTTTATGAGGGAAATGAGTGTAGAGGTGATAAACCCTGACATAACCTCCCTAGAAATGACTGTAATTATGAATAGCATGCCAGAGCAAGATCAGAGTAGAAAGCAAGGCAAAGGAATCATACAGGTGGGAAGCTGTGATAAAAACTGTGAGATCATCATAAGAAGGTGTAATGCGAGACACCTGGTGACTGAGCCGGTTGTGCATCCAACTCTTGATTTGTCCTCACATCATGATCTCACAGCTCATGAAACCGAATCCCACATGGAGCTCTGCACTGACAGTGCAGAGCCTGCTTGGAATTCTCTCTCTCCCTCTCCCTCTACCCCTCCTTCACCCCTCTCTTTCTCAAAATAAATAAATAAACATCAAAAAAGTATAATGAGGTGGCTGAAAACAGAACTATCTGGAATATCTTTACAATGAAGGAGTTAAAATTATAGAACTGGCTTTTTCATTTTTTTTTATTACACAAGACCAAAGTTTTACAAAGTTACAGCATATGAAAGTGGAGGAAGCACGAGGGAGAAAAAGTTAAAAAGCTGGAGACTGGGAGGCCAGAAGGATTGATTTTAGAGGAGGTAAGGAAGATGGGGACACGTAAAAATATACAACAACCTTATTTGACACTTACAAGTCACTGGTGAGTTCTAATAAGATTTCAGGGATTTAAAAGAATTCTTGGGAAAGGGTGTGGAAGTTATACTTTGAGTAGTATGAGTGAATGAAAGGGGAGTCCTTATTATGTATCAAGGTCAAAAAAAGGGTAATAAATGAATACATTAAGCCAGAGATTGTATCTATTATCTCCTTTACTTCTCACCCTGTAAGGTGGGTATATAAACCCTGCTTTTAAAATGAGGGCACCAAGTCTCCAGAATTTGACTTGTCCTAGATTATAGAGCTAGAAAAGGGGAGAGCCAGCGCTAGGACCCAAGTCAATTGGGATTTAGAGCCTCTGCTACACCAGCTTCCTGAAAGATGAACCCAAACAGCTGTCACATGGGAAAGCAGAAATATCAATAATGGGCCTGATCTAATAAAGAAAGATACCATCATAGAAATAAGGAGAAGTATTATGTGTCTTTTATTGAGGGAGGATAAGGAAGCTAATTATGAATGTCAATCAGGGTGAAAGTTTCGATGCCGTAATTAATAATCACAGCAGGTCACAATTGTGTAGCATAGCACTTACCATATGCCAGGTATAGTTCTGCCTCTTTTATGCACATTAACTCATTAAATCCTTATTAATAGCTTTGTCATAGGGACTCTTATAATCTCTGTCTTTGAGAAGAACAAACTGTACAGATCAGAAGGCTAAGGCCAACTTTCCTAAGGTTAAACTAGCCGTGATGGCAAAATAAAGGCTTAAACCCAAGCATTCTGTCTCCTAGGTGCATGCTCTCAATCTTTCTTCTGTAGAGCTCATTAAATGACCAGGATTTTTTTTTTTTTTTTTTTTTAAATTTATTTCTAGGAGAGAGAGAGAGACAGCGTGAGCAGGGAGGGTCAGAGAGAGGGAGTCACAGACTGAAACAGGCTCCAGGCTCTGAGCTGGCAGTCAGCACAGAGCCCGACGCGGGGCTCCAACCCACGAACCGCGAGATCGTGACCTAAGCGAAAGTCGGACGCTTAACCGACTAAGCCACCCAGGCGCCCCATGACCAGGATTTAAACCCAGATTTATATGACCGAAAAGTTCATGTTCTCTTCAGTATATCACAGGGATTACAAGCCATGTCGTCAGAGGCAGAATCACAGAGAAGCTTTTCTAGAACTCTTAGCTTCAAGAGAAAAACAGGTGTGGCTGGCTCTTCAACAGATGTCATTAACAGAAGTGGGCAACCTGTCACCCAGTCCTAAAACAGCTAACTATCTAATTTAAGACTATCTTAGCAGGAACAAAGGTTTAAGCTTTTGCCATTTTCCTGAGTTGTCAACTTGAGTATTAAAGTATAACTCACATCTTTTGCACACAGAAAAGGAGTAAACATAGGATTGAATTTTAATAATGGGCTGGAGATGATGAACAATTTGGAGCAGTAAATCCTGGGCAGCCAGAGTGCATGAGCCCATAGTAACCTCAATTTTCAAGTAGGTACAAGAAGTGGAAGAAGGCTGAGACTAGAAGCAGAGTGACAATATGTATGGAGAAAAATAATAGCACAGCTAGAAAAAACAGTGATTCTGGACCAAAACAGTAGAAGCCAATTGCTGAATAGCCATCAGGTAGTGCCTGCAAGGCCCAGTAATGGCTGTACTCACTGGTACTAAGTCCATTGATTTTTGTACCCACTTCTGGATATGACTAATCTGCAGGATTATAGGGCCCTCACAGCTGAATAGCTGGCTGGGTAAGGTAAAAGAAGACAGGTAAGGGAAACCAGTGAGACCTATACCTCTAACAAAAACAAAGGGAAAAAAAAAAAGATTTCCATTGTGAATAATGGCAAACACATTGTCCTCTTATTTTATGTCTATGAAGAAGACTTCATCTCCTTTATTTAGTCATTTGATTTCTTTAATCAAACATACTCTGGTTCTTTTCTAAAATGAGGTAGCTCTGAGAAAATTAGTTTCCAATGACTGAACAGGACAAGGCATTTGTCAACAACCAGTAAATTACTGTGCCTTTCATTGGCAACCATTCCAAATTGCAAGCGCAGCCTAGAAGGAGTGTTTAAATCATAACTGGAGTTTCTAAACAATTCATTAACTGAATTACCATAATAATACTCTCTTATGGAAGCACCTTTAGTCTTGCTTAATTGCTCAGTTAACATATTTATATGCTGAAAGAAGATAATAGCACTTAATTAATAATATATATTCTAAAAGTATATATGACCTGGCTAGATGATCAACATAGCCCAAATTTACTTCACTTTGTACCATGATGCTTATCAAAGATTTTATGTTTGAATGCTGGAAAATTTTCCAAATTAGGAGGGCCAGCACCAAGAAGAAAGGGCTCACCAAGAGGTGAAATGAAAGTGCAATACCTCATCTTTTCCTGTGAGCAAAGTGTTTTCCAAAATTACTCCTGTCTCTGAAACTAACACTTTGACTCGGTATTGGTTAATGATTCCATTTGGTTGTCGTGGTTTCTTCCAAGTAATTCTTATTTGTGTAGCTTCTACTTCTGCGGGTTGTAAATCAGATATTGCACCTGGAACTAAAAAAAAAAAGAATAATGAGATAAAAATTTAAAACTATAAGTTTTAAAAATTCCTTAACTTCTTAGCTCACAATTTAAGATTTGTAAGAAAGTCTATTAGAAAATAGACTAAAACAATTTACTATTTATTAAAAATTGAATATGTATAAGATTCTTTAAAGATGGGTAAAAAATTTCTACATATTGTTCTCAAAAGTGTAATTAAAAAACAGGATAACATGGAATAATTTCCTCAAATCAAAACATCATACTATTTGCGTGAAATATATTCATTAATAAAATAACTTCCCAAAGAAAGCTGTTTATGGATGATTAATGCACAGTAGAAACCTTGCAGGCTTTATAAAGATTGTAATAACATATAGAAAAACAATATCCATAAGACTTTGAAAGCAATGAAATGTAGTTGGTAAACTCAATTAGGCTGTCTTTTACCTTCTTACATAAGGTTGTTTGAAGAGTTGTTTGATTTTGGTCTGCTGGCTTTACAAATGAATTATGTCAGTTTCTAATTTTGGACTCCCTTACTCTTACAGTAGTAAAGAAAAACAGAAACATACTAACAACTGGTTAAAATAAAGCACCCAGTACTTAAACAAATTCTAGTTAGAAAGTGGCCAAAAGTGACATTAGTATACCTCCCAGTGCTCCCAGTAATAGATCGAGGATAAAGATGCCCTCAGCTTTTGTCTCCTTTTTGTTTATAGCTCCTTGTGTGATTATTATCTAATAATCTATAAAGTTTACTGATCTATAAAAGGGGTATATTCTTCTTATTAATATGCAAGGTTCCTGGAAGGAACCTTGAATGAAATGTTCAGGAAAGAAAATAATAAACCCCTTTATGATCTAGATGTGGTAAAATACTGAATTCATTTCCCTAAGCTGTTTCACATTGGTATAGTTTTAGCAAATATCATTTAGAACAGAGGCACATTAGGCGTATCATATAAATGGAGAATGACCTTTTTTCCCTTTTAAGATAACAGAAAGGAACTGAAAATTAATGTCAGAGCTCCCATAAATATTATTTAAAACTAGTGAATGTAATTATGCTTATGTTAACCATATAAGAAATGTATGGAGTTTTAATTCCATAGATTGAGGCTTTTTCTTTGTCTCTATAAAGTAATCATTAAATAAAAACCCTAGACATTGTATTAATATAAATATTTCTAACTGTTTATAAATAGTTGATGGCTAGATGGATGAGTCATTCTCGCCTAAGAGCATATTATTTGATTGCTGCAACCAAGATTTTCATGTTCAACATGGTAGTAAAACCTGTGCTCAAAAAACTGGGAGATAAACATGAAATGGATACACCTGTATTTTGCTAATTCTTTTTTTTAAGTTTATTTATTTATTTTGAGAGAGACACAGACAGCAGGAGCAGGGGAGAGACAGAGAGAGAATCCTAAGCAGGCTTCATGCTGCCAGTGCAGGGCTCAAACCCACAAAGCTGCAAGATCATGATCTGAGCCGAAACCAAGAGTCAGACACTTAACAAACTGAACCACCTAGGCGCCCCAATATGCTAATTCTTTAAGTCCCCTTTTCTAAAAACATTTCAGCATATAGATATATAGAAAGATAACTGTTTAGTTATCTCTCTAGTTATCTTGGGGGATCTCTCCCCACAAAATTTCTAATCCGAAGGAAAAACAGTTTGACCTTTCAGGAGTATAGGAAGAGTTCTAGACTAGGACCCCATAATCACCGATTCACTCCATCATTCAACAGACTGAGCTCTCATCTTTGGGTCACTGTTCTGGGCATTTGAGGATAGAGGGAGTAATAAGATAGATAAAACTTTTTGCACAAGTCACCTCTTCCATAAATTTCTTTTCATTAATGTATATCCTCCCTAGAGCTTTTGTTTCTATCATCATATTTACCAACACACATTTTTTCAAAGGCAGATGAACTTTCATGTATATGGTGATTAATATATAAATATGTATTATTTATATATAAATATTTCAATGTATATTAAAATATATAAATATATTTATTATATTATATAAATATAGAATAATATATTATTTAATCAACTGGAAGAATAGTAGCAGTTTCTTTATCTTCTACTTTATGATATTTTTCAATATAACTTAAAAAGTACTGCTCAATGACACTAATGTCTAGAATTACAATTCAAGTAAAGATTAAGTGGTTCTATATTACCTTAAAAATGTACCCCAATCATGTATAAGAACAACTGTAAAGCTCTCTCTCTCTCTTTTTTCAATAAAAGAAGAAAAAGCTTGGGGGATAAAGGAAATGGAGTAGACAGCACTGTATCTTGTCCTTAGAAAGATACTTGATCTGTTACACCACAAATTCTTATGGGGAAACCAGAGAACTATGGATTAGATTAAACTCCTTTACTATTGATACCAAATTAACTAAAGAAAATCAAATACAGAAGGCAATTATTCATGGTTCAGCATCAATTCTGAGGTGTTGTCCACAGGGATTACCTAAGAATCATTCTCAAGTCAATATATATATAAACTTTATTAATAGATGAGAAACACAGTAGACATATGAAGAGTAAATAATAATCCAAATGACTTAAAGTTTTCAAATGAAAACCTACTAGAAAAAATAAAGTGGAGATAAATGGCACTGGGCAAAGAAAATACATTAAAATAAACTGTGCCATTATCTAGCAAATTAAATTTTAATAAAGTTAATACATTTAATAACATAATTTTAATAAATGTAATTAAATTTGAAAAATACCTATTGAAAAATAAAAGTTGACTTTCTCAGTGAGTTCCCTCCTAAAGATTTTACTATTTGCAGAAAGTAAGCAATTTGAAGGACAGAAGTCTTCCCTTTCACGTTTATTTACAGAAGAATAAATATAAATTTCAATACTCTGTTTGCTTTTAAGAAATGATATTACTATTCTTATGAGATATTTAATACTGGTGACAGAAAGTTATTAGGGGATACTGAAGCAACAAAGTTTTACTTAAGATTTGTTTAACCCTCATGGAAATGATAAGAAAATACTGGTGCCTATGTTATATTCATAGCACCGTCTCATTAGGGATAGGCAACTCCACAACATTTTGTAACATTATAATTATTGTATAATTATTAAATTATCATTCTTTCCAAAACCAACTTTTCATGCCTATATAGAAATCTGTTCAGTAAAATGTTAAGGGTTATGTAGGAATCTTAAGAAATGTAGAGGAGTACTGCTATAACACGATATTAATTTTCTTTGATGATCGAAGTAGATTATGACCATAACATTCTCACTGTTAATGAAATCAGCCCCATGTTACTGAAATACCATCTATCATTACCTATAAGATGTCATTTCAACATTTTTCTATGAATATCTAAAGATGTATTAGAACCCTATTGCTTTAAAAGAAATTAATTTAAAAATTGGTACTAATGAATTTATAGTCTAATGAAATATAGTCTACTTCTAAATATGGAGAAGAAAATAATGAAATATAGTCTACTTTTAAATATGGAAAGGAAATAAATTGGTAGCCTTAATTAGAATACAAAGAACCCTACTGTACTAATTAAAAATAAAAGAGGGGCGCCTGGGTGGCTCAGTCAGTTAAGCATCTGACTTTGGCTCAGGTCATGATCTCATTGTTTGTGGATTCAACCCCCTGGCACTGGGCTCTGTGCTGACAACATCGAGCCTGGAGCCTGCTTCAGATTCTCTGACTCCTTCTCTCTCTGCCCTTGCTCTGCCTGTACTCTGTCTCTATGTGTCGCTCTGTGTCTCTCTGTCCCTGTCAGAAATAAACATTTAAAAAATTAAAATAAAATTAGTATAAAATTAAAATCTCAATTTTAACTGAAAGTATGTAGTTCTAGTGAGTTATTAGATTGTTCTCATATAGTTTAAAGATTCCTTTATTATAAGTTTTTAATTAGCAGGACCAGGATTCATGAGTGTTGTCAGAAGTAGAAAGCTACATTTACTAGGTTTGCCAGAGCATTCCATTGAAGTCCTTCCGAAGACTGAATTACCCTAAGATAACTCTGTGGAGGAAAGCTGGCATGCAGAGATGAGGCCCATGACATGTCTGCCCTTAGTGGAACCCACCTGTTGCCTATTGACCCTCCTGAAAGCCACCTGGGTATGGTCAGGAAGGTAGTAAGAGAAGACTCAGGATAAATCATTTATTAAATATACACAAATGGGTCATCTGTTCAAAATAATTCTGTGTAAAAAATAAGCCATGTGAAATACATTGCACAGTGTTCTTAAAATTTTATTTTTTCTTAATAAAAATGCAAAAATAAGGAAAAGGAGATGAACTGTTTACATGATGCCCAAAATAAATAGCATGATATCATATGTGGCAATTACCAATTCCCTTGTTTCTGTCAAATGCTATAGGCCACAAATGATGACAATAAAACAATAATCTTAAATTCTGGATTCAGTTTAAGAGCACCCACACTGGCCTGATTTGAAGGAAGACAAAAATTCTGAATTTATTTAATTGCATAGCATAAGAATAAAAATTAGGGGCACCTGGGTGGCTCAGGTGGTTAAGCTTCTGACTTTGGCTCAGGTCATGATCTCATGGTTTGTGGGTTTGAGCCCCGCATCAGGCTCTGTGCTGACAGCTCAGAGTCTGGAACCTGCTTCAGATTCTGTGTCTTCCTCTCTCTCTGCCCCTCCCCCACTCACACGCTGTCTCTCTTTCTCTCTCAAAAATAAATGTACATTAAAAAATTAAAAAAACTAAGAATAAAAGTTAGCTGGTCAATTAAGTTGATTGAGGAAATGGTATTAAAAATAAACTCAAGGACCCTAGTCTGATGAGGGCCAGGTCACTCTACTGGTTTTGATATCTATTCAGAAAGCTTTCTAACTTTCTAAGAAATGCTTAAGAGCACTTATTAGATGAAAATAAAGAGAGATTTAAGATCTAATGGAAAAGACATACACATTGGTAAGACTGTTTGGACAGAAACACAATTGAAAAATGTTAATAGGAAAAAATGGGAACATTTTGCTTATAAATATGCATCTACTTAATCTGTGTATTGAAATCATATACACATAAACATTTTCATTTGAAATTGAAATAAACATAATTTTTATGTTCTTTCAACAGCAAAATATTACCAATGGTTAATTGTTCTTTGATGGAGAGAAGTACAAATTCCCTAATAGTTGCTGCCCTCTAATGGTCAAAGACTTGAGTAATTTATCTGATGAATGCCCAATCTAGTTGTAGGTGTATGTGTACACTTGCACACGTGTATTTAATTTACAAGCTACTTTATGTTAGGTATCACACACGCAAAAAAATGGAACTTATTTATTTATTATTTTAATGTTTATTTATTTTTGAGAGAGAGAGACAGAATGAGAGCAGAGGAGGGGCAGAGAGAGAGGTCGACACAGAACCTGAAGCAGGCAGCAGTGAGCTGTCAGCACAGATCCCAACGCATGGCTCAGACTCATAAACCATGAGATCATGGCCTGAGCTAAATTCGGATGCTCAATACACTAAGCTGCCCAAGTTTCTGTGGAACCTTTTAAACGTGTTAACATACTTGCAAACCTCTCCCCCACAAAAAAAAAAAAAAAAAAAAAACACCAAACCTGTGTTCTTCTCAATAATTGCAATCCCTAAGTAAAAATGAAGAGATTTAGCAAGTTGGATGCGGGTCAGGAAAATATGTTGTGGGGTAATATGGTAACACTTTTTAAACACTACGTTTATCTAAAACTGTGATGTTTAATATACACAAATAGAAAACCTTCTTTAGGGGAACCACTGTTTTAATAATTTCAGGATGTGTTGTTAAATTTGTAGTATGCATCCTCTAGGAATCCTCGCTTGTTTAGAATACCCTTTTGAATATAAACATATTTTGTTAGAGGCATTGGGGATATATGGTTTCCTCTAACATTATTCTGTGAGAAAAATCTATTCTACATTGAATAATGTAACCCCAACAATGTTAAAAGTCTTTGTTTACATTGACTTTTGAGGTTTTGCCAATCTTCCCTGTGAGTTTTAAACAGACTGACACTACATATAATGCGCTAATCTTGCTTGATCTCCAGTTCCTCTATAAAGCATGCTGTGGGTTTAATGTTCTGAGGAACACATGCACAGAATGCATTTGGTAGTAATCTGATAAGGAAATAACATGAATTAAGTAAATATAAACCAAATAGTGTCTAATAGAATGTTTAACCAATGCAACAAAACACACAAGCAGAGTAAAATATCCTATGAACACACTACGGAAGATGTTCTTACCTTCTGGAGGAGTGAATACTGAAATATTTGATTTGGGTCCAATTCCTGCACTGGTTTCAGCTGTGACATACACATCGTACACCGTAAATGGTGTTAGGTTAGTGAAAGCAAATTTAAGGTCTTTTGTGCTATTATCCAAAATCCGACCTGCAAAAAGCAAAAGATATTGTAGATTATTTTCACATTTAAGTAGAGAGCCAAAAATAGCAATTAACAGTTGTTATCACAATTTAAAACATTATAGTCACAATTATTAAAATTTTCAAACATTTACCTTAATAGTGCATTGATATCAGGTTAATTGAAACAATGGAAAGAACATGAAAATCTTCCAGTATTCAAAATAATTTTCATTAAATCATAAAACCCTATTCAATTACCATGTTATTTTTTTGACGTTTTTAAAAGAAAGACATTAGATGATGCCAATATTAAAGCAGCAACAGTATTTTATACATAAATGTAGTCAATTAAAATGCTAAACATTCTCATTATCATCTATAAAAAGATACATTTAGGAAATATTTCTAGTTCAGCTTCGGAGCAAAACTCCTTAAATAATCCATCATCAAAATTACTTTAATCCTCAGTGTCACCTCCGAATAATTCTTTCATCTCTTGCTCTAGCTGAAACCAGGCTCTCTCCTAAGAAAACAGCTCTGTTCCAACAGCCGCCCCATGTGGTTGTCTAATTTTTTCCACCGTCAGCAAGTGACTATGCCTTCAGGTGTCATATGTGTTTTTCCTACTCCTCATAGCCTTGTGTCAGACCATCTGAGTTCCCTCTTTACAAAAGTTCACAGCTTTAAATCTGATGTCATCAATGGCATCCACCACCCCTCATTGTTGTAGTGATCTTCTAAGCCCAGGGTCACTCACCCTCATTCTGGATGGTTTAGCGCCTGCTTCAATGTCACTTTCTTCCGTGCAACCATCTTAATTTATGGTGATTTCAGTATCCTTAGAGATAATCCTTAAAACACTCCCAGATCTCTCCAAATAATCTAGTCCCCCGAACTATCTCCGCCAGTACCACGGCCATTGCTATTACCAGTAACTGTGAATCTTCCAAGATCTCAATTTCATGCAACTCTTACTGACCATTCCTTTTTTATCTCCTGTTCAGTTATTCTAGAACCCTGAAACAACAATTCTTTAAGTTTACTGGAACCTCCAATCCATTGATCATTTGACCTATTTTATTCTGCTTGGTTTGGGTCCTCACCACTTGGTTTCCACTCTTTATTCAGCCTCAATGACACTGTCAATTATAATCACTGCTTTTACATAAGGCTTCAATCCCCTTGCCCTTCTCTTGTTGAAGGGAGCTGGAAAAAAACAGATCCACTCTGACTGATATCACTTTATCACTACCACACCTCAAAGGAGCCCTAAATTGTACCTAGCCTCCTACTAAACTTCCATGGCTCAATCACTCTCTACTCTTTTAAGTTGATTTCTTTCATAGGACTCAGATTAGGAAAGAATTTTAGAGTTTACTTAATTGACTTCCAGCAATACATTATTTTAACACCTCAAAATATCTGACAAGGGGAATTCCAGGTCCTGATTATTCAAAAAGATGGAGAACTTGCTACATTAAGTAGTTGAGTATATTAATTTTAGAGACCTCCAATTATTAGAAATGCATTCCATGTTCTTAGAAGAAATCTGATTTAATATAATGAAGTCCATTGTTCTTCATAAATATATTTGCAACTAGAGTAAGTCAAGGTCCTCCTAGTCAAACATTTGAAGACATGTATGTGCTCCAACAATTCTCTACTTAGGATTTATCTCATTCTTTCATCTTCTCCTCATGAGATATGGAATATGGACAATGTTTTGTCATCTGTATACTTATTTGTGATTTTAAGCAAAAATTTCAAAGAACTTCATCATCTTTATTGCTTTTTTTTATTATTTGCTTCAATTATAGGATTTTATAAAAAGAGTGTGATACTTTTAAGGAGTTTGGGAATGCTAACTCCTTAATAATAAATGCTAATTATTTTACATAATTCTTACTCCAAAAGGCAAACACAAAACTGATTGAGACTTACCTGATGGTCCATATAATTCAACTCTGTAACTAAATTTCCCTGTTATTACACTTGGTGGGTCCCATGAAATTGAAAAGGACTTCCCTGTAATGTTGCCTGTTACACAGTTTTGTGGTGGTCCTTCAGGCACTAAAATGGTTATAGAGAAAAATAACAAACAAAAAATGAGAATTTAATAAATATACACTAGAAAACACAAAGTCAGAAAGAAAGTAAAATATCACACCATGAGCAAAGGGTTCATTAGATGAACTACTTATTTCCAACAAAAACTAGTTTGATTTAAATGCTGTATAAGATTGTACAGGGTGTTTCATTCCAATATTGTTACTTGCACAGTTACATTGTCCTGAAACATACTTAATATATAAGTATTGAGTTCAACCAGGCCTGGGCATCAGCCTTGAAAAGTACTCTCCCTCTGGTGGACACAGGCAGAAGGATCAGGGAATTAACTAGACCTACAGAATCTTATTGGCAAGGGTCTTTACTTTCTGTATCAATATGTATATTTGTTTCTGAGGGGAAATTTATAACCTACAGTAAAAGAGTCTAATGTAACACTGGTAACATATAAAAAATAATAACATTTAAAAAGTCTGTCTTTCATAGATGTGTTTCTACATTTTATGTTCTTTTGATTGAAATGAAATATTCCAAATATTTTTCTCAAGCCAAAGTTCTTGTCTACTAAATTTCACCATTTTTTATCCTGATGAAATTATTTTTATAGCTGTAGAAAAAGAAGACGTATGGAAGGAGGAAATGGTAAGATTCAAAGATGATTATTTAAATCAAGGAAACAATTCAAACTTCACATCATGAAATATCAGAAAAAAAATACTGTGCTTTAGTGAAATTACCCTACCAGTAGTAATTTCCAGTAACCTCAAAAATTACCAATCACAGCTGAATGTCTGATACTACATGTCTACTATGGGATCATATCAGTAACTACATACATAACTTCTTAATTAAATATATAAATACCCATAGATAGAAAGTGTACTTTTCAAAGTCAGTAGTAATAATATCTAATTATATTCATTGAATCCTAACACCACCACCAAAAGGCAATTTCTATTGGAGTCTCCATTTTTCAGAGTGAAACTCCAGTGCAAAGGAGATATAAGTAGGTATATTTTTTATGTACTATTTTTGCCTGATACTGAAATGTGAATCACATATTTCTGCCACTACAGATGTTACTTCCACATTTGGTTATAGCAGTATCACTGAGAGGAGGGTAGAGATGATTACAAGAGATGTAAAAGGGCAGAGATGATTATGAAACATTGCTGAGATCACAATGATAAAAGTTGATCTTAAGATCATGGCTATTAGCTCAAGAATCCTTTGGTTCAAATCCCCTTTTTATTTTTAGATGCTTTTGTTAATATTATAAAAGAGTACTGAAATTAAAGATGTTCCAGATGGTATGCCCATTTTCTGTTATTGGTGGGAAAAGTTATTGAATAAGAAGGAAGGTTTTAAAAAAAACACTTATATGAAAAAAATGAGAGATTATTTTCTAAGTAATTTAACTGTGTTCTTTTTTATACATACACACAAAATGAAACCATACCTGATTCTGGTGTTCTGACAATGGTACTATCAATATAACCTGCTTCCGTTGTAACAGCAGAAACTTCAAAAAGATATGTTGTATAAGGTCTCAAATGTGTCACAATGAAACTTATAGGCTCTTTCCACACAGAGCTTATTTTACTCCTTGCCAACGTGCTCGATGAATATGTGGTACGTGATGGAGGCGTAACTCTACCAAGTGTTGGAGAAGGGCTGGTGGTACTCCATAAAAAAGATTCATTATTCTCCTAGTGAATAAATAAATAGTATTGGGAAAATAATTGGTATCTCTTGGTGGACATGATAGGTGTAATTCATTTCTTTTTCCTTTATAGCATAGATATTATTCTTAAATTTATATGTATGATTCATTAAGATTTTAATAGACTGTTATCTATTCAAGTTATAGAAAAATTTGCTAGATTTTAATTATACTCATTTATATCTATAGTTTTAGAACAGAATATTTCAATTGTATTCTTTATACCTTAACATTTCTTATGAATAGGATTTCAAATGGCTTAGAATAAAGGTAATGCTATAGCAAAATCATTTAGTAAGAATTTTTAAAATTCATGTTAGGGGCACTGGGTGGCTCAGTTGGTTAAGCATCTGACTCTTGATTTTGGCTCAGGTCATGATCCTGCTATTTGTGGGTTTGAACACCGCCCTGGGCTCTGCTTACAGTGTGTTGCCTACTTGGATTCTCTCTATCCCTCTCTCTCTGACACCCCCTTCCCTCCATTGTCAAAGTAAATAAACATTTTTAAAAAATTAAAAAGAAGGTTTTGTGACTTCTGTAACTTAAAGTATTAAAACAAAAGTATTTTTGTTTGTTTATCAATAACACCACAAAGATCACCAAAATTATCTTTAGAAAAGCATGATACAGTACTCCCATGGAATTCCCATAAATGACTAGAGTAATAACAAATTCTTCGCCAGAGATTTGTACAACCAGAGCAATCTACTTCCATAAACATAACTTTGCTGCCTTCTACTCCCCTCTTGTCACATGGAAATATTATCTTTCTTCCAGTGATATTGTACCTTTTGCTCTTTCAGGTCTTTATAAAACATCCTCCACCCAAAATGGCCTCCTCATACAATATCTCATGTCTTATTCCAAGGGCAATCTAATATCCATTAACAAGTGCTGTTCCTTTTATGAAGTCTCTCCAGAGCTCCCTGTGAGATTTTTATATTTCTCGAATCCTCAACCCCTTTTTCTTACTCTACCCTGAAACAGTCAACTGTGTATAACATACTATAACGTAATATTATAAGTAATCAAACAGCTAATAAGCACAGTGGCTTAAAAAAGAGTTTCTGAAAGCTGGAAACTTCAGTTTATAATTTCACTTAGAATTTTTGAGACATAGAAAGTGTTCCAAAACACTTACATTGCATTCTGGCAATTTCCCAGTCAAAATGTCTTCTACTCTGATGGAGACATCTTTCACTACTATCCCACTTCTGGCATGCTTGACACTAATTCTGAAGCTGGTAATTTTGCCATTTGGTTGCCGAGGTAAGTACCAAATCAGGTTTACGGCAGAATAGTTAAAGGCCTCAACTGTGAGATTCACCACTTTTCCTGGAGCTGGGGAAAGTGAGAGGATTTGAAAGAAAGAAAAAAAAAACACTGTTATAAATCTTAGAATGGCATTCATATTGGGATGTTACATTCCTCACGTTATGTAAAATTAAATATACTTTGTTAGAGAAAAAATCTGCTTGGCATAAGGCATTTGGAAATTGCCTGGATTTTGAGCCCACATATTTGTTTTCAAGATAAAATAAGCTTTACTGGGGCGCCTGGGTGGCTTAGTCGGTTAAGCATCCGACTTTCGCTTGGGTCATGATCTCGCGGTTCGTGGGTTCGAGCCCCGCGTCGGGCTCTGTGCTGACTGCCAGCTCAGAGCCTGAAGCCTCCTTCAGTCTGCGACTCCCTCTCTCTCTGACCCTCCCCTGCTCACGCTGTCTCTCTCTCTCTTTCCTAGAAATAAAAAAAAAAATTAAAAAGAAAAAAGCTTTACTTTAGGATGATTTGGCCAATAGATCCATTGATGAACTATTTCAAATAAATCTGAAAAACATCCAATCAACAGTTATTTGTGAATATACAAACAAATATGAATAATGAATCTCCTCCTGAAAAATTCTGGAATTATGCAGTTTCCTTAGATAATGAAGAAGTAGCAAATTGAAACAGTTATCCAGCCATGTAAACCAAAACGCACCTTTCCAGAATGTTTGCAAATATCTAGTGCCTAACATAAAATGGACACCACCCAACTGGTTGCACTTAGTGTATTTTGAGTTTTATACATCCTCAAAATAAACTTTCATCAGAATTCATGATGAAATAATTCTTAAGGAATATTGATAAACTACAATAACATGCTATATGCTATTTTAGCTAGTGTGAGACAAATGTGAAGCCAGAATGAAGTAAAATTATGCCCATTGATTTCAAGGTAAGTTATGCAAAACTGACAATGTAGAGTAAATAATCAATATCCTTTAGAATATCGAACAAACATGACAAATCACTATTGAGATAAATAAAACCAAGAGTTCATGATAAAACACTCTAAGTGATAACAGTGTCTAGTATTAAGATACAGAGTTTAAATGCACATTGTAAAGAAGAATGCCAAAATATGAAATGTAAATAAAAGACATATAAATTATATAAGGAAATTAGGTCCCGGGAAAGAGAGCTGTATATAAATGATATAAGTTAAACCATAAAAACTAGAAAACTTAAGGTCAGCTACATTTTAATGGAAAAAAATAAACCAATTTGGAGGGGTAATTAATCACTAATAATGGACAGAATGATGGATGGAAATATTTTCCTCTAAGGAAAACTTATCAATGGAATTAAAGCTTAGGAAGGACAATGAAAATATAACTCTCTGACACTAAAGATTAACCACTTGAATTTCTTTTGGATGGATAAAATATAATAAAGAAAAGGGTTGTTAAATATACAAGGCTATAAAATTATTAGTTAAAACTTTCATCATGAATTATTTTAAAAACTGAACATATTTGACAAATAACTGAATTTAAGGTATACAATGTGTGAATTTTATACATGTCCATATTGTATTATGATTGCTGTTGTAAGGATATTTAACACTTCTACTTCTAGCATGTTACAGAATTATAATGTCACATTGTACTATTCATTATATTGTGCATGAGATCTCTATGGGTTATTTATTACTTGAGGCAAATTTATCCTTGAACAACATCAGTCATATTCCTCTACTCCTATCTCCTGGTGACCACCATTTTACTCTCTTAATGCATCCTAATCACCTTTTAAAATTTCTTATATGTGTAAACTATACACATGTTTATAATTATGCCTGATATGTATATACATACAAAGAAACAAATTGCAGACAAGCTGAAACATTTTCAAATGAAACTCATCAACAGCTACAAGGAACTACTCAAGTATAGAGAAATTTGGTAACCAAACTTTCATTAAATGCATGATTTCAAGATACTTTAAAAGTGATCAAAAATATTAAATAGATGGGAAGTAGTTAAATATGGTAAACAATACTAAGTGAAAAAATGGCATTTTTATTAACATGCTTTAAAATTTTTGTCTTGATTAAGTTTTTCTGCTTGTGTTTTCCTTTTGTGACTACATGATTTCTAAAGAATAATCCTGGCTCCTTTTGTAGTTGGCAGGTCTTTCCCTATTTTAAATAATCCAGTTTCTACTTGTAGACTTTCATGTACCAAAATCCCATTATTTCTCAATTTTCATAGAGTGAATTTATCCATCTTGATCCAAGTCAAGATTTGATACTGAAGTACCAAAAATTTCTGTTTTATAAGGTCATTTCATCGTTCCCATAAGTGATCTCCGACACTTTGAGGACATAGTGTCCTCATGACATTCCTAAATTTTCTAGATTGTCAAAGTGTCTGCAACATTCCAAAGCATACACTATACAAAGTTTACATATATTGAGCCAGAAAGAAACTTCACAAATCCAGTAGAGAGACTTCTAAAAATATTTCCTGCATTTCTAAGGATCCATCAAGTTGAAAATGGAAGTGCAAGAGATATTTCTATTATCTTAAAGCCAAAATAAATTGTATGTTTACCTGGAATAATACTGCTTGGGAAGTTAAGAAGCTGAGTTTTTGGTGTTTGTGGATGGAATATTAACTCAGTATGGTATGACAAGTCTTCTGAAGAGTATTTTTATTCATGGGGAAAGAAATTACTTCTGATTTAACAATAATAATTACAATTTATTCATTTCATAGAATTATTCCTTAAAGTTGGGTTCTATGTAGCATAAGTAATAAAAAGGAGTTGGAGAATACTGATATATTTAAATTTAGATTTACACTACATTTTTACCTCTTTAACATTTACCAAAAAAAAGAGGAAAGATAGAAGAGAAATTGTGTAATTATCCAATTTGCTCAAAAACTCACAACAAATGAGAAACAATGAGACTCCCAAGATAAAATTATTTCATATGTCATTCAAAAGTTTTTTATAATCAGAAAGAATAATATATGTATTTAATGAGTAACTATCCAAGAAGACTCTCAAAGTAATTGAATGGCCATACTGTTGAAAATGTTATGGATTTTAACACTATATTTGGCTTATATCCCTATTTATTTCAAATGACAAAAACTCATAATTAAGTTAATTTAGAATAAATGATTTAGGAAAATTACCACTTTCTGCAGTTTGAAAAAGAAATGGGTCACTAAACACTCCAATGCCAGCGCTGTTCTCAGCAGCAACCTAAAACAGACCAATAGAATTGTGTTCAAACATTTTACTCTCTAATTAGATAGAATCTGAAATAATAAAATTTTGATTTATTGATAAGTTAAGTGACAGACACATTTCCTTTAATTCTTGCAATACTCTCAAAGTAGAAAGCACACACGGAGCTAATCCATATTTTCATTTTCCCTAAGGGTATATTTGCAGCATAGTTTGATTCAACAGATTTCTCAAATTTCTAATGGAAAAATTAATAGTCTAGTTTTGTAGTCAATTAGTTCTGTTATCTATAATAATAACAGATACTATTTGTGGGCAACTTCTATATACTAGGAAATTTCCTAGAAATTTTACACATCTCATTTTATCCACAGAATACCTTTTCAGCATCGTATAGATGAGGAAACTGATTGAGAGAGGTCAAGTAACTTGAGCAAGTAACATAGGAATAGTGATAGAACCAGAATTCCATTGAGATCATGCTTATTTCTAAAGCTCAGCCACTTTTTATTATATTCACACTATGCCAGCCACTATGAGTATTTCTGTAACAAATACCAGACCATATACATGGTATCTGGCTTAAGAGTTTACATATGATCAGCCAAATACATACTCAAGAAAACAATTTTAAAAACAAGTCTAATCAGTGAGACTAAGTATTTTGAATTAAAAGATGGAAAAATTCTTTTGACTTGGATAGTCTAGACAGAGAGACTAGAATAGGCACAGAAAATGTCATTACTGAGATCAAAACTCTTATGTTCTTCCAAATGCCATAACTGGAGTCTGAAAACCTTGGTTTTTATGTTCTTACAAAAGCCAGATTGGAGTCTAAAAACCTTGGTTTATATTGAATTTCACCTGGGGTGCCTGGTCCAACTCTTGATTTTAGCTCAGGTCATGATCTCATAGT
The DNA here is from genome assembly GCA_017311185.1 of Proteles cristata cristata. Lineage (NCBI taxonomy): Eukaryota > Metazoa > Chordata > Mammalia > Carnivora > Hyaenidae > Proteles > Proteles cristata. The sequence continues at coordinate 193,764 of JAESUZ010004428.1, read as the reverse complement.
TCTTGAGATAAAGCCCCATGTAGGGCTCCGCGCTGATAGTATGGAGCCTGCTTGGGATTTTCCCTGCCTCTCTGTCATGCCCCACCTCTCAAAATAAATCAAATTAAAACAAATTTTAAATACATTGAATTCCACCAATTACCAAATAAATAACTGTAGGCAATTTACTTAGTACTCTTCTAGGTCCCATTTTCCTTCTCTTTAAAATGGGAATAACAATATATTTATGACACAGAATTGTTTCAAGGACTAAATGAAATAACACATGTAAAGCACTTCATAGGATTTCCCCAAGAACACATAGATTTGATACCTATATTTGAGTATATCAAGTGTACTGCACCAAACACCCTTTGGAATTCTTCAATGGTTAACATTTATTCGAACAGTGTAAAGGTCACAACAATGATTTATAAAGTTGGAATGAAAAGAAGAATAAGGGCTTCCCAATAGACCTGAAATAAGAGAATTCAAAGGAATAAAAGTTCGAATTCCATAAAAATAGATATAAGCAGAACTAGGTTAGATAAATTACCTTTCTGTCTGCAATAGCTTCTTATACCACATTAAAATTTAATCTATACCTATTACCTTCAATAGTGTATTTTAACAAATAAGCTAATCTGAGTATGTGCTTGTTGATAGAAATTATGTGTACTATGCCATTTTCAGATGCCAGTAGAAGAAATTTCCTACTTTTTACCCATGTTTCTGCAATGAAATAACAATCATGAATCTTTGACTTTGACCTCTGCATCAGTGTAAGTTTCCTTTTAACTCTTCTCATACAGGAGATCCCTACTATTGGGATGCTTTCCATTCTTACTCTGTGCTTTGATTCCACAAATAGGCATGCTTTCAATAAGGAAACCACCACCCCAAACAAGTTATCTTTCCCATCATTTCTTATCATCCAGAAAGCCATCTCAGTTATGTCTTTTCACATATTTATACAGCTTTTATGAAATTTTTCTCTATATTCAATATTCTTCAAAGCTCAAAGAACATATTTATGTTATGTTGAAAATAGGATCAAAAAGATATCTGTATCCTTTACTGTACTGTGGAAATATCACAAATATATCCTAATTGTAAACATTTTCATATGGCCTAACTAATTTAGGATTGCTTTTTATAAGTTCTTCTTTATTTAATTTCTTTATTTAAATTTTTAAATGTTTATTCCTTTTTTAGAGAGAGGAAGAGAGAGAGAGAGAATGAGCAGGGAAGGGGCAGAGAGAGGGAGACACAGAATGTGAAGGAGGCTCCAGGTTCTGAGCTGTCAGCCCAGAGCCCGAAGTGGGGCTCAAACTGATGAACTGTAAGATCATGACCTGAGCCAAAGTTGGATGCTCAACCAACTGAGCCACGCAGGCATCCCTTCTTTACTTAATATCTAAATAAAATGTTGTTTAATTCTGGATATTAAATATTATAAGGATCTAAAAATTTTTATAAAGCCACAGCCACAGTAAATTTTTAGGAACCATTTATTGAATGTAACTGAATTGAATTCACTGTTGTCTGAGAACAATGAGTGCTGTCTGGCTCAATATAAAATTTCATACCATTATTCAAAATTTGCTTACAGAAACACAAATCCAACAAAATTAAGAAAAAAATAACAAACCTAACTTTAAATTTAATTCAAAAGGTACAATATTTTTGCCTATAAAGCCTAAATTTCTTAATTTAAGCTTGATTTATTCTTATAAAAACTCACTATGCTAACTGCTGTTAAAATAAATAAATTTTACAACATCTGTTCAACTTTTAAGAGCCCAGATGGGCACTGAGGTCATGACTCAAACGATGATTCTTTAGTTACTTGGCCATGTTCAGCTGCAAAGTCTGACCAGGTAGGAAAAATCTCCTTCACTTTTAAAATCAATGAAATTTAGCTTTTTAATTTAAATTCTTTTAATGTTTATTTATATTTGAGAGAGAGAGAGAGAGAGAGGGAGGGAGGGAGGGAGGGTGGAGAGAGGGAGAGAGAGATGGAGACAGAATCTGAAGCCGGCTTCAGACTCTGAGCTGTCAGCACAGAACCCGATGCAGGGCTCCAACCCATGAGCCATGAGATCATGACCTGAGCTGAAGTTGGTGGCTTACAACTGAGCCACCCAGGGGTCTTAAAATGAATGAAATATTTTAATACTAAATAATTATTCAAAAAAAAGATTACCTTAATTTCATACGTTGTTCCAGGATTAAGATTAGTAAGAAGAACTTCTAGACTGTCCGGCTTCGTTCTAACTTGTGTATATGCTGTTTGGATCCATGGACAAACTTCTTTATATTTCACAATGTAAGATATGATCCTTCCATTTGGGTTAGGTGGTGTATTCCAAGACAGAAGAATCCCGGCAGAGCCAACTCTTTCTCCTGCTAAGAAGACTGGAGGCCCTGGTTCTATTTTTAAAAATATATATTTATAAGTGTTGTTAAAAAGACAAACAATTATTGTATTTTCATAATCATAAGGAAGAAAGTATTTACAGAGGTGGACTTTTGAAGTTCCCAAAGACTAATGGCCTCTCAAATATGAGTTTATCCTCCCTAGAGCTTTGCTATCAGAAGAAAAAAAAAAGGTTAAATGCTTTGGGGGATACCCAAAACATTTTTTTATAAGAATGTAAAAAATGCAATGCTACTACATCCTACATGCCAAATACACTTTTGATGCCAGATCATTTAAAAAAGAAACTTATTCGTGCAAAGCTTACACACAAAACTAAGAGAATAGGCACACAGTTTTACAAACTGAATAATTCTTCTGAGCAAGTGTAGTGAGTTTATTTTCATGGCTCTGTATTATTTAAATATTGCCATTAACAATCTCTCTGATCCATTTCACAAACAGGTATAATTATCATTACCGTTACTCTCTGAAAGTCAAGAAAGCTAAAGAATCAGTAGAGCACAGGTCCCAAACAGATCACTTTCTTAAGTTTCCATTTTAGGCTAATTGCTAACCTGTTTTCGTGCATATAATGCGCATATTGCTAATGTATTTCCATCCAGTAGATTTATGCTAGTTGCAAATACTTCATAAAAAAAGAAAACACATACTCACTTGTTACATTCGTTGTCACTGTCCTACCAACAGGTGAGCTGTATGTTGTAGCAGAAATTGAAGAGATGGTCACATCGTACCTAGTGCCAGGAACAGCATTGGAAACATCAACCTAGATTACCAAAAACAAATAACTGCCTTAAAACTCTTTCTGGAAAACAAGAAAGCTAAAACAAAAATCCATCACAACAACAACAAAAATAAACATCTCACTCCATAACTGTTTAAAACATTCCAAATTCCCCATTATTTAAAATATAAATTTGTTCTACCACAGAACTATTTACCAATAACATACAATAAAAACTTATAAAATATACTGTTATCAAGAACTAAATCAGTATTTCAATCTATCTAGTTTGTTGTCATAAGAAACAGCTACTTAAGAATCTTAAGACATCTACACCCCATTGCTTAACCCAGGCTTTTAGGAGTATATTGAAATACCTGTGTCCCTGAAGTTCCAATAAAAAGTAAAAGAAAAATGATAAGAAGATCCATCATTATTACATTTTTCAGGCAGTGGAATCACATTGATGGCTCTAGAGAGAAATGTTGCCTGCATTAATGATTTAAAGACAGATCCTCCTGGCAAGTAACAATTAATGAGCCTGGATTACTCAATAGCTCTGCCCTTTCTTTGTTAAACTATTCATGAACTCTTGGATGGCTGGCTGTAGGTTCAGGGTAAGACTGAAGAAAAAAACACATAGACGTTGCTAAGGTAACAGTGCACCGATGCTGAAACTTACACTCATCAATTCAGCATCAGTGTTTTTGTCTTCATTTTGTGCTTTTAAAAACTCTCAAAAGAGTAAGTTTTCATGGTGTATGAGTTTCATAAAGAAGTTTTCCTATTAGGACCAAATATAAATACAAGTTGGCTCGGCAAGTACAATAATGAAAACTATACCTGATACTCTCCTCCTCCAAGATCTTTGATAGTAACAAAGCCACTGTCAGGGACAAGAGCCACATGAAACCTTTCCACATGGCCAGAGGGCAGGCTCCAGTGCAGAGAAAAGGAATGTGCAGAAATATTGAAGGTTTTAAGTTTCTCAGGTTTTTCTGGTTCTGATATTGAAAAAAGAGTTTGAAAAAGAGTTATTCTCTTAAATATTCAAAGACAAAATGAAAATCAGTAGTCTGTCAGATTTCAATATAACCACATTGTTAGTAAGCACCAAGTCCTTTAAATTATCTCTAGTCACATATAGGTGTTAGGCATATAAATCTTTAATAATAGCTAGTTTTTAAGTATAATTATCAGAAATAATATATTAATTTACGTGTCTGGGATATACCTTACCTATTAAAATCTGTTGGTTGTCCTCAATGATTTTTTAAAGCTTATGCTCTATTGAAAATTTGAATCATTTAAAGCAAATTATTTAAATCCAAATTATTGATCCAATTATCTAGATATTTTACCAAGCAGAAGATAATTGGGAAAAAAAATGTAGCTAAATTTTGCCATTTTTTAAAAAAGAGTGAGCATTTCTGATTAATATTTAGCTAGGTATTTTCTTAAAGGAAAAGCTGTTTCCATATAGGAAGTGAAATACGATAGCTTTTAAACAGTAAGTATTAACTGTCCTACCCACTTGAATCATATTTTTCTACCTTTGCTTCCACGGTTTCCAGAGTTATGTTTATGCCGCCTGTAACTCTTTGCAGGGAGTTTTCTGCATAAAGTTATTCTCATTGGCTGCCAGTGAGTCAGATTTTCACTGCCTTATCTTTAGCGCAGATTCCCAGCAAACAATATAGGGGGAGGAAAAGAGATTATGAAGTCAAGAATGTGGAAAACACACCTGATGCGGACCCAATCTAACACCATTTCCAAAAGAAAGGGGTCTGAAATTAATCACTGAACTCCACTTACCATTTTAAAGCCCACCTATCAGAGATCATTTAAAATGGATATAAAAAATGAAATATACATGTCATAACAAAACTGATAGGGCACACTGCATAAAACAACAACCTCAACAGATCAAATTCTCACATTTGGGCAGGTGAGAGAGATACTTATAGAAAAGTCTTTCCTTATATTCTTTGAAACATTGCTTTAATGCTTATAATGCTTCCCTTGTAACTGATCCTGGTATTGATCAATTAATTTCTACCATGACATTCTTAATCATACAACAAACATTCTTTTGACATCATCTCCAAATTGTCCATGTAGGGAGAAGTGTAGTTCTGTAGTAGGTAGTTCCGTAGAGCTGTAGTAGTAATTCTTTAGAAATATCATAAACCTAATGTAAATGATCAGAGGAATACCCAGTTTGTATGAGCAGAATTCCTTTGTTATGCATAACTGTTGGCATTTTTCCTGGATCTTTCTGCACACAGCTGTATGCCCTCTGTATTCCCAAACTTGAGAGAAAATAGACAAAAGTCTAATATGACAAAAGTCCAACAAATTAATACTCATGCTTACTGATTTTTATGAGAGCTAATATTATTTCCTTGAGGATATCCTGGAAAGTAAGTAAAGCCATGAAATTTTAGACAAGAAACTAGAAAAAGACCTGGGATGAAACTTTGGAAAAAAAAAAAAAAAGACAGGAGAAGTGAAGTTCTGCCTACCCAGGTGGTGGTGAGATAGAATGCAGTTTCCTAGACTGTGGTTTAAGATTACACACTGAAGGACTCTTGGCTAAGGATGAAGCATGTGTCACCAAGAAGAGGAAGAATATATTTGTCTGGAAATCTGCCAATCTGATCAAGAGGGAAGGCCTGAAAGCTTCACGACAGTTTGGTAAAGACTTTTTAACATAGAGTGGATAGAAGCCCTGGAAATGGACAGAACTTAGTGTAACTGAGAAAAGCCAGCCTGAATTTCTGGTATCAAGTAAAAAAGAGGAAGTCTAATGATCATGTAGACCATAATAAAGATGTTAGGTTTTTTTTCTCTCTAAAGGCAATGGAAAACTAGAGAATTTTAAGGGGAAAAAATGTCACTTTTTAAAAATTATTATTTTAAAAGATTACTTTGAAATGGTATATGAATGGCATAAGATTTGGAAAGAAGCATAAATGGTAATGGGAGGCTAATTAGGATATTGTGGTAATCTGGACAGAGAGAGGGGGAACTTGTCCTCAGAAAAAGGTAGTGGAGACGGACCAATGCTTAAGTCATTGTAGGCGAGCGCAGATTCCTGAATATGAGCTGTAAGAGTCAATTAACTGAAAGTAAACACCATAATAAATATAAAATTTATACCTCATGGAATACAATCTCTCAAGAGGTGGAAAAATATGAAGGAAAAATATTCTCAGTCTAACTGTTTCTAACCAATAAAAATCAAACTGTGAGATGGATGTGTTTGGATTTTTTAAGAGAATTCACATTCTGTTCAACTTAATTAGGGATAGCAAACAGAATTCTAGGCTTAGTTACATATTTTTTAGACCAGAATTTCCCAAGTTAATCCTCAGAACCCTAAATCCTTGGAGTTTAATAGATGCTCTGTGATTAAACCACTTTGCCGATTGCTTCTTTTTTAAGTTAAATAGCTTTCATTATTGCAGGATATCTCAGAGACTTAAATATGCTAACTGTCTTGTGATTCTATAAGGGAGCACTGTCCAAAAAAATTAAAAAGGTAAAAAGAAATATGTAAAATTAATTCAATAATACATTTTGTTTAACCCAATACACCAAACATATCATTTCATATATAGTCAATATAAAATTATGAATGAGCTAGTTCCTATTTTGCATACTAAGTCTTTGAAATCCTATGTCTTTCACACTTACAGCATTTAAAGCAAATTTGTACTAGCATATCTTAAAGTTCAACAGTCATATATTGCTAATCACTACATACTGGACACTACAGCTTTTTAAAAAAAGTTTTTTAATGTTTTATTTATTTCTGAGAGAGAGAGAGAGACAGAGAGAGACAGAGAGAAAGACACCATGAGCAGGGGAGGGTCAGAGAGAGAGGGAGACACAGAATCTGAAACAGTCTCCAGGCTCTGAGCTGGCTGTCAACACACAGCCTGACGCAGAACTTGAACCCACAAACTGTGAGATCATGACCTGAGCCAAAGTTGGATGTTTAACCGACTGAGCCACCCAGGCACCCCTGGACAGTATAGCTTTAAAGAATCTCTCATATTTTCCTCTTGGCATTTTAGAAATTTACTGAAACTGCATTTTGAGAAGTTGAGAGAGAAAACAGAAATATAACCCCATGATTGGTGTCTATAAAGAAAAAAGGTCAAAAGAACTAGGAAGACTTCAAAAAGAAAATGATGACACAAACTATGATACATTAACCTTTAAGAAAGTAAAAAGAGATTCAAAACAAAAGAGCAAGATACACAGGGAATTTTTCAGTAGATTCTGACTCAAAAGAGAATATCTATCTAAAGTGAGACCAAAATGCTATATATCTTGGAAATTCCCCAAGAGTTGCACATACATATCAAAACAGTGTCAAGAAAATCAAAAGCCACTTTGTGATACACTCTGCACTGTGATTATCACTTTCACACACTGTTCTATGTAACAGTCATAGTTCATAAGCAGATACTATTATTATTGCCATTTAATAAGTGAGAAAACTAAGAAATAAAAAATTTTGGTGGGTTCACCAAGGTCTCAAAGATAACAGTTGAATGGCAGAGCCAGGATTGAGACCTGGAAGCGATGGCTTCAAAGCTTAAGGTTCAATGATAACTGCACTGCTCTAACCTATAAAGATGGCTTACAAATAACAGCAGGTCAAGAAATCCTAAATAAATCTATCAAAGTCTTATAGAGGATTCAAGCAATAGGGTGATCCATAGTTTTACGATTATTATTTGAAATGGCCCCCAGTTTAAAGCAACTCCATCTAAATATGCCGCGTCAAGACAACACATATTTATCAAGTGCCTATAGCTTCCTCTTATTTCAGAAACGGGCTAGGTAAAAACTATTAATAAGATAAACATCCTCTAATAAGTCACCATCACACTAGGTGCCACAGGAATCTAAAAAATAATCATATCTTAGTACAGACACTGGCCATAGTCCCTGAAGCTGGATTACTGGGTTTAAATCCTTGCTCTGCCACCTAAATAAGACTTTAGGCAAAATCTTTAACCCCTCTGTACCTCACTGGCCTTGTCAAATTGGGGGTAATAATACTGCTACTGCATCCACTGTTGTTGAGACTCAAGTAAGCGAATACATGTAAAGTGCTTAGAAGAGTGGCCTGAACATAGTAAAACCTTGGCTAATGTAAGCTGTGATTAGTAGGAATTGTTATTCCTGCTGTCTTACTGTGTAAATCTTATTGTGTCATCTCTTAGTGAAACCATCATGTTGTCTCTTTTTCATTTCCTAGTTTTAGCACTCTCTTAATGTCAACAGTGCTCTGCACACAATGGGGGACCCCAGCATTGTTCCATCATTGCCACTCTCTTCAAAAAAAAGTAGGGTAGGGGAATCTATTTGTGCTCCATAGGCTCCCATCAGGAAACCCGGATTACCACCCTTTTCTATTTCCTTGTATCAACCTACCTCCCAAATCACTGCTCTCCTCTAACAGTGACCTCCATTGCCATGGAAGTCAAAACCATCTCGTAAACTACACTGTACAACCAGAAAAAACAGATTCCTACTATTTCATAAAGTGCTCTCTTCTTTAGTTAAAATGACTGCTGATAGTCTATATCTTTCATGAAACTTTCCTGATACTGACATGACTTTGGTTATTACTTTTTCTTCAGACCAAATTCTAGGTAAGCAAACCCTGTTGCACTCACTGCACAATCTCCTTTACCTTTCCATCAGGAAAATATTGATCATACATTTTCTCAATCTTTGCTCAGCGATCTATTTGATCTTTCCATCCAACCACATATGTCAGTGCTTACCATAGACCGCTCAAGATTTTGCCAGCTTCTGGCAATTTATGGACTTCTGGGGATTTCTGGAAATAAAATTTGATGATCATGACTAAGAAGATTCTACTAGTGAGTAGTGGGTAGAGGTCAGGGATGCAGCTAAACACCCTACAATGTGCAGGACAGAGAAACACTCTAAAATTCACAGAATAGATTCCCACAAGAGAGAACTGCCCAGCCCAAAACTTTGGTAGTGCCAAGGTTTAGAAACTCTGCTACAGACAAACTTCTTGAGTGGGTCCAGTTTTAACATGTTTGATTGTATACTTTGCCTGTCGTGAAACTCTGAAGATAAGGACCTTGAATACATGATTTAACATACATGGTTTTTAAGAAATAGTAAAGATGTGTAGCATCTATATATGAACAATATTTAAAGTGTACAAAGTGTGATTCAGTGTTTATGAGCCACAAGGAATCTCAGAGATCATCTACTCCAAATTACACTGAAACATAAAGGCCAAAGGTATTAGGTAACTTGACCGATATTAGTCAGTTAAGTGTTAAATTCAGGAGTAAAGCTGGTGTATGAATTCCAAACTCACTGCTTGTTTTGCATTGTCACTTACATATCACATTTAGGAAAACAGCAGTGTATTCAGTATGTTGAATAATGACACTCCAAGGTGCCCACATGCTACGTCCTGGAACCTGCTAATATGTTATGTTACATGGCAAAATGGACTTTACATGGAAATAAGACTATGAACCTAGAATCAACCTAGTTTATCCAGGTAGGATAAACGCAAAAGCACTTAAAAGTGAAAGAGAAAGAATAGTCATATATGACAGGAAAAAAGTAGGGGAGAGTTGAAGAATGAATGCAATTCAACCTTCCTTGTTGACTTTGAAGACAAAGGAAGAGGATCAGAAGCCAAGGAATGAGGCATCCTCTAGAGCTGGGATCAATTCTCAGCTGACACCCAGCAAGGAAATGGTTACTTCAGTCCTACAACCACAAGGAATTAAATTCTGCAAACAACCTAAATGAGCAAAGAATTGTGTTTTCCCTTGGAACGTGTAAAAAGGAACACAGTCCTCTGAATACCTATGATTCTAGACTATAAGATCTGTGTTGGATGTATGACCTACAGAATTATGACATAATAAATGTTTTGTTGTTTTAAGCCACTAAACTTAGGGCAACTTGTCACAACAGCAATTAGAAGCAAATACTATATACAAATACTATATTAGAAGCAAATACTAAATACTATATAACAGCCACATAACAAATGTCCATAGACTGGGTTATCATCACATGTCTATTTTGAACCATGTTGAGTCCACAGCTTTGAGGATTACTTAAGAGTAATTTCCTGAGTTATTGCTGTAATGATGTTCTCTTTTCAGAAATTTAAAATACTGATAGGTTTCATATCTTTGTTTGCATTGAAAATGATGCCTTAAACTATTCAGAATAGGATTTTATTTTCTTCTCATATAAAAAAAATCAAAATCTTACAGTGTTGAATTTCTTACAGTTCCACAAATACACCATTATTTATTTACACCTCCATGATTTGGCAGAGGCTCTCTCTGTGGGTCCTCCTTTCCTTATACCCCACATGCTCTCTAGTCTGATTAAGAAATTCCTTATCCTTTACAGTCATTACCAGGCTCAGTGAACCTTTTCCATCCATGCCATGGAGCTAGTCATTTCCTTTTCTGTGCAATCAGAATAAGTTTGGACTTATTTCCATTACCTCACTTATTAATTTGACTTTTACTATATGTGTTTCTATGCTTCCATTTTTTCTACTCTCTGTATATCCTGACTGCTTTTTCATGTGTATAACACATAGAAGGATACAAAAGACAATGAACATGGTTTTAAGAGAATCCTCAAATCATCCACCTAATTTCACTAACTGGACCTCTATTTGATGTGAAATACAAGTGTAATATTAACTACATTTCATGAGGACTAGCTATGTGCAGAGACTGCTTTATCCAATGTGAATTTTATATATGTAAAAAATCCAAAGATATCGCCATAAATTGTTAATTGTTTACCCTTATTTTATAAACTTTATATTTTCAAATGTCAAAAAAAATGAATGGAAATTTTATCTTGAACAGTGTAATAAGCAATGCAAATGTGAATTTTTTAAATACCAAAAAGAATTTGTATACCTGCAACAACTCTGATAAATGTGCCCAATCCTTCAGCTGCATCTCTCACTCTATGTACTGTGATGTTATATATTCCACCAGGAGTCAGATCTGTAACTGTGTGCTCTGTAAGAACTCCCCAAATAAGATATTCTTCAGCAAATGTTCCGTTTGATATATAAATCTTGTAATGAGTAAAGTTGGTCTCTGTTGGATTCCACATTAAATTTGCAGAAGTAGTATTCACAGCCTTTAATGTTAAGCCACATATCCTAGATGGTTCTATTGAAAAGGTAAATTATATGTAAATTAAAATTGCACATATATATGTAAAAAGAGCAAACATGAATAACATAATTTAATCATCTATATGACAATCCTTAAATTTATTCATGTATAACATCCTCCATGTTCAGTTCTGCAAACAGAGAAATAGGACATAATGTATATGAGTTTTAATTTAAGTGGCACATTAATATCCTCATTAGTTACCAAATGTCCTTCCCGAACAGACTATAAATCACTCCAACAGTCATTCCTATAGACTTGTGGGTGTCTCCTGAGGAATTTCTCTCTCTCCTTCACTCTCTGCCCCTCCCCCGCTCATACATGCTTGTAACAAGAAGCATCCTTATCCAATATAGTCACCGGTTTATTAGCTACCATCTAGCAGTTAGCTAGATGTGAAATGAAAATGAAATAGAACACATAAGTTAGAGAGTGAATGAAGGCCAGAAATAAAGACACTTTCAAATGTGGTTCTTCTGGATACATCAAAGTTTTTAGCATTCCTATATGACTGCATTTTTAATGCATTCTTCAATGGAAGTAATGTCGTTTCTTGTACTACCATTTGGTCTCCACTGAGAGGGGATCCTGTGGACCTCACAAACTGTCATAAGAATTATTGGTAAGATACTATCACTCTACCCCACTCAAATCATTATGAAACTGATTTATAGTACGATTACATACATCAGAGAACAGAAGATAAAAGTTTTCTGCTCATCAAACCACTTCCTCAGTAGAAAATGAATTGTGTTTATATTATTATGACATACTATATACAGTGTACATATGTGCATCTGTGTATATATATATATATGTTTATATATACACAAGCATATTTAGATACACATATATACGTATATGTATATTCCATATATGAGATATATAATACATACACACATTTATATATACATGTTGGCTTCAGATTATTAAAAAAAAAACCTCTAGGTAGTTCACAATACATGTGAACATACAAAGATTTTTTTTTTAGTTAATGTACATTTTGAGAATTTTTTTAATCATATTTTATGATTGGCACACTGTATGTTAGCCAATTTGGCAATAAACTATATTAAAAAGGATTGTAGAAAACATAAAATAAAATAAAATAAAATAAAATAAAATAAAATAAAATAAAATAAAATAAAGTAAAGTAAAATAAAATAGCTTTATTTATGTTAAGCAAAAATAAATTCTTATAAAACAATAAAGAATTTATGATATAACCTTACTTGTAACCACTTTCTTCATTACAGATACACTGTAATCTCTGCCTCTAACTGTCTTTACCTCGAACATGTAGTCCACACCTGGAGTCAAATTCTTTACTTTGGCCTTGTTGCCATAAACGATTATTTTAAATATCTTTTCCTTTGTAGATGTCATACAATAGGATATCTAGACAAAGAGAGAGAAACATTTAATTGCTTAAAAAGAACTGTTTAGAAAGAATTTACTTAGCACCAACTCTGTACCAGTCAAATTCACATATGTTAATACTGCAAGGAAGGGTTGTGATTCTTCCTATCTTCACTAAGGAGTAATTTGGGATTAGCTGATGCTGAATAACTTAGTGAAGTTCATTCACATAGTAAGAAGCCTAGTGGACTGACTCGGAAGTTTATCTACTAAAATGTCAATAGTCTCAAACTATTTTTAAATTTCATTCATTTATATACATATCTATACATACATATATGTATATAAATTAATATTCAAAATACATATTTGTTGATCTATGTGTGTATGCATATGCACATATACTGACTTATATGTGGATATGTGTATAATAGATATACTGCATAATAAATTGGACTTTTTGTGTTAGTCACCTTAAAACAAAAAAATATCATGTAAAATTACATATACACTCCCCCCTCCAACTCCATGGAAGCAGAAGACTGGAAGAGGAGAAAGCAGCAATCATTGGAGCCCCAAGTTTCTGGCTTAGTGGAGAATACCATGGCTTTTCCCTGACTGCCCAAGGTATGGTAATTGGATGCTTCTGCCCACATTCCACACTGCAGATAAATGAGAGACCAACATATATCACTACCGTAAATTGAGGGTGCCTACTAGAAAAAACAACACCTTCCAGCTGGACATTTGTTAGACAGCAGGTTTCCTGCTCATGTGCCTGACTGATCAGAAAAAAAGGGAATTGGAAAGAAAGAATATTGCAAAAAAAAAAAAAAAAAGAAAGAAAGAAAAGAAAAGAAAAGAAAAAAGAGCTGTGGAATAACCTGTACCTCTACTTTTGCCCTGACAATGAGTCAGGCCCATCCATGAGTCAAGTACAAACCATGAGGAGTAAGTAGTCAATCTTAAATCATCTTACTGGGACCCCCTCCAAGAAGGCTGACCTTTGTGCAGAGACCCTGAAAGCAAAAAGCAGTGGGATATAATGTCATAGGAAAGAGTTGGGATGAGTTGGGAAAAGTGAAGTAAGAGCTGGGTCCACCACGTGAAGGAAACGGACAATAGGGACAAACCTCAGGGCCCTCGAGAAAACCCACATATATGCCTCAGGAGAGAGCCAGTTAGACAAATTGGAGGGCTGTTAGGAAGCCATTCAATGTTAGTTAAGAGAGTTAAAAAAAAAAAAATCAGGGGCGCCTGGGTGGCTCAGTCGGTTAAGCATCCGACTTCGGCTCAGGTCATGATCCACATTTCACAGGTTCCAGTCCTTCATCAGGCTCTTGTGCCGACAGCTAGCTCAGAGCCTGGAGCCTGCTTCAGATTCTGTATCTCCCTCTCTCTCTGACCCTCCCCTGCTCACGCTGTCTCTCTCTCTCTCTCTCAGAAATAAATAAAACATTTAAAAAATTCAAATTAAAAAAAAATCAGCGAGAGACAACAATAAAAACAGAGAGAGCTCACTCCAATTTTTTGTTACATGAGTACACAATAAATGTCACACTCCTTACCAGCCCATCTTTCACCGTAACCTAAGCCTATCAATTATTCACCAAAGCTCTGAGAATTGGCACTGCCTTTAGAAATTTTTAGTGGAATAACCTGATAGTTCTAATATTTTGGAGAGTTTATATTCATTAAAAGCTATTTATAACAATCTTTACTCTTCTTCAGTCTATATTTCATGTTTGTAAAACAGAAAGGATATATCTAAATGAAAATGATGACATTAATTTTATAATTTATTTAAACTTTATTATGCTCTAAAAAACAACTGTCATGTGGTAGGAATCAGAGAAATAAATTTCCTAGGTGGATATGTTTATCACTGCCTTGTGGGAAGAGTGTTTTGTTATGGAGGAAGATAATCATGAGGTCTAGAAGCATATCATTGTTTACTGATTTATAAGGTGTCACCGACAATTACCTTGCTTGCCTGGCGTATAGTAAGGCAGGAAGAGTGAGGAGAATGCTGAGGACTTCTGGAATGAAAAAAGATAGTAAAAGAAAGTACCTTGTAATAGAACATAATCTTAATGGAGTGCTAGATTTGAATATACAAAAAGTTATAGTAAGGCATTAATGAAGGAAATTGTCTGTAGTGATCTAATGTAAAAATCTTAAAATCCAATCTGAAGGATAGAGGTTTGTTTCTTTACCAAAGTATGTGTACTACATGTCTAACAGAAACCAATTAAACAAAATGTAATTTTTGCTTTATTTATACTTTTAAAGCATAGTTTGAAGACCTGGATGATTAATTTTAAATGATTAGGAAAATGATCCCAATTATGCAAGTACCCTGTGCAGAGCAAATAGGATACTGTTGCTTAATTCATTAAAATTTAACCAATAATCTCATTGGTTGAGAAAGACTAGGATAACCATTAGTGATATAATACGGTTGGTAAAAATAATCTGAATCCTAAATATTAACATGATTTCTTAGGGTAAGTTTCAGTCATTAGTAGACACACAATTGTCAGTTTCTGGAGGAAAAAAGTGGTCATACAAAAATAGGAAAAAGTAATTGTAGGGATATATATTTTATCTGACAACAAACAATGTTATGGCCTCAGTTAACCCCAAAGAAAGATCATGCCTTTTTGACATTTCTCTTGAGAAATGAGAAATAGGACAGACAAGAGTAAAAAAATTATGAACGTTTTACAATTAACATTAAAAATGCTTACAATTTTCAATAGAGAATACCTATACAGAATATAGAAATGAATCGAATCATTCCAGAAAAGATAGAATTTTTATTGAATGATTTACTAGGAGGCCCCTATCATTGAACGACATTTAGAAATAACAAATAGGATGCTCACTCCTGACTTTGTGAACTTGCTAGTGTAGAATAACTTCTCTTATTTTCCATGAGTCTGAATCCTACTAAAAGTGCATCTCAAGTTCCACCTTTTCCCGATACTATATTCAATGTTCATATCTTCCCTCTATAATTACCCCAAACATATATGGAAAAACACTGCTATCCAAGGTTTTATTTATTTATCAGATATTTACTAAGCTTCAAATTCAGGGCAAGCATTAGTATAGGTACTAGATATATTGTGATAAAGGAGACAGAAAAGGCATCTGATTGCAGGGAAGTCACCTTCTATTGGTAGCACCTAACAACAAAGAAACTCAATAAATAAATGAATGAGATAATTCAGCTCCATTGAATTGGGATTGAATAGAAAGAGCAATTTTATTTAGATTACATAATCAGAGCGGGAGATGAGAAGATAATTTTGAACTGAGAATTCCATAACAGAAAAAAGTCAACCCAAACTGAAGGCAAGATCCCAAAATGAATGTCAAGAGCAAAAACCTTGTAATGAAGATGGTTTTGACATGCTAATGGAACAGAAAGAGAGGCAAATATGGTTGTAACATGGTAACTAAGCAGACAGGATAGTTAGATGAAGGTCCAACTGGATGAGGTCTTAGAGATCATGGCAAGGAGTTTAGATTTTATTCAAAGGGCAATGGAAATCTACTGGAAGATGTTAATCTAACAAGAGACACTATGTTTTTATTTTTTTAATGTTTTTTTTTTCTGAGAGAGAGAGAGAGAGAGAGAAAGAGAGAGAGAGAGAGAGAGACAGCATGAGCAGGGGAGGGTCAGAGAGAAAGGAAGATACAGAATCTTAAACAGGCTCCAGGCTCTGAGCTGAGCTGTCAGCACAGAGCTCAACACGGGGCTCAAACCAATGAACAGTGAGATCATGACCTGAGACGAAGTTGTACGCTTAACAAACTGAGCCATCTAGACGCCCTGACACTATGGGTTTTGTTGTTGTTGTTGTTCAATATTTTATTTATTTCAGAGAGAGAGAGAGACAGCGTGAGCAGGGTAGGGTCAGAGAGAGAGGGAGATATAGAATCTGAAACAGGCACGAGGCTCTGAGCTGGCAGCCAGCACAGAGGCTGATGTGGGGCTCCAACCCATGAACTGAGAGATCATGACCTGAGCCGACGTCGGACGCTTAACCGACTGAGCCACCCAGGTACCCCACCCGACACTAGGTTTTTAATAGCTCTCTTTTTCTCTCTCTGGCTGTTATGTGGAAAGTGGCTTGAAAGGAAATGAAGAATGGAAACAGCCCAGTTAGGAGGTGAGAAGCTACCATCTTTCATCTAGGCTTCTGGTCTTGGTAAGAACCAATAGTGACTAAGACAAGAGAGGTACAGGGATGGAGAGAGATGGACATTTGAGAATCTGTTTTAGAGGTATACGTGACAGAACTAGCAGGTGGATTGAGGGATGAGGGAATAGGAAGAATCGAAGGCAACCGGGCGAAGGATTTTAGGACAGTGTCCTCTCCTGAGATGGGAGAGACTGGAAGCAGCAGGGGTGGGATCACAAGGAAAAGGCACAGCCTTGTAAGCCACAGTAGAAGTCTTTAAGCACAAGAATAATATATATTTTACTTCTAGGAAAGAACATTCTGGTTGTTATGTGGAAAGAGAGGGGTTAAAAAGAGATTCACGTTAAAATTAAGCTTCCTTGATTATGAAATGTGAACTATAAATTTTTTTAAAAAAAGAAAAACTAGTAATTCAATCATTCACTCATCAAAATATTTATTGACTCCTGGGGCACCTGGGTGGCTCAGTCGGTTAAGCATCTGACTTTGGCTCAGGTCATGATCTAGCAATTTAGGGGTTCAAACCCCACATATATATGGGTTCAAACCCAAATATATATTTATAAAAAATATGGCATATTGACGATAAATATGTCAGATACTTGTCTTAGTAAGGGTACCAAATGGTGACCCAAACAGACAAAAGACCTGCTTTTCTGTAATTTATATGTCAGAGCATTTGCCAAACACATTATCTATTAAGTTCAACAGTTCTAAAGAAAAATAATAATCTTCATTGACAGATGAGGAATTAAGACCAAAGAGTATAAAAACTTGCCCAGGATCTAACAGTATAGGTAATGTTCAGATTTAAACAAGAAATTCCAGGTCCTTGATTTTTCCATTTACCATAATGCCTACTGCCCCTTGTAAAATCACAGAAAAACTAACCGTAGGTATATAAAACAAAGTTCTATCAGTCCAGGATTAAACCCATGCTTGTATGCTCAACTACTCTATGACAAAGGAGGCAAGAACATACAATGGACAAAAGACAGTCTCTTCAAGAAATGGTGCTGGGAGAAGTTGACAGCTAGCTATATGCAAAAAAATAAATAAATAAAATTGGATTAAAAATTTAAATATGAAACCTGAAACTATAAAACTCCTAGAAGAAAACATAAGTAGTAATTTCTTTGACATCAGCCAGAGAAACATTTTTCTGGATATATCTTCACAAGCAAGGGACACAAAAATAAAAATAAACTAGTAGGACTACACCACAATATTTCAAGGTATTGTTGATTTCTCCTCTGATTTCTTCATTTACCCACTGATTGTTCAGAAGCATTTTGTTTAATCTCTACCTATTTGTGACTTTTCCAGTTTTCCACATATAATTGATCTATAGTTTCATACCATTGTGGTCGGAAAAGATGCTCGATGTGATTTCAGTTTTCTTAAATGTATTGAGATGTATTTTATGGCCAACATGTGATCTATACTGGAGAATGTTCCATGTGCACTTGAGATGAATGTGTATTCTACTGTTCTTGAATTGAATATTCCATATACATCTATTAAATCCATCTGGCCCAATATGTCTTTTAAGGCTGATGTTTCATTACTGATTTTCTGTCTGGACAATCTACCCATTGTTGTAAGTGGGATATTAAAGTCCCCTATTATTATTCTATTGATGTCTATTTCTCCCTTTAGGCTCACTAATATTTGCTTTATATATTTAAATGTTATAATACTGGGTGTATAAACACAAATATTATATCTTTTAGTTGGATTAATCCCTTTACCATTGTGAAATTTTCTTCTTTGGCTTTTATCATAGCCTTTGTTTTAAAGTCCATTTTGTCTGATGTAAATATAACTATCTCAGCTTTCTTTTGGTTTGCATTTTCATGGAACATCTTTTTCTTTCCTTTCAGTTTCAGTCTGTGTGTGTCCTTACAACTGAAGTGAACCTCTTACGGGCAGCATATAGATGTGTCTTCTTTTTTTATCCATTAAGACATTCCTTGTTATTTGTTTGAAGAATTTAGTCCACTCACAATAATTATTTTATTTACTTATTTATTTATTTATTTATTTATTTATTTATTTATTTATGTACTCTCTGTACCTAACATGGGGCTCCAACACATGACGCCAAGATCAAGAGTCACATGCTCTTCTGACTGAGCCAAACACTCCTCACAGTAATTGTTGATAGGTTTTTACTTTTTGGCATTTTCATAAACATTTTTCTGGATATTTTTTAGTTCCTTTTTTAGTTTCTTTCTTCTTCCCTTGCTTTCTTCCCTTGCCGTTTGATGACTTTCTTTAGTGTTATACTTAATTCCTTTCTCATTATTTTTAAAAAATTTTTAATGTTTATTTATTTTTGAGAGAGAGACAGAACACAAGTAGCGAAGAGGCAGAGAGAAAGGGAGACACAGAATCCAAAGTAGGCTCCAGGCTCAGAGCTGTCAGCATAGAGTCGGACGTGGGGCTCACAAACCGTGAGATCATAACCTGAGCTAAAGTCAGAAGCTTAACCAACTGAGCCATGCAGGTGCCCCATATTCCTTTCTCATTATCTTTTGTACATATACTATAGGTTTTGCTTCATGGTCACTATGAGGCTCACAGAAATCAATCTATATATCATCTAGTTGGAGTTGATAGCAACTTAAGTTCAAATGGGTTATAAAACTCGATAGTTTTACTCTTCTCTCCCACATTTTCTGATTTTGTTGTCACATTTCACATCCTATTTTTTTGTTTATCCCTAAACAAATTATTGTAGTTATAGTTATTTTTACTACTTTTGTTTAGCCTTCATACTAGTTTTATAAGTGATTAATCCACTATCTTTACTATATATTTATAAATCTCTTTACCAATGAGATTTATACTTTCATATATTTTCTTGTTTCTAATAAAAGCCCTTTAAGATCAAAGGCTTATTTTAAGATTAAAGAAGTCTCTTTAACATTTCTTGTAAGCCTGGTTTAGTCATGATGAACTCCTTTAGCTTTTGCTTTTCTGTAAAACTCTATCTTTCCTTTAATTCTGAGTAATAATTTTACTGGGTAGAGTTTTCTTGGTTGGAAGTTTTTTATTTCAGCACTGAATCTATTGTGCCTTTCCCTTCTGGCCTGCAAAACTCCTGCTAAAAAATCTTTCCAAAGCCTTAAAGGGTTTTTCCCTGTACATAACAAGATGCTGTTCTTCTCTAGCTGCTTTTAAAATTATCTCTTTAACTTTTGATATTTTAATTATAATGTGTCTTGGTGCGGATTTCTTTGGGTTCATCTTATTTGAAACTTTCTGGACTTCCTGCATCTGGATGTCTGTTTCCCTCTATAAGCTAAGGAAGTTTTCAGCATCATTTCTTCAAATAAGTTTTCTGCCCCTTTCTTTCTCTCTTCTTCTGGGATACCTATAATGTTAATATATTCCACCTAATATTGTTTTTTAAGTCCCTTTGGCTATCCTCCCTATTAAAAGTTATTTTTTCTTTTGCTGCTCTGCTTGAGTGAGTTCCAGTGTCCTATCCTCTATATCATACTCAGCTACTGTATTCTTCAGCTCTGTGAGTCAGTTTGCTACTCTTATATTCTCTGTCTCCTCATTGAAGCTCTCACTGTGTTCATCCATTTTTCTTCCAAATTTGGAGAGCATTTTGTTGACCATTACTTGTTACTTGTAGCCATTTCATTATGGTCTTTTTCTGAGGTTTTATCTTGTTCTTTCATTCAAAACAGATTCCTTTGTTCCCTCATCTTCCTGGTCTCTCTGTGTTAGGCAAAACATTTCTGTATTAGGCAAAACATCTACCTCTCCCAGTCTTGAAGGAGAGGCCTCATGTAGGAGGTAAATCTTATTGTTCAACCATGCCCTAGCTGTTAGCTGTCTCTCAAACTTTTGTGATTGTCCAAAAAGACTGGTTTACTCTTGATAGGTCCCAGTTGAAGAGGATATGCTAAGACCTGCTATTGTTCCAGAGGGAGGGATCTCAATCATCACCCAGTTTCAGACTGATAGGAAGGCAGACCCCCAGGAAGCAGCTTTTAATGTATGCAAATATATACAGTCCTGTGAAATCACAATCATAAGTCATGCTGACCTCCAGACCAGGTGATCTGTGAAATATCCCCTGATCCAAAGTTGTAAAAATCAGGGCTCCATATGAGTGTAAAAGCTCCTTTCTGGGAGGTATTAGCAAGCTTAGGGAGGCGAAGGGAAGGCACAAAGGAGATGCTCCCCAGCATGTATTCTCTGAAAGCACTTACACAGCCGCTAGATGTGTGGCAAGCCTGAGATGTGCCCATCAAGATGAAGCTCCAGGACAAGTAAGTAGGCCTTCATAGCAAGACTAGAGGTGTATTTTACTCTGCAATCTTGTGAAGTGTCCTGGGGTGGTAGGTGGGGGCTTCTTAAGCTGTCTTTCTAACTGTTACCATCCCATGAAACCCAGGAATTCAAGCCCCTCCTTGCCACCAGAACCAGGTCACCAAGGAGCACTCATGGTGTAGGGGAATTCCCTATGGCTTTAGCAAAGCAGCAGATGAATGCAGGGCTGGCACATGCCTACCTGGTTTTACCAGGGCAGTGGGAGAATGTAGAGATTACACATGCCTACCAGTGCCAGCAAGGTATAGAAAAGCACAAAAAAGGCTCCTGTCAGGGCCTCTGTCATTGGACAGATTTCCAGCAGGCCACTAACACTCCAGTAGAAACTTTAAGATAAGCAAATGAGTCTCCTTCACACATAGTCTAGATGTTTCAAACTGCTCCTTTTTTTTTTTTTTTTTTTTTTTTTTAGTGTTTTATTTCTAAGAGAGAGAGACAGCGTGAGCAGGGGAAGGTCAGAGAGAGAGGGAGATAGAGAATCCGAAACAGGGTCCAGGCTCTGAGCTAGCTGTCAGCACAGAGCCCGACGTGGGGCTTGAACCCATAAACCGTGATATCATGACCCGAGCCGAAGTCGGAAGCTTAACCGACTGAGCCACCCAGGTGACCCATCAAACTGCTGCTTTGAAAAGGAGAGTGATTTTGTGTGCAAGCCCTTAGAGTAGTATCTCAATACTTTACAGCTCTTTAGCTCTTTGGGTCCCTTGAACATAAGCCTCACTGGTTTTCAGAGCCATGTGTTTTGGGGGCTCATCCCACTGTTGTAGGTCTTAGGGGCTGGGGTGCCTGATGTGAGTGGGGTATGAAACCTTTGCTCCTTAGGAAGAAGCTCCAGATTTGTGATATCCCTCCCTATTGTGGGTTGCTATGTAAGGAATGGGATTTTTGGCAAGGCTGAATCTCAACCTCTCCTACCCATTTCAACATGGCCCCTTTTTTCTTTAATGTTTCTTTTTTTGAGAGAGAGAGACAGAGCATGAGTGGCAGACGGCCAGAGAGAGAGGAAGACACACAGACTCCGAAGCAGGCTTCAGGCTCTGAACTGTCAGCACAGAGTCCATGAAATCATGACCTGAGCTGAAGTAGGATGCTTAACCAACTGAGCCACCCAGGTGCCCCTTTTATTGTTTGTTGGAAAGGAGCTGTTCATCTAGTATTCAGGTTTTTTCAGAGGGAATTATTCTATATGTGGCTGTGGATTTACTGTGTCTGTAGGAGGAAGTAAGTTCAGAATCTTTTTAGGGTGTCATCCTAGATTGCTCCTCACTTGTTTCTTTTTACTTTTCTAATGTTTCTATCAGACAATTTAGAATTACACACATAGCCCTCATTTATGGTTTCCATTATATCTCTATTGGAGAGCGCTGGTCTATACCATCACTCAGAGTTCATAAAAGACAGTTGAAAGGTATAAGAACGGAAATGGCAAACTTCCATTGATGTTCTGTATCAACTATTTGATTTTTTTCTAAGTTCACATTGAATTCTTTCAGGTCTTAAATGTGTGAGCCAATGTTTACTTTCATGCTTGGAATAGATTATACCTTCAGTTCCATTACAGTTATGAGATTCTTTTAAAGGATATAAATCTTTTTGCACTCCCAGTGCTCATGAAAAGAAAGCCAGCAATCTAATAGTTTCAGAGGATTACCCACCAGAACAAATATTTGTGTTTTAAATGAATTTGGTGTTCAAATGAATTTCATACTTCATCCATACTAATAAATGTTCTTTATATTTTGAATATTCCAAATGCTGGGTAAAACTAAGCAAGGATTTCTGTTTTGTAAAGAAACTCCTATTACAAAATTTATTACCAGAATATTTTGCATAAGTATATTACTATGAACTTAATTCTTCTGAAAAAAGATAGAATTGATTGAAGTTGATGACTACTAATATCATGAGAAATATAAAATACTAGTTTTCTTATGTTCTCCATGATGCAGACCTTGCAATGACATTGCATGCCATGCAGACTCCATCATTTCACATTGCTAGAGAACTTTTAGATGGTTTCCTTTTCTAAGAACTCATTAAGAACCAACTGGAATTTATATTGCAGCAATGGAATTGACAATACCTGGTCACTGAGACTGAAGATTTAATTTAAGATAGCTCACTTTAAAATTTGCCTTGGTTCAGGCACCTGGGTGGCTCATTCAGTTAAGTGCCTAACTCCTGATCTCAGGTCAAGTCTTGATCTGAGGGTTTTGAGCTCGAGCCCCATGTTGGGCTCCCCACTGAGTGTGGAGACTACTTTAAAAAAATTTTTTTGCCTTGATCAATCAACCATACCTTTAACACATACTGCCCTTTCCTTTTAGTTTTAAAGGATTTATACTTGATCTTACCTCCCCTAGGCTTTTTTGAGCTGTTCTAATCTTTCTCATGTCTGCAGTTCTTCTAGAATGTAAGCATCATAAAGACAGGAATTTGTTGTTAAAGAGATAGGGTTTTTTTTCAATGTTCAATGTTGGATTTGTTAAATGAATGAAATTATTATTGTTCCAGGAATCTTTCAACTCACCCTTAAGGCACGCACTACACTCCTATGCCTTAAAACAAAACAAAACTAAACAAAAACAAACAAAAAACAAAAAAAACTCCCTTTTACCTTACTTCTAATCTTAAACTTTAACTAATGAAAGTATTATAATACACAGATTCTAACTCCATTTCCTTTTTTTAAAACTCCATTTCTTACTACTGACAATTTTTAGAGCCCTACCCCTCTTTCCAACTTACCCCACATCTAGGCCTTGAAGATAAGAAATCCTTAGATTCTTTTGCCTCTTGAAGGCAGAAAATTTTCAAACCTCACAGCTTCTAGTCCTTTCAGGAAGCCCCTACCCCAGCTCTACCCTCTAACCACAATAAAAAAAAATGAAAATCAACTCTTCCTTCTTTCTATTTGCTCCTATCCTCATATGACCCCTATATGCACCTATTCCATCCTGGGAATCTGGAATTTGTTATGACTACTAATGAGTGCTTTGTGTCATATGCTTTGGCATCCAAAGAAATTTTTGGTGGGTAATCATGTCTACTTCTAAGCAGACATAAAAATAAGTGGTAAACACATAGAACTAATGTAATGTTATATACTCAACTAAAAAAACTCCTTTTAAAACAAGTATATTGTACCAAGTCTATGACAAAAACATGAAAATAAAGTTAGATGAATCACAGAAGAGAATAAATAATTATTTTTAGAAATAGTTGGGGAAGGCATCCCCCAAAATATGGAGAGAGCAAAGGATACATGAATAAATACATCAGAAAGAAAAAAACTTACAGGGATAAGTCTCAGGCATGTGTGTCCTATCAAAGAAAGAAAGAGTAAGATGCCTAGTGTATTTACAATATATGCCTGAAATTTAAGATGAGCGTAGGGGAAGGTGATGAGATGATGGTTCAACAGTGATAGAATGATTAAAGGAGGTCAGCTTCTGGGGGTCAGCTTGATCCTTGGAACAAAAGGGACCCAAAGATGATTTTAAGAGCTTGAACTGAGGCAAAGAAGATGGAAATGGAAAGGAAAAGGATTTTCACAGTAGTTCTAAGTTGGAATCATCAGGATTCAATGAACAAGTACAAAAGGACATGAAAGAAAAAGGAGTCAAGGATTACACTGAAATTTCTAATAAGGGAGACTGATAAATGGTATTCAAGGGAGCTTTCATAAAAGGGATGATATCCGGGCAGGGTCTCAAAGAATTGTCAAAGAAAATTGGGACAGACTAAAATCTGGTTAAAAGAACATGACCAAAGAATAAAATCAGGAAAACACAAAATATGTGAATTATGGTAGGCAATACAATTCTACTGAAATATGCAATCTAGAGAAAATAGATTAGACAGGTTGTTAGAGTCTAACTCTGAAGACCATACTAAGCAGTGTGTACATTAGATAAATAGTGGGGAACCACTAAAAGACTATATTTTACACAAGTCTTAAAGATAGATTTATAATATAACCTCTTTGTCTTTAGCTCAGATACTACCAAGAAATGCAGCTTATTTTTATGTCTGTCATATAGTAACTATTATTTTGTTTCTCTTATTGACCTTAATTGTTAAGAAATTCATACTCAAATACAAAACCCAGATGTGCTGATCTATCCAAGTATCCAGTAGTTTTATTGCTCTGGTTCCTTTTAGATTGCACTGATTCTAGAAATTATTATATTTTATAGTATATTATTTTTTTATTTACAGGAAACATTTTTTGTTGAATTTGCCCAAATTCTAATGATTCCTTTTATAACCCCTATCCCCCAGAGACCTATGGCCACCATTTTTTACATGATTTGGGACCTACAAGCACAGTTAACTGGAACTGTACTAGGTATATAATCCAATTTGGAATAATCACAGTCTTTCTCATGGGAATTTAAGGGGAAACTGTCTGTCTGTGGCTGGTAATGTACCATTTGTAATTGGAAGTGTACACAGCATTCTTTCACTCACCAAATGGATTGCTTAGCAAAGAAAATTGGTCTTCAGAAAAAGTAATAATAAGGCAGATGAGCAGAAGTTGACAGAAAAGAAAACAATCCCTGGATTCTCCACAGCCTTGAAATATCTGATTGTAAGCCTTCCTAACACCCAGTTATATCCCTTTCCTTGGTCCCCATGAGGCTCTCTTGTATGAATACATTTTTTTTCTTTGTTGTGTAAATTATTTCAGTTTGTTTTCTATTATGTGTAACTCAAATTGCCACCTCCTACCACAAGAAACTATGGAAAAGTCGTTGGCCCCATAAAATGCAAGCAAGAGTACTGTTCCTAGAAGTTGATTCTGCAAACTGTACAATGTAAGATGCAGGGTGAATATATTTCCCCATGTGATGTCAAGTTACATTATTAGCAACAAAACACAACCAAAACATACAGATTTACTACAAATAACAGGCCCAGTTGAAAAGTGGCTGCTCTGTGTATTTTACTCTCCTACTCCCCTGACTAGAAGTCTCCACTCAAATAAATCTCTAGGATAAGGTTGAAAGGGACTGTGTCACATCACCCAGTTTAAACAGCTCAAATCTTTGCTCTGGCCAGTGACATCACAGAAGCACTACCCTCTGGCACCACTATTCCTTCATTCACTTTCCTTTTATCTCTAAAAACCAAACTCTTTTAAAGTATCAACTTCTGTTCATATTTGACCACTTCCCATGACAACCTTGTACTTTTAAAGCAATAAATAGAAAAATTACTTTGGAGGAAGCTCTTACATTAAAAGTAGAATAGTCTTTAAAAACCATTAATGTAAAAGAGAGAATAAAAACAGAGTGAAATTAAGACTCTACTAACCACGAAGGTTGTATGATAGCAACACCATTCTTTACCTGAAACTTTTCAAAGCCTCCTTGTGGAAGTTTCCAAGACAAATATATTGTGTCCTCTACCTGTCCCAAAATCAGCAAATATGACGGTGGGTCTGGATCTAGGGCAATGAAATAAAATACTGGAATGATATCTTTTATTAAAAATTGTTTTTAAACATGCTTTAATATTTATTTTAGAGAAAGACAGAGACAGAGAGTGGGGGAGGGGCAGAGAGAGAGGGAAAACAGAATCTGAAGCAGGCTCTAGGCTCTGAGCTATCAGCACAGAGCCCAATGTGGAGCTCACACCCACAAAACACAAGATCATGACCTGAGCCGAAGTCAGACGCTTAACCAACTGAGCTACCCAGGTACCCCTAATTTTTAAATTTTCTTAATATTTATTTATTTTTGAGACAGAGAGAGACAGAGCATGAGCAGGGGAAGGGCAGAAAGAGAGGGAGACACAGAATCCAAAACAGGTTCTGATCTGTCAGCACAGAGGCCGATGTGGGGCTCAAACCCACAAACCGTGAGATCATGACCTGAGCTGAAGTCCGTTGCCCAACCGCCTGAGCCACCCAGGTGACCTCTAATTTTTAAATTTTATTTGAGAGACAGAAAGAGAGAGAGCAAGCAGAGGAGAGGGGCAGGGGAGAGAGTGAAAATCTCAAGCAGGCTCCACACTCAGCGTGGAGCCCAAAGCAGGGCTTGATCTTACAACCCTGGGATCGTGATCTGAGCCAAAATTAAGAGTTGGATGCTCAACACCTAGGCGTCCCCCGCCTTTTATTTTATTTGAGAGAGAGGGAGAGAGAGGGGTTGGGTAGGGGGCAGAGGGAGAGAGAGAATAAAACACTTAAATGATATCTTTAAAAAACAAAACAAAACAAAACCTTGACTTTCACACTATGGAAGGGTCCTAGCATATATATAGAGAGAGAGACAGTAAGCACTGGAATGATATCTTAAATACACAAAATAAATTGACTGTCACAATATGGAAGAGACTTGGATACAGAGATTTTTCCAGTCTGTTTTAGTACTATGTGATCTTGTGCAAGCTATCTATCCTGCATCTCAGTCTCCCCAACTCTGCAACGGAAGGGAAAAAAGAATTTTATACAAAGCCTCTTCCCACAACAAGTCTATAAACTATGGATTTTAACATTTCTTTTTTCTCATAGCAAAATTCATTATGAACTTAATTCAAATTGGGATTTTTAACTTACAATTTTATGCACTACATAGAGTAGGAGATCTATCTATCACCCCTGCCTTAAGTTCACAAACTTCCTTTCCCTTTAAACATTATATTTGAGAAGTTTCTTGAATCTTATTCTTCAAATTGGTAATATGACTCTATTTCTAATTTATATTAAAAACTGGCATGTTACATTACTTTCCTTAACTGACAGAAACATTAATATTGTATTGGAATAATTTCATCTCTAACACTCAAATTTTGCATGAGACTTTTTTGTCCTTACTTACATATTAAGTTTATTAGAATTCAGCTCAGCAGTACATTAAATCTGAGTCACCGATTCACTATCCTTTTTATTCTCTTTTTCTAGGATGCATATTCCCTTCTAACTGGAATTAATTTATTATGTTTCCAAATTCCCATGATATATTCTAGCTCTATTTTATACATTTATTAATATTCCATCTATTTCCAAATGGAATTGAGGTGGCTTATAAAAAAAAGGAGGTACAAAAAGATAAAATATTATTAATATACAGTAGAAGATAACAGTTAAATAGTAAATTCAGAGAGATGGGGAAAAGTTACTAAGTTATCAGCCTTGTCTTAGAAAACACAGTCAAAGCAAACCATGAAATATGAACATATTATTAAACCCAGAATAGAAATGAAAATCTTGAGGTCCGAGCAGAACCAGGATTTGTACAAAGTCACCGAGCCAAAAATGACTCAAGTCCTGCCTATGATACAGTGGTCTCTCTACTGAAGCACAGTGGGTACAAGGACAGGATTTGATCTCAAGGAAATGCAGGCTCAGATCTCTGTCATCTTGTGTAAGATATAATTTCTACTTAAATTCTCTTAGCCCCAGTTTCCTAATTTATTTAAAAAAATACAAAAATGTGCATCTCATTATGATTGATAGAAGAAAAGTAGTCTCTCAGAATTAAGTGATATAAAGCATCCCTAGCAAAGTGCCTGATACACAACAAGCACTCAATTTGATGACGACACAATGACAATGATAAGGGTACAGCCCAAGTCAAAGCAGCAAGGAAGCTTTCACTAATATAAAATTTTTAAATAAAATTTTAAAAAATAAAGCCATTTCTTATCTATTTCTCATCTATTTCTGATGTTTCTTAGGATGGTCTTTATGAGAGACAGCAATGTCATATCAGTTTTAGAGTTAGATACCTGAGTTAAATATCTCACCTTTAGTAATGAACACCTCTGAGCCTTTACTTACATTTGGGGTTACCTGGGTAGATTCAATATGGTGACTTAAGCAAATAACATCATTTTGGTATATCGTAAGCATTCAAATGTTTTAGTGTATTTTCCAGGAATTATTCGACTACCACTCATTTTCCAGTGCTTTCTCTTCCTCCACATTGCAGATTCTTAGGTTAAGCCTCCTCTCACACTGATAGAGCACTGGGAGTTAATTAAGCACAGGTGCATGCGACAGGGTCCCATAAGTGAAAGGGCTTTTTGGAACACCGCACACACTCAAGGCAGGTATAGATGTAAATGATGCTAATAAGGTAAGAAGAGGCAAACAGCCCCAAATAATGCAATTAAAAAGACAGTGCCATTTATTTTTGCATAAGTATTGTTTTGTTTTTCATAAAATGTTACATACTCAAAATATAAGAAAAATATTGAGTATTTCATGACAATAATATCTTGAGGCTTGAGGACTTTGCACTTTCACAGAGAGGTTTGTGTTTGGATTTTAGTAACAAGATTTTATACCCAAGCAGGAATAATTATTCTCATTTTCTAAGTGAAAACTTAATAGTTTTTGCCCAAGGTCACATAACTTATAAGTGATAGAGGCAGGAATATAACTCAAGCATTCTCCAAATGCAGTGTTCCTTCTCTTCAAGCATGCCATAAACCACTTCCATTTTCATTCATTTTTAATTAGGTATTGGCTTTAAACACAACCATTTCCATTATTTTTTACCCATGAAAAGTCAATTAAATATAACATAAACTTACAAGTGCTAACCAGGAGGACAGTGGGATGGCTTCTCTTCAGTCCCTTGGTAGTTATAACACTAATTAAAAAGTCAGTCCCTGAAGAAAGGCTATTAAATGTGAATGTCCTACACATTTAAGAAAAATCACATATTAAAACATTTAGCTCAGAAACATTTGGAAAACTCCCATCTTCTTACACTGTCCACAGAAAAACCTTTTACATGTAAGTTTTGTATTTTTACTATCATGGAAACAATCTGCTATGCTTAATAAGCACAAATAGTTAATTAGAAATCATAGCCTCTTACACAGAGAGATTCATTTAAGTCAAAAAGTGTGTATTATACATGCAAACATGAAATATCCTGTATTAATTTATTATTTGCAGAAAAGATTTGTTACTGTTCCTCAGACATTTTCTAATCACACTGTGGCCCTAAAAGTTGTCTTACAAAGTTGTCTAATTTCTGTTTATATTAAGGCACTAATACAGCATTTGAAAAATATATATAAAATATTAATCTTGTGGCCCATGTAACTTGACACAATTTCTTTTCAGTATTTTCATACCTTTTTGTGGAAGGCAGGATTTCCTCTTTCATTAAGGTTCCACTGGATATTGAAATAATGTATCCATCCAGAAGACTTCTAGCTGTAGGCCAGCTAACAGTTATTGCATTGGAGTTTCTACTATGGTTCATAAATTCAACTGTACTTGGGGCTATATCATTAAAACATACACATAAAATAACATTTTCTACCACACAAAGCACCTGCTCTGAAACAACCCTGAAACATTCTCAAGATTTGTTTCACTTTCTGTAAATTCTGAGGGCAACCAACATTCCTTTTATTCTTCTTGGCAGATAATAAGTTAAAACTCAAAAAAAAAAGAAAAAAAACAACAAGAATCATTTAAAATTTTAAAATGAACCAGTATGTATTATTGCAGTACTGTAATCAATGTTTCCCTTGCCTCAAAAATGTGGGGAGAGATTATATCTTGATCTTCTGCAACCACAGAAGAGGAACAGAATATGCCACCCCAAAATATGCCTCTCTGGCATAAGGATGATTTTGATTTGGTTAATTTTAAAAGAAACAGCAGACACAGGAGAAACTGAAAACTGAGTTAAAAGGTACCCTTTGTAAGAGACTCTTACATTTATAAGGAAAATCTCCATTCATAAGGGTGTCTCCCTCCTTACACGTGTCTCCCTCCTTACACTAGGAGAAGCCTGACTAAATCTCTAGAAACTCTTACCCATGGAGAAGACAGGCCTAAATCTGCATAACCACTTTACACTTGTTTACTGTGTGTTCCTGGTAGCCTCCCAGAACTGGCTCCCTCACCCCCACCAACATTTTCTTTTGTTTTTTAGCTGGAGATGGTCTTTAAGGTGGTGGCCTAGGCCATTCTAGGGAATTACTCAGATTCCCTGGGTCTCTCCTGCAAATGCATGAAGTATATATATGCTATTAACTTTCTGTTTCTCTCCTGTTAATCTGTCTTACAGGGTTTTGTCCCGGGGGGGCGGGGGGGGGGAGGGTAAGAAGGGGAGGTTGGGTTGGTTTCAGTCAAGAACCAAGAAGGATAGAGAGAACATTATTTTTCCTCCACCACCACCAATCTCAGAAATATTTAATGATTTTTAGGACTCTTTCTAATTAAATACCAAATACTGACAAGGTTAATCAACAGAAATGTTAATTGCACTCTGAATATGAAATGCTTCCCTTCTTTCCTAGGGAAAAAAGTTAAATGAAATAGTATATAATATGAGTTTTGTTTTGTCTCTAAAATTCTTCCATGTACAAGAAAAGAACAAAATTGTCAAGAATATTTCTCTTGATTCCATTCTTTGTTATTATAGTAAAAGAATTCAAGATATGACCAGTTTCTAAATACATAAATCAATAAATTAGTGTCAAGAATCATTAACATATTTATTTCATAATAATTGAAAATTTTAAAAAAAGAATTTACTTCATTTAGAGATGAAAATATACATTTTGCATACATCCTTCCCAATCATCCCTTATTTTATATGACCAGCATGGAATAAATCACCATCTGCCTTTGGGAATAAGTTGCTAATACTGGGGGAATGTCACTTCATTGTCTGCTTAACTGAACAATGAAGAAATTAAATCACAAATGGAAAATCTGGCTAGACCCCAGGCAATTAGCTCCTCTACTGCCTGCCAATACATTTACAAAAGAGGTTTTTCTGACCCGTATAAGGGAAAAAAGAAAAAGAGACAAGAGATGACATTGACTGCCCATAAAGAAAATCTGGGACTAATAAACTATTTACTAAATCTTCCCTAAAGAATGAAATAAATATGTGAACATTGATTCAGTGTTGAATTGAACATTTAATAATACCTAAAGGGCTTACACAGGCTGTACCTGTCTGTATTTCTTTTACGTTAGGAGCACTGTCTTTAAAACCTTCTTTTTCAGTGCAAATTAAAAAAGTGTACACTGTCGCAGGATTCAGGTGAGAGAATGTTGCTGCTTCTTCAACTACCTTCTGGACCTATCAATCCAAAGAATAAATTAGCAAGTGTTCATTTAAAAACTGTTCCACAATTCAACACAATAAGCATGGGGGTTATTTGGTTTCACTACTATCTAATGTAAGAATGCAGTAATATCAGATTCGGCATGAAGATTCACGTTAAATGCTTCCAAGAACTGCTTCTAACGTACCATGAAAGCAGCAGTACAGTTCATGCATGTGATTTCATAATACTGAAAATTCCCATTAGCTCGATTCCAGAGAATTTCTATGGAAGAGTCTGTCACTTTGCCCTCATGGGTATTTGATGGTGCTTCCAGACCTACCCAAAACATACAACACATTTAAGTTCTTCTTCTCTGTTTTCTAACTGGGTTTTTCCTTCTAATTTATCCCTTTAAAGGATGAAAAAAACACAAGGTGAGAAAAGAACAAATAAGTGTATTCATCAACTATCTTTATATCCTAAAAATAAAATAGTTGTTTATACATACACAATAGTGTATCAAATATAATAATCAGTTACAATACTCAGTTACTGTAAACACCGTAACAAGCAGCTAATTTTTATTTTGCAGCAAAAACTACAATAGCTGCAAATTCACAGGAGCAAATGCACAATACTCAAAAGAAAAAGAAGAGATTAAAGCTTTCTGAAACTATTATCATAAGCTAAAAAGTCAACAGAGAGAAAAATATGAAGTCCAGACAAAGGGTAAAAGAATCCTCTTTGTATCAAATATTGGCTGAAGCTAAAAACTAATTTAATCTGATGAGCTTTAATGGCTATGTTTTCATGTTAAAGATTCCATTCAGCATAAAGAAAAAGAAATTATTTCAGAAAAGCTAAAAAAATTGCAGCTTTAGACTACCACCTTATATACTGATATATTTTGCCAATTATATCATAATATTGATATATGTAGATAATCAGGTACTAATTATTTTTAAAATTTTTTAATGTTTTATTTCTGAGAGAGAGAGAGAGAGAGAGAGAGGGAAAGAGACAGCATGAACAGGGGAGAGTCAGAGAGAGAGGGAGACACAGAATCCGAAACAGGCTCCCGGCTCTGAGCCGGCTTGTCAGCACAGAGCCCAATGCGGGTCTCAAACCCACAAACCGTGAGACCATGACCTGAGCCAAAGTCGATGCCCAACTGACTGAGGCACCCAGGCACCCCCTAATTATATTTAAAAACAAGAATTGTCTAATGGAATGCTTTCATAATGACTTATAAATAAGGAAGTGGCAGAGAATAGAGATATAATAAATATATAAAAATTCTAAGTAAAAACAAAGTATAAACATATATTGAGCTGATTATAAATATGTTAAAGTTCTATTATAGTAATGTGATTAGTGGTATCAGTTTGGGAGTATTTTATGAAAGGCTGAGTTTAAACAGTAATAGATTACAATTTGGAAGGAAGGCGGCACATGGAGGTATAATATATATGAAGATTTATAGACAAGGAAGAGCAAACCATAAAGAACCTGGATATGTTTATCCTCAGAATTATAACATTTTCAGGACTACATATTATTTTTGTATGGCATTTATTACTCTGTGCCATTCATTTCTTTTTTTTTTAAATTTTTTTTTAATGTTTTATTTATTTCTAGGAGAGAGAGAGGCAGCGTGAGCAGGGGAGGGCCAGAGAGGGAGTCACAGACTGAAACAGGCTACAGGCTCTGAGCTGGCAGTCAGCACAGAGCCCGACACGGGGCTCGAACCCACAAACCGCGAGATCATGACCTAAGCGAAAGTCGGGCGCTTAACCAACTAAGCCACCCAGGCGCCCCTGTGCATTTCATTTCTATATCTACTGGGTCAATACCTTAGGTAAGTTTCATGCATCTAATGCTCCAAATGAATATTTGTAGAATACATGAGTTAGTTAAAGAGAAAACAAATCAAAATTGATATGAAATTCAAAATGTAAGTACTGGTATGAACAAATATAATACATACTACTTTTAAATATTCAAAGAAGGAAAATATATACTACTTCTTTCCAAAAAAAAAAAAAAAGGCAGCATGGGGAGAGCAAATACATGCTAAGATTATGTGCTTTGACAGACACTATTCAGTGTCTCTAGACTCAAAAAATATAATCTAGTTCTCCTAATCTGCCTAAAATTATTCACATTCCTCACTCTTTAATAAGTCATTGAAGGTTCTGATTAAGATGCAAGCATGTTTTCTTCTTAATGGATAGATTTAAAATATTCATGACTTCTCAATTTTACATAAGGTTAGCTCTATCTGTATACTTGAGCAAAGAAAGATCAGGCTCAGTAATAAGGTATTTGCAATTATTTTAAAAGTTCTTTGAAAATGACTGCATTCAAGTGAGTGTAGCCTACTAATATGAAATGGGACACAAAATCAAATTTTTTTAAAAAGTTTATGTAAGTCTGAAAATACATGTTTTTACTGAGGGCACATAGTACATATTACTTAATTTAGTCCCACTGACGATAGAAACAAAGAAATTATATTCTTTGCCTGGGGTTAAATTACCAACAGTTATTTTATTGTCATGTTTCAAAGGCTTGGTAATATTTGGCCCTCCTTCAATTACAATATGTATGCCATCAAACACTCCAGCATCAGGCATTTGAACAAATAAGATTACAGACGTACTGTGACTTTCAGATGGGATGACAATTTGTACTGGTTTGGACTCTGAAAGATAAAAAGAGAGATTTATAAGTAGTGTTTTGTCTTGTTTCTTAATTTCAAGTACATTTCTCTATTTTGTCTGGCATGTTCTAGAATATGTAAATATTAAATGCCTGTATTATGTTTACTCTATCAGTAAATAAGGTGGACACTCTGATAGACTGTCTGTACATATATATTAGAAGTACTTTAGTTTTTTGATTCTCAATAATCTCAAAAAATAAGAATCTGAGATTTTCCATTTTTTTAATCTTTTTATTCATTTATTAAGCAAATACTTTTGAAAATCTAGATCCTGAGAAGAGCGCTTAAATAAAGTAAATAAAGCCAGGTTCCTTCTTTCAAAGAGTTCCCAGTCTCAAGAAAGAGATAGACAAATCACCAACCGGAATCCCAAATGGATAGAGCTGAGCTGGTAACATGAACAAAAAGCTGTTTAGAAAAGGGGAAGAAAAGAATTCTAGGGGAGTTCACTGGGGAAGGCTTCCAAAGTCCATGATGTTTTATCCGAATCATAAAGTATAGTACAAGTTTGCCAGAAAGAGTATGTGGTGGGGAGAGATAATAGAAAGGGAATTCCAGACAAAGAGGAAACTGTGACTGAGGCATAGGAACCAAAAAAAGGCGGCAGCAGCAGCATGTATTCAGGAAATGCCAACTTCTTTCAGCTCTTTACCAGCAGGGCAAGTTACTAGTCACTAGTCTTTGGCAACTAGTTGTTAGTCTTTGGCAAGTTACTTACTCTGTGCCTTGATTTCCCTATCCCTAAAACGGGAAGGAAAAGGAAAGTAGTATCTACTTTGCAAAGTCCTTGTGACGATTCCACGAAGGATTGTATTTATACACGAAGGGCTTAGTCCAAGCACAGGGCAGGTGCTCAGGGTGGTTAATGCCTGGGATGTGGGGGAGGACCAGGGACCAGGCGTGGAAGGCCACCTCTGAGGCTGGATGGGGTCTGCGAGAGGCCTTGCGTGCCATGCTGTGGAGGTCAGACTTTATCCTGTAGACACAGGGATTTTGAGCACATTTCATTTCATTTTTAGGAACACAGCCCTGCAACAGTTTAGAGGAAAGATTTGCTTACATTTCACACTCTCACTGACCTCTGTGTAAGAGCTTTTTTGTACTACAATCCTCTACTGTGCCCTTTAGAGAAGATCTGAAATTTTAGATGATTTCTATTCACATTATTTCTTCCTCAGGTCAATTTTATTTTATTTTATTTTTTTAATTTTTTTAAATGTTTTATTTATTTCTAGGAGAGAGAGAGAGAGAGACAGCGTGAGCAGGGGAGGGTCAGAGAGAGAGGGAGTCACAGACTCTGAAACAGGCTCCAGGCTCCAAGCTAGCTGTCAGCACAGAGCCCGACGCGGGGCTGGAACCCACGAACTGTGAGATCATGACCTAAGCGAAAGTCGGACGCTTAACCGACTAAGCCACCCAGGCGCCCCACCTCAGGTCAATTTTAATATCAAATCTATTTATAGATTATTGAAATACTACCCAGTATATCCTTAGATCTGTCTTTCTTTCAAGTAGATATCTTCTTCTGAGACAGATGTTCTGAAGAAGCATGTTTTTTTCTTCCAGAGAATAATTAAATAGTCTTTCCTTTTCAGTTTTATTTGTGACATCTGGTTGGATGCCATGGAACTTGTTCTAAATCATTATTACCGTCTTTGATAAATGATTCTGCCAATTTACCCAAAGCCAGTATTTATCAAAGGATTTTAACACATACCTACTATTAACATTCTGGAATACAAAATCTGTACAGTATTTCCATCAATTCATTTATTTGTAATATATATCTTTCTTGCATTTATCATTCTTGGTAGTTATGAGGAAATGTTCAATATGCCACTCATAACAAATACCACATGATATATACTATAGTGTTTCAAAGCACTTTTACCATGTTTTCCCTTTTCCTATTATATTTTCTTTTTCTGTCATCACTAGTGTTTTTTCTGGATTGCCTCTTTAAATACCTTACAGGTCTCTTCAGTTAGAAAGCTCTTCCTCTAAGAATGTTTTTTCAAAGGCTAGTATGACATCCCATAAGTATCCTACCCATCTGAGTCTATAGACAATGACCTGAAAGCTTCTGAATATGCCCTGAGCAGAAATTAAACATTTCCAGTTTGGAAATGAATGGCCAGTGCAGTCATGAAAACAGTGCACTTCCATGTTCTTGGGTGCTGAAGATGATTTCTAAGCAGAGACAATGCTTTAAATAGGCATTGTCTAATTCAGTTTCTGAAAGTGTTTAGAGTCTGTGACATTTTCTATATGGGTAAACATGGGGTTTTCCATCAGTTCCACTTGTTCAAGGAAATGCGACCAATGGCATCAATATATCATGCATTAAAGCAGACGAACACAAAGGCTGGAAAGGTGTCGAACAGGATAAGTTCTTCTTTCTCTTCAAACTTCTATTCTTAACCTCTGAAAACTCAAGTGACAGAAGGTTTCACTTAAAAAAAGTAAATGAAATTTACTTAGTTACGAATAATGAATAATGACTGTGACCTTTACCCTTACCCATTGGAAAAGCTTTTCCAAAAGAAGTGGTAGCTCTAAGGACTGTGTGCTGTATAATATAAGATAAACACAAGACCAAAAGTTCAAAGGCTTTAATTATAGGCAAGGGAGAATGAATCTGATTCCCAGTCTATCTTGAAACTGATTCTTCTATACTGAGAGTATAAAAATGAAACTCAAACACCAGCTCTTACTACAAGAAAACTTGAGTACAGTTAATTCCACCAACAAAGAGAAACCGCATAGATAATTGAAATAAATGACTTTCCTACAGTTGAAATACTAGGAGTGGTCATCACTCCTCAAACCCACCAGTCCAATTGTACTGAGAAAGAAAAATCATAACACCAAACACTCTCACAGTGCTTGCTTGGTGTCTGAATCCTTAAATTATATTAATTTCACAGAGTATATAAGATTATTATCATTCCCATCGTAGAGAGAGGGAAACTGATGGCCATTAAAGGTTGAGTGACCTCCTAATGAATGTAAGCTGATAATCCTGGAGCTGGAATTGCCAGGAATTGCCAACCCAAGCAATCTAGTTCCATGGTCTGTGCTCCTAAGTACTGCCTTCTCCCAAAGGTCATATATTATGGTTCAAGTGCAACACAATAAGAACTGGAAATCAAGCTTTGCTAGTTATTTTTAGGATAATTTAGAGAGATTGACAGATATGTTTCAAAAGGAAGAGATATCAATGAACGTATAAATGTTCTTCTACATGTCTACAAAAGGTCAATAAAAGGTAAATATCCTGCTGTACTTGACTGTATCAAAGCATATGGAAAAGAAACAGGATGTGGTAGGGGCGCCTGGATGGCTTAGTCGGTTGAGGGTTCGACTTTCGCTTAGGTCATGATCTCGCGGTTCGTGGGTTCGAGCCCCGGGTCGGGCTCTGTGCTGACTGCCAGCTTAGAGCCTGGAGCTTGTTTCATTCTGTGACTCCCTCTCTCTCTGACCCTCCCCTGCTCACGCTGTCTCTCTCTCTCTCCTAGAAATAAATAAAAAAAATTTTTAAAAATTTTTTAAATAAAAAAAGAAACAGGATGTGGTAAATAACAGCTATCAACAAACATTTGCTGAATGAATTCATGGAAAGAATTAATTTCTAACTATGCACATCGGGATAGGTTAATATTTATTTCATCATCTGAGACAAGTAAAAATGATGAATGATAAATAATCTGATGATGCTAGTGGTGCTTACCAAGGTTAAGAAATGACTAGAAAAGCCCATAGAATTATAAGTATGAAATGCTTGAAGGAACTAAAGACACTATACGGGGCTATTTCCAAGCAACTGATGTCCTTTCATGTCAATCAGGGAGTAGTTTGCTCTGTGATGCTCTGGAGAACAAACATGGACTTATAATAGATGAAAATTACAGGAATGCATTACAAAATGATCAGAGGCACTATGCTAGCAATTGCATATCAGGTAAGGCATTGGCAAGGTGATTTCCGTCCTAACTTCAAACCCACAAATTCTGTAATTTTTCCTAGGATTTATATATGTTAATCATGTTTCAGCATCCAGGTAGGAGAGCAGTTTTTGAATTAAACAGGGTCAAGAACTGTGCTTAGACCTGGAGATATGAAGCTGAGTAAAATTTCAAAAAAGCTCACTGTATCTAGAAATGGAGGTAATACTTTTATATTTGAGATAGAAAAAGTGTTGAAATCTGCCAAGTTCCCTGGAGTCAAAGAA
Source organism: Proteles cristata cristata (assembly GCA_017311185.1). Classification (NCBI taxonomy): domain Eukaryota; kingdom Metazoa; phylum Chordata; class Mammalia; order Carnivora; family Hyaenidae; genus Proteles; species Proteles cristata. Next base: position 154,453 of record JAESUZ010004428.1, on the reverse strand, counting down.
AAATGGGATTTTAGACCCGGAAGTCAATTTAAAAATGTATTTGATAATCTAAATTTTTAGAGAGAAAACTTAGGCATCTAGATGATATGAGGATACTCTAACCTCATACTGCCAATAGCTGGTTACAGTTCAATTCCTATGCATTTTAATTTCTACACTTCCATTCTGCTGATAAAAATTTAGAGGGTGATGGGCATGAAATAATTCTTTTTAGCAATATCTGTTTTTCATGTGTTTTCTTTTTCTTCACATTTTCCTATTATAATTATCTTCAGAATTTTTCCTTAGAAACTTAAGTATAGGAGTGTTAAATACAAATTTAGTTTTAGTGTTTGGAGGACAAAATAGGAAGATTCTATGTTGACTGAGGGTACACATGTACTGCTGGTACATAATTTTTGCACCAATTCGTTTTTTTTCTATCAGGCCACCTTATTATTAGCCAGAAAGGCCTGTAATGACCAATGTTCACTCCTTCCTCACACTTACCTCTATTTACTTAAATCAGTCAAGTCAAAACCCTAGGTGTCTCCCTTTCTTTATACTCCTCACATGCATCCATCACCAAAGCTCAGACTTCCTACTTCCATAATATAAAATACATCTACTACTTTCTATCTGCACTTTCCCATTCTTGTCCACCATAATCTTGTGCCTAAATTCCACAAAACTTGTGGAATGCCCTACTCCCCTCATTCTATTCCTGCTCTACTTCCCTCTCTCTCTCTCTCTCTGTCTCTCTAAAAAATAAACATTTAAAAAGTTAAAAAAAGAAAGAAAGAAAAGATGAGATTTTCAGCACAGCAAGTGAAGGGGGTTAACAAGGCTAGACATGCAACATCTGGAAGAAGAAGTTTCCAAACAGGAACAAAACAAAACCAAACCAGAAGCCTTCATAGGCTTTTACTTTGAACAAAGCAGGTAGAAACTACAGTTATATGCAAAAGCATGATCTCTCTTACATTTGAAAGAAATTATGTTTAAAATCAGCTAGAGAAGGTGAATGCTAGAAAGAGAGGAGCCAGCCAAGTACTCTTGGAGAGAGAGTGGTGGCCAGGATGACGACAGCCCTAAGGGAAGTAGAGACATGTATTGGGATTCTAGATTTATTGCAAAGATAGGAACAACCAGATATCCTGACAGATTGGGTGTAGTCTGTGAGAAAAACAAGAGTCAATGACACCTTCAAGGGTTGTTTTTGTTTGTTTGTTTGTTTTGTTTTTTCTTTTTTTATTCTTTTCTTTATTTCTGAGAGAGAGAGAGAGAGAACATGAGCAGCAGAAGGTCAGAGAGAGAGACACAGAATCTGAAACAGGCTCCAGGCTCTGAGCTGTCAGCACAGAGCCTGACGCAGGGCTCGAACCCACGAACCGCGAGATCATGACCTAAGCCGAAGCCGGACACTAACCGACTGAGCCACCCAGGCGCCCCTCAAGGGTTTTGACCTAACAACTGGATGAATGAAATGGCCATTAATTGACCTGAGAGGGCTGTAGGCAAATTTGGGTGGAAACATCTATAGTTCCATTTTGGACATATTGAATTTAAGATGTCCATTAGATACCCAAATGAGATATATTACTGAATAAACATATTTAGGTCTAAAGTTCAGGAGAAAGGCCTGGGGCTAAAGATAGAAACTTGGGAGTCATTAACATATAGATGCTTTTTAAAGCTTTGGCACTGGTATTTATCACAGAAATGGCTAGAATTTTATATTACTTTTCTAATTTCTGAAAGGTATGACACTCATTTGGAAATAGAAAGGACAATATCAGGCTGTGCCTGCCATTCTTATAGAATATCATCAGATATTCTATCATAATAACTGATAAAAATACTTTGGCTTCCTCCTTACACAGATTATTTGATTATCAAGTCTTGTGATTTTAATACTATACAATTCTCTAGAAGTAGTAATTCCCTCCTTTCAGTCATGTTTGTCCTGTGTTATATTCTTCCGTAAAGTTTAATAGTTCGTCAACACTAAGGTCAATCATGTCCAAGAATAATTATGTAATTTTAAACTGTTCAGTAGTTCAAATAATATTTTAAAAATTCTCTTATAATTTTCATAAATACTTAGTTCCCAAAAACTATAATTTTCTTTTTTATTTGTTTTGAGATTCATTTCCTTATCAACACAATAAAACACTACATTTTAAGTACCAGAGGATGCTAGAATAATCCGATTAGAAAAACTTCCCACTAGAATCCAGGGTGAAACAACTTCAGATCTTTGTTCTCGTATAATTGCAAAACTTAAAATAATTACTTCACTGGAAGATTGCGATGAAATCTACTGGATTTTATTACATAAGCAGAGACTGAGGAAATGATGAGATTTGGTGAATCTGTGATACCCCTACAATTACTGACAGAATTTTCTGTGCATGCATGTGCATTTTTATAGGAGAGGATCCATTAATTTTTCCATATCCTCAAAAGGCTCCATGACCCCCCCAAAAGTTGAATTTTACTGAATAAAATATACTCCTTAATATGTACGAAGGTTCTTCATGTTCTGTGCCTAGCTCACATTTTTTAGACTCTCTCCACATACTCCCTATACACCAGCCTTGCCAAACTACTTACAATTTGCTAATGTTCTAATGTCGGTCCCTTCGAAAAGCCTTGCCTGGCTTTCTCAGGTATGGCTAGATAGATTCCCCCTCTTTGGTCCTCTCTGTCTGTGCACCTGCTGTCTGCCCTGCTTACAGCATCCTCCTGACGCTCCCCCCACCCCAGGCCCAGCTAACTCCTACTCTTCCTCACAACACAGCGCATGACTCCACCAGAAGACTCCTGGGTTAATGGATCCCTCTCTATGCTCCCATAGTACCTGGAGCATAACCCCGGTAGTAGCAATTATAATACAGCATCAGCACTGTTTCTCAAATTGTCTCTTTCTAGTACCATGTAAGCCCTTTGAAGGCTGAGGTTAGCTTTTACTCATCTTTGCATCTCCAGTAGTAATCTCTGATTCTAAAACATAATTTGAGTAAATAATGAACGAAAAAAGAATATCGCCTCAACCTTAGGAGAGTAAGAGCACTGGCATACCAATTCCTACATTAACACTGCTGTGTCAGCTCATAGTTAATATGCAGAGCAAAAAACCCCAAAATTAAAAGTGCAGATGCATGTATCTTTCTCTTGTTCCTCTATTAAATAGGTACATGCCACGGGAGATTTTAATTTCAGTTCAAAATTAATGATTTGTGAGAAAACCTCACAGTCTCCCTGTCAGCAATGGAAGCACACTGGAGTACCTGGGTGGCTCAGTTGGTTAAGCGTCTGACTTCTGCTCAGGTCATGATCTCACTCACAGTTCATGGGTTCGAGCCCCTTGTTAGGTTCTGTGCTGACAGTTCAGTGTCTGAAGTCTGCTTTATATTCTGTGTCTCCCTGTCTCTCTGCCCCTGCCCCATTTACACACCGTCTCTCTCTCTCTCTTTCAAAAATAAATAAATATTTTTAAAACGGAAGCATTTTGGATTGCCTGGTTGGCTCAGTCGGTTGAGCGTCTGACTCTTGATTTTGGCTCAGGTCATGATCCCAGGGTAATGGGACAGAGCCCTGCACAGGGCTCTGTGCTGAGTGTGCCCAGTTAAGTTTTTCTATGTTTCTCTCCTACTGCCCCTCTCTCCCACTCACATGTGCTTCTCTCTCTAAAAATACAAAAGTTAAAAGAAATGTTTGTGTCCTCCCTTAAAGAAAATGGAAGCATTTTACAGAGAAAAGATCTATTATTACCGAGGGGACTGGGCTGGACAGTGGGGGCAAAAGGGGTGAAGGGAGTCATTTGTATCATGATGGATGGTAACTAGAATTTTGAGGGTGATTACTTTGTAGCATATACAGATGTTGAATTATAATGTTGTAACCTGAAACTTGTATGATAAAAAAAAAGAAAAAGAAAAGAAAGGAAAAGAAAAGAGTCGCTATAAGTGTAAGAGATTCAACGAAGCATTTATCTGTTGAAGGATGCTTTGTCTGAGCTCAAGGAAGAAAAAAACATCAGCTATCTACTATCTGCTTGGAAAAATATTTTTGTTTAAGATTTGCAACACTGAATACATGTATGTTAAGCATCTGCATTTAGTAAGCATTAAATAGTATCTTTTGTTCTTATTTTCAAAGTATCTCAAGTTTTCCCACTGAGCGTGAGAAGTCTAATTAACTACCGCTATGCACATTTTGCATTCCTCCTACCTCAGCTCTAGTGTGTTGACATTTTAGCTGCTGTGATTTGAGTGAGAATTTCAGCCAAAGAACTCTGCATATAGGCATGTTAAATACACATGCACAAACAAAACACTTACATACACAGAGATACTCTCCAAAACCTACTTAGTTCTGAATTGTTTCATACAATGGTGCTTTATCTTTTAAAAAAAAGTTTACTTATACTTAAGGGGGTAAATATATTGCTTAATTAAAAGAAAGATTACTTTAATGATCATGTTCTAGACAAGAATTCAAAACTGCCATGGTGGTGAATGATTAGAAATGCATTTGCCAAAAGTCCTGGGATGAGACTGCCCCCTAGAGGTCGATGCATCACACTGTGTGAGAAAATAAGTAAAACTAAATTTGCAGACCTATTTGTAGAATACAGTGTTATTAAAGAGAACTGGATGAACTAATCTTCATGTTTCATGATCATTTATTTTCCAGACAAGGCTATTACAATAAATATGTCTTCTAGGAATTCTTGTAGGAACAATGCAGATGTTTAAAGAGTTCATGTAAATCTAAATAAATTTAGTATTTAGAACCTAGGCTTAATTTTGATTCAACACTCAAACAAATGTTTAACTGTGAGTATACCAATGAAGGATCAGTATAATTAAATTCTAGCAAAATAAATTTCAAAATATGAAGTTTAAAAATATTTTTTTTTAAAGGCAAAATTGGCCCATGCTTACCTGTCATGGCTGAAATAGGTCTCGCAGAGCAGCTTAGAGTTCCTCTTTCTGCTACACTGAATAGATATATCAGATACTGATGGAAAGGTTTGAGATCTCCAATTCTCATTGATGTGCTGAGTTTTTCAAGAAATACCTCTTCTGATTTATTGTTTTCAACATCCAAAATCGTTACAAGATAATGGTGAAAAGATTCAAGATCTGGAGGATTCCAGCGTAAAAATATTTCTGTTGGGGTCACATGAGTAATTGTGACACTTTGAGGTGATAATGGGCCTAGGAGATTTTTAAAAATCAGGAAAAAAAATACATCACATTAGTGATATGGTTTGGCAGAGTAATCTCTCACCTCTCAGTACTTCCATACTACTCTAGCTTAGAGAGAGAAGTAAAACTGGATTTGAGTCCTGGCTTTCTCCAATGCATCTCCACTCCCTGAGTAAATTATTTACTGTCTCAGAGTCTCTATTTTCTTGACTGTAAAATGGGAATTATAGTAGTAGTTGTCTTGTAAAATTATTATGAAGATTAAATAACGAATGTAGAGCAGTTGGCAAAGCTCTTAACACATGCTATCTGGTCAACCATGATTTTTATTACAAACACTACCAAAATGATATTTCTAGCATTCCGTGATCATATCTTACATGTCTTTTAACTCTTCTGTCTTGTCAAAGCTAGACAGCAGGGACTTCACTCTATATATTCTTCATTCTCATCATCACTAGAACTCAGACATTCATCCTCTTGCAGAACTACTTCCCCTCCCCAAAATGTTTCATCCAGTGCTAGTCAGCAGTTTTCCCAATTAATCCTTCCAGATTAATTTCCTTTAAAAAGCACCTTGTGCATATCAGCTTCAAACTTGTATCCACCCCAACCTCTCAACATGCACGCATGCGCATGCGCGCGCGCACACACACACACACACACACACACACACACACACAAAGGTACACACATTCTTCTTGATTCTTACTTTAGAAATAATAGCTCAAGAGTCTAAATAAGACCATCTGGGTTACTGTATGGCTTAACAAAAGCATGTTCCTCTGGCCAGTTTATTTAACCTTTCTGAAGCTCAGTTTTCTCATCTCTACATAGTTACTCACAGGGTTGGTATGACCTTGGAGAAATTATGAACTAAAAGTGTTTTCTAAAAGGTAAAACAAGTCTTAGAAACTGTAGTCTTAACATATTTCCAATGATGTTTTTAAATGTTTATTTAAATTTGAGAGAAAGAGAGAATACGAGCCAGGGAGAGGCAGAGAGAGAGGAAGACATAGAATCTGAAGTAGGCTCCAGGTTCTGAGCTGTCAGCACCGAGCCTGATGCAGGGCTCAAACTCATGAACTATGAGACCATGACCAGAGCCGAAGTTGGATGCTTAACCACCTAAGTCACCCAGGTGCTGCCCTCCCTTTTCTTAATTAAAAAAAAATTTTTTTTTTAATTTCCAATGCTTCTAATGTCAAGTCCAGTCATCTGAGACTGACACCCCTGGCCCTCCCAAATCTGGTACCACTTACCACTCAAACTGATTTTCCTCATGCCTGAGGAAATCTTCTCCAATCACACTACACTATTCTTTTCCCATAAATTCATATCTCCACACTTTTGCTCACAATGTGCTTTTCTTCCTTCAAGTTTGAATCTAAGTCTCTCATTTCTTTGAGCCTTCCCCTGTCACCTGTCTTCTGAATTCTAGAAAGTATTTCTTAAATGTACCACTGACTAGGAATTAGGCTACTATATTTTGCTATGTTTTACTAGCATTTCTTTGCTTTTACTTTTATACTTTGCTAACTCTCTTTATTGTAAGCCTTCCCAAATCCAGAACACACACCTGTATATCTCCTGCTCTTAGCACATATCAAAACATAAGTTCCACAAAAATGTATTAATTATCCACCGAGGGCTGGACACCAGTCTAGTTGGTGCTAGAAGACAAATAGATACAGTTTCTGCCCTTATGGGTTTACAGTTGAACAGAAAAGCCAAAGACATAAAAAGATTCATTGCAATTCAAAATGGTAAAAGGCATAGGTATGCCCAGAGTGTTAGGAGAAAATGCCAGACCCTCAGGAATCTAATTATGACATTCAACATTTGAAAAATCACACTTTCAGATGTTTTGTCACTTACGTGTTTCAACAACAAATATTGAACTTAACATAGTTTTTGCCTCCCATTCATTCATTGCAAAGAGTAAAAATCTGTAAACACGGCCAGGACACAATTGGCTAATTGTTTTTCCTGTAGTATTTGGAGATATGCTGTCAAAATGTTCTTCTGTATAATCTAAATGATATTTAATGATAATTTTATATCCCAGGTTTAGCCACTTATTCAAATTATTCCAACCATTCAAATTATGCCAACCAAATACAACTTCCGTTGTTCCAACATCCTTTATATAGATCAAAAGGTCTTCCTGCAGAGAAAGTGCTGAAAAAAAATGCAGAGGAGGATTATTTATAACTAGAAATCATAATTCTATATTTAATATAATAAAAGGAAGATACATAATATAATAATATCAATAAAAATAATTACACTCATATTTGCAGATATATGGCAATGGGACATAACAGAAAAATCTTGTAAAGAAATAGTTTGATCCAGTTGCATTTTGTTGTAAAATGTAGCAATCTGTTTCATTGTTGGGTAAGAGTGGAAAAGGAAAGATTTCATTTTTCTTAAGGCCAAAAGATGATCCATCTATCCATGTGAGATGACCTTCTTTCTGAAATAAGATATACAAATTAATAAGCCAACTTGAAGGAAAAGCTTCATATCTTCAAATATGTCTCCTTCATGAGTTATTCTGAGCTAGAGGCAGAGTTCACTTTTATTCATTCATTAGTCATATGTCTTCAGGAAAATTGCTGAATCTCACATTATGCCTTTATCTTCTCATCCAAAAAAATGGGTATAATAATAGTACTTGCATCTTAAGTTATAAAGAGGCAGTGCATGTGAAGGGCTCAACATAATGCCAGGAACAGGCCCATTATTCATTAGCTGTTATTTATTTTATTTCACATCATCACATAAGTCACATGCATCAGGGGAGGTTGTTGATATCTTTCTGCTAAGGGATGTCACTGGTAAATACCCCCAACCTCAATCCCCACATATAAGAGATATTAAAACAATACATTCCAATTCCATCTAACAGAATGGAGGACTACTGTTTCCCTGAAAAATCTGCTTTATTGCATATATGGCACTACAGTTTTGAAAATAGAGACTCAGAGGCAATATGCATCAGTGGTCAAGGCACAGTGTTGGGCAGACATACACAGGTTCAAAGCCTGGTATGGCCATTTGTTAGCAACGTGACCAGAATTCTTCTGAACTCCATTTTCCTTACCTATAAATGAGAATGACAGTGCCTCCCTCGTAAAGTTGTGAGAACAAAATGAGAGTTAGCAATATAAACTTTCCAGATTGGAATACAGAACTATTAATCATTCACTCATTATGTTCTTGCGAAGTGCCGGCCCCTCACTGGAAACTGGGGATGCAACGATGAATAAGACAGTCCTTATCCTCCACGTCCAATAACAAATTCACACTTATTCAGAATGAGTGAATGGAGAGATTACTTTCTCTACCTGTCACCAGGATTATAACCCTGCAGGTGACTTTGATGGTTAACCTCAAGAGACCAGTCTGATGTCAAGGTTATAGAATAAAATGGTTAAAAGCAGACTCTGATGCATGTCCATATGGGCAAGCTAACCTCCCTGTGCTCCAATCTCCTCATATGTCATACAAGTAAAGCACATAGCTTGGTGCCTAGCACTTTGGAGACACTATACGACTCAGCTATTAGTATAAAGGAAGTTCTTCTTAACAGTTACCTTGATGTTTCAGTTACCTCACTTTTAAGTATTGCAAAAGCAGCGACTGTGTCTTAGACCCCTTTGAATAATTCACAGCGACCATAACGATGCCTTGGGAATACTCACTTTGGCTATCATGACCATATGACCTGGACCTTGTAACAGAAACCAATAACCAGAACTACTAGAAGAGTGCATTCTAATTTAACAGTTTATAACAATCATGCTAACAGCAGGAAACAACTATATATACACTAGCTGGGCTGCTTGAAAAGAAACTGGCATGCTGGGAGGCAGGCTTGTAAGATGTCGGAGATGAACTGCGGTTTGAGGAATCTCTATTAGAACTTCTTCATGCACTACCCATGAAAGATAAAGGAGGCTCAAAAAGAGAAAGATGAAAATGTAATTAAAGACTGTCAATAGTTTTCCCCAAGCCTATGCAAAGTTTCACAGAAAAAAATGGTATCAAACTGATAGGATTTGCTTTGGGTCACTACATGTCAGGCAATCCCATGGAGAACAGATTTATTTTTGAGTGGCAGGAACTTTTTTAAAAATGGATCATCAAGGAAAATATACAGACTAGACAGAACTGTGCTAGGTCTTGGGTTTTCCCACAAAAAGCTGACCAAAATGAAATTTCATGCGATATTCCACAATGATAAGACTGCTGGAGAAAATGTCACACCTTCCTTATCTCACCAGTACTGAGTAAAATCTTCACATCTTTCTATATCTCTTTTAGTAAAATTAAATTTCATAAAGCTGGATGTTGGAAGTAAAAGAAATAAAAATGAACAAAACTTTCATATTTTCAGGTTCACATTATTGTACTGATCACAGAGGTGATACACAGAAGGAGCAGGTTGGTGGGAAGGACATGACATGACAGTCTGGAATGTTAAAGTGTCTGTGGAAAACTCCAGAAGAGAGCATCAGAAGAAAATTAGATGTATGGAGCTTATAAGAGGTAAATGGGCTAGATAAATATTTAGGAACAATTGGGCAAGGTGGTAAACAAGTGAAAAAAATGGATGAGCTCACCAACATTTAAGACAGGTCCGGAGAAGTCCAAAATTAAAGCAACACTACATAAAGAAACAGATGCCTACAAAACAGATTGAAGCGGGTGGGAAAAGATGAATAGGCAGAGAACAGAAGATTTTTAGGGTGATGAAAATATTTTGCATAATACCATAATACTGTGGATATATCATTATACATTTTATCCAAACCCATCGGATGTACAGCACCAAGAGTGAACCCTAACGTCAACTCTGAACCTTGGGTGATTATGATACACCAGAGCAGGTTCCTCAGTTGTGATAACTGTACCACTCTGGTAGGGGGTGCTGATGATGGCGGAGGCTATGTATGTGGGAGACAGGCGGTACATGGGAAACCTCTGCACGTTTCCTTCAATTTTGTTATGAACTTAAACTACTCTCAAAAAAGGCAGGGTGGGGAGAATAGGCAGGGAGGGAGAGACAGAAGGACTGAAACAGAGAAACAGAAAAAGAAACTGTCGGGCTTATAAGAAGTGCTCAATATTTCTGGAATGAGGAACGAAGGGAGGGAGGGTAAGTTTTATCATTATATATGCATTTACTTACATATACTAACCTTCAAATCATTAAGACCAGTCCATATTATTATTTGATTCTTTGACCTGAGAAGTGAAAATATAAAGTTTTTTTCCTCTTCATTTTTTATATCCACAAGGTGTGCAGAACTTAAGGATAACTTACAATGTTGCTGAGCTATATGCCACGGCATACTGTCTTTGCTAATTTTATAACAGCTATTTTTTAATGCTACCCATCCATGTGAACATGAACCTACCAAAAGAAAAATGTTTTGTGAAAGATGAATTCAGGAATACAACATTTCATAATTACATTTCTGAACATCTATGGTAGTTAATCACAAAAACCTCATAGTATTAGTTGTGCACTTTTTCCTATATTTTTCCCAACTGAGCATAAGTGTTAAAGTTGTTATTAGTCAAGTAGTAAGTGAATAACTACCAATTGAAATAGATTTTAAGTAGTTGTAAGAATTAATTATGCAAAACTATTGTCCAATTATAACTTCACTAAAACAAAAACCACAGATTTTTTTTCTAAGTCACGTTAGGTTGCCCTTCCTTTCCCTTCCTCTTATGAAGGTAGAGACTTTTTAAGTGTATTTCAGGTTTATTTTTATTTTAGATAACCAGACATAACACTGGCTAAGAATTGTGCTCTCTGCCACTGCTACCTGACTTCAAATGGGGTTACATTCCAAAAAGCACTTAGCCTTTTTCTCCAAGATTGTACATCATAGAAAGACTAAGAAAAATACTAGCCTGTTTAGAGTCTATATTATACTTTAACTCCTGTTGGTATTTTATCAGGGTTGATGTTAGGAAGATGTGCAAAGAATCTTTTCAAGACACTGTTGTCTTGTTTTCTATACAGGGAGGAGGATGGGAAGAGGCGATGCTTAATTACCTTACTATCTTTTCCTTACTACTCACATGTTTCCCTGCTTCATCTGTAAACATACATTGTGGTTCAAAGTTTATTGCTATAGAAGGTATTAAAACAGGATCTTAGCTCATCAGAGAGAGTATATCACCCTGATTAGCTCTCTCTCAGACTCTCTCCTCTTTTCTTAAATCTTTCCTCACCACATGGAGGAAGGAAATGGATCTGAGAAGCCACAAAAAATTAAAGGCATTCCCCTTTCCTTCCAGTATTCCAAATTTTGGTCAGGTCTAATGTGGGATGAATAACGGAGAAGTATCAAATAGGATGAAGATTGATATTTTTATATTGGATTCTAATAGACTTGTTAATACCAGAGAATGATACTGTTTATTGATACTTTAGAGTCACTTCTAAAGCTACCAATGATTGCCAGAGTTAAGGAAAATCCCCATTTGGTTCAGTATTTTAAAAGTAGTGGAAGGAAAATAAAGTTGGCTCTCAACTTAAGCTTGCTTCAATAAATTAGTCAAATGCCAGAATGATATAGTTAGAAAAAAAGGAACTGTGCTACTTCACTTACAAGCAGTTTACCATGGCTAATATTAGGCTGAATGCTTTTGAAAAAAACAGTGCATCTACCAAGTTATCTATAAGTCATATAATATATTAATAATGAACCAAATATCTATAATACCTGTTTCCACTTGAACATCCAGTCTCTGAAATATATTTATAAAATCCAAATGCAACTGTCTAAATTCAAATGTAAAAGTATATAACGTTGCAGGTTTTAAGTTATCCCACTCATAAGCTGTAATATTATTTTGCATAATTTGTGTAGAATCACTGAGAGAGATTGACACGGAAATGTCACTGGAAGATAGCACACTCCAGCTAAAGGAAACACTTGTGCTTGTTGCTTTTGTTTTAATATCGTTAGTTGAGAAACCACCTAAAAAATTAAGGACTGTAATTAGTTGGATTCAAATAAAACTGAATGAAACACAAAAGATATTGAAATACATACAAAAGAATCACCATGACGAGAAAGCATATTATCTACTATAAAATGTTTTCTAGACTATATGAGAGTTTCTTGTACTCTACTTAAAATGAATGACTTATATTACAAATCTGCATTATAATATTTTAGATAATTTGGATTACATGTAACATCTCTACTAAGCCTACCTATTCATATTAGTACACATCATATGTCAAAACTGAAAATCTTATTCTTTAGTTTACAATTTCTTTTAAATTTTGAAATATACATTATGTTAAAAAAACAAAACACTATACCATTATGATGTAATTTTGGACTATCATATACTTGTTAATTACTGTAAAATTCAGATTATCTGGTAATAAAATTGTTTCCCTTTTATAATTAAGCAATATAGATGAACAACAAATCCAAATTACTTACGGGTTTTAAATGACTTTTCACTTAAAATTTGTCCATATTTTATAGACTGTAGGATGATGTGATAGTCTTCATTTTCCTCTAGTGTTACTGATTTTGAAAGCTTTTGTGGATTTGCAAGAATACTTTTGACATTCTGTAAATAATTAGATTCATCTGCTTAAGAAATGTGTATTAACTCTTTGTCAGGTACACTCACTAAAAGTTTAACTTTTGTATATTTCCTTTATAAGAGGCAATTTTTCATATAGAATGTAAACGTATACAGAAAATATTTACTTTTACATAAAATAATATTATTTTATTTATTTTTTAAATTTATTTATTTATTTAGAGAGACAGAGAGCACAGGGGGAGGGGCAGAGAGAGAGGGAGACAGAATCCCAAGCAGGCTCTGTACCAGCAGCACAGAGCCCAATGCGGGGCTCAAACCCACGAACTGTGAGTAAATGTAAATAATTACTCTCTGGATAGTATATAAAGTATTAAAAAAGAATCATTCCTATGAAAAAGTTGAGTGTAATTTGATCACTTCTTGAAGATATTTCATAAAATGCTGACATTTCATACATTAATAAAATAAAAGTAAAACTCCCAGTAACTGTATAACAAAAGAAAAGTTCAACAAAATAAATCTATGGAAGGAGAGAAAATATTTGCAAACCACAAATCTGATAGTGAATTAATATCCAAAATACATAAGGAACTCATACACTCAGTAACAAAAAGCAAACAAATGACAACAAATAAATAATCCAATTAAAATAGACAAAAGATCTGAACAGACATTTTCCAAAGAAGATATTCAAATATCCAACAGGTGTATGAAAAGGTGCTCAACATCACTAGTCATTAGAAAAATGCAAATCAAAACCACGATGTCAGAATGGCTATCAGCAAAAAGAGGAGACAATAAATGCTATGTAAGCATATGAAGAAAAGGGAACCCTGGTGCACTACCTGTGAGAATACAGATTTGTGGGGCTACTATGGAAAACAGTATGGAAGGTGCTCAACAAATGAAAAATAAATCTACCATATGCTCTAGCAATTCCACTTCTGGGTACATATGGGAAGGAAACAAGATTGCCATCCCCAAAAGCATACTGGCACCATGTTCACTACAGCATTATTTACAATAGCCAAGATATAGAAAACAACTGAAGTGTCCATTGATGGATGACTGGATAAATAAAATCTGGTACACACACACACACACACACACACACACACACACACTCAAGAATACTATTTAGCTATAAAAGTGTAGGAAATCCTGCCATTTGCAACAACATGGATGGACCTTGATGGCATTACATTAAGTGAAATAAGTCGGACACGGTAAGACATTTATTGATCTTACTTATATGTGGGATTAAAAAAAAAACCAAAATCATACAAATAGATCAGACTGGTGTTTGCCAGAGGCAGAGGTGGAAGGAATACTGGGTAAAGACAGTCAAAAGATACAAACTTCCAAGTGTAAGATAAATAATTTCTGAGGATATAATATACAGCAGGATGACAATAGGTAACAACACTGTTGGGTGCTTGAAAGTTGTTAAGAGAGTAGATCATAGAAGTCCTCACCACATTTGTAATTATGTGAGATAGTATATGTCAGCTAAGCTTACTGTAGTAATCACTTTTCAATATGTACATATAGCAAATCATGTTGTATACCTTAAACTTACACAATGTTAAATGTCTATTATCTCAATAAAACTGGGGGGGAAATCTCAATAACTATTAAATGCCTACTGTGATGCAACACATAGTCACAACAGATTTATACTATGCTGACTTTTTATCAGAGCCAAGAAAAAGATGCCTTACTTTTTCAGCAAAATTATTAACAAGTTGATAATTTAAAAAATAAAATTCAGGACTTCCTCCCTTAGGAAATTCATCCCACTCAATAAAAACTGTTGTTGTTTGATTATTCATTGGCATATAACAGAAACAAATGATCTGAAATGGGAAAGAAAAGTAACTGTAAAAATATAATAAAAATACATTCTTGGTTATTACTATTATTTTATAATAATACATATTATTTTATAATAAATTTTATAATATTAAATATTACTTTATTAGAAAACTTACAAAACTTAGGCCTAAAGTATGCCAAATTATAATTGAAAAGTATTTCAGCAATATCAGTTTCCACACATGAATTAGGTAATATCCATTGGATACTCCATTTGTAAACATAATTTTGAAAATGACTTAAAAGTAAGTAAAATGAGAGCAAGGAAATTTAAGATCCATCTTTCTCAAAGTAGAAAACACCACATTCCTGGGGTCAGGGAGAAAGAAAAGACTAAAAGCCACAGGAAAAACACAGCACACCCTCCTGGGTTGTCAACTGTGTACCGTGATGATTATGGCTAAAAAATTAAATTATTTCACAGACATTTTTGATAACACACTAGCAATAAAAATGAGTTAGAGTGCAAAATGTTTGACTTAGTTATTTTAGAGGCTCAGTTCATGGAAAATGTTGCAAATGAGATACAATAGCTAGAATGCAGGACCAGAGACCTTTCGTATTCCCTAGACGACAAGAAGACTTCAGCTTTCAAAAGAATGATATACTTACCAAAATTCCTAGCAAAAACAACCTTAAAATGCCTCACTACACCATGAATTTTACTGAATTCTGATCTCTCTCCCCACTGATTATTCCCAACACAATTTGTAAGCAGTGAACACAGATGCCACCTATATGCACAGATTTATGCAACATCTAGCAAAGAAAATTTCTCTTAGGTTAATGTTTAGTGTTATTTCTCTTCAATATACTCCTCGTTTTCTAAAACAGCCAGGCTCAGTGCAACAGTATCCTGCCCATTAGCTAATTATTCAAAACGAAACAAAACACATTTAAAGATGTCTTACCTTAACAACATATTGTAACCAGAGCAATAGAATAATTGATTTCTCCATCTGGAAAATAAAGTATATTCAACATGTATGTTTTTAGCCTCAAAACTAAACTATTCAACATTCTTTGGATACGTGTGTGTGTCACTTTAATTCATATCTTTTCAAGTTAGGCTGTTCATCCAACTGAATATTAAGGCATTAATAAGTAAGTGCTGCATAATATCCTCCACTTAACAAACTGGAAACCCAGTACTTTCCAACAAATAACAAAATAATTTGCTTCTAAAGCTGCTATAATTAAATACAAAGGAGGTGTTAGAAATAAAATGAGTTATCAGGCGATTATACAAAATTGCATCGCACTGTGTGAAACTTTCATCTTAACCGATGGAAATCTAGAACACCTACACGTTGTTACTTTCTTGGAAATAACTCCTAATATTCTAAAATAACACCATCGTTATGAAAAATATTTCAAAACTACTGACGAAATGGGAAAAACATGCAAGTCTTTTCACTTCAATTTATTTTTAAATATACTTATTAAAAAGCTTGTGTAACTTCTCCTAGGAATCTAGACTCTCTGGGTAACTGAGAACTTTACATTCAACTAAAGATACAAAGAAAAAAAATGAACACACCTAGTATTTGAAATACATATATTCCTAAATCTGAAAAATATCCCTTAAACAGGTCCCCGTGATCAATTTTAAAGCCCACTGCAAAGCAAGTTTCTTCCTGCAAAATTCTTTAACTCCTTTCAAGGTGTTCACCTCAAGATAACATTTAACCCAGTTAAAAAGAAATACGTAGTAATCCAATCCAGACTCGTCCACAAAACTGCCAAGTTTTCACCTTGTTCATTTTTCTCAACAATCTAATGTTACTGTTCTATCACGGGGTTATGGTATTAATCCCCGCTCCCCTCCTCTAACTCCTCAGTGTAAACTAGTTTCGAAGTCTTTGTACTCCAATAACAATGCCGAAGTGGAAAGACCGCTGTCGGCTGCCTGTTCGTCAAGGCCAAATCCCGGCTCAAATTCAATTCTGGGAGTCTGCGCCCCGAGGCGCGCGGGCTTAGAAGGATCTCGTGGAGCCAGTTTGGGCCGAGGGAGGGCGGAACTGTGTTTACAGGAAAGGACCTGGGTTTTAAGAATGGTTAAACGGGTGCGGACAGGAAGAGAGAGCAAAGACCTGAAGTCGCGGCGCAGGGGCGCACAGCCGCCGAGCCGGAGGCGACCGGAGCCGGGCCCGCCCCCCCGCGCGCGCTCGGCCAAGTTCGCGCGCCGGCGCCGCGGGCTGGCGCAGAGGTGGCGCGCGAGCCCGTGACCGCAGCCTACCTCGCGGCCGCGCTCCCGCTTCCTCCTGCCGGCGCTCGCCCAACCAGCCCTCGCTCTGCTCCCGCTTTTCCTGCCGCCGCTCGCTGCTCGGCGGGTTTCTTTCTTCCCGCGAGGCCCTGTCCCTAGGTCTCCATGGAAACGGTGAGCGGCGGGAAGCCAGAGGAGTGGTAGGCGAGTCCCACTACACTGGTGTGTGGAGGAGAATTACCCTCTGCGTGGAAGAAGGGAGGGAAGCGTAGGGCGGTGTAGGAGAATGCGAGGGAGAAACATGGGCCTCATGGAAAAGAAACAGGAGCCAGCCAGGTGGCTGTGAACAGCCCTGAATGGACACAGTTTTGAGTTAAGTTCATTCACATTCTTTCACTGTCAACATGTCTTGTGGGGTTTTTTTTTTTCTGTTTGTTTTCTGCAGCATTTGGCAGTATTGATTGAACTCTTACTCTTTCCTGAGATCTTCTCCAAAGTTGGCATCCCTGACCTCGCCCTTACCTGGATCTTCCATCTTAGTCTGCATTATCCTCTGACATTTCCAACTTAAAAATTGACTTGACCCATGATGCCTTCTGTTTCACTCACTTTTGTGATTTCAGTCACATTCAAGGTTCCCAGTCACTCCGTCTTGCTTCTCATTTTTTTCCAGGGCTTCAGAGCAGTATTTATAACCCTGCACTGCCATCATCACCCTGCTATCGTGGAAAGGCAGTTCAAAATCAACTTTCCAAAATGAAATTCAGGTTCTTCCTTCTCCCAGACCTTTCTGAGTAGAGGGGGAGCCAACCAAACAAAAAAAGAAATTATCAACTGAGCATCCTCAGATTTTTTCCCTCACTACTCAAAGCCAATTTGTCCTCAAAAATCTTTTTGATTCTACCTCTAACACATCTCTTAGGGCAATTACTTCTTGTCTCGTCTGACAGCTATGAGCTTAGTTGATACCCTTAGTTATCTCTCCCTCTGGAAAGCATGTGCCATGTTTAAGGTTGGAATCTCAGTTCATTCAGATCCTTTGATTCTGTTTACTTACTAAGCATCTCCCTGAAAAGTGAGTGCTTCCTGGAGCATAGGTACTTAATAGAGTGATAACCAATATTGGTTTGCTGAAATTATTTCCAATAAGCTCATACTTGGACCAGGTTATATATCCCCCATCTGTTAGCTAATGTGGTCTTTCTGAAATACACACGTGATCGTGCCTGTAACTGCTTACTTAAAACCCTGTTTGGACTCCTGCTGACATAGCACATCACCTTCCAACCTCACCTCTTTCCTCTCCTCCTTAGTACCCTGACTTCCACCCTCCTGAAGTAACAGGCCATAAACATTTGCATCTCTCTCTTCCTCTAGGACTTTGTTTATATTATAAAACAAAAATTTACTTTTTATGTGTTTATGCCCTCAGTCAGATTAGGAATTCCTAGACAGCATGGACTGTGTCGTAATTTAAGCACAGTTATAGATGTGAACTATTTTTTTGTTCTTTTAGTTCCTATAGATAGTACATATCTTTACTTTTTAAAAGTGGCAAAGTGTAGAGGCAATATGTCACAAAATGATTTTATTTCCCATGAATTAGTTTTAGGCTTTGAGAAATTTGATCAAATTAAAAATCCACCAAAGGCGTTAACTAAATGTATTTGGTAATCACTTTGCAATATACACAGACATCAAATCATTGTGTTTTATGCCTTAAACCCGTACAATGTTGTACTGTAATTGTCTCTCAAGACAGCTGGGCAAAAAAGGAAAAGTCAGGAAACTGATTACAAAAATAAATACATATATAAAATAAAAATCCATCAAGTGAATTGAATAAAGTATAAATGTTTCAATATGGGTATTTTTTGTTATATTTTTGCAAACAATAGCATTTTATGCAACTTTTTAAAATTGATTTATTTTTGAGAGGGGACGAGAGAGAGGTAGGGAGGGCAGAGAGAGGAGAAAAGGAGAATTCCAAACAGGCTCTGCACTGTCAGTGAGACTGACATGAGGGCCTCAAACTCATGAACGTGGAGATCATGATCTGAGCAGAAATCAAGAGTCAGATGGACACTTAACCAACTGAGCCACCCAGGCACCGCAACAATGGCATTTTAAATAATCAGCCATTGTTAAGACTACCACCTCCATACTTTACATCATTCTTTCCACTAGGTCAATAAACTTGGTAGCAAGTTAATCAGTAGGGTTCCCTAAAAAGCTCCCCTTCCTGAAGTAATACTCTGTGAAATCTATTTTAATTAAGGCTTCATTCCTTTATTTGGTCTAGGAACTTATAGATGAACTTAATCATAGGACAATTAAGAGAAAGGTTTTTAGGGGCACCTGGATAGCTCAGTCAGTTAAGCGGCTGACTTCAGCTCAGGTCATGATCTCACAGTTCATGAGTTTGTGCCTCACATTAGGCTCAGTGCTGACAGCTCAGAGCCTGGAAGCTGCTTCGCATTGTGTCTCCCTCTCTCTCTGACCCTACCCTGCTCACACTCTGTGAGCAAAATAAATAAACATTTAAGAAAAAGAGAAAATTTTCAAATTATTGGTCTTTTCAGAAAAGAGAAAGTGTAAATTTACTATTTCAGGGCATTTGTTCTTAAGGGAAATAGTTTACTTTTCTGATGGGGAAACACAGCTGAAAACCGTTTAGGCAATAATGAAGATCGTTAATGTCTTATAACATGAATTCCCTATTAGAAAATATGTTGTTTGGCATCTTATATAAATATCTTCACCAGAGGTTGGGTGAACATATCTGCATAACCGCATCTCCGATAGAAATGTAACAATTACACGAGTAAACATAATACCCATTCCTTCCTCACTTTCAAACTCCAGTGATTCTATCAAAAGTATTGAGTGCATGCTATGTGTCAGCCACAGTGTTAAGTACTAAGGCTGTGGCACCAAATGTGATTAGTCCTCCCCCTTCATGGAGCTTAAATTCTACTGAGAGAGCTACTGAGTATTATATACTATGATTTTGTGCACAACCTTATTCCTCTTTGTTCCCGTTCTTACCACCTAAATCCAGGCCCTCTTTCCCTCTCATCTAGTATTTGGGCTCCTGGACCCAATTCCAACGTGTATGATTGGAAGTGGGGGTGTGTTATCCCCACACCACCA
Organism: Proteles cristata cristata; assembly: GCA_017311185.1. Taxonomy (NCBI): domain Eukaryota; kingdom Metazoa; phylum Chordata; class Mammalia; order Carnivora; family Hyaenidae; genus Proteles; species Proteles cristata. The sequence continues at coordinate 134,422 of JAESUZ010004428.1, read as the reverse complement.
AACAATTCTGTGGATACTAGCTGGGTGTCCTACAATTCAACTCAATTCTGACACTGTTTATCCAGAGAGAGAGAGTCAGATTCCATAGACTAAGTGTTCCTTCCTGCAAGCCTCCCTCCACCACCCATTTCAGACACCCGTACCAAGCCGGGTTGCTATCTGTGCCTCTGTCCTACTGGCCATAATTCAGCTGAACTTCAGGGGTTCATTTAATTTGCTAGAATGGCTCACAGAACTCAGGAAACCAGTTTACTAACTAGATTACCAGTTTATTATAAAACCAGGGAACTCAGAACAGCCACATGGAAGAGATGCAAGGGCAAGGTATGTGGGGAGAGACATGGAGTTGCCACACCCTCTCCTCGCTCTCCCCCAAATCTCCATGTGTTCACCAGCCCCAAAGCTTCCCCAACCCCATCCTTTTTGGTTTTTTATGGAGGCTTCATTACATAGGCACTGTTGATTAACTCATTGGCCATTGGCTATTGATTAAATTTCCATCCTTTCTCCCCTTCCTGGAGGTAGTGGGACTGAAAGTTCTAACTCCCTGATCAGATGGTTGACTCCACGGGCAACCAGCCCCCATTCTTAGTATCTGTACAAAAGTCACTTCATTAACATAGCAAAAGACACCTTTATAGTTCCTATCACTTAGGAAATTCCAAGGGAAACAGGGATGAAGACCAAATATTGTTATTATAAATCACAGCATCACATCTAGATAACTAGCATCCCTTCAATCTTCATTAGATTGATCTATAACAGGTCTCCTTATCTCTAGCTTTTCCTCTATTTTAATCTGTTTTCAACTGTCTTCAGATGAATCTTCCTAGAATTCGGTTCTGATAATGTTACTTTCCTACCCATGGTGCCTTCAATGGCTCCTCAGCCTCTCCGATTCCTTGCTGTGCCCATTGATGTCCTCCAGAAACATTTCAGTTTACTTCATAGATTTTCAGTTACCATTTTTTCCTGTAATACTTTCCTTGTATTTCACCTTCTTCATGAAACTTTTCCTGGTATTCCTAACAAGTGTCCTATCCCCCTCCTCTGTGCTTCTGTGGCATTTACTGCCTCTAATGCATGGCTCGTTGAATTCTATTTTTATTTGATTATCTGTGAACATCTTAGTATCTCTATCAGACTGTAATCTCCCTGGAGGTAAGTCCTATGTCCTTTGATTTTCACATTACTCACGAGCCAATTGTGATACATTACATGGTAAGCACTCAACAAATATTTTCTGAATAAATACTTGCTGAAGGAATATTATAAAACTGTCATCTCTAGGTACAAGTTTCTAGAGTCATGGCACTCTAGAAAAATTAATGCACGACTTACAGAATTCCTCTGCTTTGGTTCTGCTTTGAATCTGAAAAGTCTTTTTCTGAATTGTTTGTGATATACGTGAGACTCTTTCTTTCCTAATGATTTACTCTTTAATGTAGCAAGATTGGTCACGTTCCAGATTGTGGAAAAGTGTATTGTTTTGAGGTTAAAATGGAATAGTGCTTAAAAATTAGAGACCAACACAAAAACATTCTTCCTTAAATCTTCTAACCTGGATAAATTAGATGTACTGGTTTTGTCTTCCCTTGTCTCATTGTCCCCTGTTTTTATGGGTCTTTTTAAATGTCATCTTTCAAAGGAGATATTTTACTCTAAATTTCCTCACAAAAATAACACTTTTATAAGCTGACATGTAATCAAAGTGAGGCAGATTTCTATCACTACTTAAAGGAAAGCCATTGTTGCTATAGATTTTCTAAGCTTTATTTTGCTGGCATGAGTTACAAGAAAAAGAAAATAAAAGATGGATTAGCAGCATGTTTTTCATCTGTATTTATTTCTTAAATGTGATGCCAAAAAGCTTGGTGTTTTAGTTCTGTAACTAGGATTGGACTTTTCTACAATGCAAAACTTCCTACCAATTTGCGGTATTATCTTTTTAGCATATTTATTTTTACAATATGAAAAGTGGTTACTGCAACAGATCTTTTATGGAATGATCTAATCATCTGAATTAATCCAAATAAATTTGCCTAGAGTGAAAATGGTACATTTAATAAAGTGTTACTGGCTGTATTCCAGAATCCAAGATTAAAACTTGAATTTATCTGTATTTATTGGTGTAGACTAAAATGCAAATGTCATATTGAGAATTGAGACTAAACAAAAAGGATCTTCATCTCCAGAATGAGGTGGCAGTGAAATAATTTGAGGTCTGGTCCATTACGTTAATGACTTCCCCGCTAGATTTGTTAACAAGTATGCCAGGATGGGTGGGAATTTATTTCTAAATGAGATTATCAGTACATTTAACATGTTTAGTGAATTCAGTTCAGTACATTTTTACTGAGGAACTTTGATGAAGAAACTGTCTTAGCTGGTAGGACAGGAAAGGCAAAGCAAGGAAACCCTGACTTATTTATTACAAGGGCTTTCTCTCCAGAGAGGAAGATCCACTATCTTTATACCCTGAAAAAATGAGAGAAAAAAGTTAAAGACCAACATGAAAACATCCCTCCTTAAATCTTCTAACCTGGATGAATTAGTGGTACTGTTTTGGTCTCTCATTAGAGAAGAGAGGATAAGGGAGCTCTGTGAGCTCATAGATGTGGCCAGTGACCCTGGCCGGTCCAGGCATAATACTCTAACCATTACTGTCTGCACAATTCTAGGTTGACACCTAAGATTTCCGCTCCCCTGGAATTCACACCCTGTAGAAGCCCCGCCCCCTGAGGTGGACCTGAAAAAATGATGAGATCGTTACTTCCATGATTATGTTATGTTATACAAGACTTCACTGTACTAAAACAAAAGAGGCTTTCTCTTACTGACTTTGAAGAAGTAAGTTGCCATGATGTGAGAGGGCCAGGTAGTTAGAACATGAGCCTTGCCTCCCAGGGGCTGAGAGTGTGCCCCAGCCTAAAACCAGCCAGAACACAGGGATCTCAGTCTTTAATCACAAGGAACTTAAATCTGCCAATAACTTGAATGAGCCTAGAAAAAGAAGACCCACAGCTTCAGATGAGATTCACCATCCCAACTAAGAACTTGATTTCAACCTGGTGAGAACCTGAGCAGAACTCAGACTCCTGATTCACAGAAACCATTAGATAATAAATGTTTTGATTCAAAACATGAAATTTGTGGGGGTGCCTGGTGGCTCAGTTGGTTAAGTGTCGACTTTGGCTCAAGTGGTGATCTCATGGTTTGTGAGTTCGAGCACCGCATCAGCCTCTGTGCTGACAGCTCAGAGCGTGGAGCCTGTTTCAGATTCTGTGTCTCCCTCTCTCTCTGCCCCTACCCCACTCATGTTCTGTCTCTGTCTCAAAAATAAATAAACTATTAAAAAAAAAGAAAAAAAAACATGAAATTTGTGGTTCTTTGTTCCACAGCAATAGAAAAAGAATACTTACCCAATAGTTAATGTGATTGCAAGCTTGGGCAGTCATTGCACAGAAGTTTTTAACTAGAGCTCAGAGAAAGATGTCCTATCCTCTTTGTTGGAAAACATATTAAAGGTGGTTTCATCAAAGCTTCTGTGGTCATATACAAAGTTGCTGTGGCCAAAGTGGCCATGTGGAGCAATGGGAATTCACTGGGAGAGAATGAAGTTGGCAGAGAAAGAGATAAATGCATTTAAGTCCTGGCATTTCATTCACTCCTGCCCGTCTCAAAGTTGGTTATCTTAAATTTTTAAATTCTGTGAAAGATATTCTTTACAGAGTCACCCATCCTTCCCAAGATTAATAAGTAACATCATTGGGAATTGATCACAGACATCCTAGTTCCAGAGGCTGATTTTCTTAACCATTAATCACATAAAGAGCTATAGAATATCCTTACCCATTGATTAATTAATTTCATCTTATTTGATATAAGTTAAGCAGCTACAGTTAGATTGAGGAAATGTACATACTACAAAGATATAGGTTTTAAGGTACTACTTTTAGTAGAAGGTCTAATATATTTATATCCTATAGACTTTTTCTAAAAAACAATTCTCTAAATGCTGATTTTAATCTATGGTTTTCAACATTAAATACTTCTCATATATTTGGTTAAGCATGTGTTATCCTAATAGTACAGTCATTTTATTTTCTCAAGACTCCTTTACAAAATTTTCTAGACTTTGTATAATGTTGATATTTGAATCTCAGTTTGTACTGTTCTAAAATATAAAAACAAAACAAAATTCATGAACTAAAATTATATAACAGAACAAAACTGATTTCAGAAGAAAGTATGTTATTTATTCTTTATTCTAGATAAAATCTACTAGGAAAGAGAAGGGAGAGAGCTTATATCTCTCTCATATCCTATTCCTTAACTCAGAGTTTGGAGATCTGTGCATCAGAAGCTGGTTGGCAACCACATGGTTACAAAACTGAGTCTTTCAAAAGTAGCTAAATTTTCTCTAATTCCAGCTATCTTTCTGGTCTCTGCATCTCCTGAGAGATAGGAGCAGGTGTTACCAGTATTCTATATTTTATAAGTGGTCATTACAAAACAAACATTATGAGGAAAGTGTCAAGAAAAAAAATGAACAACAAAACACTAGCTGTAAACAATGAAAATTGTAGTTTTTGATGAATTTTGACAATTTGGGATATCAGAGAAGTGTGAAAGGATGTAGAGAAATCCGTTACCTTTGTAGTTGAGAAAAATTAGGATGCACTTGCCAGAATATGGAAAGTAAAATAGAAATCGACTTTGTCATCCTGCCCTGTAACTGGAAATATGAAAGTAAAATTCTTACCATTCCTCAGCTGGTAACAGAGAACAACCAAGGGCAATCCATGTACTCTAATCATTAATGCACAGCAAAACGACATGAAAACAAGCCATGAGACCTATGAAAAAATACTGCAAAGCAAAGTAAGGAGATTATCATCCTAAAAATTGAGAAGAAGAAGAGATTAGTTACTGTGTAAGCACTCTGATGCAGAATTCAGGGGGAAAAAAACAGGAAAATTTTTTTTCTCCAAAGTATACAAAATACATGAATTCCATAAAGCTGTAGAAAAATATTTTCTTGTAATAAATAGAAAATAGCCTATAGTTTAAAAAATTAGATGATATAAAAAGGGAATCAGATAAGAAATAAATACAAGGAAACTACAGAATTATAGTCTGTACTGAGGGAAGTAGACCAGGTATGGATAATAATTATGGAAGAAAAACTTAGTATACAATTATGCAGAGCAAAAACACAAATGGATGAAGACCTAGGACAGGAAGTTTCATAGGTATGAGAGAAAAACAATGTATACATAATAATTCTGAATGTAAAACCAGATTAAAATAAAAGCATATCAAATAAAAATATACTAGTAATAGAATAAATACCTCATATATTTAGAAAAAGATGATGTGAAGATTGGAAAATCCAAAAGAATAGCAATAAATAGAGAACTGGACCTGTACAGAGTTTCACAATATTATTGGATTCAAAACTTGCAGCACTAAATGTCCAAACACAATGAAGCAATGCCTACAGTTTTGAAAGCAAACTATGACTTCAAATTTTTATACTCAGCATATATGTATCAAGTCCTCTCTATGTGTTTAGTACTTTACATGCATTAATTCTATTAGCCTCACACTAACTCTATGAGAAATTTGAGAACTATGAAGTGCAAAATTATTAAGTTTACTGAGAATCACACAGAAAAGGTTATTAGGATATGAACTTGTACCTATTTCATCTGAGAGCGTACCTTAGCTATCATGCTACACTGTGAGTAAAGCCTCAGAAAATATACAATCCATATATATACTTTCTGGAAAAAAAATACTTGAAGACCTAATCAAGCAACTAAGAAACAAAGCAAACATAAGAAATTAATAATGGAGATATTAGGACTGGCAGCAAGGATTATAGTTAACATATATAGAACTAAAATTGGGTTGGCAAAACTGAATTTATTTTTATGTGTTTGTGTGTTTATGTGCATGTATATGTAACTTTTAATATATAGAATATTATATATATAACAGAATATATAGACAGACAAAATTTAATTTTGATACAAAATAAATATGGCTGAGAAGGCAAAAAACTTAAATTGCATACTCTTTAGTAAACAAAATATAATTTAAAAAATGTTTTATCTATCTCAAAGTCTGTAATCTCTCTGTTTTCTGATAATAGATAACATTTTGGCTAATATAATAGAATTTTGACTTTAACCAGAACTTCAGTATTTCTAGTTAGTAGTTGGTAGTGAAACAACTCTGAAAAGTCACGGGTTTTTTCTCCAGAGGGTAGTGTAAAGATTTCAATCACTATAGCCATTTATAAGACATTATTAGAAAGAAAAAAAAAAGAATGCTTAGGCTAAGAACAAGATTGTTTGCTAACCTTTGTGCAAATTAGTATAAGGTGCCTCCTCATGGTAGATATATGAGGAAAAGGCACAATGTCTGGTGGATAAATTAGAAAATACCTCAGGAGTTATTAGAAACTGCTCCTCCCTCTGGAAGATGCAATCCTAAATGGGTGTTTGGCTTGGCAAGAGGTCAGTGTCTTCATGCGAAGAAAAAGGCATTCCTTCCTCTGGGTGAAAACAGCTTCTTGTTGGGGCACATGAGTGGGCTTGAGGAGCCCCGGCCACATTTCAGAACTCCCGGCCCCTTAGCTGAGCACTTTGAAACAGGAACCAGACTGCTGGGCCACCCACAGTGACTTTACCTGGGAATGTGAGCACGAAAGTGAATACTAATTCACTTGGGCTACAGGCCCTTTGGTCGGAGTCATAATTTTTGTGTATCTTGAAATCTTCTGAATCTGTGCGTTGGAACCACAAATGTTCTCAATACATTCATTTTAAGAAACTGTTGAGATATCTTGATTTCAGTAGTATTATTTTCTTTGTAATGTGAACGTTAACCTTGAAAAGTTGTGTGATAATATATTGCCTAGAAAAAGCTCAGATTACTTTTCATTCCTATTAAGAGCCTTTATTCTCTTTCAGACATTAGAGCCTCAGAGTACTCTGCCTCTTCTCAGCTTAATTGAGTGGAATATAGTAGTAATTTATTCATTTTCATCTCTTAAAACTAACATGAATAAGAGGTTTTATGTCACTACTAATATTTAATTTTTTAAGTTTATTTATTTTGAGAGAGAATACAAGTGGGGGAGGGGCAGAGTGAGGGAGAGAGAAAGATAGAGAAAGAGAGAGATAGAGAGAGAGAATTCCATCTAGGCTCCATACTATCAGCACAGAGTCCGATGTGAAGCTCGACTGACAAACCATGGGATCATGACCTGAGCCAGAGTCAGACTCTTAACCAACTGAGCCATCCAAGAGGCCCTAATAATTTATTTTTTAAAACAGAACCAAAACTCCCAGGATATATTAATAAGAATACTTAAAGATAGGTGAATTAAAGTTTGTAAAATTATTTCTCCTGAAAAGGCTTTGTGTAAAATTACCACTAGGAAAATGGACAAAGGAAAAATAGACAAAAGCTAAAATGAGTATATAAAAAGGTTTGAGCTCAGTGGCACAGTCAGACATATATTCTACTCTGAGCTGACCTTTTATTATATCAATAAAGACTTGTCTACCACTACTTAGTGCTGATGATGACAAAAGGATAAAAGAAACAAACTTTATAAACTTCTTGGGGAAGGAAAAAGTTGATCAGCATTGTGGAAGACAAATGAGGCAGTACAGATAGAAATTCCTCAGCATGTTGATGCCATCAGTTGATCCTTCAATTCCACTCATGCATAAGGATTTATAATAGGAAAAATGAGAAACAAATTTAATATCTGTTAATAGACTGGTTAAATAAATTGTGATATTCACTTAGTAAAATTCTATAGAGCATGTAAAATTTCTAATGCAGGAAAGCTTTTTAGAATATAAATATTCTTAAAGAAATTTAAAATTAAAAGCATATACTCAGTTAAACCCTGGATCAAAAAAAAGGCAGGGAGAAAAACAAAAATAAAAGGATGAGAGAAGTACATTTTTCTAATTTTTAAAAGTTAAAAATTATTTATTTATCTATTTTGAGAGAGAGAGAGCATAAGGTGGGAGGGCAGAGAGAGGGAGAGAGAGAATCCCAAGTAGGCTCTGAGCTGTCAGTGTGGAGCCAGATGCAGGGCTTGAACCCATGAACCATGAGATCATGTCTGTGGCTGAAATCAAGAGTTGGACACCTAAGTGACTGAGCCACCCGGGGGGCCCAGAAAATTTAAATTATTTAGGTGGATGTTTTGTGTTCTTTTCCTCCTACAAACTGCCTAAGTTTGTTTTTCTCTCTTCTCCCTTCTAACAGGACATACTAAATAGCTAAGCCTTTATTGATTTAATAAGATAAAAATAGCATTTTGTAGTTCTAATGTAAATTTCTAAGCGATTCAGGAGATACTTACATGTGTTCAATTATATGCATACACAACACACATGCACACTCATACACACACATATTAAGTTTGTTATTTACTGAGGTGGGAAAGACTCTGCAAGTAACTGATTTAAGGGGATGTGAGGCAAGAGAGAAACAAAAATAAATACAAGTCAAATTATTAGAGAGCGGGCTACTACTCACCTAAAACATAGATATATAAGGAAAGGCCAAAAGGAAACACTACATCTTGAAATGGTCCATGAGGATGAGGAGTAGCAGTGAACAATTTACCTGCTGGCTCCTGAGTCTGTCATTCATTGTTCAGATTTCACCTCACAGGATATTAATTCCTCCAACATTCGCTGTTGCATTACCAAATTTATCAGCGTAGTCATGGGGGCATGGTGCTTCTTCCAGGCTCAGGAGCGGTAGGAAAAGCCAGAGTGTCTACGGCAGGAAGTCTATTTGTACCTTTCTGATGATTTGAGGGACACCAATATCCTATCCTACATTGGGCTCTCCTTCTGGACTTTCTCATGGGCATGATTATTTAACTAATGCCTACTTTCTCTCTGGACTTAAAATTACATGAGGGTCAGCACTGTGTCTGCTTTGTTTTACCTGTGTCCTCAGACCTTTTACAGCATCCAGTACACAGCAAGTACTCAATAAGTATTTGTTGTGTCTCAGAATGTTTATGATGTTCTAGGACAATATTTCCCTTTTCCCACAGATAGGTTTAAACATGACTTAGTGTTTTTAATTTAATAACAAATATTTTACAGAGCATGAAGATAAATAAATATGTAATAGACAATATACATTATGTGCCTCAGTTGAGGTATATAACAGTTTAATTTATTTTAACCAAAAACATTTGACTTAATCAATATGCTAGCAGGAATCAAAGAATACTGAAATGTTAAGTCTAGATGAAATGAAACTCTTTTATTAAGCACAAATAAGATAACATCAATTTTTATAGAGAGTAGTCACTGGGACTTTGGAGATACAGTGTTGATTTGATTCTTTCATTCATACTTAGCTAACCCTGGAGCTCCAAAATATCTAATAAGTTGCATTTTTTTTTTTCTGGGAATCATGATTTTGAAACAGAAGCAACTCACCTAGCTAAAATCTGAACCTAGTCCATCAGGCACCTGTATCTGTTTTTCAATGCAACTTTACTATTCTCTTGTTGCTGTTTGACTTCATTTGATCCCCACAACTATCATAACAAGCAGGGAATTCTCTCCTTTTTACAGACGAGGAAAATTAGATAAGTATATACTACAAGTGGCAGAAAATTGGGGGATTTGCAAAGATCTCAGATATGCCCCTTGCAAATTTCAGTAGTCTACTATGTTTAGAAAGTGAGGCATTCCAGTGTAGAATTATTAATACATTCAAATTTTATTTCATTCCTCCTGGGCAAAGCAGCAGCATGAAAAGCAAGATAGCACACTTCAGTCGTATGCAAATACATATCAAAAATCATACATCCACGAGATAGCAAAGTTAAATGTTAAATAGTAACAACATATTTAATAACAGTTTTAATGGTATAAAAAATAAAAGTCTAAGATATCCCTCCTCTATTTTGCAACTGATGCTACATTTCTCCATTTCCTATTATTGGGATCACTATTATATGTATGTATATACATATGTATGTGTGGCATTTTTCCTTACTTTAAAAAAATTGAATTTAAAATCCTTAATTCTATACAAAACGCACTCTTAAAGAATCAAAACTTCTGTGATAGACACCTTATTGTATTGTTCAAAAGAAAAGAGCATAGGACTGGAATATAAAAGGCCTAGAATTAACCCAACTGTCAATATGATTTCACTATATTGTCACACCAAATGACTTTGTACAAGTCACACAGCTTCTCTGGTGATCTGATACACCCACAAAATGAGAGAAATTTGCAGAAACAACTCTAATATTCATTCAGGGTTTACATAACCTAAAATCCTGTAGTTCTATGATTTGTCTCTAAGCATCCCACTCTATAACTATCCAGATGCCAATTTTAGCTGATTACATTTACCAGACTAAACAGTAGTGATAAAAGAGTATTATCTTTTTTTATCTTTTAAATCTTTATTTTTGAGAGAGAGAGAGAGAGAGAGAGAGAGAGAAAGAAAGAAAGAAAGAAAGAAAGAAAGAAAGAAAGAAAGAAAGAAAGAAAGAGAAAGCAGGAGAAGAACAGAGAGAGACGGAGACACAGAATCTGAAGCAGGCTTCAGGCACCAAGCTATCAGCATAGAGCCTGATGCAGGGCTCAAACTCTTGAGCTATGAGATCATGACCTGACCCTAAGTCCAAGGCTACACCGACTGAGACATCCAGGGGCCCCAAAGAGTACTATTACCTTAAGTACTATTACCAAAGCTTTGGCAGACTTTGTATATAAAAAAATCACTATTGGGCGAAAGTGAAAGAATTCCGCAAAATAACCTTCTAATTGATGAGAATCCCATGGCTGATCCTACTGCAATTATATACATAACTGCATTTCAGCTGAACAACTTAAAATCATTTGATTCTTTAAAATAGAGTAAATCAATAAATCTAATTTTTATAGGAAATTCTATATATTCTGTACCAAGCGTTCATTTGCCATACCCCAATAGTCTGAAAAATACATTATTGTTAAACAGAATAAATCTACCAGTGCCTAAATTATAGTGTTAAAAGTTAACTTCACTTGACATTATGATTGTTGCATAGAGTTCCTGGAAACCAACAGTTTAATTCCACTGGCAGGTGCAGTCTATAGGTTCCTGAAGAATGTGCATGACTTCAGTGCCATTTCCTGAGCAATACAGAGGCACAGACAAGTTTCGCACTCCATTTTCACGACAACACTTGCAGAATCTTAGATGGCTCTCAATATTAATGTTATATATGGTAGCAGATGGGCATTTTCCATCACAAGATGCAACATTTATCTGTAAGGAGAGACAATGAGAAGAGAATTCTTAAAATTTTTAAAAACTGGCTATTTGATTCTACTAAGATATCAAATGAAAGCAAAACTTTATTATCACTTTAACTCTCAAGCTTCTGTACATTAGAAGACTGCAAAAAATACTGGGTTGAAACTTAGTAACTCGAATAAGTCAAAGAGATATACCATGGTGATGCCTAAGACAGTAAAGCTGATGTAAATCAAACTATGAAATATGTGTGAATACACAACTAGACAGGTATACGTAACATGTTCATCACAATCTAATGATTCTATGGTAATCTGTATTATATCATGGCTCGTGTAGACTGTAGTATTGGAGAGGTCATATCAAACAGAGTAAAGTTAGAACTAGGACTTTTTTGCTGAGTAAAATTGCATGGTTAAGAAAATATGTAGTCAGATATATTTAGCTTTAATTTCCATCTCTAGATTGCAGTTATGATTCAGAACTATTGATTATTTATGCTAATAATAATTCACACTTCTTCACAAACAGAATATTTTAACATTACACTGTCTAGTCTCAAAGTTAAATATTGTGACTATTGGCATTTTGTTGGTTTACAAACATATTTAGTGCTGTGATGTATGTACTTTTGGAAAGATACATGACCTTTATGTGACAAATTATATTTTTCTACTTACAGGGTTTTGACTTATACAGTCCTGTTTCCTTATGATTGATTTAATGATCACTTTCTGGCATATTCTTTCTTCTCGTTTGCCTGATAAAATGTAAAATGTGTTTATTCGTCTGAAGGCCCATGTCAAATTATTTCTTAACTCGATTAAACATGATGAATATATTAAAGTAAATGATGTATATATTAAGTAAAATATGTTTCTATGTGAAGATGTACTTAAAAGTTTCCCTCATATATTTTATGTTCAATATTTGTTTTCACTTTCTAAATAGATTTTCTCATATTTCTAATATATACTTATCTCTTTATCTGATTGTCCTAGAATAGTTATCATCATCATAAATCATTCCACACATGTAATAAAGCTATTAATTAAGGTTAATTACATTAACCTGTGTTTATTATATATAAATAAAATATATACTTAAAATTCTAAAAATATGAAGTAGTTTTTAGGATGACGCATTATAGAAGTATATATACATGTACATAATAGTCATCTATACATATATACATAAATCTATTTTAAATTTAAAAACATATTTAGAACCACTTTATCTTAATAGGTTTTAATATAAAATCATATATGAATGTAATCGAATTATTTATCAACCATTTGAAATGAATGGATGAGTCATATACTTGGTTTTATGGCTCTGAAATGATCTCTATGACTTCACATTAAAAGACTTTATATTAATTAATGATATATTAATATACCTCTATGTTTGTGATGGACTATCACTTGATAATACATCCAAGAATATATATTTAACACTAGATGAGAGTGGATGCAAATAATCCCTGAATCAGGATGTGAAAACACCAAGGTTCTTATGAACTTGCTTTGCTACTTTAGGACACTCACTGAGATCATTCTGCTGAGTTTTCTTGTTTGCAAAAGACTGGAATTAGATCTCCAGTTTCCAAACTAGTTTAGTCACAAAATCTTTAAGTGCTTATATGAAATTCCAACATGTAACATATATAAAAGTTGAATTAGGTTGAAGCAGAGATGACTAGCAAAGATTGCCTGAACTTAAGCTGTCTCCTTAAGAGAACTGGAGTCGCATCTCAGTTCTCTTCCTACTTAGTTTCTCAGGAGCATTTGATCCGGTCCCTCACACTCTCCTCCTTGAAACACTTTACATACATAGCTTCCTAAAAACACCCTCTTTTGGTTTTCCTCCATCTTATGTGTGGCTCTACCTCAGACTCCTATGCTTGTTCTTTCTCCTTTCTCCAGCCTCCCAACTATAGCCTGGCCAGAGGTTCAGGGCTGGTGGCAGAGGGCAGGCTGGTGTGTACCTTATGATGCTTTCACTCAGTGGTTAGTTACTCTATTAGCCTTTCTATTCCCATGGAAGAAGGAAGAATCTGTCAAGAAAGAAATTATTTTAACATGACTTCTAAGGTACCTACCCTCTTCTTTCCGTCACCTTCACCCCTGTGCGTAACCAATCTTTGCTGTTTTCTCTTTCAATACTTTTTATTCTTCCAGGCTGACTTCCCAGAGACATTCAGTCTCTACACAGATGACACCTCACCACAGAGGCATTCTCTAACCACTCACTTCAGTTAGCAACCTGCTTTCCCACCCTCCATCCCTTTTATTTTGTACTATTTTTCTCTATATCACTCATCACTACTTGACATAATGGTATATATTTATGTGTTCATTGTTTCTTCCCCTTCTTGGTAATATGCACAAGGCATGCAGGTATTGTTTCATTCACGATCATAGTCCCAGGGCCTAAAAGAGTGTCTGATACATGGCAAGCACTTAATAGAAATCGGTTTGATAAGCTAATTTGTGCAATGAATATAACTGGGACAGCATACATTTATTGTTAGTTGGCTGAACTTATTTGTACCAAGACGTATTTCCTATTCATTCCTTAAAGACTATTGCAACATATTTTGTTGAGCACAGCACCTATAGTATCCCACATCCAGTCCCTCCAAGATAGCCCTGTCACCCAGAAGCAAAGACTGAAGACAAGAATTCTGTGATATCAAAGCAGAAACTATTTCACAAGTCCTTACATGTCAGATGGGAGAAACTGAGATAGTCTGGTCCTATTCTGCAATGTCAGAGAGCTTGACAGAACTGAAAGGTCCTAGACCCAGGCATTGGACAGGCCATCACTGATTAGAGCAATCAACTTTTCAGAACCTTCATTTCCTTATCCATAGGGGAGATCATACTGACCTTCCCTCCTACCTCCCAGAACTTTTGTGAAAATTAGCTGCAATTACACTGCAGTGGGCAGTGTATCAAAAGTGTAGGTAATAAATGGTAGTATTGTGGTCAGTTGCATAGAATTTCCCCTATCTGCCCTCAGATAACATAATGTACTTACTTGTTTAATAATTAACATGGGGTTATAGAATCCAAGGTCTTTATTGAAGTCACAATGCCATTCTCATCATAACCTACTTAACTTTATGTGGTACAGTATGTTCCAAGCAAATTTGATACCACAGACACCTTTTAAACCTAAAACCGATTAAAATCCCATGCAATACCTTTTGGGAAATACAACAACAAAGAAATTTCTAATATTTAAATTGAAATTCATCTAAATTAAAAATACTTTATTCATACTCCAGAAGACTAAATTACAAAGTAATTAACCACATGGCATTTAAATAATATTATAAAATGTGCTTCTCTCCTTGCATCATAGGATCTGAATTTTATGAGAAAAATCAAAGTCACCATGAGCAATTAAAACTAATCTATCAAATTAATGCATGTAATATGTCTTCACTTACAGATCTTGCAACAGCCTTCATTATAAAGCTTTACAACTCCTTCATTCTGGGAAGAGACAAGGAATAAAGTCAAAATTCACAGTGTTTGTTCATTTCCTCCTGGACTAGACATAGAGAACTAACTCTCAGTATTTTATTAAATATCACAAAGCCTTTATAAGAAAATGATAGAAATGTACTATTTGTTTTTGAAACTAGGAGCAAATATTTTTGTTTCAATTTAATTTCTTTTTTTACAAGTAATATGAACAAGTGCAAAAAGATTAACTCACTTAAATGAACACTTAATTAATTAATTATAATTAATAATTATTATTATATTATATAAAATTTTAATATTATATATGATATAATATTAAAATAATATTATAATTAATTAATTAATTATAATTCCTTATAATACATTTTAAATACTACAAAAAAAAAACAACTTACCAGAGCAAAGTACTATTAGGTACTCAAAATAGATATCATTATATATTTCAACTCCTTGAAATAACCAAAAATACTCTATGAGAAAAGACTAAGTTCCTGAATATAATTAAATGTTAAAATGATATATCTTTTTCATTAATATTTCATTATTCAAAAAAATCCCCCACATCAGGATGACTGACCTTTTCTTACCTAAGATCAAATTAAGAAAATTGTATTAATTATCTCTCAAATTCTTACAGTAAGTTGTTAATTGCTTTTAGTAACTTGCAAATTGCAATTCAAGCAAAAGAATCTTGGCTATAAAAATGAACCTGTGAAATAAGATGATGCCTAAGATTCTGTCCAGAGCTGAAATTCTGTTACTTTACTATATATGGTGTCCATCTAACCAGCCAGCTAGCCATCATTACTAAAAGGGCACATCTTGAAAAAAAAATCAGTAAGATTATGCTATCTCTCTGCACTGAAGAAAAATATTGCCTACACAATAGAATAAAGCCTACTTTTCATTAGGGATTGGTATCTCCTGAGTAATTAAAGCTACAAAGGACCTCATAAGAAAAGTATCATTTCCACAAATCTATTTTCCCACTGGACTCTTCTCTGAGAGAATAGGGAATTGGGATACATGTGCCGAGTTCCACCACGGCCTATGCTTCGAGAAGCTAAGACAAATTTCACTTAAGCCAGCAGGCATTAAAAAGTGAGTGACAACATAAATCTGGCTGTGTGTTTAAGAAATGAAATGGGCCAACCTCAAATTGATTATTAATTCACACTGAAAGAGATGCTAGATCTGCTGATCAAATGACTTTTCAATAATTACTTGATCTACATATTAAAAACCTAGAGATACCACATTGTTAATTCAGGGAGAATCAACATTATTTGAAACACCATTAATAACTCAAAATGGCAAACTGAAGAAATATAATAGAGCTTTGATGTATACATGAAAATAAAACATACACCAAAATAAATAAGCTATTACATATGTATGTACTACCTTGGGAAACATATTATTTTCTAAGTTATATTTAATACTATATTTTCTTAGATATAAAAAAGTACAAACCATTTTGCATTCAGTCTCATTAAAAGGGGGACAGACCATACTGTAGTTGAAAATCATTGCCCCTTCATCAGTCTTAACACATTCATATGTGGTACAATTATAGTGCCAGGTACTTCCCTCCTAAAAATAAGAGAAAGTTACTGTTCTGCCTATTAAAATATGATGTATTTCTCTTTTTTAATATTTATTTATTTTGAAAGAGAGAGAGAGAGCAAACATGCATGTGAGCTAGAGTTGGGCAGAAAGAGAGAATCCCAAGCAGGCTCCATGCTGTCAGTATAGAGTTCAACGCAGGGCTCAGTCTCACAAAGAATGAGATCATAACCTGAGCCGAAATCAAGAGACAGATGTTTAACTCTCTGAGGCACCCAGGCGCCCCAAAATCTGATATGTTTCTAAGAGAATATTCCCTATCCAAGTCAAGAGGCAGAGAACATCTTGTGGCATAAAATGTCTATCTGGAAATATCCCCAAATTTATCTAAAAGAGTTAAAATTATGTGTATAGGGTGTGTGTGTGTGTGTGTGTGTGTGTGTTTAGTTTCATACTAGATGTAGCAGCAATGTACTAGACCTGTTATTTAACAGGTGCTAGAGAGGAAAGAAACAAATAGGTATCAGTTTCTACTACAGGATTAATTATCCAATTTGGCCAAATGTCAAAGGTCTTCTTCTAATATTCTCTCACTAATTATAAAACAACAAATAATATTAGTTAATACACCTCCTTTCTTGAGATTTGTTTATTCTTCCTTTTACTCCCTTATCACGAAAAAAATTAAAAAATCTTTGGAGGACAGTGATTATTGATTTACGGTTCTAGTTTTATATGCCTTATGGTTGTTTTAAAACATATTCATTTTCTTTTGACAAAGTTTTAAACACAATAACTGTTTATTTCATTCCTGATTTTAGAATTCTTATTTAGAAGTAAAATCAGCTGAACATAATTATAACATAATTATTGGGCTGTAACTGTCAATCTCTAATTTTATTTTACAACCCACATTTTAAAATGCTTGCCAAACTCTGGCTTGTAGTTTCCTTTTGCAGTAAGGAATTTGGATGAACTTCTTTTTCTTCAGAGTCTATTTTAACTTATGACTACCTTCAGGTCTATGAACCTCAACTGGAAAAGATCTACAGGTCCAGATATAAAAGAAGATAAAATATTCAACTTAAAATAATTCTAATATTTGGTTCAAATAGTACTATTGTATTTATCTGCAATCAAAAATTAGTTCCATAGAAATAAGATTTCTAAATAACTAAAGTTTATTTTTGAAAGAGCCAGGAGTTAATGATCTTGATGTATATTTACCTTGATTACATTACTTGTTGCATTCTAAGATTTAATTTATTTTTAAGAGAGAGAGCACAAGCAGGGAAGGGGAAGAGAGAGGGGGGACAGAAGATCCAAAGTGGGCTCTGTACTGACAGCAGAGAGTGCAATGGGCTGGAACTTACCAACTGTGAGATCATGTCCTGAACCAAGTGCCACCCAATATTCTCAAAAAATATTCTGAACAGGGGCGCCTGGGTGGCTCAGTTGGTTAAGCATTAGACTTCAACTCTGGTCATGATCTCACAGTTTGTGAGTTTGAGCTCACATTGGGCTCTGCGCTGACAGTGCGGAGCCTGCTTGGGATTCTCCCTCTGCCCCTTCCCCATGTGTGTTCTCTCTCTCTCTCTCTCTCTCTCTCTCTCAATAAATAAATAAACTTACATATTCTGAACATAATTTAATCTTTTATTTATATATCAGGCTATCACTGTAAATACTACATATACACAGATGGTTCCTGGATTATTGATAACAGAGTTTTTGTTGCCCTTTACTAAAAGCCCCAAATTATTGTTTTTTCAAGTACACTCTGATTCCTTTTCTCTCACTGACACCTATGTCTTCCTTATCATTTTAGAAGCTTCCATTTTCAAAGCTCCTTCTTCAGAATAATATAGGAGTGCCTGGGTGGTTTAGTTGGTGAAGAGTCTGACTCTGGATTTTGACTCAGATCATGATCTCAAGGTTCATGAGATGGACCCCTGCTTCTGGCTGGGCATGGAGCCTGTTAAAGATTCTCTCTCTCCTTCGTATAATACAATGTATATTATATTATATTAATTATATTATAAAACAGAATATCACTAGGATGAAACAGAAAAACAATATCAACACTATTTAAATCAGAAACACTAGTTTGTGCATAATGGTGAAAAATAGACTATGGCACAAGATAATTCTTATTCAATAAAATGCACAGGATTGGAGAAATCTGTTTTGGGGGTATGTGAGTAATCCCATGTAATTAAGAACACGAGATGTAAGACCTCTAGATAATTAAACTATTAATGGAAAAACTTAAGGATGGCAATAGTAAATTGGAACTACTTTTAGGTAATGTAAGTTACAAAGATTAGTGTCACTCCCAAATCTGATGCCATCACTAATAACTGCACTAAAGTGAGAAAGTTCCATTTTTCTATTCTAAGGAAGGAGTATGTCAGTCTACAACCCAAATGGAGTTATTATGAGATAATAGGAAAATTCTGAATAATTATTTTGTTAATTTCGGTGGAAAGGTGATATTGCATTACTGACTCTTGAGATCTTCTTTGTAAAAAAAAATTGCCAAATACTCAATCTTTTCTCTTAGTTACTCATTGAAATCTTCAATACCTGAAATAATAACATGCTAACATCTTGAGTTTCAGATTTCTATTAAAATGCTTCATTTTAAATGAGTGAATAAAATAATAATGTTTTTCCCCCTTTATTCTAATGATTAGAAAAAAGCAATTCTCAAAGCCCATTCCTCACATCTGGAAAAAAAAATGAAGATCTGTTAAAAAAAAATATCTGTGAGAAATAAGTTTAACATATTCCTTTAAAGCAGGAATTATCAGAAACTTTAAAATGTAACAAATGTAACTGTGTCTTGTGTGCTGCATACGAGTGTGTTCATTGTATGTAGAGCTATGTGTATGTGTGTGTGTATGTGTGTGCATGTGACATTTTTCAAACTTATTTAAGAACACCTTCAGAAAATAACGCAGAGAGCTACCCTCCAAGGAACATATTTTAGGGACAAAGGAATTCATACCTTATGTATAACTGATGTTCCATTTTCCATCCGAAATTTGCAGGATACATTTTTGCAGGTACCACAGCAATCGTAATCACTTGGAGATGGAGTATACACCTGGTGCTGTGTATAGTGACAGTACATTTAGTTAGCCACATAACAATACCAATAGTTTTAATGAATCCATTATGAAAGCTCTTCCCAGTATAACTATATCTCTCTCAGAACACCCGTAAGCATTTAAAAGGTTGAATTTGGGACACTTCAAATAATAATTTACTTCATTATTTAGAAATGAAGTAAATATTAACCTTTACATCTAGCAGCCAAGATTCATCAAGCAGGTCAAGTAAGCTATATAGATAAACAGATAATAAGGCTCAAGATGATACATAGGAAAAGGAAAATATGCATTATGTACATTACGCATTACTAGATTATTGAACTATTTAAGTGTATACTTTTAACTTACAGAATATTCACTAGTTAAGATTCTACAGCTGCCATTTTATGATTAATTTAACTCTCACCAGCATGACTTACAAAGAATACTTACAATGTCACATTCTTTTGAACAGTTCACCATTGTAAAATTCAGAGTGTGAAAGCCTGTATCGTTATCTTTTTCTTCCAGACACTCCACTGTATAACAGAAATTTCCTTCCAAATACTTTATCATAGACTGGCCAGGATTCAATACTGATACTTCTTGAAATACACACACCTCATCCTTTTCTAAGAAAAGGAAAACAGTCAATGAAAAGTACTATATTTTTAATCAATCAATGGAACTTGTATTTAAGTTTATGTTTTCATTGTGATATCCAATTTCTTCAAAACCAATAAAGATCTTTCCCTTTATAAATTGTTAATAACTCAAGAGTTTACTTAATAATGAATGTAGCACATTTATTCCTGCTCTTTACTGTCTGAACTGCCTTCAAAAGCTATACTTTATAGCACAATTCCAGAATGTTAGACCTAAATGATCATCAAGCTACTTGTTCTTTCTTCTGGAAACATAACATGACAACTTAACAGAGAAGATATAGAATGAGGCAAAATCCAAATCAATAGTGGTAGGGCTTTTCACTGTAGGATTGTATAACGTTTCATGATTTTAATGGTTATTTTGAGATAAAATGCTCAGTTTTGTTGTGTTGTAAAATAAATCGTGTTGTACATCATATTTGACGAGTAAGATAGCTAATACAAAGTAAAAGTGGCATATTCAGGTAAGCTAGAATAGTGATGAAAATACAACTCAGAAGTGCTCTGTGCCTTGCCAACACCGAATTTAAGCCTTTTCTCCTATAAAAATACAAGTTTCAAGCTGTTGAATAAAAGCTTTTTTCCTATTAACCTATTAATACTTAATATGAAGATTTGTTATTTTTTAGAAAAACCAACTCTATGCTTTGCAAAGTTAACATGTGTAAGGATGGAATAGTGATCAAAGTCTCTCACTTCTGGATGGCTATTTTAAAAATAGTAAATATATGTATTTAAAAGGACCATAGAATCAACTTTAAATTCCAAAAAGCCTCTACAAAACATATTTACTGTTCTGTCCCATTAAGATATCTATCAGAACATTTATTTATTACAAAAGAGGCAACTAAAATATGATAGTGAAGGTTTATACTCAAAAACTGGCACACATTTAAGCAAATGGCTTAAAATATGTGATACAACTCAAATTTTTAAAATTTATTAATAGTTAAAAATAGATAAAAATAACAGTCATATCATTTAGAAGTGAGAAAAAATATAGTTACCACAGAGATACTGTACACATCCACAGTCACTCTGAAAGTTATGATCTACTGCAATAAATTCTCCCTGTTAGAAAGATATTATTATTAAACATGACTTACACAGCTTCTCATACAACAACTATAAAAATATATACACATCATAACAGTAAGTTCCCTACCATACAGCCAGACACATATCAGGTGCTTAATAAATATTTGATAGTGAACAGGCTTTGATTAACCCAACGGTCATTTAATTAACAGCCCACAGAAAAAGTTCACAATAAACAATATGATCATGGCACTTAATCTCTTAAGTTTTAATTTCTTTATCTATTAAATGAGTGAAGGTAGAGAAGATGATCTTTATGGTCTTTACTGACTTGAAAATATTGTTTGGTTCTGAGCTTCTAGTGGGCAATTGGAGATAAGATAATACTTGCTAACCCTGGAAATTTTGCTTGGTGCAAATGTTCTTGATCTTCTCTATCAAGGTGGCCTAAGGTTCTGATGTTTACATGGAGCAAGGATGTTACAGTATAGAAGTATACTTCTATAGTATAGAAGTACAGTATAGAGCAGAAGAGTATGGTAGAGTGACTAACAGCATGGACTCAGGAATAGGCTCCCCTGTGCCCACCTCGAGTCTGCTGCCTACTAGGCTGTATGATCTAGCGCAGGTTACTGAGCCAGTCTTCTCCTCACTTCCCTCATCTGTAAAATGAGGATAATAACATTGCCTACCTCTTAGGTACTTTTGGAGAAATTAATGGGTCAATTCATGTAAAGAACTTACAATAGGGCAGACACACAGAAAGTGCAGTATAACCTTCAGGTGTCGTTAAAATGCTTTCATACCAATACTTAAATGTTGTCCTGTCAGGAATGGTGTATATTCCTCTCAGTGTCTGACCAGGCTTAAAGTTTCAAGAACTGCATTTTAAAGAGCAACTTTTTCTGAGGGCATTTCATCTTCATATGATGTCAGTAATAAAATTAACTTGATTCTTATTGTAAAATATGACTCTAATAAATTCATAGTAACATATAAAAGGTACTTTTCCCCATAAGCTAATAATATCTTACCTTTTATAGTGCTTTACAAGCTGTAGTTTCATAAACATTAACTCATTTAATCTTTTTTGATTTTTAGTCATTACCCAATTCCAAAGAGATTGGAAATAAAATATTAGAAATATGGAGCTAGATAAGTAAATCATATTCTCCCATGGCATAAGCTCCAAGTTGGTGTGTTTAACTCCCAAGGAAGCATCCCTCTCCTTTAAAATCAGTAGCGACATCACCTTAAGCTGTTTCCACTTTTTGGCTACCACGAATAGTGCTTGCTATGAATGGTCATGTACAAGCTTTTGTGTGGACATATGTATTCATTTCTCATGGATATACACCTAGGAGGGGAATTGCTGGGTCATATAATAACTATATATATGTATATATATATATTTAGCCTTTTGAGTAACTGTCACAGTGTATGCCAAAGCAGCTGTACCATTTTATATTCCTACAAGTAACATATGAAGGTTCTAATTTCCCCACATCCTTGCCAACATGTATCTGTCTTCTTAGTGGGTGTGAAGTGATATCTCACTGTAGTTCAGATTTTCATTTAACTGATAGCTAATGATTTTAGGAATCTTTTCATGTGCTGTTAGCCATTGTATACCTTTATTCGGATAAATGTCTAGACATAGTCATACAATGGAGTATGAAGTAACAGTAAAAAAGGAATGAAGTACTGACACATACTGCAACACAGATGAACCTTGAGATCATTATGCTAAGTGAAAGGAATCACAAAACCACATATTTATATGATTCCACTTATATGAAATATTCAAGATAGGCAAATCTATAGAGATATGACAGATTCCTAGGGCTGGGAAGTTTAGAGGAAATAAGGGGTGATTGCTAACAGGTACAGTTTCTTTGAGGGTTAATAAACTTGTTCTAAAGTTGATTGTGTTGATGGTTGCAGAATTCTACAAACATAAGAAAAACCATGGAACTGTGCACTTTAAATGGCTGAATTGTGTGGTGTGTGAATTATATTTCAATGAAGTTTCTATTTAAAAAAGAAATACTGCAAAGGTCTAACATAGACTCTTTAGGTTGAAATACATTTGTTGTCTATATGAATAAACTAATGTGATTTAAGATAATATATCATCTTAGAAACTGAAACAAATATTTTACAACTATTCAGAGTAGGTACTCAAGAACAATGGGTCCGGTCAATGGTTGTATAGAATCATGAGTGTTAAAATTATATCATGCATATGATTACATATATTCAGGTAAGATGTTCAGGAATATTGCAGCTACTGCATATGTTCTGTGTGCCTACCACAGTGCTGATATATATAAATATATATATAAATATAAATATAGCAGGCACTCAACAGATACTTGGAGTATTGAGTAATGTGAATTTTTGATTCATAATTAATATTCAGACATTGAAAGTTGAGCTAGAAAGTAGATAGGCCAGCATCTAGTCCAAATATTGGGGATGGAGAAGAACACAGGGAAAGGGTAAGTGGAGAATTGTAGAACCCCACAAGAAGAAACAAACAAATCACCACCACAACAACAAAAAAAACAAGACAGAGAGGGATGGACAGGAAAGTGGTTGGTGAGTTGGTGGTCAGGCCAAGACAGGTGTTAAAGGGGCACATACACATGTGCATACACACACACCCAGAGTTAAGGTAACAACCAGACAAAGTTTAAAGAATAAACATAGAGGCTTCTCCCCAAAAACACTTCAAAAGACCCAGAACCCAGTATGCACAAAATCCCATAGGATGAGGGTTGTTCGGTTTGTATTGTGTTTGAAGTTAATGAAATGCCTCACGACGTTGTATTACCTCTTTCAGGCCAGCAGGAGCGCTTTGAGTGAGGCCGAGTACAGGTGAAATCAGAGGGTGTCTACTTGGCTGCTTCTCTGGTGATCAGTGCTTACCCAAGGACCCAGGACTCTTGGACGTGCAAGCCTTGTAACCTTAAAAGTTTTGTAGATCTTTCTCTGTCTCTGTGTATGTACATGCGTGTGTGTCTGTGTGTCTCACTCCATTTCTCTCTCTCCTCCTTCCTCCTGCTTTTTCCCCTCCTGGTCTTTTCTTCACCTTGTCTCTTCTTCATTTTTTCCTTTTCCATCCTCCCTCCCCCCACCACCCACACACACACATACACATATTACAAAGGGCCAGGGTCTTATTTTTTGCCCTCCTAAATTCACCTTCTCCCCTGTTCCTCTATACAGATCTTGCTGTACCCAAGGTTCTCATTCATGAATGACTAAAAACAGTCTCTGGCTGATCTCCTTCCCTCTAATGTTTTACTGTCCTTGTCCTGCTGCACAGGAAAAGCAAAATTAACTCAAACTCCATTTTCATCATAATTTCCATCCTGTGCAGGACCCTTTCTCTCTTCTGTCATATTAAATCTGCAGTGAGTTCCTCAGATTAGGGCTGTTCTATTGCAAGAGTCTGGTACCATCACCACACAAAATGATTTTCAACAAATATTAGTTGAATGAGTAACTGCAAAGAAGTAAACAAATTAAATCTAAATCCTTCCAGCTTGCCTTTAAAGCCATCTTCAATATACCAATTTGGATAGTTCTTCATCTCCCATTGTTCCTTGCTCTACCTCAAGTTAGCTTCTCCTCAAGGCAAGAGAGTCATCATTACCTTTCAGAATACATATCTTACCTCACCCTTTGGTGTGTTTATTCATGTTCATCCTAGAGTCTATGTGGAATAGTTCAATTCCTTTCATCCATTATTCTAACCTGTCACTTTCTTCCAAACTTATCTTGATGGTGAACTTCCCTTGAAAGTTCTCCATGATGTATTGTGTTACTTTTGTAATAATATAGCTAATACTTATTGAGTCCTTTCTAAGTGTCAAGTACTATCTAAATATTTAATATATATTAACTTATTTCATTTATATGATATAGGTATTGTTATTATGTTTATTTTTATTTTTTAAGTTTATTTTAAGAGACAAAGAAGTAGGGGGAGGGGCAGAGAGTGAAAATTCCAAGCAGTCTCTGCATGGTCAACACAGAGGCCAATGCAGGGCTTGAACTCAACAAATCATGAGATCATGACCTGCCTGAAACCAAGAGATGGATATTTGTTATTATTTTTGCATTGCAGATGAGGAAAGTAAAGCATGACTAAAAAAGACCAAGCCTGGAATAAAAACAAGGCAGTTTAAGCTTGCTTTTGTTCTTATTTAGACTTAGGTCTTGGCTATAGTTTTTAAAGGAAATGAAAGAGTTACGGCAAAGTAGAAAGAATAAAGGAACACCAAAAAACACAACATAAAACAACCTTTGGTTTGAGTCCTAAAGATTTCAGTTAATCATTTACTCTTTCCAGACCTCAATTTCCTTATTTACAAAATGTTCATAGATAGCAATTATGAAGTAAGAAGGTAGAGTTCCATGTTTATATCCCTTCCTCCTCTGCAACAGATGCATCTTTGGCACAATTTCATGACGAGTTACTAGGGACACCTCTCGATATTGAGACAATCTTTTTTCCAACGTTTTGCTTCATTTTCAAACCAGTGAAGTCAAGTAGATAATAAGACTAGTAGATTTAGTCACCCGCAAAAAAATAACGTATTGCATTTTCTTATCTAAAATAAATAAAAAAGGTTCACTTCTCCCTGATGCCAGCACAGTTGCTTTAACCTACTTCAGTATCATTTAATGAGGATAATTTCATTAACTCTGAGAACTCAGATATAAGGGAGATAAAGGAAGAATTAAGCTAATTTACATAATAAGACAATTCAATCAAAATGTGTGTTCTTACCACTTCACAAGTTGGCATAACAAGGTTTTCACAGCTACATTCTAAAAGGCAAAAAATCAACATATTTATATTGATCAGAACACATACTGTACTGTAATAAAACTTTGAAGTATGAAAATTAGTTACCACAATGCCACGTTGGACAACATTGACCAGATACATTTTCTTTCACAAGGTTCATATCTTCTGCACAGTTGAGTAGTGGTGTAGGACAAAGATGTGGGTCACAAACTAAATAGAAAAAAATGACATGGATGAAGATTTGCCCCTTGTAGAAGAAGCCTGTCCTCACTACCTACCATGTAGTTCACTGCCGCTGCTGATGTAAGGCACAGATTCCTCTTTCCCTGTTGCTGCCTCTCCCACCACTCATCGGCCATGTATTTTTTGATGAGGATGGAATACATGACTCGCAAGCAGGTACAACAGTGCAGAACAGAACAGTTCATCAGGTGAAGGACCCTGAGAAATGCTCGGTGTGCAAGAAGAGAAAGGAAGTAGAGAAGGAATGGAATCATCTAGAAAGCTAGTCATTCTAGGATGATGATAGAAAAGTCGTAGTAATCTATTTGAGGGAGGTAATGATATTATCCAAGAAGAGCTCTTAGATATAGAAAAACATTGCATATATTTCATATGTATTTTATATGCTAGAACTCCGTGGAGGTCTGATATAACAGTACAACTAAGATTCATAAGGCTTCTTAAATACTGGACACATCTAAATATTTTAAATTAGTTAAGATATACTTACCACAGTAATACTGAGGACAACAAAAATGTGTGGTATTAAGATCCACAGTGAGAAATTCTCCATCAGTACATAGAGGAATAGGTTCAGTGCAAGATTCACAAACTAAAAGTAAAACAAAAAGCCAAAAGTCACAGCTGAGCTAAAAACAAATGATTAATTCAGATTACGACACACATATAAATCATCATGTTTAATAAAATAGGAACCAGGGAAAACAAGGCTTTAACAGATAGATTTCTTCATTTGGTCATAAAAACATTAATACTAAGTAAATATATTGCATTATGCTTTCCAAGCACAGTGAGAGAAGAACACCATCTTATCGGAAATATAGAGCATTAAGATTTCTGGGGCAACTTTCTTTTTTCTAGAATCAAAATGTCATTGATTTATTTACTTAAGTTTTCTGAATTCACTACCCTTGATTACTCCAATTTATGGCTGAATAATACAGTAGGCATCTGTTCTTTGGAGCTGTTCAGTATCCCTTTCCCAACTTCAATTGCAGCTCCCTGAACGACCTTGAGGAAATGCCCCACCCACACAGTCTTGGAGTGACTCTTAAGAAAGGTGCCTGATCCTCAGCAGGGCTCTGTGTAGAAACAACCCACATAAACAAATCAGAATCTCTTTCTATGGCATTTGAATCATAAATAGAGCACATCAGAGCAGGAAATGGTTGCTGCTGACTCAGTCATTAGTGACTGCCACCTAGAGTAGCTGATTTCTTTCCTTCCCAGGGCTTGGTCTGCTTCATCTTGCTCCTATAAAATCTTGATCCCCAAGCTTTCCACTAATTGGTTGTGTTTAAGCTGACTAATACCAATCCGTTTTGCCACTTGCGCTCAAAGAACCTTAACTGGTACAAAGAGACGTGTTTTGATTTCCTTAGGTACATCTGAAACCTATGTTAATCACTGATCTTATAGATGATAATTCACTTGCAATGAAAAATAGAGAGATTTTTATTTTTCAATGTGCATTTCATCAGATAGAATATATAGCTCCACAGGCAGCCTTTTCCTGGACACCTTTCATTTCTACCATTCTCTTCCAGCATCATCATGCACATACATATATCAACACATGCTATATAAATGAAATTGTAAAGAGGTTCTGTAATGGCTTTGCAGAGACCATTATTTTAGTTTGTTCTTCAAGGAAAGCCAAAGCTAAATTTTTCTCTAAACACAACTGTGCTATCCTTATTAAAGAAAAAAAAAACTTAATTATATTGTCTTGGGCATGTTTTTGACGGGTATATATAGTCCATATATATGTTAAGAGAAAGTAGTGTTAACTGTAATAATTGTTGAGTCATTTAAAATGTTGTACTTACTTTTCAAATGTTCTTATTCAGTTGGGTTTCCATCAATATATTAGCAGAATATTGGTTACCATCAGTCCCATGAAATTTACATCGAATAAGAGATTTTCCCTCCCTTTGTCCCAAAAAGTTATCTCAGGAACACTTACCACAGAGAGGAGAAAAACAGCAAGGCTCTTCCTGTTGAACTTGAATCATGAATTGGTCTTCTCTGCATTCTGGAATTGAAATACTGGGACATTTCAATGGGTCACATTCTGCAGAAACACAAAGACATTTGAAAATATGTATGGGGTGAAATGATAATAAAGTGGTATGGTTTACTTCTCTTTGAATTTATCTTTATCCTGCTAACTCAATGTGTGTGGTGGGGGAGGGTTCCCATACTGCACCAAGTAATTATCCAGACACCAGCTGGGTTTCCTACAATTCAACTCAATTCTGACACTATCTGCAGACACAAGTTACAAGCCCACCTTGTAAGCCGTACTTCTGGCTGACTGGCTATAATCAGAATTTCCACAGCCTCTTTCTCGAGTTTGATTAATTTGGTAGAACAGCTAGCAAAACTCAGAAAAACATTGTACTTATCAGATCACCGATTTATATAAAAGAATATAACTTGGGAATAACGAGATGGAGGAGATCCATAAGGCAAGGTATAGGGAAAGGGCACAGAGCTCTTATGCCCTCTCAGAACACAACAGGCCCCGAATTCCCTTGTGTTCACTAACCCTGAAATTCTCTAAACCTCACCCTCTTTGGGTTTTTTTGTTTTTGATGGAGACCTTATTAAACCTGATTGGTTTAATCTTTGGCCATTGAAGATCTCATCCAACCTCCACTCCTTCCCCCCTCCCTGGAGATCAAGGGGTGAGACTGAAAGTTCCAACCCTTCCATCACCCGGTTGATTCTCCTGGCAAGCAGCCCCCATTTCCAGATTCGCTAAGGGCTTTCCAAACACAACTCATTAACATAACAAAAGACACTTTCTAGGTCTCCTCCTTTAGGAAAAGCCAAGGATTAGGAGCTCTGTGGTAAGAAGGCGGTGGAAGACCAGATCTATATTTCTTTTTTTTTCTTATATTTCTTATTATAAATCACAATATCACACCTGCTATTTCCTATATATTTCTGCTGATTAAGATCTTTACATTGAGCTAATTATCTAAATACATGTATTAATATAATATATAAACTTAACATTTATATATACATATGTATTTATAAAGAAATGGCAGGTTAAAAAAGAACTATCTTTAGCAAGACAACACCACAATATTTTATAACAAATCATTTTATTGTAGACTCTGAAAGTGAGAATCTAATCCACTATTCTGAGCAAACAATGAACCTGACTCTTATTTTTCCTAGCTAATCACTCACCACATTGATGCTGTGGGCAACAAGAAAGAGAACTATGGCCTACAACCAATTTCTGACTATCAGTACATGTTGGAATGGCAGTTTCACACAAGGTCATGTCACAACCTGGAAATAAGAAACAGAAGCATTAAAATATTCATGAATATAACTAAAATCTGTGCTTCTAACTCAGATCAGGGAAGTAATTCTCACTATACATGTTTTTATACTGCAATTAAATACATTCCGCTCCCAAATGGGTCATATGTGAAAAGGTAGCCAATCTAAGGCTTATTTATTATGACCTTTCACCCTCAATTGTCACAAGTCAAAGATTCCCAGAAACTTTATCTTGTCACATATTATTGAATATTATTAATTGCTAATAGCCAGAGTTTTGCATGTATATTTCCAAAATTAGCAAAAACATTAATGAGGTAAAACTTGCTTTGAGAGACTATAAACAATATTTATGGTGATATTTCTGGTTTTTCCTCAACCCTTACTATTTTTTATACCAAGCATTTATGCACACCTTGCTTTTTCACAAATAGTATCAATATATTTTGTGGCATTAACTGTAAGGCTTCAGCCCACATACACACCACAAACTGCCTTTGAACAGCAGGTCCACTTATCAACGATGCTCAGGACAACTTCAGCCTCTCGTTCACAAGTCGGTGAGGTCTCTTCCTCACAGTCAGGTTCTATAGGAATAATACTTCCATTCCCGAAACATTTGTAAAGGGCACATTCGTCAATGCCTCCATTCCAAACTTCCCCAGCAGTGCGAGGGTGGCCTTCACTGTCAGTGCATGCTTAAAAAGATGGACAAGGTTATATCATTCATAAGCCAGCCACTAAAATAAATGAAGCTGTGATTCATTTATTGTTTAGATTTCAGACCATGCTTGGTTCAGCAACATAGATAACAAGTCACATATTTATCCTTTCTCCAATTGCCCTTTTTATCAGCTACTAGCTTATGTTTTTCTTTAATGGAATTTATAACATAGTCTACAAAAATATTTTTCCCTCTACAACTATCTGTAAATTTGCATGTCTTCTTCTATAAATAGGATAATTTGTTTATTTCTTATTCATTTTGTCCTGTTAATACAATTTATTTAGTTTGAACAAACAGTAAAATAAACTTAAGTTAGTTTTAAAATATTAACTGATGGGGCGCCTGGGTGGCTTAGTTGGTTAAGCGTCCGACTTTCGCTTAGGTCATGATCTCGCGGTTGTGGGTTCGAGCCCCGCGTCGGGCTCTGTGCTGACTGCCTGCTCAGAGCCTGGAGCCTCTTTCGGTCTGTGACTCCCTCTCTCTCTGACCCTCCCCTGCTCACGCTGTCTCTCTCTCTCCTAGAAATAAATAAAACATAAAAAAAAAATTTAAAATATTAACTGTTAAAACTGAGTGGTATTAGAAAAAAAGCCCTTACCACATATTTATCATTTTTTTCAAATGAAAATTCAAAACATGTCGGCTTTAAAATCTACATGCTAAATGTGGGAAGTAACTAATTATTTAGTGACTCTTGAGGTTTTATTATTGAAGTTTTACTTAATGATAAATTTGGCCCTATAGTGGTTCTTTTAAAAATAATAGAGATGAGGGGCACCTGGTTGGTTCAGTTGGTTGAGTAACTGACTTCAACTCAGGTAATGATCTCACAGTCTGTAAGTTCAAGACCTGCATCAGGCTCTGTGCTGAAACACATAAGCACTCCTGTTTATTCTCAGTCTTCTACAAATACTCTTCTCAATGGCAAACACAAACTTTGTGGAACTATCTGTGCATTTCACTTCCACTTGCCCATTTTCTTTCATTATTAGTTAAATCCTTTTTCTTCTAACCACAATGATAAGCCCTATGACTGAAAAAGTACTGCACTACAATTTCCTCAATTTTGTACTATTTTCATCTGCCACCACAATAGAGATGGTGAGTCAGAATCAAGTGGTTTGAAAACGAAAGTAAAAAAATTAAGTGTTTTTTCCCAGATAATAACACTATCTGACATTTCTCAAATAGTTATTTTTCTCTAGGCACTATTGCAAAATACTTTGTACTATTTTATGCATCCCCACACTAACCTCACAGGTTAAGTGCTATTATTCTTCCCATTTTACAGATGTGTAAGCTCAAAAAGGTAAAACTGAATCATTATTAAGTGAAATAATTGGAATTTGAATTCAGTGCACATCCCATGTTCTTAATTCTTAGTTTGCCATACTTTTGCCCAATTATTACAGGAATAGGTAGAGATTAAAATATATAACCACCATGGGTTAAAAATGTGATGAGGATTAAGGGGGACACTTGTGATGAATACTGGGTGTTGTATGGAAGTGTTGAATCACTAAATTCTATACCTGAAACTGATATTACAATGTATGTTAGCTAACTGGAATTTATTTATTTTTTAAATTTTTATTTATTTCTAGGAGAGAGAGAGAGAGACAGTGTGAGCAGGGGAGGGCCAGAGAGAGAGGGAGATACAGACTCTGAAATAGGCTCCAGGCTCTGAGCTGGCAGTCAGCACAGAGCCCGACGCAGGGCTCGAACCCATGAACCGCGAGATCACGACCTAAGCGAAAGTCGGACGCTTAACCGACTAAGCCACCCAGGCGCCCCTAACTAACTGGAATTTAAATAAAAACTTGGGACAAAAATAAAAACCTACATTACCAACAAAGCTTCTAACTTGGTTCACTTCAATTGAAATCATATTAAAATCAAACTACAAGTGGGGCGCCTGGGTGGCTTAGTCGGTTAAGCGTCCGACTTTCGCTTGGGTCATGACCTCGCGGTTCGTGGGTTCAAGCCCCGCGTCGGGCTCTGTGCTGACTGACAGCTCGGAGCCTGGAGCCTGTTTCAGCCTGTGACTCCCTCTCTCTCTGACCCTCCCCTGCTCACACTGTTTCTCTCTCTCTCCTAAAAATAAATAAAACATTAAAAAAAAAAAATCAAACTACAAGTGAACTACTTTCCTTTCCAACACCTATATAACCTTTGATCAGTCTTTCTTAGCACGTCTCCCCAAGATCTAAAGTTTTATTTTTTTGCCAGGTCCCCAAGAAGTAATTCTGCACTCTGCTGCTTACCACACTCTTCCTCTGGAATGCACTGAGTTGCACCTGGCCTGTGAAGAATGGTGCCATTTTTGCACACACAATCTTCTCTTAAATTCAAACATGAAGAGTGTCCAAAGAACCATCTGTTCAAACATGTTCTTGCTTCACAAGTCCTCACACAGGGTTGATATTCCTTCCCCTCTGGGCAATTCAGAGCTATAAATAACAGAGAACACAATTTGCTAATGATAAAAGTCACCTTTTTGAATTATAGGAAAAGGAAGAAGTGTCAGATTTCTCTTGGAAAACTAATTCTGCCCATTTCAGTCTCTACAAAGTTCATTTTTCATTTATTATGGAACCAAAAACTGGAAACAAAACAAGCAGTAGGTGTTTTTGAGCATCTTCAGATGTCCGGCTAGTATTATATTATGTTACAGTAGGAAAAGTTCATCTGATTTGTAGCAAATAATATGACCAGTAGGCACCCTGGATCTGGTTGGGATAAATATAGTTTCAACTAGTATGAAGTTACTTCTCTGTATAGTGAGGATATACAACAGTCTACTCAGGATAAGCACAGAAATATGCTCTGAATATATAACTCAACCAAGTCATCAGCAAGAAAAATGCTGCATAGTTAGGTTCAATCCTTCACTGTCACAAGAAACCACCACTGTGAGCAGTTTCTAAATGATGTTTGCAAAAATTCTTTTGATTTTCAGTGATCTTAAAAAATCATACTTTTAAAAAATGAACACGTAGCTGGTGGGGATATAAATTGGTAAAATCTCAGTGGGAAACAATTTGACAGTGCCTCTTAAAGTTAGAGACGCCACACATTTCCCATGAATCAAGTAACCCCACTCTTTTTTTTTTTTTTTTAATGTTTTGTTTATTTCTGAGACAGAGAGACGGAGTGAGCAGGGGAGGGTCAGAGAGAGAGGGAGACACAGAATCTGTAGCAGCCTCCAGCTCTGAGCTGGCAGTCAGCACAGAGCCCAACGCAGGGCTCAAACTGTGAGATCATGGCCTGAGTCAAAGTCGGACGCTTAACTGACTGAGCCACCCAGGCGCCCCAAGTAACCCCACTCTTGAATATGATTACCTCTGGGAGCAAGGAGAGGTAAGGGATAGTATGGTATACCAGGAGCTGTTTTATTTCTAAAACAACATCATGTAAACAGTGTTTGGGATATATTATTCTTTCTCTACGTATTTTATTTTTTCTTCTAGGGAAAATGAAAACTTTTATTTTATCTTAGAACATTTCACTAACATTCATTTTGACCATCTTTTACCACTTAATCCATTTCATTGCTGTTTCTTAAATTAAATTAACATCGTTTTCTGTAAAATGTGTCCAGGACTGGTGGTAGGTTGGATAAAATTTTTATGAAAAGCATTACAACTTGATGAGAAAGCATGAGCTCTATAGATAAAAGTGGGCAAACTATATAATACAGAGAACAAACTAAGAGTGGATGGGAAAGTAAAGGAGAGGGGGAAATGGGCAATGGGCATCGAGAAGGACACTTGTTGGGATGAGCACTGGGTATTGTATACAGACAATTTGACAATAAATTATATTCATTTAAAAAAAGATTAAAATGGACAAAGAATACATACAAAAGAAGAAGGATATGCAAACATGTATTTGGAAAAAGATTGAACCTAGATATCGATCAAAGAAATCCAGAAAGATTACTTTCCAGAAAGTGGATACAATATCAGGAAAGGAGGGAAAGGGGACAGAAAAACTTGCATCCTCTTCAAAAGCTGGGGAACAAGCTGGGCAAGCGAGGCAGGTGGAATCAAAACCAGCAAAATGTGCTCTGGGGTATAGAATTCAAATCTCTTTTCCATTCCCTGTGATTTCTTCCACATCTCCATTGTGCTAGTTAATATTTTGTAGACTAGGTTTTCTTTTGGGACAACTGATGCCAACCATAGGTTTGGATCAGGATGAAAATAGAAGTTGCCTATGTGGGAGAGCTGACGTCTAACTTCTAGGGAGTTATTTTGGGAAGTTGATATGCATTTTATTCTTGGGAAATTATTTTGTGATGAAAAATGAAAAGGAAAACAAGAAAATGAAAAAAATGCTTTTTGATTGTTAGAAAGTAGTATCTGAAATGTTCTACTTACAGCAGTAATCTGGTGTTCTCCACTGAATACAGATGTCGAACCTGCTGCACAGAGCCACATATGCAGAAAGTGCGTCACATTCATAGTTCCAAAAGTAGGTGTAGTTGATCCACATCTTTTCACAAAAGTTCTGTGGTGAAACCTAGAGATACATTTTGCCTTGGGATAAGTTCTGTTGTTTTATTTCTCTAACGGTCCTAAGTTAGACTAAAGCTACTTGGAGAATAAAAGGGTGGCAAGTTAATATTTGTTATGGCTCTTTCTTGACCTTAGATTCCCAATTTCATAATACTAGATGTCACCTCTGATGGTACAATATTTTAAAACCCATTCTAGATAAGATAAATATTGCTTACACTAATCTACATAAATCTATCTTGTAAAGATGAAAGAGAAACAAAGTATGTGGATCTAGAAAAACCTATTTCTGATACTATACCTTGGGTTAGAATTTTCCTTTCCATTACTGAATAGGACTTTAATCCATGACAGATATAACCAGAAGTTCCCCAACATTCCATAATGATACATGGCATTACTTATTAAATGAGGCTATAAATGCCTCTCAAAAAATGTAATATCGAACATTGAATAATTTATATAATTTGGCATGCTTCAACTTAGAGACACATTTTTTTCCTACAGATTGTTTCATTTTGACCTAGAAAAGCTTGAAATCTAAATAATTTAACTTGTAACATCATTTATTCCAATTTTTCTCTTTACTCATTCATTCAGCAAACATACTAAACATCCACATGGAGATGCTAAATTCTGATACAGTTCAAAGTGCCAGATGAAAATACTTAATATTTTCCCCATCCCATCATTTCTTCTTCAAGGTCCATGTCTATAAAAACCAAGATTTTACATTCTTTCAGTTTTCTGAAATCTCCTCGGTTTCCAACCACTTTACTTTGTATGGAATACTTGCTGTGATCAAGAGTATCCTCATTGTCAAATCCAGGGAACACTGCTAATTCCCTTTTTAAAACCCTCGCCTTGGACTTTGAGTGTACTTCATTCTATTGCCTGTTCACCTGTTTATTGTCGGTTCCTCTACTGCCTTATATTCTGAGTGTTTCTCTAGACCCCATCCTCAATAGACATGTCTACTAGCTACAGATGTTCTTCCTAGACTCATACTACCAATTTTTGGCATGTAAATCTTTTCCTCGGTTTCTTCATAAGTCAATAATAAACTTACTACTGCTTAACATAGCTGTGAGCTGATATATGGTAAACATACAGAGCAGATTCTGGCACACTGCACATTACTTATTGTTATATTTAAAAATCCATATGCAAATGACTCTCCAGACCTGCTCTCTGGCCTCACCTTACCCCTTATCCTGGCTCCAGAATTATATTTCTAAGCTCTTTCTGGGTGTTTTTGCTTTTAAATTCCATACGACATAATTCATCCAAGGAAAAAAGTTATATACATTTCTACTTAATCCACAAAAGCTGATTCTCCTGTATCCCCCATTCATTATTCACTTATGCATGCTTTCATAATTTATTGAACACCTTACTATGTATCAGGCATGGTGCTATGCATGAGGAGTATAAAAGTCAATAACACACCTATTTTCTGCCTGTGGATCTCATAGGTTAAAAAGGTCTTTGAATAGAAGCCAGGAATCACCATGTTAACGTGAATCAGAGGACACAAGTATTCAGCTAGAAAACCTAGGAGCTTACTAGCCCACTATCAGGAAAAACCTTGGAATATTCAGAGTTGAAAGGAGACAGGAGAGTATAGCACAAGAGGAAGCTAGAGAAATAGGTGGGCCAGAGCATAGCAGACCTCGTAAGCCTTGATAAGAAGGTGGTTTGGCATGTACTTTACATTTCAGTGAAAGACACTGAAGGGTTTTAGGTAGAAAAATGATACAATCCAGGCAGACCATATGCCTGCTATGTGGAGATTTTCAAATGAAGATGAAGCTTACAAGTGGGAAAAACAAATTACCTGCATTCCTTTCTTCTGCCATCCAATTCACTGGGAAGAGATCTGTTCCTTGATCTGGCTATGATAGACTAAATGGCACCCTTTGTTGCCTTACTAAGCCTTTAACAGTTAAGCCGGAAAGTTTCCTGATTTAATCAGCATTCTCAGTTCTCCATTAAAAATGCAGTTTTTAAAAAAATCATTATGCTTTAAAATGACACTTAAGTGAGTTTTAAAGTTTTTGTAATTTTTTTCATTTTCTGTTTTTCAAAAAAAAATGTGAACAATTAAAACCTATCTTCTTCCATGGGATGCCTGGGTGGCTTAGCAAGTTAAGTACTGTTTCTTGGTTTTCAGCTCAGGTCATGATCTCATGGTTCTTGAGTTTGGACCCCCATGCTGGGCTTTGCAATGACAGAGCTCTCTCTCTCTCTCTCTCTCTCTCTCTCTCTCTCTGACCTTCCACTCTACTCTCTCTCTCTCTCCTTCTCTCTCTCTCTCAAAAATAAACAAAGAAAACAAGCCCATGACTTCACATCCTTTGCCTTTTCCTGAGAGAACTCCTGGGGCAGGCTGAGGACTATGGAGTCTACACTCCACGGTCTGACATGAGAGGTGTCGCACAGTGAGCCCCTTCCTGCTTTGACAGTTCCCTCATCCTTTTTCGCAGGATCTTTCCCTCAATATGTCTTACACTCAACTATTTCAATGTCTTCCTAACATGGCCTTTTACACAAAACTTGCTCTTACACATACTGTTGTATCTGCCTAGGTGTCCCTTCCTCCCTCTTCTCTCCTGGCAAATTCATCCTTCTAGATAAATCAGATATCTAAAAGTACAAGAAGTCTCCTCCAAGCCTGTTCTCCTATGTCCCTCCAGACTGTATGTTGTCAGATATCTGTTCACAAGCTTGCTTTTCCACCAGACCTCCTGAGAACAAGGGAGAGTCTTGTTCATCTCTGGATCACAGGAGTTTAACACAATACCTTGTAGGTGCTGGATGCTCACAAACTTTTCATTAAATGATTCATGAAGTGCTATATCTGTCCCTAATGATGAATCTTCTTTTAATGATACAGGTTATTTAAAATATCTACTAGTCACATAAAGTCAGAAAGTTAGAGACAAAGAATGGTTAAATTGAATATATGACAGGTTGTTACAAGTATACACCTAAGAGGCCAGGATCATAGAGAATTGATACTATCCTCACTGTCTTGGTTTCTTTATTGGGATATTAAGTGACATTGATTTCTTCCTCCTAAAGGGATTTATTTGTAGGACATAATTTCATTCTTTTTGCAATCTGTCGATAGAATTCTGAAAAAACATAGGAGAATGAAAGATGATTATTTTTCCTATCTCTTTAAGTCTATAAAAGTAAACGATTCTGAATTCCAAAGCATACTGACAGAAGGTTTGGGGCTAAACTATTCTCAGTAGAAGAACATCATAGAGAGAACGGGAATTTATTGGCTTTACTCTCAATATGTCTAACATGACAGTTCTTATCTATGGTTGCTTTTAACTTACTTTATTATGGCATGGAATGAAAACTCTTCTGTTTAATAACTCAATGCAGTGACTGCAATCATGCTCAGTACAATTCCTAACGGGTCTTCTTGTGGTTACTTCAAATGATTTCTCAATTTCCCAGCTCTCAATAAATAATTCTATGTCTTCCATATTTGTAATAATTGTGCCATTTTGCATCCTTAGGTCATCATCTGGATCTTCATTGCAAATTCCTAGAAAGATATGTAACATTTAAAAGGAATTTTTTTCCACTTAAACAATATGTAGGCAGCAGAAATAAATCATTTTAATAACTGATTTCAAGTGAATAAATTATTTACTGAACAAGGTGCCAAATGTATATCCTTTAACTTTAATGTTGATGGATTTTTGAATTGTGTATCTGATTATTTGATAAAATAGTATAGAGTTGTCTTAACTAGATAAGAAAGAACCCACAATCTTGGAAGTCAAGATATGTGGGAAAAAAATGATAGAAAATGAATAAAGAGGAGATTGACTCTGCTTCCACATTCTTCCACTATTACTACTACCTCCTAATTTAAGAACTAGTTCTTAAGCTTGCCAAGATATTCCCTAGAATAGTGGGTGTTTGGTGATTGCCTCCCAGACATCCATTCCCCCAGGAAAACCCTACCTGTAAACATTAAATTTTTCCTATCAGGAAGTATCCCTGTCCCATCACCACTATAAGAGAGGGCTATGATTGGCTTAAGGGTAATTCTTACTCCCTTGCATTAACAGCTATTGCAGGTAATAAGCCAGTGAGGTGAGGCAGTCACCTAGACACATGGATACATTCAGCATTTGGACAGTGCTGCCAAACAGAATCTGACCCGGAAATAAAACATAGACAATCTTCCTTCCTTAGGATGGTATGGCCTATTGATGGTTATATGTTTTAACTGCTATGGCCTCTAGTTTCCTGAGGAAGGCCAGACTGAGGACGGGACTTACTCTTTATCCAGGGTAGTACAGAGCCAAGGGAAGTGCAGAGAGATGCCTCAGAACCCTGATCATATGTGATCTGAAAGGACATAATCTTTCTTAATCCCTAAGGCTCCACTTATAAAAGATATACATCTTTTCCAAGTATCAAATCTTAATCCTCAAGTAGATATATCAAGATCATAAGAGTTGCTGCTACCATATTGCCTTGTCTTTGTGTATACACAAAGGACTGAATGCAATGCAAAAACAAATAAAAAACAAAATGCATGCAAAATGAACTATACTGTAAAGCAGCTACTATTTTTTAAGTCTAAACTTTCTTGGAATAAAGTAATTGCTAATAAAAATACATTTTTATTGTAATGCCAGGTATCACCCCTGTAAACTTCACAGTGCTGTACAGAACAAAGTATCCATACAGACCTCCCCTTCTGGGGTCTGTGCTCAATTTAGCTCACATTCTTGTTCATGACTTCTTCAGCCAGCACCCAAGCTAGTAGACATGAAAGCAACCAGATTTCCCTTTAACAAACCACTCTTCTCCCACTATGGAAATTATGAACTTTAGGGGGCGCCTGGGTGGCTTAGTCGGTTAAGCGTCCGACTTTCGCTTAGGTCATGATCTCGCGGTTCGTGGGTTCGAGCCCCGCGTCGGGCTCTGTGTGACAGCCAGCTCAGAGCCTGGAGCCTATTTCAGAGTCTGTATCTCCCTCTCTCTCTGACCCTCCTCTGCTCACGCTGTCTATCTCTCTCCTAGCAATAAATAAAAACATTAAAAAAAAAAAAAAGAAATTATGAACTTTAGGGAGTGAATCTTGGCTAACAAAAAGGTGATCCTAGCCTTTTTTTCTATAGTAATTACTTGAGAATCCAGTTAGCAAAGTGTGTCTCTAAAAACATGAGCTGATAATGGGAAGGAGGAAAACACAAAATCAAACAGAAATCATAGCCTATAGAAGTGATAAATTGTCAGAGAAAATACATTCCCAAAGTCTCTGTGTATTAATCAATAATAACTGTTGATTTATTATGTATGATCAATACTATACATACTCAAAAATAACCATTTCCACAGTGATAACCTTTTGTGCTATGTTTAGTATACTATAAATAGGCAAGGAAATATGTAAATCATTTTAGCCAAACTTCGCATAAATGTTTTAAAGAAGAAATCAGGGTGTTTTATGTAATTTGCTAAGGGAAAGGACTTGGTCTTACTTGTTTTTGGGTTGCCAGCACCTAGCACTGTGTTAGAAACTCAGAAGGTGATCCATAAACTTTTAATCAATTAATAGTTAGTGATATTAAAATAGATATATTTGTACTAAGCTAATATTTATTGATTGTGTGTATTAAGCAATGTGTCAAGTGTTTGACATTTACTTTCACATTCAATCCTAACAACAATCTTGAAGGTAGATTATTGTTATTCCCATTTTAAAGATGAGGAAACTGATGCTCACTTAAGGGCACAGAGCTATAGGTATGCCCAATGGTTCAGTCAATTAAGCATCAGACTCTTGGTTTTAGTTCAGGTCACAATCTCATGGTTCATGAGTTCCAGCCCCACATGGGGCTCCATACTCACAGTGTAGAGTCTGCTTGGGATCCTTTCTCTCTCCCCGCTCTCTCTCTGCCCCTCCCCTGTTCATGCTTTCTCTGTCTCTCTCTCTCAAAATAAATAAATAAACTTAAAAAAAAAAAAAGAGCATAAAGGTACTAAGAAAACAGCCTCCATCAGACATCAAAACCAGTCTTACACTTTTTAATTTTGTTATGTACTTATAGGTATTTCTAATTTATTTCCTTTGTCTTATAATTCTTTATGTGTCTATGTAACATGGTGTGGTATTAACCTAGGTGTAAAGATACATCTAGGCATACATCGGGCCAAAATGGTATAATGTGGACAAGAAAAAAAATAGAAGAAATTGAGATTTGAAAAGCAATGCTCACCACAGAGTCCTTCTGTGTAAGATGACAAGTTAAATCGAGAGCCAAAATGAATGTCTATGATCCCTGTAAGGTGAGCCCACTTTATGATTAGTCCAGCTGGAGTCATAATCACATACATGGTACCAGAATCTTCTATGGACAGTTCTTGATTTGAAAAGGGCAAAGGTACTACAATAGAATCCACTTCTACCTAAAATAACAAATTTACATCTGTTAGAAAACTGTTTATGTTTAAATGTGCACTTATTACAAGTAAGAGAATTCAGATGACTCCACTTCTTCTTGTTGAATATAAACTATTTCCTAAGTTTTTAAAAATCTCTTTCTCTGCTGCTGCCACAGCTTCTCATAACTTTTAACTTTTTTATTATTCCTTTGTTGTATACTATTATATTCAGTATTTGCTCTAACCCTATTGCCCTTTATATTCTTCAAAACTAACTTTCTTCTGGATTAAGTATGCTTTTCTGTTGGTTTCCCTCAGTCTGTGTTGATTATACCATTATCTACTAAAATGAACTTAAGATATTAAAGTTATGTTCAGGATGTTTTCTTTAATCTGGGTCCTTTCTTTGATCTTCTAAATCAGTGTTTAACTATAATGTTCCTAACAATCATCTCTCAGGCTTGGTAAAGATTAAGATTCCCAGCAATTCTATTCACTAGGTTTGGATGAAATTCTAGACTGTATTTTTAACATGTACTGTTGGTAATACAAATGTAGGCAGTCTGAGGATTATATTTAGAAAACCATCATTATAATGATGGCAAAGACATGGAACCAGCAATAAATTTGTCAGTCACACCTCACCAACCAACCAGCTTCTCATTTTTATATTTTCCTCATACTGCTGCCTGCAGGCTGAAATATCCTTATGCCTGCCTGGTTAATTTCTACTCTTGGTTTAAGATTTCTCTCAACTGTCGTCTCCTCCAAAAATACCTATTTGACCTTTCTATAAGCTGCATTAAGAGACTTGTTTTGGTGACATATTAGTCATACTCTAGATGCTCATGTGCAATACTCCTATTGCTTTCTAATTGGCAGATGTTTAAATTTAGGCATCTCATATACAGCTACAAATTACTTCCAACCAGGACCTGTATTCTTATCATCTAAACTCGCATTAAATAATTCTTAAATAATTAGTTTTTAACTGAATACATGACCAGTGATGAATTCAGTCGAGACCAAAAATAAGCTCTTTGGCTCAAATGCTCACAATAATAGCACTGACCAGATTTGAATTTAAATTTATTTCCCATCCACTTCTTGTTAATACATCAACCTGATCAAATCAAAGGTATATACAAATGCTATCATCCAAAACATTACACCATTTATGTATTTTGCTTTACCTAAAATTAAAATTTATAATACCTTACTATATTTTAGCTTCATTTTAATATTTTTTTCTAGTCTAGATGTTTGGCCTGTGCTAAAAAAAATCTTTCTAGAAGGTATATAACATCTCAGCCGTTTTAGAAAAATCTTTACACACTATTTTCTTACATTTTTGAGAGAACTATATCAGTGAAGTACCCAGCTTATAGCTCACCCCTCTCCAGTAAATATATCCTTGGGATAAAGGTTTTTTCCTGTAAAATCAAACAGCTTTTTCCTAATTTCCCAATACATCTCCCTTCTTCAATTTAGTTCAATAGTTAAATATTTCTTCACTTTTTCTTACTTTGGTTAGCACATATTCATTGAAACATTAACATCATAAGCACTTCAAAACTATTTTTCTCTCGGTAGTCTTCATTCCAATATTCTTAGCTACTCTTTATTTCAACCCTGTGATCTCTCTTTTTCACATCAGTTCCACTTTGTTTAATGGAAAACACTAGTGTTAACTCTGACACTAAGAAACTTGGGCCCTCACAGTGTCCAAGAAGGCTTTCATGGACTTGACACGGCCATTATAGTTAACCTCACAAGGGGAGAAACGTTTGCAACAGTTGGCACATCTTGCAAAAAGAAATACAAAATTAAGAAACACATTGTTTTACTTTCCATGAAAAGAATGATTATACACAATAGCAACAAAACTCCACCGAAATGTTTAATTATCCCTCGTGTTGGAAATAATTGTGTTTAATATAATCTCTTAACCTTCTTCAATGTGAGGATATCTTCCAACTTTGTGTTCTTACCTTTCTTGCTGCCCGATTAACGAATATTTTATGTATCGATGTTGTCAAATTTAACTTCTTAAAACAAAGCCCATACATTCTTCCAGAGGATGCCTTAATTTGAACAAAAATTAAAACTTTATGGGATTAAACATAACTTTAGCAATACGGAGAAGGAATTGATGAAACGCTTTGCAAATACTCACTAGCTTTTTAAGTGAATTTCCATTCTGAAAAAAATGTAAAAAAAAACACTTAAAATATATTCCTTGACTTTTAAAAATATTGTTTGAATTAATATTACATGCCTCTAAATATACTCACATGAAACATTTTTTTGTTTTAAGTACTAGAATATATACCTCAGTGAGTTCTTGAGTCCCTTCTTACTCTACGAATATCTAATGTTGCTGTGCTCCTTAGCTATGGATTTATGAAGAAATGACACGAGAATGGATTATGACCTACCTGATTCATGGAACACTTTTCAATATGAACAACTATAATCTCTTCAGGAATTCTTAATAAGATATAAGAAGCCATACTATATAATGCTGCATTGTTTCCATCAAATGTAATAATACTCAATTCTGACAACATGGAACATCGACCTAAGAAAAATGGTAGAGAGTGGATTTGGTCTGTTAATTAATTATTTGTATTTGTAGTAATGATTGCTCCTTAAAAAAAGAAAACTTTTAAATTAGTGTTATTATGTTTGACAAAAAGTAACTCTAAAGGTTACATATTGGGAAACAAAATCATAAAAGAAACAGAGAAAGTTCAGCAATAACTGGCTTGATGAGTGAGGAGATCAGTTCCAAAACGGTAACAATCTTCTCCTGGTTGGAAATTGACTGTCATGTAAGAAATGCAAACTTACGGGGCACTCGGTGGCTCAGTTCCTTAAGCGTCTGACTCTTGGTTTTAGCTCAGGTCATGATCTCAAGGTTCCTGAGTTCAAGCCCCACATCAGGCTTCACACAGTGTGGAGCCTGCTTGAGATTCTCTCTCTCTCCCTCTCTCTCTGCCCCTCTCTCACTTGCTCTCTCTGTCTCTCTCTTAGAATAAATAAGTAAGAACTTAAAAAACAAAAAAAAAAAAAAAAAAAAAAAAAGAAGAAGAAGAAGAAGAAGAAGCAGGCTTACAAGGACATTCCCACTCAGGGCAGCAGATATCAGTATTCACTTGAACAGGCCTTCCCCGGAAACCACAGTCAGGCATTTCCAACTCCTTTGGGCAATTAAGAGACCAGTTGTATAACTGCCATTCCATATTAAGGCATATATATTGGCTACAATTATAAACAGGATCAAATTGTTGAGGCTGTTAATAAAAAAGAAAATTAGTTTTCCTTTTTCTATTTTCAAATATTTTCAAATAATTTTTAAATTCCCCATTCACACTGCTCATAGTGTACATTTTCTAAATATGAAAGCTTTTGAAAGATGAACATTT
This sequence comes from Proteles cristata cristata, assembly GCA_017311185.1. Taxonomy (NCBI): domain Eukaryota; kingdom Metazoa; phylum Chordata; class Mammalia; order Carnivora; family Hyaenidae; genus Proteles; species Proteles cristata. The sequence continues at coordinate 89,767 of JAESUZ010004428.1, read as the reverse complement.
AGAATTTCACCATGATTTTTGTTGATGTATTCTCTCTAAAATACTAGGTTTGGACTTAATTTAAGCTTAACCTTAATATTTACTTGATGTAAGAATTGCCCATATACTCAGACATCTGAGCAAATTGAAGCTTATCCTACATTGTCTTGATTGGTGTTTTGCAAACAGACCTATACAGTAGAGGTCAAGGTTTCAAATGTCTTATAAAGCTAGTATATCATTATAACTTCTGTTGATGTAAATTTTAAAAAATTACTACTTAATACTATAAACATTCTATTAAAAATTCATATGTGAGAAGAGTTTAACAGCCCCTAGATAAAATAATTATAAATTAATTTTTATATATAGCTCACTGACTTCTAGATAAACAAATATCAAATAAATCAGTGGTAGATTTTTTGTAATTTATAAATTTTATTGTATTTAAATTATGGTAATAATTATAGCAGTGATCAAACATTTATATCTCATTATATTTAGGACATTATTCTAATTAACCCATTTCATTCCCATAAAAACAACCCTCTGAGGTAGGTACTACTATTTTTTCCTGTTTTATAGATGAGGAAATCAGGAGAATGAAGGTCAAAGTAATTTGCCCAAGGTCACATAGCTAGTAAGTGGTATAGTCAGAATTTAAGTTCAGTGATTGTTACTCTGGAATCTGTGGTCTTGACCACTACTCTATACTACATCTGAAAGGATGGGGGAAGAAAACTTAACATCTATTTAGCACCTATTATATGTCATACACTAATAGTAGCTTCTTTTGTTTGCTTCTCCCTAAATTTTCAAGTCATATCTTTGAGTCTCCCGAAATTTCTATCATCCCAATATTATACATGGTCAAAAACAAGAATAAAAGAGGTTACATGCTTTTGTCAATAGTAAGACTATTAAGCGAGCACTTCTAGATTTAAGAGCCAAGGGGAGGCAAATAATGAAGTCCAATTTTTCAGATTTGTATTGATTCCCAGGATTGGTTCTGCTTTCCACTTAACCAGGAAAATGAAGGCATTTAGACAAAACTAAAGCCCCTACAATATCTAAATTGCCTAAAAGAATTTATATCTTCCACTCTACTGAAGCTGTTTTTAACAAGGTCACCCAATAACCTTTACTTTGCTAAACCCAATAATCAGTTTTCAGACCTCATCTTACTTGACTTACTAACATATTTAGGATAGCTTCTTCCTCCATCTTCCTTAATGTTTTCTTTCCCTGGCTTCTAGACCAGTTATGGTCTCCACTACTTTCTCCTGTTTCACTAGTTAATATCCTCTGGATGTTTGCCAGAATTTCTTCCTCCTTCCTCTCTTCTCTATCTGCACACACTCCCTTTGTGATTTCATCCCATCACTGAGAATTTCCAAAATTTAATTCAGCGTGACCTCTGCTCTAAGCTCTGTTTATGTTTTCCAGATCTGTACATCTGTAGCTTTTTGATGTCTAAGAGCAATCTCCATCTTTACATGGCAAAACTGAACTTTTGGTGACATCCATCCCAGACCTTCACTTCTGACAACTTTGCCATCCTGATTAACACCAACTTTATCCTTTAATTGCTCAAGGCAAAGATCTTAACATCCCTGATGCCTCTGTTTCACTCACACTCCATGTCTAATCTTTTAGAAAATTCTGTGGCCTCTGTATTCATAATACATCCTGAACCCAGTTATTTCTCACCATCCCCACCTGTTATCTGGTCCATGCCACCATCATCTCTGCCTACATTCCTGCAAAATAGCTTCCTAACCTGTTCTGTTGTCTCTTTGCATCATACCTTCAACACAGCAGGTAAAATAATCTCAAAACAAATCAGATCACATAATGTCTTTGCTCGAAAATACCCAGTGTCTTCCTGTGTCTTTTAAAATAAAAACTACAGTTTTTATAATCATCTACAAGGCTTTACATAATATAATTTATTTCTTTTCTTATTGCTTACTTACTTAATGATGTCTTTAATTAGTATTTTAATATGTCAGGTACATTTTTATCTCTGGGCCTGCTTGTTCTTTTGCCTGGAAGTTTGTTTCCTGGTACCCATAACTGTATTCACTACCCTGGTTCTCAGCATGGTTTAGTATTTGAACTTCTTCAGATCTTTTACTCTACAGTCACCTTATCAATGAGAATTTTCTGACCATGTCAATGAAAATAGATTTATTTTTTTCTGAGAGCACCTTCTAACATTTTATAAAACTTAGTGACTTGTTTTGCTTATTGGCTATCTTAGAACCTCCAGTAGAATATAAACTCCACAAAAGCATGGAAGTTTGCTTCCTTTTACATTGTTTTATCTATGGTGCTTGGGTAGTGGTTGGCCAAAAACAGTGGTAAATAAATATGGGTGGAATAAACAGTTGGTTCATCAAACAAGTGGCACAATTGAAGTAAGAAGAAAACTAACTGCTCAAGTCTCAATCAATACAATTACCAGCTCTGGGGTTCAATGACCTGATCTTTTTTGGCTTGCTGATGTATTTTTGTTATCTGCCACAGTGTCTGGTATATAAATATACTTATACTTATATAAGTATAAGCTGCTTAATAAATATTTTTGAATGCCTGACTTACAGAGAAGCCCACACTAGATAAGTCTTTATTAAAGGATCATACCTAAGACTTAATTTGAATTTTGTTTTTCTTAGTGTGACCAGAATCTAATTAATAAGACATATCTAAATCAGTTAAGAAAATATAGTTGTATTCATGCCACAGAGAGGGCACACACAATAAAAAATTTGCTAAAATGTAATGCATATTTCTTAGCATCTTTTGACAAGACTAAAGAGCATAGCAAAAGAGGTATAATAGCATTTGGATAGTGATACAGAAACTTGAATGGATGCTATCAGGAAATGACAAGTAGCTGGAATAGATTACCCAGTCATACCTCACATTCCAAACCTGTCGTTGGTGTTAACATATCAAATACAGTGAAGTCTGATGGAGTAATCATTTCTGGACCTGTTAGAAATGAAGATATCCTTTCCATTAGTGGAATGGTACCTATTATGTATGAAATTTACATGTAGTAGAAACTGCTAAGAAATTTCATAAAGATTATTTCATTTTTTCCTCACAAGAACTCTGTAAAGTAGATAACAATACTCTTATCATTCTACAGATATGGAAACTATGGTATAGACAGGTAAGCTAGTAAGTGTCAGGGGCAGAATTCAAACTAGAGAATTCTTATTCCAGAGCTCTGGCTTTTCACCTACCATTCTACAAACATCTTTACTGTCTTGACAGCTTCAACACAATTGTTTCAACAGGTAAAAATATCATGGCATCACTAGAGAGTACTCAGGAGTTAGAAATTTTGTTGCCTTTTAAAAGTAAGTAGCAAAGCTGATTCATTTCTCTCAGTGACTCTCTAGTAAGCATTCCTTGCGAGCAGAATCCATGGTGCTTTGAACCACTTGTGGACCACCAGTGGTGGGCACAGTAAAGGAGTAATTTGTGGAAAGTGACGATGTAACTATTAAACACATTTGTGAGTCACCTTCAAAAGCTTTTTGGAAGGACTAACGTTATCTCTGAACTATTCAAAGCCTGAAGGACCACAGAACAGCCAAAATGAATGGCTGAAATTTTGTCTAGCTATAATTAATGTTCATTAGTGAAACTGTCAAAAAATGACTGTATTCATTTCTTATTGCTGCTGTAACAAGTTATTACAAATTTAGTGTCTTAAAATGTCACCAATTTATTATCTTGAGGTCCTAGTAGTCAGAAGTCTTTTTTTCCCCTCAGTACAATTTTTTAAATTTAATTGATATTTTTAATTTAAATCCTGGAAGTCAGAAGTCTTAAATCAAGGTATCATCAAGGGCTGCATTCCTTCTAGAGGCTCCCAGAAAGAATCTGTTTCTTTGCTTTTCCAATTCTTTGAATTGCCTGAATATCTTGGCTTATGGCCACTTTCTCCGTCTACAAAGTCATAGCATAGTATCTTCAAATGTCTCTCACTTTCCCCTCTTCTCTGATCTGTCATCAGAATCACCTTCTCTGGCCTGACCCCCCTGCCACTCTCTTATCGGGACCCTTGTTATTACATTGGGCTCATATGGAGCCCAGGATGATTTCCCCATCTCAAGTTCTTTAACTTAATCAAACCTGCAAGTCGCTTTGCATGTAAGGTCATATTCACAAATTCTTAAGATTAAGTTGGGAACATCTTTGGAGAGCTGTTATTCAGTCTACCACTATGATGTAAGAAAAAACTACATTTCCAGTTAAATAAATTCTCTAAATAATCTTAATTTTGTGCTTATTTTATAGTTTCTAATTTTTCTAATTTTTTATTTATTTCTGAGAGAGAGAGAGAGAGACAGCATGAGCAGGGGAGGGTCAGAGAGAGAGGGAGACACAGAATATGAAACAGGCTCCAGCACAGAGCCCAATGCAGGCCTCAAACCCATGAACCGTGGGTCACCCAGGTGCCCCTATTGTTTCTAATTTGAAGAATTAAGGAGAACAAAAAATCCCATTCCTTGGTCCTATGAGGAGTGACCATGATATACAGATATTGTATCTTCTGGGGAATATGAAACAATACAGACTTAAATATTTTTATTCTTATCACCATAAGCTTTTAAGCAATAGAAGAGGAAACAAAATTCTAATCCAAAACAAGCACAGTCATGGAAAATTCTAATAACTTACCAGGATTAAATGTATGCAAAGCACTTAGTCCAATGCCTGGCATGTACTAAGTACTTAATATATGGAAGCCAATAAAAATAGTGGTAATAGTGACAGTTAGAGGGAGGTTTAGGTATGTCAACTATAATAAAGTTTTTAACTTTTTTTATAATTCAGTTTTTAAATTTTAAACCATGAATTTAAATGATTGGTTCTGGACATTTTTACTTTAAAAATAAAATAGGGCACCTGGGTGGTTCAGTTGGTTAAGTGTCCGACTTTGGGTCAGGTCATGACCTTTGTGAGTTCATGACCTGTGAGATCAGGTCATGATCTCAAGAGTCTGTGAGTTCTCTGCTGTCAGCACAGAGCCTGCTTTGGATCCTGTGTCCCTCTCTCTGTCCCTTCCCCACTTGCATGTACACACAGTCTCTCTTTCTCTAAAAAATAAATGAACATTAAAACAATAAAGAAAATAGAAAATAAACACTCTCTTAGAATGGACTATGAAATCCATAGCTCCTACATAAATTCAGAACTCCCACTTGCCTTTCTTAGCAGATAATTTAATTAGCAATATAATTAGACAATGATACTATAACCGAAAAAGAAGAAATATCTGAACTTTTCTAAAGTATAACCTCAGGAAAAATAATACATTAAGTTTGTCAAGACTTGTGTGAGGAGAATTATCAAACCCTTTCCTAAGCCAAGTTTCACAGACAGGGAGAAGAGTGAGGTATGAGCAGACTGCCTACTGCAGAGGCCAGGAAAGAACACAAGAACGGAAATGGAAGTGCCAAAGGATGACTTCATTTGCATGAACATCTCTTCAGAGTCAACTTAATCACTGTGAAAAATGTAAGCAAGATTATGTGAAACCCGAATTCTAGGTTTAAAATGTGAGAGCAGTCCTTGTTATCTATATGAGCTGAAATGGAGGAAGAGGTGAACTGAATGAAGAAGCCGTTCAGACAAACGCTCTGAAGACCATGTAAAAGACGAAGTAACTGCTGGGACAGTACTGATGCCAGCCGCTGGTATAAGTGTGCCAAGACTTATATTACATAAAGCTAATTTTAGGACCTCAAATTGTGACAAAGAGCTGTAAATATGGGTAGAGATGGCTTACCTGGTGGCATTAATTCTGGTTCTGTGGGAATCAGAGGGATGCCTACAAAATAACACAAAGATACTTTTCCTTAATCTGTTTTTGCTTAAAATGAGACCCATATATACTTCCTATATGGATCTTCAGCTTCAAGGAAAATGTTTTGGAAGAGAGAGAGAGCACAGGAAAGATTTGAGGCAGAGATTTACATGTTTTAGCAGAGTAAATAGAAACAAAAGATTCTGGAAGGGATATTGAAGAAGAATCTTAAAGAAGTTGTCTAAAATTTCTGTTTACAACCAATTGCTATCAATAGAGAAAAGAACATTCAAGTGTTTCACTTTTCAGAATATGAAGTATGGTTCATACTTACAGTCTCCTGGATAAACACATTTGAAGGTGACCTCATCGAGGATCATATTTTTAGGGCAGTAGGGCAAGCATCCTTCAACTCTTTACATGAAAATAAAATCAAAGTGAATGAAAAAAGTTTAAAATATTAAAAAATACTGCATTTAACATATGCAATTAAGACATATTTTTTCTGAAGTCTCCTATTCTCCTTGTCAAGCAATAAGGAGTGTTCATTTGCTACCATTCCATCATACTTCATTTTATGAAATCTCAATCCCTAGGAGACAATGAAGAGATGTCATTCATGATCAATGAAGAATTCGAACACAGAATTCTCAGAACATATATGTTTGGAACGCACTAAACCCAATGTCTATAAATCACTGAAAATGAAGAAGAATCATTTATTATTATTTTAATCTACAATTGTTATACTTTCCACTCCTATATTCCCCCAAATCCCAGCTGATAGACCAGCTTTTTAAATATCCTCACCTTAAGGATGCTAGTAGAACAAAAAGACACTTCAGTGGCTCTCCCTGACTATTATTAAGCCCCAAAATCATTGAAAAGATATTAGGAATCATCACATGGAAGGCAAAGAGGTGGAACATAGTTGTGGTTCTTTGAGAACAGGGAGGGGAAGGGGCAGAAGTCGTAGCTCTTAAGAGCCCAAATGTTTGGCAGTGCCCTGGGAGGACATGGTTGTATATGAGCCTATGGAGATTGGATTTCCATTTCTAGAACATTTGGCTTTTATAAGGATCTCTACTTCTTGTGCATGGCACAGGAGCAAAGCAAGAGCCCCATATTTGGGGCACGTGGGTGGCTCAGTTCGTTAAACATCCAACTCTTGATTTCAGCTCAAGCAAAACTGTGATCTCACAGTACTTTACCTGGGATCAAGCCCCATGTCGGGCTCAGTACTGACAGCATACAGCCTGCTTATGATTCTCTCTCTGCCCCTTCCCCACTCATTCTCTCTCCCTTCCCCTCTCTCTCACTCTCTCTCTTCCCCAAAATAAATAAATAAACTTAAAAAAAAAAAAGAGTCCCAAGTTTGAAGAAGCTGTGGATGGGCCAAAGACAAGAAGGACCATCTGGAATGCTTTTTATCTAACGGACTGAAACCAATATAACAAGTGAGGTTACATTTTCCTTCTTGTCCAATTGAGACTCAGAGTCCAATGTATTCTGATTCAAAGGAAATAAATATAATCTTTTCTGTACAACCAATTATTTCACTCATACATACTAAAGAGAATTACTGCAAACATTTTTATAAAAAGCCTTGCTTATCTGACTCTCAAATACGCTAGCAGATAGTAATAATACTTTAAATATTTTTAGACATTTCCAACTGCCACCTCTTTAAAGAATTTGATTTAAAAATACTCAAGGACTCTTTCCAACTCAAGGGGAAAATGAACTTGATACTAGGAGTAGGTACTGCCACCAGAGGACACTAGTTCATGGAAGAAAATCCAGACAACACTTTTAAAAAAAACAAGAAAAGCTCATTTCTCTTTTAACATGAGACACATTTAGCCATCTCTTAGATAGCTCCTTCACAGATGATTTTTTTTACATAAACAGTTTGGCTTATGTGACCAATTGTTTATTTCTTAAGTGTACTTGAATAATAAAACTTTAAGTGGTATATGACATTCTTATTCTACTCTAAACTTTGTCAAACAAAAAAGAAAAATTAAAGTTACTATATCCCTGAAGAGAGTAGGGCCAGCTGGTTATCAGTCAGTTAAATAAACATCATTTTTTTTTTTTTGGTGCAACTCAATTACTTTGCAATTGTTTTCTGCAAGTCAAAACCAGAGCCACTTTCTTAAAATAGTTTGCAAAAGTCAGTAATTTATTCCTTTATAATGTCTTCATGGTTGTGCATGGGAGATTCCCCTTTATTTTGTCACACAACTGATAATCTATCAACTTCTGACTGATAAAAATTAATGCCTCGGATGCAGACCAGTTCTTATAATAGGTATATTACATAACAGGAATAACAGTATTTATATATGGGCTCTATGCTATGCTGGCTGGCATCTTTTCTCATGGAAGTTCTCATTTCCACTAGATATTTTTATTTTTAACACTTGCTATATGCCAGAAACTGCAATTATCTAGAACGAGGATGGTGATTCTGTTGGGGATTTGGCAGAGGGGTGCAGAGGTATGTTAAGTCTCCCTTCAGGGATGCAAATACAAGGGTGAACGATAATTAATTAGGCACCTTGGTGCAGGGCAGAGGGAGAAGTTGAAAGAAGATAGAGATGGAGATAGAGATAAGAAACAGCTTGGCGGGGGCAAAGATTTATCCAGAGCCTCTTCTCTGTATCCTAACTATGCCAAAAGAGAAGATTTGGAATACCTACAGACCAAACTAAGGAAACATTGAGGATCTGGGTTCAGCCACCTAGGAGGCTGGTTATACCACAAGAAGTAATAAAGTAGCCAAATGCCACTTCATTTCCTCCTCTGCTGGGCTGGCGGGGCTCTCTGATCTTCCTTCCTTCCTTGCCCATGAGCTCCTCACTGTGGGGCCCCTGTCGTTTGCCTTCCTCCTGATGGCTACTGGAAGAGGCAGGAAATAGGGTGTGAACAGGAGAGGTCCAAGTGAATGCTGAAAAGAAATAGAAATACTTCCTTCCTTTCTCTCTGCTTCCATTGCACTTCATACCCAGGAGAGGTTCAAAATCCAGTCCTGCTGCCTACAGACTGTGTGATGTAGTGCGAAATGTGTCACCTCTCTGTGCCTGTGTAGGGTTTTTCCTCTGAAAATGAGAATAAAGAGATTGCCCACTTCACAGCGCTCAGCACAGGGTGAGTCACACTATAAGGACCACAATGTGCTAAGTGTTGTCATTATTGCTTTAGCCCTCTTTCCACTGTATTGTCATTATTGGCTTCTGTTTCTGTCTTCTTCCTAAAGGCTGTGAGCTCCTTGAAAGAGGTGCTGTGTCCCCTTCATTCATATGTCCAGGGCCTCTTGCAGTGCCAGTGTCTGACATAGAATAGAAGCTCATAAATGCCTAATGGAAAATGGTCCTTTTAAAAATATTCATGATCATGCTTCCACTTCTTTGTTCTCCTTTATAGCAAAACTCCTTAAAAAAAACAAAAGCTGTTTATATTCTGTCTCCACTGATCTCTTCCTATTCTCTTTTTTGCCACATCTAATAAACAATTTTCAGTCTCAAATTTAAAATCCTCAAAACTAAATTCCTGACCTTTCCTACAGACTCTTCCTCCTAACATTCTCCTTTGTAATGGTGACTCTGTAAATGGCGACTAAGTCCTTCCATTGAGTGGAATCATTTGAATTTGCTAATATTTGACCAGGTTTTACTGCAAAATGGCAGTTTAATATGGTTCTACCTACAAATTATTGAGGCCAAAACCTGGGTCTTTAATTCATTTTTCCTCTCATAACTGATATTGAATCAACAGTATAAGCCATGGCTCTAAGATGAAAACATGTTCACAATGTTAACATTTTTCATAACTTCTAAGGCTACGAACCTAGTGAAATCCCCTCCATGCTTTGTTGGAATTACTAACCCGTTCTGCCCTGTCCTTCCCCTCCTCAGCAGTCAGTGCAACAGCCAAGGTAGACTTCTTAAACATAAATCAGATCATGTCACTTCTCTATCCAGAACATATCAGGGCGCTGCTCAGAGAAAAAGACCAAGTCCTCACAATGGGCCATCAGGCCCTTAAGATTTGCACACCACTCTGATTCTCTGGTTTCATCTCCTACCTCTCTCAGCTTTGTTCACTCTGCTCCAACTAACTGATGTCCTTGTTTATATTTAAACACACCAAACACATTCTTACCCCAGGACCTTTGCACTGTTCTCAGATTGAAAGACTCTTTCCCCAGACATCCACATGGCTAGTTCCCTTACTTCCTTTCTATCTCTAACCACACACTACTTTGTTGATGTGTTTTTCTCTGAGCACCCTATGCAAATTAGCAAAGATACACATATGCACTGTGTTCCCTATCTCCCTTACTTCCCTTTATTTTTCTTTATAACACGTATCTCCATCTAACAATGTATTATCCTACACGTTTATGTTTTTATTTGTTTATTCTCTGCCTTAATCCAATAAAGTGTAAGCTGCATGAGGGCAGGTATTTTGTCTGTTTTGGTCAGTACTGTATCTATATCACCTAGAATTCCTGGCACATGGCAGACCCTCATAACTATTGCTTGAATAAAATGAAATGGATTCATGAGTAAGTATAGAGCATGTACAAATTATTCTTGAGAATTTTTTAATCTACAAAAGATACACTGAAAGGAGAATCTGCTAATGCTGGAATTTGCTCATTTAATGGTTACATATGACTTACGGTGGAAGAAATTTACAGGCTTGCGCTTCAGGATCACTACACGTTTTAAAACAGGGAGTAGCACAAGGTTCATATCTCCATTCACACATCCTCCTGTAGGGCACTGCTGCCTGGATTTCTGGAGGAAAATAAAGTTTAGATTGTAAATATTTTAATGTACAGCTTAAAAAATAATGATTTATGATAGCATCCCTTCAGGGCTTGACCCCTCCTTGGCCATAATGTTGTAGAAAAGGCAGGACAGGTGAAAAAGGCATTATAATGGCTTGATGATCAAAGTGTTTCATGGTTAGGTTGAATATGTAAATGTTAGTCTACTTTCCAAAGATTTGAAAAATCCAGCAGTTGGAGAAGGCCAAGAAAAATTCTAAATCTTTTCCCTTTATGTTTAGTGGGTTCTCCTTGATCTGTATGTCATAATAATACTGAAACTTGTTTGGAATTTTACTTTTTGCAAAGTAATTTTTGTCTATTATTCTATTTTATGTTTGTAAGCCTGTTGAGAATTATTTTCATTTCACAAATGAAGAAGTTGAGGCTCAGCAGAGCCAAAGGACCTGCCAAGTTCAAACAATTAGGAAAACAGCAAAACCAAAGACATGTTTCCCAATATCAAAACTAAGGAGAGCATTCCACCTTTGTTCTTCTCACAGAACTTAGAGCACTGCCTTGTAAATGGTAAATATTATCTAATGACAAAAATAAATGAATCAGTCTTACTAATACAGGCTTACAATTATAAAAATCTCCCTTGTTTAAAGAGTTTTCTCCTGTAAATTGCTAGGAGTGCCCCCTTCCCACATCACAGAACAGTCTTTACATAGCAGTCCAAAAGTGTCTTTGAAGAAGAGAGCTCCATAAAGAATAAAGTTCAGGATAGAGGTTATATTTCTCAAATTCTGGGTATAGAATGCAATTCCAAAGTATAGGTAGGAAAATAAAACTTTTTGGAAGACATCTATGCATCTAAAATTTAGAGTGGCCATTAGACCTGGGTCACTGGAATTGTGGAGCCTGAGAGAAGATTGGTTCCAAGACTCCAGTAGGCTCCTAGAGCTTCCTAGTTTTAGGAAGCCCACAGAGGTCAGTTTCTGAGATCCTGATGATGCCATTGGCAGTAGTTATCCAAAACTCAGGTGGAGCCACTGGGTCTCATTCTAACAGAGTAGATTTCTAAGTTGGAGAGGGAAATAGAGACTCAAAATGTTCAACCTTCAAGTAAACTCAAGTAAACATATGGTATATGTCAGTGACTCTTTTTCTCATGAGTTATTTCAGTGACTCTTTTTCTCATGAGTACAGGAACCTTTCTTTAATAGGCAAAATTTTGAAGCTCATCTGAATTTCTAAAATCCAAAGACTATCAAAGTTTGCAAAAATTTACCCACAACATTAAAGTTAGGTGAATTAATGAGAGAAACAAAATGTTAAAAGGAAACAATTTGTTTGGGAGATCCAAAGCCTATGTTGAGCTCCTAGGTTTTGAAAATCAATCATGATTTTAAAACATCAGATGAGTCAGTGAAGATTCCTCTCTGAAATTCAGAAAATTCAATGGCTATAATTAACTATAAAACAGTAAGGATTTCTAGAAATAAAATCAGGCTTCTCCTGAACAAGGGAAATCTTCCAGAGGTCAGTGGAACCAGACACCTTCTATTCAAAAGACAGAAATACACATGTTATCTTTATCATTAAGAACCAGGTTACTGAGAAGTTGCCTTCTGGGAAACTAGAAGTAAACCCAAGAGATATGAGTAAGCTCTATTTACAAAGTTCCAGATAGCACTGAATTAGTCATTGGAGCCATAATTAAAAGTAACATTACTTAAGGTTGTTCTAAGCAATTTACTCATTAATTTATGTGATATAATAACTCTATAAAGTAGATATTATTATTTCTTCCATTCTAACTTCATATAAACTGAAGGACAAAATGGTTAAGAAACTTACTCAAAGTCATAAGTTTGATCTACTCGTACTCCTTTAGGAATGACTTAAAAAGTAAAATTTGATAAACATTTTGCCGTAACGTAAACTATCTATGGACTTTCCTTTTGAAGATCTCAGGAACCATACCTTCTATGCTGAAGCTGCTTGAATGTTTGAATTCTTCAGAATCATCATATTTTGAGGCTTTGACACTAGAATCTGTAAAGACGATGAAAAAGCCTTTCTTGCTGTATAACTCAAATGCGCTGTAACCAGGAATCCAGAGCCCCTGATGGTGGAAAAATGTGGCTCTCTGATGAAAGGCCGAATTCGCCTGCCACAGTTTCAAACTAAGAGTGTCATCATCATGGACATAGAGAAAATAGTTTGGCCTTTCAGCAGATTCGAGGGAAACAAGTGACAATGCTGTAAAACATAGAACAATGCATTTGACACCTCGCTGGGTTCTCTGAAGAAAGCAGATCATCAACACAAGCATTAAAAAAATGTATTTATCAAGAGGACAAAAATAGAACTCCATAACTGCCATATATAATTAATACCAATCTCAAAGATTTCAGAAATGAATTATAAGATCTCTAAAAGGAAAATTAGTATCTTAATGCAATGAAAAACAGTGACAGCTCAAAAAAACCAGTCTTCAATGAGTTCTGTTTTTTAAATCATTTCTCATGTCCTTGGAGGGAAAAAAGACATATCAGCTTAGGATACCAGAATGTACAACTTCATACAAGTAATTTGGTGATTAATTGAACATGTATTTGTATTTGCAAGCTTTAACACTTTCAAATGCACAAAATCTATAAAGGGCTAAATTGGATGGTATAAAAGAATAGAGAAACAGAACAATGTAGACCTGTCACTGCATTTCAATATCACTGGGCTCTTAATGGGCAATGTTCTTGCAAGCGATTTTGCTGCAGCAAGAAAAAACCATTTACTGAATATTACTGTCTATTTCCCGACAGATGAGCAAATGGCTAACGAACAACTACAAAACATTTGAGAAATGTCATCCTTTTTTGTTTATGTGCTTTTAAAAGTTTTCCTTATATTTGTAAAACCCATAATATAAAAGGGTTTTTTTTCTTCTGTTGTTGTTTTTAAAGTTTATTTATATATTTTGAGAGAGAGGGAGAGAGAGTGTGTGTGTGTGTAAGTGGGTTAAGGGCAGAGATAGAGTGTCCCAAGCAGACTCCTCAATGTCAGCACGGAGCCTGACGCAGGTCTTGAAATCAGAGCCATGAGGTAATGAACTGAGTTGAAATCAAGAGTCAGACGTTTAACCAACTGAGCCACCCAGTTGCCCTGATATAAAAGTTTATAAATTGAGATTTTTAGGCTTAATTTCTTAGATCTTAATTTTTTTGGTTTTAATTTTTTAGTTTAAATCCATTAGAATTTTTCTATTAAACACATTATTATAATCATAAAATGAAGAGCTCAAATCTAATAGATGATTCCAAAGGCATTGATTGTATCTTAAAACTTGTAAGTCCCTCTGCTGAGCACTGGAAGATGCAAAAAGGAAAAAAAGAAGTCTGTATCAGAGGAAAAATATATAACTAACATATAAATTGGAACTGCAGACTTGGGATAGGGGTTTTCACAGATTAAAAAGACCTAAGGGAGGAGCCAGAATGGTTCAGTCGGTTGAGCATTTGACTTCGGCTCAGGTCATGATCTTACGGTTCCTGAGTTCGAGTCCTGTGTCGGGCTCTGTGCTGACAGTTCAGAGCCTGGAGCCTGTTTCAGATTCTGTGTGTGTGTCTCTCTCTGCCCCTCCCCCACTCGTGCTCTGTCTCTCTGTCTCTCTCTCTCAAAAGTAAATAAACAAAAAAAATTTTAATAAAATAAAAGACCTAAGGGAGTTCTTTTTACAATTCATTCTAACTAGAAAACCAGAAGATTTCTAGAATAAAACTAAGTTAAGTTGGATTCATTTAATAAATATTTTCAAAGCTCATACAACACCTCCTGCATGATTTTACATAGGGCTAGTATAAACAATGTAGGCTCAGCAGCACCAGATCGGAAAGGGACTCAAACCACCAGTTAGAACAGTTACCAAGTGGGTATGACCAATACAGATCTGCAGATGCAAAACAGTACATGTGGGACCAGGGACCAGGACAGAGAAGGGTAACAGGCTGAGGGCACCTGGGTGGCTCAGTCAGTTAAGTGTCTGACTTCGGATCAGGTCATGATCTCACAGTTCATGAGTTTGAGCCCCACGTCAGGCTCTGTGATGACAGCCAGCTCAGAGCCTGGAGTCTATTTCCAATTCTGTGTGTCCCTTTCTCTCTGACCCTCCCCTACTCATGCTGTCTCTCTCTCTCTCTCTCAGAAATAAACAAAATATCAGGAAAAAAAAATTTTTAAAAACAGGGTAACAGGCTGTCTCAATGACCATCTAGAATCTGATTTATTTTCACAATGTTTAACTATTGTGATGTCGAATCAAATTTTCAAAAATTTCAAGTCAAGTCTACGATAGTTACTATGAAAATTTAAGTTATGCTTTATGTAGGACCAAAAACTTAATTAAATAACTGCCGTTCTAATATATGTACACCAACAGATAAACAAAGAGAAGATTTTATACACAAAAGAGATAGTTGGTTCATGCACAAGTGTCTTCTTTTTTTACATTTATTAATTAATTTTTGAGAGAGAGAGAGAACAAGCACATGAGCAGGGGAGGGGCAGAGAGAGAGGGAGAGAGAGAATCCCAAACAGGCTTCACTCTGTCAGTGCAGAGCCCAAAATGGGGCTTGATCTCACAAACTGAGTTCAAGACCTGAGCCAAAATCAAGAGCCAAACACTTAACTGACTGAGCCACCCAGGTACCCCACTAGTGTCTTATTTTATTTTATATGCTTTAGGATATCTAAAAGAATTCCATAAACATATTAGATCCCCCAATTAATATTTACTGCATGAATAAATGAAAAATGTAAAGGACAATTCCTATTTTTAATTGGAAATCATACTTACATGATGCCTTCTCTTTAAAAAGGCCTGGAGTGATCATAAAATTAAAAAACAAATTGCCATGAATACTACTCCTTGGCAAAGAAAAAATGCTTCTACTGGTCATATTGGCCCCCAGAACAAGGCCAGTCTGTCCATAACTTGCCAGCATGTATGGCCCTTCTCCAAGCCCTAGTTAAATACAAATAAGAGAATTATAAATTGGTATAGGAGTTACACATTTCAAGCTGTCATTTCAGTGGAATAAATTTTAATAACAAAGAAATACTTCAAAAATTATTCTGCATTTAAGTATTTATCATTAATAAAATAACAATTCTTTTAAAAAATAATATGATAAATTGGAATATATACTTACATACTTAGATTATATAATTTAAAATATATATACATACATGAATGTGCACATGTATAAGTATATGTAAAACAGGGCTCCTTAGAAGATTGACTTAAGCCTTCTGGAACTCAGTTTTTCTCACCTATATGAAGAAGTTTCTCCAGGTAACTTCCCACTCTAATAGCCCATGATTCAAATCTATTTTCAATAAACATAAATTTATCTCTATTGATGGCCTGTGATTTCGATAGTCTTAAAAATCAGCTCTCCCTAATAGGTTGCATTGCATGAAAACAGAATTCACAGCCATGCTATACAATACTTGACTGTGTGGAGAATTATTGATTTTACCAGTGAGGCATATCTATGAAAAAGAAAATAGGATGAAGCTCAACAAAGAAGTCAAAAGTCTTTTTACTTTTATGCTACTGTTTTTCATGCATGTTTGTCTTAAATGGTTACATATAAAGTGGAACATATTTCCTATAGTAAAAAACTTATTAGTGTAGAACCAAACTTGAAACTCAATTAAAATAATTTTTCAGCAAACCTCATCCTATGAAAAGGCATATATACAAATAAGTGCACTGATATTTAAAAAAATTATGAGTTAGGTTTTGCGATGATAAATTTACTTTACCTTCAACCCAATCTCAATTCCATTTAAGGTTCTTAATGTAACTGAGAGACTATAAAACTTTGAAATTTCTTCTGAATCATCAAAATTAAGTAACATAATTATCAGTTGTATATATGTGGTAAGTGTTATCATAAAAGATCAATCTAGTTGCTATTGGTGAATTTAACTTTCCCTCTTTCCTCTAATTTTTATCTCAAGAAAAATTTTTCTCACAAAAGTCCACTCTTAAGATGGAGGGAAAAAAGATCTAAAGAAATCTAAGTGTTGGGCTTTTTCCTCTTTCAGGTCTGAAGACCAGGTTTAAGGGTAGGGGAAAAATAATTAGATTAGAGGGTCAAAGCCTTTGAAGCAAAATGGGGAACAAAAACCAAACTTTTCATAATAAAGACCCAGAGAAGAAAGAGAGACTCAAGAAAAGTTATCTTCAAGTGTTGACTGCTCCACTGACTGGAGACACTTCAACATTGAGCGGATAGGGACCCTTACAAGCCATGAGAAAAAGAGCTTCATCAGGAATTTGAACATGTTGAGTAGGGATGGAAACTTGAAGAAAATTGCCCCCAATAAGCTGGAACTGAGCAGATACGGTGGAGAATGTCTTTATGAACCCAGAGCAATGGACTCGTTGCTCCTCTTACAAATACATACCATGCACAGTGTTGAGCCCAAATCTACAATAACCAAAGAAAACTATCACTTTTTAAGTTTATTTATTTATTTTGAGAGAGAGAAAGAGAGAGCAGAAATGGGAGAGCAACAAAGAAAGAGAATGTCAAGTAGGCCCCACACTGTCAGGGCAGAGTCTGATGTGGGGCTCAAACTCACGAACTGTGAGATCATAACCTGAGCTGAAATCCAGAGTCAGACACTTAACCTACGGAACCACCCAGGTGCCCCAATAAAACTGTCTCCACTATCTGCTGGCTCATTTTCTAAGAGAGACAAGAGAAACATAAACTTCCAAGATGCAAATGTATTTCAATTTATGAATATGTTTGTTTGTATAAATATGTAAATAATGTACAAATCAGTAGATAAGTATGTAAATTATAATGAGATATGCTTCAAAATGAAGACATATAAATCTACAACTTAAGGGATTGAAGCACCTTCATGGATATTCAACATAATAGGACAAAGGAAATAGACAACTGAACCAAATCTTCTCTCCCCCACAGCACAGGTCCCTGAAGAGACAACTGTCATCTGAGAAATCCATTTGTACAGAAATCAAAACCTTCTGAATTGTCTCCAGTTGATTGATTTCTTGTGTCTGGATAATTTTCATGCATTTTCACTAGCAACTGAGGCAAAATCATTGACTTTATCATTAATTTTCTTCAGAGAGAAGTATAATTTCACCACCTACTAAAAGCAATCATTTCCTGCAGTGATTATTCAAACACGATGTTAGGTATATCCTATCTAATAAGATCACTCTGAACTTACAACTTGCATAACAGTTTTTAGTGGAATATTGAAGTCCTTGCTTACTGACAGCAATAACAACAATAAAGTTTTTATGTTTGCTAGTAAATGCCATAAAATGACCATGAAGTTATTACATAACAGTCTTTGCATTACAGATTATTCCCATAATCTCAACTGTTACCTCTGAATTTTCCTACATTTTAAAATTTTCCTCCTAGGGGCGCCTGGGTGGCTTAGTCGGTTAAGCGTCCGACTTTCGCTCAGGTCATGATCTCGCGGTTCGTGGGTTCGAGCCCCACGTCGGGCTCTGTGCTGACTGCCAGCTCAGAGCCTGGAGCCTGTTTCAGTCTGTGACTCCCTCTCTCTCTGACCCTCCCCTGCTCACGCTGTCTCTCTCTCTCTCTCCTAGAAATAAATAAAACATTAAAAAAAAAAATTTTCCTCCTAAAGAATCACAATGATTTATTCTTGCATTAGCTTGAAATATTAATAAGTATCTCGATAACACAGTGTCCAGTATGTAGTAAATAAAGGAAGAAATATATAAGCTATGAATATCCAAAGAAAGCCAGGTAGGTTCACAATATCTATAAAATTATTTGGGGTGACACAAATTAAGAATAGTCATTTAAAACAATCTTTTCATGACTACTATCAATAATCCCCACAGTTCTATATTCCCCTTCAATCATCTATCTTCACTGTATTATTTTTACAAACTTTTACTCTCCTTGGTGGGTTAATACTTTTTCCTATTACCATGATCATAGGAAACAGATTCCCCTATCACTCCACCAGATCAATCAGTGTCTCATGGAGGCTAAATGCCCAGTGTTTACCCTCAGAGTATTACCAATACAGTATTATAGATGACACTAGAAGAATTGGTTTGAAGAATCCTGTAACACATTAGAAAAAAGAACCATCACTAGCAGTGCAGCAGACTTGTCAACAGAAAGGAAAACGTACCAAGTAGCAAAAGGTAGAAATTCAATATTCATAGAAAATTCTGCCTCAGGATCAAAAGGAGTGCCAGCAAGTAAAAAGGCACAGATGGAGACTTTTACAGCAGAACTGTGTGAAGCAGAAATTCTTAAGTGAGGAAGTTACTAGAGCATTTTTTCAAACTGATGTCTGTGTACATTGTGTAGAGCGCATGATAACAGTGTGTGGTGATCTTTGCGAGACTGGGATGTGTTAACAATACACTAGGCAGTGTAGCACGGAGGTCAGGCTCCTTGGTGTTGAACTCAGATTGCTTACAAATTTCAGTTTACTACATTTTTAGCTCAGTGACTTTTGGCCAAGTTATTCAACCCCTGTGGTCTTCAGTTTCCTCCTCTGTAGAGTGTTAATAATATCTTAACAGGCATATTCCGAAGCTTAAATTATATGATATAGGTAACGTAGTTAACACAATAAAAGCTATTGCTATTATTACTGCATTAATATTAGGGAATCAGTCTCATTTTAAGCATGACATCCAAAGGATTGATTAGAATGTGTGTGTGTGTGTGTGTGTGTGTGTGTGTGTGTGTGTGTGTATAAAGTCCTCAACAGGAGATAATTTTGGTTTATATTTTCTTCAACTATCACTGGTTTCTTTTTTAATGTTGGATTTTTATTTCTACCAACCTTCCATAAATGTAACAAAAACCACCAAAAACTAAAATGTCAATTTTCCTTTTATTACATCATCTCTATTTCTCTAAAATTATCTGGCTTTCTTTGGGTATTTATAGCTGACAGATTTCTCCCCAGCTCAGTAAGGCACCAAAAATGCCTTTGATTCGTTGCTTGAGTTTCTGTAATGGCCCAGTTTTCCTTTAACTATTTCTCTAATTGATCTCATCACGAGTCCAGAGTTTGTCCAGTCACTGACAAAACGAATACCTTCCTGGATCATTTTGCCTGTTTGAATCAGGTTGAAGTGGCTATAACTTCCTCATTAAATAGGTTTGACAAAAAAGCAGGCTACAAATCTGCCATCATCTGGCATTTTCACTGAGGCTATACCATTGTCTCTTCTTATATCTATACCTTAGTTTTATGTAGCATCTCCTCTTACGCTTCCCACTGAAAATTTGGGTGTTTGATGGGGCTAAGAGAGATCTGTTATTACCATTAAATCAATAAATTCTCATCCTGATAATAAATAGTTATTTTTGCCTGAATGATGATTAAATTCCTTATATTTTTATCATCACACTTAGAGTTTGTTTCTTTATTTCTTTTTATTTTTAATGTTTATTTTTATTTTTGAGAGAGAGAGAGAGCATGCAGGCAGGGGAGGGGCAGAGAGAGGAGATACAGAATCCAAAGCAGGTTCCAGACTGTGAGATGTTAGTACAGAGCCCAACGTTGGGCTCAAAAACACAAACTGTGAGATCATGACCTGAGCTGACCTTGGATGCTTAACTGACTGAGACACCCAGGAGCCCCGGTTCCCTGTCTCTTTTTATTTCTACAACATAATGTCTGAATAATTTTTATATTTATACTTAATGGTAAAATAATGGTATATGCCTAAAAATTGGCTAATTTCACTAATTAATTCATTCATGTCATACAAAAACCACTCATTGAAGGCCTCCTACATGCTGAAAATTTAGTTGCACACCATTTTTATTTCACAGGAAATAAATTTTAATGCAAATACTTAGAAATTTAGATAAATTTTAGAAACTAAAGACATTCATTGAACTATTATTCTCAGCTATGTTGTTCAAAAACTTTTAATCTAAAAAGACATTCCATAAAATACTATACTAATAGTCTTTATTTAAATGTCACATACCTTCATTGTAATATTCACAGTCAAGTGCTAAAAAGAAAGAATAAATATTAAACTATATTAGAATCTGATCACTTATCTGAATGTATGCAAAATATGGCTATATGTTATCAACAACCAATTGAAAAAAAACAGAAGGATGTCATTATTTGGGAACTTCCTCTAAGCAAAGAGGATTCCTTAAGAGTGATGTGTTGTAATTAATCAAATTCCATACAATTATTTAATAGGTAGGCAAATATATCTGCCTATTTAGAAATGTCAACCGAAAGTGTTAAAATCTTAAGCATTCTTTAGATGACTTAACCATCTACACAAGTAAATGAAAACTTTAAAAGCATGAATCTGAAAGTAAATTGAAATGCCTCTTTAAAAAATTTCTTATAATCAGAAAATGAAATTTCACAGCCATAAGGGGAATGAAGTCATAATGATGTGAGGATGGTGTATAACTTATCGTTCAAATGTTAAAGTGACAGCAGTCAGAAACAGAATGGGAAATTTGACCTCAACTTTTATTTTTATAAATCTTTTCTACTACCATTTATCTACACTGTCAAAGAAATATAAAATTTAGTTATCTTAAAGAAATTCTATTTCTATGCACTCCATGGTGTTTGTTTTATGATAAGGCAATTAATCTCCTTATAGGGTTCTCACCTGACGCTGAGGTTCTAAGTAGGGTACTCACAACAGATAGTGGACGACCTCCAGTGAATAGATACCCCTTCCTGACAACACTTGTATGCATACGCTGCCACACTTGTGCATAAGCATTCACAGTCCCCACCGAGATTACAGTGGCATGTGTCTTCGTGGCAATTTTTGGCAAAAGAAGTAACATCAATCTGAAAATGAAATGAGAAATGAGTTAATTTCAATGAGTACTGACTATCACTGATTAAAATTCAACCTTCCAAAAGAAAACTAACTGGTAGTTTCAAAATTTGGTCTTATCAGCTTACTTACTGCTGCCACCTAGAGTTCTCAATATCTCAAAACTTTTTACAGGCCAAAGGAGAAAAGAATTTATTAGGGTAAATGTAGGATCAAAGAACTAGCAAAACAGGTAACAGGATTAACAAAAAATGGAATTGCAGCAGCTGCAATATAATAACATTTTGATATTTTGTAGAAGCTCATTGTTTCATTATTGGAATTTTCTCATGGCATTACAAGAATATTCTGTTACCAATTGTACTTTTTTTTTTTAATATTTTTATTTATTTCTAGGAGAGAGAGAGGGAGACAGCGTGAGCAGGGGAGGGTCAGAGAGAGAGGGAGACACAGACTGAAATAGGCTCCAGGCTCTGAGCTGGCAGTCAGCACAGAGCCTGACACAGGGCTTGAACCCAGGAACTATGAGATCATGACCTGAGCAGAAGTCAGACGCTTAACCAACTGAGCCACCCAGGTGCCCCTTAAGACCATTTTAAATCCACTACCTCTAAACTATACATTGCTTTGAGGAGAAGGATGCCCGTGAAGTGAAGCAATGTGCTGAAGAAAAACAAATATTTATGGCTTTGGTATATCATTTCTGGTTTTGAGGGTATATGTAAACTCTTCTGTAAACTAGAACAGAATACTACAAATAGTATATACAAATGTATGCCATTACACAAGATGGAGTGAGAAGGAAAGTAAATCAACTGAATCCATCACTTCTCCAGAAAAACAAACTACCAAATCTGTCTTTTTAACAGTGGTTAGGCAGCACACCTGAAAAGCCAACAGTTAGCTCAACTGCTTGTCCCGTTCATCTCAGATATCACAGATATAGCAGTACCCATTTAAATATGAAAGTTTAGTAAAGTATTCAGTTACCACATTGCGACAAGGAGCAAAAACATCGCTGTACAAAATGGAGCATTCTTTCTTGGCATAAGGAAATTTGTTTTGATGTGCCTCACAGGGTTTAAATAATTCACTTGGGGTTTCACACTGTTGAAGAAAAATAAGGGAGAAGAGTAAGTTTTCAAAAGGGTGACTTCTGAAGCTGAAACCAGAGGTAAACTATTCTGATTCCATCTGCTACAATCACATCTAAGATGTTCTAATTCTTTTAGATAGATTTTACCTAAAGTGTCTGTACTCAGCCAACTCCATGTTAATACTATATATTAGTTTGAAAACAACTAAGCACACTGCTAAAATGATGGCCATGTTAGAGAGAAAGTAAAAAAAATTTTAAGTTTGTCTTAAATGCAGTCATTAAAAAATTACGTGGGTGAATAATTTTTTTTTCCAGTTTCAGCTCTTTCAATTCTGCCACAGCCATTCTCTGAGGAGTTGTACATACACAGGTGTCTACAGGCTCACCTCGCACATTCTCAGCAATGTGGTCTTTGCCTCTTCTAATCTGCCTCCCTGAAACCACCCTGGAAATGTCATCAATGATCTCTTCCTGAGAGTTGCCTTACTATAAAGACAATGTTTCAGTGCTCATCTCACTTGACCTTCTGCTACCTCTGACTCTGTTTATTACTTCATCCTTCTTAAATGTCTGTCTTCAGGGCACCTGGGTGGCTCAGTCAGTTAAGCTCCGACTTCAGCTCAGGTCATGATCTCACGGTTCGTGGCTTCGAGCCCCACATGGGCTCTGTGCTGACAGCTAGCTCAGAGCCTGGAGCCTGCTTTGGATTCTTTGTCTCCCTCTCTCTCTGACCCTCCCCTGCTCACGCTGTCTCTCTCTCTCTCAGAAATAAATAAAATGTTTTTAAAAAAAAAAGCTGTCTTCATTTGTTCTCTGTGACACCATTTTCTTCTGGGTTTCCTCTTAATTCATTGGCTGCTACCCTCCCATTCTTCTGCTCCTTCCTTCTATACAAGCTTGATCCTCAAACCTCTATTTTCCCCATTCCATACACTTCTCATGGCTTCAACAACCTGTATACACTAGTAACTGCCAAATCCGTATTTCCACCCAAATCTCTTTCTTGAATCTCAAAACTGGACATCTCCACATAAATTTCTCTGCTGTTTCTCTTTCAGTGCATCCTAACCTGTACTTCTGTCTACACTGCTGTCCTGTCCCCACTGTTCTCCCCCATCTACTCTCCTCTTTGCCCTGCCCCAGTGAAGAGTGCCAACATCTACCCAATAAGTCAGCAGCATAGGAGATGCCCTTGAATTCTCCAGATTCATCACTCCTAAATACAATCTTTCAGCAGATGCTAATGATTTTAATCTTTAATGCCTCACAAGTTTGTATAGTTTCCTAAATCTTCTCTGACTTAAAATAACTAGCCAGAATATAAGAACCTCTCCACTAGTTTAGGGTTGATCCTAGCACTATCTTGAAGCCCTATACTTTGCATTCTAGCCATTGCCTTACTTCAAACCTTCCAGAACCACCATATACAATCTCTTAAAACTTCCATTAGGCACCAGTCTTCCTGACACCTTCTAATGGGCTGTTCTCTCCTTTGGCGCTATGCTGTTACCCATCATCTTCACTTTCCTAGCTCCTATAAGGCTTGTAGGATTCAGCCCAAGGCACCTTCTTCAGGAACTTTCCTTTGACCAAAATGAAGACCAAGACATTCACCTCTATCAAAACACCTATCCGATATGTTCATTGTTAATGTTTCTACCTCAGCTCTCAACCTGGACTAGAAATTCCTAATATTATGGGTTCATAGAATCTGGAAAATATTAAGTGCTAAATAGAACTTACAAAACAAAAAAACTTTTTTCTTAATTTTTATTTTTGGATTAGGTATGGATAAGAATATGCATTATAGTGAGTCTAAAATTCTTTGATTGCTTCAAATATTTAACTGTTATTATAAGTTGGTTATTCCTTAATTCATTTTGAAAGGACAAATGCAAGATAATTTCTTCAAAAACTTCTAAATGCCACAAGATACATGAAAGCCATAATAAAAAGGATTTTATATCTCTCCATTGACTAGGAAGTTCATATATTAAATAAAATATTTATACTTTTCAGCTTAGACCACAATGAAATATGCTGCTTAAATTTTATTTAATTAGATGAATGTTTTATCCCAGGCTCTTCTTATGTTTTTAAAGAAATTTAGGTATATTAGGTAAATTGGGTAAAGTAGTAAAGCAATTAATCAAATAGTAACCAATCAGAAAACTGTAGCTGTGGATACTGCTTTGAGTTAGAAAGAAAAATAGGCTAAAAAGAAAATGTCAAAGAAAAGAGTAACACCAGTTTTCAGTTTGACTCTGTTTTCTGAGTTAATGCAGCATTTCTCAAAGTGTGACATATAGGACACTATTTTTTTGAAAACTAATACATAAAAACATAGGTTCTTTGTCAATAAGTTGGGAAACCCTTCAAATTCATCCCTACCTTGGAAGCTTAGAATGCCTCAGGAAATCCTTCAAAAGAGAAATACATCTAATTTAATGTATTCAAATGGCTCCCAAAGGTAGTCGACCACAAATCCACTCCCTACCCATTTCCACCCCACACACAGCCATGTCAGGAGAATAAATGGTAAGAAATTCTGCTTTTCTTTCATCCAGTGCTTTGAATTGGAAAAATTTACATTATTTGAAATATAAATACCTTAATAAAGTATTTGCTTTATGGAAGGAAAAGTATGAGATTAAAAAATGTGAATTTGGGGCACTTGGGTGGCTCAGTCAATTAAGCATCCAACTTCGACCCAGGTCATAATCCTGCAGTCTGTGAGATTGAGCCCCACATCGGGCTCTGTGCTGACAGCTCAGAGCCTGAGGCCTGCTACAGATTTTGTGTCTTCCTCTCTGTCTGCCTCTCTCTCTCTCTCTATCCCTCTCTCTCTCTCTCTGTCAAAAATAAATAAACATTAAAAGATATGAACTTGAACATCAACTCTGCTTCTTTCTGGACATATAATATTAGTCAAGTCATTTAATGTTCCTCAGCTTCAATTTCTGAATCATCTCTAATATAGAGGCAATGCCCTTTACGTTATAAGATTGTCACAAGAATTACATGAGAAAGTAAATGTGAAAGTAATTTGTCTGCTATGACACAAAATAGTATTATCTAAATAAATATTCCTATAAGAATAAAATAATAAAAATACCAAAATATTTTTTAAGTTCTGTAAAACATATATTCTACTTACCTGTCCTAATGCCCAACTGTCTCCAAATACTTGGGCATTTCTCACTTCTAAATTATTGGATGTGGTCATATCATTTGAAGTACATTTGTCAAAATTTCCACATAATCCTGACAGTTTGTTCTAAAGTGAAAGAAAATTATCATTACATATTAAATATTCTATATCCACGTCAACATTTAAGGACTGTTATTAAAAATTTTTAAAGATTTAAAATTGACATTTTAAGGATTTCCACACATATAAATATGTTTCAAGATGGTGTAATTTCATATCTACTTAGTATTTATTTTAAAATTCTTATCATGTTTTACCATCCCCCAAATTTTATCCATCCACAATTACCATTGTCTTACCATTGATACAACTAATAATGTAAGTAACTTGGAGAAGTATAATACAGACAGTACAGTATATCTGTATATGCATATGTATTTTGTATATATTCATATATATATAAATTTTAATATGAAAGCCCCACCTGATATGCTTAAGACTTTATACCACTGTAAATGTTGAAACAATAAAAATAATATACTGTTCATTAGGTCATACTTTGAAAAGTCAAAATTTTCAAAACATAACTTCTAAAGAAAAAAATTAACTTTAATATTCACGTATCATGTCACCATGAGACACAACAAATAAAACCACATTTTCTTCATATTTATAAAAAAGTTATTAGAGGTTATAAAATGGTTACTGAAAGTACCATATGAATAATTCATATCAATATTACCCACTGCATTTTCTCAAATAATGTGAAATACTTTGCTTACAAGAGGAAGATAAACCAAAAGTAGATAGAAGAACGATCTTCCTAAAACAATGGAAATCCTCCTTAAAACGCTGAAATTAAGGAAACCAAATGCCTTCTTAATGTATTGGAGAATGGAATGCGGCCCTTAGTAGATGGTGAAGTAGGCTGCCCACGTCTCCAGCAAAGCTGACAATAAACCTGGGATTGCACCTGTCATGACCATTGCTTCCCATGGTGCTTCAGCTCTCAGAAGCCACAATAACTATCCAAAGACACTGGCCACTTTCACCACTGACCACCCAACAATTTAAGGCAGCAGTAAAGAGGAGATGTAGAGGAATAATTGGTTAAGTCACTTCCATAAAGTAAGGAAGAGAGGATACATAATAAAAGTGGCAGAGGAATATGGTTGAAGAAAGTATGACAATGACTAAATTATTTCATTTCCATCAAAGAAATGCAAAAGCCAACAAACACCTAGTAAGAGATTTATGAACTTTATCTCACTTGAGGTTGAAAGAAAATGACTTGACAATATACAATCATATCTTCAATGTACAATATATTAAAATCTTTAAAAATATGTATCATTTTCATCATTTTATAAGAATACATGGTTACTAACCCATTTTTTCCCTAACTTGCCACAGATTATATCTGAGTCTCAATTTCAATTTCATACAAACTGGTTCTCTAAAAATGTATCAGTGTTTCAAAAACAACTTTAATAAATGAGTTTAAAATATTTAATATTATTTAAAATATTTAAAATCGTAAACATATTTAATAATATTTATAAAACATTTAACAGAAAACAATATTTAAAACAATTTAAAATATAAATTGCCAAAAATTCTAAACAGCCCAGATTGGATCTTCAACCATGAATGAATAAAGTAAGCTAGTACATCCATGCAATGGAATACTACTCAACAGTATAAAGGAACAAACTATTAATTCCTTTAACAGTATAGATGTATTTTAAACATGTTTTGCCAAGTCAAAGAAGCCAGACACAACAGGCTGCATAAAGACAAAACTGTAGACATGAAAAATAGATTAGTAGGACTTGGCAATAATGGGGCAAATAATAGAAGAAATTTGGGAGTTGACAGGTCTGTTCTATACAGAACTCTGGTGATAGATACACAACTCCATGCATTTGTTAAAATCCATAGAACTCTAAACCATAGTACTTTTTCAAATAAATGTTCTGTATGTAAACTTAAAAAAACCCAGAATGTGGAGAAAATATGGAATCCAGAATGTAATAAAATGAATCGAACTATATTACAAATATATCATATAACCACTCTGAAAGAGATGAGAAGAAAGAAGCTGACCTAAGTAACTTTGGAAAATTGTTACTCTAAGGTTAAAGTTAAAAAGAACTGCACACAACACTGTACTCCAATTGGTAAAGTTTTTCTTCACTGGGTTACGAGTTAGTAATTCTGAAAATATAACTTACTTCCTAAAGAAAATATCAACTATTTTCTTTTCTTAAAACATTGAAAGGTATATGTAATTTCATTTCTTACATCTCATTTTGTAAGATTGACCTACCAAATAGGTTGACCTACCTTCCACTGGGGTCCAACTTTGATATGAATGGTTGTCTTTTTATCCCAAAGAATAGTGATATCATTCTCTGGAAAGTATACTACTATGTAATACCCTGCCTTCCAAAGCTGGTATGTAGGGTTGTCTTCCAGAAAAAAACCTGATCGTTTCTTTAAAAAAGGGAAAGGAAAAAAATGAATTCCTTGTTCTCTAACCAAAATATAAACATTATTTAATATCCATCAATAAGTGTCTAGTTACTAGTATTTTTACTTGGCCCTTTCTTTTCTGAATTCTGTAGTAAAACACAAAACAAATGCATAAAACAGGAAATACATAATTTGGTAATGAGACACAAAATGATAGATCAGCTTAATATGGATAAACGAGCAAAGGGGAAGAAGGTATTTCTGTGATAGAAAAGAGTATAAACAAAGGCACATTAAGGGGATATATCTTCTGACTCAGAAATTCTATGCTAACAATGAATAAATATGATTGAGTACTAAAAATGTTTGATGTTGACTGCATAATTCAAAAATAAAAACACAAAGTGTGTGTGTATACTCATTCTCTCTCTATATAAGTATATATGTACAGATAGATTTATACATAAATAGATATATCTATAGACAGAGGTATATATCAATAGATGGATAGATCCATCTATATCTATCTATCCATTTCTATTTATATCTGTATCTATAGAGAGAGAGAAGGGGGCGTGAATTTCCATTAAGGGGACTTGGAAAGCCTCCTTCAAGGAAAGGGATATGAATGGATATCCAAGAAGTCATACATATTTCTATCCAAGAAGTCAATCACTTGAATAGAAACTTGGGGCAAGAAAGTTCAAGATTTGTTCAGGACTAAGGAGAGCACCAAAAAGCTAGAGCATGTTTTCCATAACAAGCATAGTCTGAAACCCTTTTGCAGACAAGTTATCTGTACAGTCAAGGGTTGTTATTCTTTGTGCAAAATGCATTCAATAAGTTTCTGAAATAGGAAAGTGATAGACCATGTTTCTATTAAAAGAAAATAATTTGTGCACTATAAATAATAACATCAGAGAGAAACTAGAGATGGAACCCATTGGGAAAATTTAGACTATCTTTAGCTTAAAGTGTAAATATGCAACGTTCCTTAGGAGCAGGGGCTATACCCTATAAAAGATTACATTAAATCCGACATTCCAATTAACTCATATAATAACTTTAATAATACATGGTTAAATCAAAGTAAGTAAAGCAAATTTATCCAGAAGCCAAATAAAAATTATGAAGGGGATATAGAATCCTTGGATTATTTTTCTCCCCCAAATGATAACAAATGCATGGTTTGGAAATACTGTACTATAGAGGACATTTTGGAAACATTCCTTAGGGCAAACTAATTAAACTTTGTCATGTCTATAAAGAGTTTTCAGTCTTCTAGACCAAGGCCAAACTTACAAGTACTCAGTATATTATATACAACAGTATATATTGTTACTCTTGTATATGGTTAATAGATTTTACCTAACCTCACTTCCTTCTACTCCCAGGTGCCAAGTTAGAGTTCTGGGGCAGGGGGCCCTGGGTGCCTGTGAGGATCTGCACTCAACCAGGGAGTACCCTTGTCTCTGAGTGACCAAGGCCTTAAAAATAAAGAAAAAAACACTATGACAGTTCAAGAGAGACAGCAAAACAAAGGGAGGTGAGAAAATTCCTGCTTTGAACAAGAGGCATCACATTTTCATTTCTCAGGAGGCCCATAATATGTGTAGCTGTCCTGCCCCTGTCACTCTCTGCCATTGAACTTATGTTTGTCATTGTGATCACACTTTTCAGTACCCTTCTATTATATGATTTGTCCTTGGCTTTATGATTTGTCTTCTCCCCCACCTGAATGTTAGCTCCTTGGAAGATGTACTTTGTCAAGTTCATGGCAATATCCTAGCTTCTGGATCAATGTGTGGTATATATATTTTTAAAACCTTCTTGCACCAACCTGTTCACAGGTCCTATCTTCCAGCGATGAAAGCAAGTAAGTGCAATATTTGTGGCTAATAGTTCTTTCCAATCCATAAAATACTTTTTTGTGTGTTTTCCTATGAAAGTTACTTCGAAATGGTTGACAAATTTTTAGAACATAAAAATAATTTTTGGATAAGGCAGCTTATTAGACCTCCTTGATGTTGGTTTTGCATCAGTTTTCCTGGTATAAAAGGTAACTTTTCTATTTGCCTGTAGAGCTAAAAAAATTTTTTACTAAACAGGGTGCTTTAGCACAAGAAAAATAGTTTTCTTTGTTTCAAGGGAGATACTGTACTCCTTTCTGTTCAGATAAGGAAGCAAAGATGTTTCTCGTTAGAAGGATGAGGGTGTTATGAATTACCCAAAATAGAGACTTCCACTTTAGATGAGAATGAGATCATTTTCAACAAATTCTAGTAATGTTATAAAGATAAGCTATAAATGTGGAGAATTAAAACATTTAAAGGGCAGCTTCAATAAATTCATAAAACAGTTATATCTTACATATTTGACAAAGCAAAATTGGGTGTTTATTGAAACAACAGCAGTTTTTTCCTCCCCCTAGATGAGCAATCCATCTGGCATAAAATAATGGTACTAAGTTTTACTTCTGATGTTCAAGAAAAAAATGTTAGTGGGGGAACCATTTTTATGACTTTCTTTATCTCACTTCATACTTCACACCTGATATGGAGGTTTGTTGACACCTCATACAGGTGAGCAGTGGAAGTTGAAAGTTATACTGAACCGTAATTCAAAAATATGTCACACTGTCCCTACAAGAACATTTACTATTTTCTCTTCAGTTTTTTCTTTTAAAACAAACATATTTTTGTTCTTAGAAACTTTACCTATAAATGAATATCCAGCTGATAGCTATACCAAACTGCAGTAATTACATCCAAAAGATAACAACATATGTAGAGACTGTTTTGCCAAAAGCTTGGTTAGTTCTGCCTGATTAGTTTCAACATTTCTGACTGAAATATAAGCTATGATCTAAGGCACTCATCCTCAAACTTTAGTGTGAAGAAGAATTGGGGGTACCATTAAAAATATTGATTTTCATTCTCAACCTCAGCCATTACTAAGGTGGGGTCTAGGAACCAGCTTTTATAATAGATATTCCAGGTGATTTTAATGCATATCTACAGACCAAACTTTGAGAAACTCTGCTTTTAAAATCTCAAAGAGAGGCCACTTTTTAAAAGCCATATCTTAGGAGTGCCTGGGTGGCTCAGTCAGTTAAGCATCTGACTCTTGGTTTCAGCTCAGGTCATGATTTCATGGCTTTTGAGTTTAAGCCCCTCATTGGGCTGTGCTGACAGCGCAGAGCCTGCTTGGGATTCTCTCTCTCTCCCTCTCTCTCCCTCCCTCCCTCCTCCTCATCCTCATTCTCCTCCTCCTCCTCTGCTCTCACTCTCTGTCCCTATCAAAATAAATAAACTTTAAAAAAAAAAAAGTCATATGTCAAATCATGTCCTTTCTCAATGCCAAAATTTCTTACTTATAAAATAAGTTCAAATACCTTACACCATTCAAGAGTCTCTGTGGTCTGGAACCAGCCTCCTGTCTACTGTGCTTGATCCCATGTCCCCTGCTTTAAAGTCAGCCTGGAGACTCCTCCCTGAATCTCTTTGCCGCACTGTCCCTCCATATCTCTGTATACTTCAACCAAACTAAACCACTCACAGTTCTCCAACAAACCATTGCATCTTTCATCTCTGTTCCTTCCAACATGACAATTCTTCTGTATTGGCTGCCTTTCTATTCTCCCTCTTCACCTGCCTAATATCTACTCATTCTTTAAGACACAGTTCAAATCGTTTAATCCAGAGCATATCTTCTGAGCCCTCAAAAATAAGAAGGGTGAAAGAGAAGAGGAAAGCCATTTATTGAAATCCATTATATCATTTAATCATTATATGAACATTAGAAGTATATTCTCTAATCATTCCAAATTTACAATTGCAAAAGCTGCAGCTTGAAGAAATTATGTAAACTTGGCACAGTTAAGTAAACTTGGCACAATTAAGTAAAAGTGACACAGCTAGCAAGGGAAAAAACAGGGATTCTAAGTTAGTACTGACTGACTCCAAAGTCCACACTCTTAACAACTACCCTAAACATCCAAGGCTGACTTCTTCTCAGGGATTCCCATACTGGCCTGTATACACTCTTGCACCTTACACTGCACATTCTCGTTTACTTGAATGTCTCCCTTGTTTGAGTATAATTCTTTAAAGGCAAGCCCTTTTTACTGTTCTAGTTCCAATAATTAATACAGACTTGGGTATATAGTTGATATTATGAATAAGTGAATGAGTGAATGAATGAATGAAATGTATTCATTCTTTCAAATTGGGCAGGTTCCAAGAATACAGGAATAAATAAGGGAAACAGTGGCCCCACTTCTCATGGAACTCATAGACAAATGGAAAAGACAGACAACCACACAAAGAATTTCACTAAAGTGTGACATGTGTCCCAACAAAGTGTTTGAAGGTATAAAAAAGAACTCCCTGAAGAAGTTAGGATGAGACCTACCACAGGAGAATAAGTTAAAGAAAAGGTAGGAGCAATGATATTCATGAAGAACCAGAGGTGAGAGAAAGAATAGATCATTTAAAGAACTAATAAGAGCTCCGGGGTGCCTGGGTGGCTTAGTCGGTTAAGCGTCCGACTTTCGCTTAGGTCATGATCTCGCAGTTCGTGGGTTCGAGCCCCGTGTCGGGCTCTGTGCTGACTGCCAGCTCAGAGCCTGGAGCCTGTTTCAGTCTGTGACTCCCTCTCTCTCTGACCCTCCCCTGCTCATGCTCTCTCTCTCTCTCCTAGAAATAAATAAAAAAAAACATTAAAAAAAAATTTAATAAAGAGCTAATAAGAGCTCCAACTTCTGGAATATGAGCTCTAAGCAGAAAGCAAGGAGACGTGAGGCAGGAGAGGTGACTGACCATGGTCAGATTGGTGAGATCGTATAAGGGAATTGGGAAGTCATTTGAAAGTTTCGAGGCACTAACTAGAGTGACAGATTAGGTTCCCATTTTAGAAAGAAGCCACTTCTGGCTGCAGTGTGTCAGGATAAGAGAGAAACTAAGACAGGAACCCCAGAGCCTATTGTGGAGGATGTTGAAGTATTCAGAAAATTGGTGAAGGTTGCTGGGGCCAGAATGGTCACCATGAAGATGAAGAAAAAAGGAAAGAATTGGAATATGGAGAAGCGGGGTGTAAACGAAAAAGACAAATATGATTTACTGAACCCACATAAAACAACAAAGAAAAGAAAATTGAAATCGAGTAAATCACTTCAGAGAAAAGTACCCTGAATTGTTTCTATTTTGTTTTCAGTATTCTCGGGACAAGTGAAAATGTTCCTAAAGGAAATAATTTACTAACCTGTTTGTAAGGAGAGTCATTCAGGTAAATTTCAGTGTCCCCAACTGAAATCAAAACACTTTTAGAACAAACAATATCGTTGTCAAAGCATTTCTTGTTCTGGGCAATGACAGATATATCTGAATCATCTGCACTCTGAAATGTTAAAAATAGTTCATTAATATAAGTATATACTATATACAATTTTGGTTATTTTTATTAAAAACATCTTAAAGAAGACCAAGATTAACAATGGATTGTATTGATATCAAAATACAGCTTACTTAAAAAGCATTTTGATTTAACAATGTAAAAAAGTTTATAAAAATAAACCAAGATAGTTCAATCTTTAAATATTTGTCTCTAATATCTCTGTTAAAATTTTGTTCTAACAAAACTTTTTTTTCTATTTTATTATTATAGCTCAAATTCATCAACCAGTTTCCTTTTAATAAATACCCAAGGCATGTCAGGAGAAATCTTAAAAGAAATATTTTCATTTGAGGCAACATCTTTTGTTATATTTTAAAAAGGTTTCTGACTAAATAATTGTTTGCTTACAGGTTAAAATGGAAATAGATGTAAAACTTTGGTACTGTCAGTAAATACAATAATGTGTACCATTTGAGGGCTTCCTTTGAACATGACACATGATATATTTAATTCTTTCTTTGATATTTAATTTTTACGGTAATTATTAAATTATCTCCACTTTACAGATTAGAAAGTGAAGTTAAAAAGGATTAAGTGATTGTCCAAGGACACTTGGCTCAATATGAGCAGAGACAGTGTTCAAAATCCTAAGTTTTAAAATGCTACTTTTATAGAGAAAGGAATGGTCTAGCAATTACTGGGCAGAAAAGTCAACTGTAAGGGAGTCTTTCATTTAGGAAAATGGTACTTAACCTATATATTCTGAACTTCCTCACCTCCTATCTCACCTTCTCCTTCCTTCAGCCACTTCCAACTATATCCACTAAGAACACATTCTCTAGAATCAAGGTTTCTTGTTTGATATCAGCTTCCTGGATGGGCTTCTATAGCTCTACAGACCCTAGAAACTCATTGTAAAATGTTGTTTTTTGATTATCTATATTTTTCAAAGAAGAAAGTCCATGGTTTTCATCAGAGTTTAAAGTCCTTATCCCTCCAAAAGTTAAAAGCCACACTGCTCTAAGAGTGTTCTCACTAACTTGTAAAAGGTGGGAATTTCACCAGAAAAAAAAAATGTGGCATTTCTCTTTGAATTCTGTGTCCAATTTTCAAAGGCCCACACACATTTCCTGAATTCTTTTCATTTTTAGATATATGGGTCAGTGTTTATTTTCAAAGTGAAAAAGTCTTCAAATACCTGGAAACCATATAGGTCTTACAAATTCTCTACACTCAGTGCTTCATATCACTATGAAGCAATATGAATGCTAGTTCAATATTTCTTTTGGTTTGGTCAAATTCTTTCTGTCTTATATGTAATTACTATAGCATAGTGCCAGGAGGATAGGTTTTCAATGAATGGTGTTGACAAAGTAATTAATGTGTCCCTCTGTGACCCATTTTTCCTTCCTTCCTTCATGGGGACTGAGAGCTTTTGCTTCTTAAATAATCCCTTTGCAAAGGATTGCTTACATTTTGAAAAGGAGAATAATAAAGGTTATTAGAAATATCATGGCATTGTACAACTCAAAAAAATCATGCCATATTTTCTGCCTTAATGAATGATTTTCAAAGAAGAAAAAAATATGTAATTCAGGGTTTATTTTGCTCTTCCTCTTGAGAAAAGTTATTTAGATTATGGGATGTGAAAAGGCAGCTGAAAGGCTTTCTATTGCCATTACCTTTATATTATGATTAATTAAGATCCCTCAATGTTAGATTATTCTTTATATTAAATTCAGAAATGCCACAAGATATTCTATATTGCATGGTCTGTTTTGTAATATCATATTATTGCTGACAGTTACTTGAAACAATATCAATTCCTAAGAGTCATGTTTCTATAATTTTCATTTCTAATGTGTTTCAAGTTAATATTAGATTTGGAGATAATGCAACAGAGTTGCTAAGCAACATAGTAAGTAATGATTATAAAGCTAGAGGGAAAAGGTCAACATCCGTGTGCCACATGGATTCCTCAAACCCTTTATTCTAAGGTACTACAAACATTTATAGAAAATATTCTCCCAACTGATTCCAAAACAAAATGTCAGCATCTCTCAAAGTAGAATATGTCAGTCAATCTAAGTACCTGTCTTAGCCCCTACCCCTTTAAGGGAAACAATCCAATCCAAAGTTCCTGCTAATACAGCAGCCTCAATATTCTTGTTTCTCCCACAGTAGATTGGATCCAAAGCAGTACATTCACCGATGGGCCAACAGAGTTTTCTGTCTTTTGGGGGTTTTTTAATGTGAAAGAGCTTTACTGAGAAGACATTTTGAATTTTAAAGAAGAAAAGTAGGCAGAGTCTGACACCTGTGAATGAGAGAGAAAAGGAAAGGAAGATTGGGTAGGAAGAGTCTCAGACAGCAGCACGGTACCAAGAAAATTCTGGGCTGACTAATGGGGAGTCCTTGAGCCAATGTCATGCGTCATGGGAGTGGGCCAGCAACTCATTTACTGTAACCCCACCATGCTCTTCATTGGCTGGGAACACCCCGGGGGAAGTGTGACTTCAGCAGAAACACAGTGTTGGATCCCATGGTGTAGCAGCTGGCGTTCTCAGTCAACTCTGCCTCCCATGAGAGGAGATTTGAGTGATGCATTTCCATTACTGCTACATCATCTTTTGGAAGTCTTCAGGTTTTTTCATTAATTTGTGGCAGATATAAAGATCATAAATGTTTTCATGTGACCATATTTTACCTATATATTTGACAGCTGTCATGGAACATGCTACGAAGTTAATAATATGTAGTTTACACTCTGGAAAACAGTGTGCACATTCCTCAAAAAATTCAAAATAGAATTACCCTACAACCCAGCAATAACACTACTAAGAATTTATCCAAATGATACAGGAATGCTGATTCATAGGGGTACATGCACCCTATGTTTATAACAGCACTATCAACAATAGTAAAATCACAGAAAGAGCCTGACTGTCCATCAAGTGATGAATGGATAAAGAAGTGATATACATATACAATGGAATACTACTCAAAGATGAAAAAGAATGAAATCTTGCTATTTGCAATATGTGAATGGAACTGGAGGGTATTATGCTAAGTGAAATAAGCCAGTGAGAGAAAGACAGATACTATATGTTTTTACTCATATGTGGAATTTGAGAAACTTAACAGAAGACCATAGGGGAAAGGAAGGAAAAATTTACAGAGAGGAAGACAAACCATTAGAAACTCTTTTTTTTTTTAATATTTTATTTATTTCTAGGAGAGAGAGAGAGACAGCGTGAGCAGGGGAGGATCAGAGAGAGAGGGAGTCACAGACTCCGAAACAGGCTCCAGGCTCTGAGCTGGCAGTCAGCACAGAGCCCGACACGGGGCTTGAACCCACGAACTGTAAGATCATGACCTAAGTGAAAGTCGGACGCTCAACCGACTAAGCCATCCAGGTGCCCCAAGAAACTCTTAAATACAGAGAAAAAATCGAGGGTTGATGGGGGTGAGGGATTGAGGGTGGGTGGGGAAAACAGGAGATGGGCAGTGAGGAGGGCACTTGTTGGGATGAGCACTGGGTGTTATGTGTAAGTGATGAACCACAGGAATCTACTCCTGAAGCTAAGACTATATGTTAGCTATATGTTAGCTAATGTGACAATAAATTATTAAAATAAATAAATAAACAAACAAACAAAATATGGCTTAAAAATCAACACAGCATCCGTCTCACTTCCAATCTCCATATTGGTTAGATTCTGGGCCCCTGGGTCTACCTTTTTCTTTGGCAACAGGATTAAGATCATCCAGAAATTTTGTCAAATGAGAATCTTCTGGTGCATCAAAGCGACCTTCTGGTAACTTCAGCTTCTTCAGAGATCATTTGATGGGCTTGGACTTTTCTCCTTGAGAACTCATTTCCCTCACAGCATGACACAGAAGGGGTGATCTTGCCACTCTCTACAGGAGGCAGCGAGGCCACCAAGCCAGCTCTGGTACAGTCATGATACCAACTTGGGCCAACAGGGTTTAATGCAAGCATGAAAAAAAGACTGTTTTAGCCCTCACACTTGAACCAGAGAATGGTGGGGATTCTTAAAGTTTTTTTGTAGTAAGATTTGAGGGTGAACAGACAGAAAGAGGATAGAAGGGAGAGTGAGGCTGAACAGATGACAGCAAGCCTAAAATATAAGGAAGCAGAAACAATGAAGTGACGAAAAGATAAAAGATACAGAAAGAGTAATACAAGCAAGCTGAGAAAGCAGAGTCGGGCAGTCACACTGACACTGTCCCAGTTGCATAAATGACAACAGAACATCCATGAATTCCTGCAGCCTGTAAGGCACAACCATCCGTCAGTTGTCACCATTGTGAGGCGTACAGTCTTGTTCAGAGATTCCTTGAGATGGTATTTCCCTTGGAGCTCTGGCCACAGATTACCAGGACCCCCTACCATCGGCTCCCTGAAATAGCAGGCACCTAACCAGAATGCCATGAGGAGAAAACCACCCTGAGATGCTTCATTATTGAGGAAATCTACTTGAAAATACAGAGAAAGAAATGAGTTGTAATGTAGTACCAATTCCTCCCCCGTCCATGAAACTTTCCTGCTTGCTGTTTCTCCGGTCAAAGTCAGTTACATTCCCACAAGAGAGTTTTCATTTATCCCAGCCTTCTAGCTTCTTGTTTATTAATGACTTCTCCAAACATAAAACAATTGAGGGTAAAAGTTAATGTCATAATAATTGTACCCTCAGCAGCTCCTAACATAGAGGCATAGAGTGTAAATTAAATTATGAAAGAAAGGAAGGAAGGAAGGAAGGAAGGAAGGAAGGAAGGAAGGAAGGAAGGAAGGAAGGAAAGGAAGGAAAGGAAGGGAAAAGAGAATAATTACTGGAAAGCTTATGCTATTAAGTGTTACGGAATATTTTAAAAGTTTTAATATATAGGGTGATTTATCTAAGTATGTAAACTATTACATGCAAAGTAAATACTGAACCTTAATATCTAAGATTAATAATGAAGATCAATCGGGGCACCTGGGTGACTCTGTCGGTTAAGCATCTGACTCTTGATCTCAGCCCAGATCATGATCTCACAGTTTGTGAGTTCAAACCCTACATTGGGCTCTGCACTAATAGAGTGAAGCCTGCTTGGGATTTGGGATTCTCTCTCTGTCTCTCTTTCTCATTCTCTCTCTCTCTCTCTCTCCTCAAAATAAAGAAATAAACTTTAAAAATATATTTTAAAAAAGAAAAAATAATGAAGATCAATCTTATGGATAAAACATCACAACCGTCTTGCCTGAAATTTCCATCAAGGATGTAATATTTAAGAGTTAGCTTACATGGATAAAATAGAAAATTAATTAAGCAGTAATTTTTTGAAAAGACATAGAATTAATCAGATAAACTCTGAGATTTTCATCTTCCTACTGAAATAGATTAAAAATATGTCAGAGCCATCTAAAAAGTTTTATTCATATAATTTTAATAATTAAATAAAATTAATGTACTTTTCACTTCCATTTTAACATTGGCAACATTAATGTATCACAATCGGAGAGGAATTTTCTTTAGATTTGTATTATATAGTTTAATTTAATTTTCAATGTTTCTGATTTTCCTGGGGTGCATGGATGGCTTGATCGGGTAAGCATCTGACTTCAACTCAGGTCATGATCTCACAGTTCATGGGTTTGAGCCCCATGTTGGGCTCTGTGCTGACAGCTAGCTCAGAGCCTGGAGCCTGTTTCGGATTCTGTGTCTCCCCCTCTCTGCCCCTCCCCTGCTCACACTCTGTCTCTGTCTCTCAAAATAAATAAACATTTAAAAAAATTAAATGTTTTTAAAATGTCTGATTTTCCTAATATATAAATGTTTAGGAAACTATGCAAAACTGATTGCGGTTGAAAATATCCACCGTAATGGAGACCAGATATATTATACTAATTACTAGTAAAAGTCCAAGGTATCTTTCTGCCTCTGACCCCTTTGTCTTACTTAGCATGGGTGTCATACAAACAATATAAATGAAAACTGCCCTTGCAAGACAAACCACACTAAAAGCCTCATTTCAGGGAATAAAAGTGATTGGCTTAGAGATGGTTAAAACATGCAAATGATTACCATCTAAAGAGAATTTTAAATTGACTGCCTATATCCTGAGTTTGAAACTTTAAGAAAGATTTAGAATAGTTTTCCTTTTATGGGACTAATCTGGAAATAAATATTAGAGACGATTAGAGTTTGCTAAACAGGAAGTCAGTCAAAAACATCAAAAGCTTTCTTTTAAGTTTATTTGAAAGAGAGAGAGAGAGAGAGAGAGAGAGAATCTCAAGGATGTTAGCGCAGAGCCAGACGCAGGGCTCAGACTCATGAACCACCATGACCTGAGCCAAAATCAAGAGTCAGATGCATGACTGACTGAGCCACCCAGGCAACCCAGTTTTTCTTGTCTTTAAATACCAAATTAAATAGAGTAAAAGTCACATTCTGAAGTCTATTTTTTATATAAACACTTTATTTAAAAAAAAAAAAAAACATTGTCAGTGTAAAAAAAATACTGCTTTTGTTGAAAAAAAGACACATATAATTCTAGGACTTGAAAATTTAGACTTTTAATATTCTTCATATCTTAATATTACTACATGAGCCCTAATGACAGATCTTGATCCAGATATATTAAATTAGGGACCTAAATTTCATTGCTTACTAAAAGATTAGAAGCACGTCTCCTATGACATATCTTCTTATATAGAGACAGACATATCTTACTAAAATTTGAAACTGAACATGAGGTATTGATTTTTAACAGAAAGATATAAGAGCAAATTAAAGTGATGACAGGAAATCAGGTTTTAAAAGTCTAAAAGCCAAACTTCAATGGCTCTTACCTGAAAAAAAGTGGAATGGTACTGGTATAGTGCAGAGTCAGTAAAAGGAAAGGAGAGGAGAGGAGAGGAGAGGAAAGGGAAGAAGAAAAGAGAAAAAGGAAAGGAAAGGAAAGGAAAGGAAAGGAAAGGAAAGGAAAGGAAAGGAAAGGAAAGGGAAGAGAAGAGAAGAGAAGAGAAAAGAAAAGAAAAGAAAAGAAAGAAAGGCTGCTAGAGCCATTCAGCATCAAACAAAGGACATACTTTCATTTTACCAGGAATAAGAGTTGAGACAAATATTCTACTTCAAATGCTTTCTGTACAATCATTATTTTAAAATAGATGGGTAAACACTATGATTTCTCTACTGTGAAGACAAATGAGAGGTTACAAAAAAGCCAGGCAGAGTATACAGCTCAAATAAGTAGTTAGTAACAGCTCACCAAATGCCTACCTAGCAT
This sequence comes from Proteles cristata cristata, assembly GCA_017311185.1. NCBI lineage: Eukaryota > Metazoa > Chordata > Mammalia > Carnivora > Hyaenidae > Proteles > Proteles cristata. Next base: position 48,869 of record JAESUZ010004428.1, on the reverse strand, counting down.
TTTGTAAAATGACTTGGGGAGGGAGAAAGAAATGTAAGGCATGATCCCAGTCTTCTCAAGTTTAGAATTTTCTTGGACAAATTTGGATCTACTCTTTAAGAAACTTAGAATTGCTCATAATGGAGGCTGACTGAGAATATTTCTCAAATGGGAAATTTAATCGTTTAAAGCATAAGCAGGAGTTGTTTAAGTTTGGAGCGCTTTCGATTTTACCGTTTGTTTTCTATTTAATAGAACTAATACAAAATAGAAATGTGCCTACTTTGTTGACATATGCTTAAAAGAACAGGGTCACACACAAACCTCTAATAACATAAAAGCCTTACCCAGGGGGAAAAATATGCATTCAAGATAATCACAAGTTACCTTGCTGGAAGAAAATATGTTATTTTGTTTATTCTCATACAGTTTCTTTCTAAAGCTTACATTTTACATTTAGAAATTTAATTCTGGGATCAGTGACTTCTAAATAAAATTCAGGTATAAAGGAAATCTAAACGCATTAAACATGAGATTAAGAATTTTATCAGATATGCAAAGCCCAGGGTTTACTGCAGGATAGCATCAAGATAACATGCCTAAAATTAAGAATAACGTCTCTTTATTGCTATAACCATAAACAATACATACTGTTCAATGCTGGTTTGATGTCTTATACTTACATTCGCCAAACTAAGCCAATAAAAATAAAGATGGCTGACATTTATGGAGCACTTACTATGTACCCAGCACTAAGAGCTTTACATACATTTATCTTATTTTATCCTAAGAACCACCCCAGGAGACAGGTAAAATTATTATCTCCATTTTACAAATGACAAACCTGAAGCACAGAAAGTTTAAGAATTAGCCCAACACCTATAAAGAATAAACCTTAAGAATGAGTCAAGGAAATGTTTTAAATTGCTATAACTTTTGTAGGTTTTTAAAATGACCTTTGGCTTTGATATGTCATGTAGCAGCACACTTGGTTTTTACATGAAGTCTTCACACAAGTGCAAACAAAAGTACATAGTTGTGACATACCTTTATCAAAAACACTTGGCAATCACTGATATAGTCATATTCCAGTCCATCAAACGAATGATAATGCCGGTCCCCATATATTGTGCACACTGCTGGGCATGGATAATATGTGCAATTGAACATTCCTCTTCGACAGACACTATCAAAAGAGAATACCAGTTATCTTTCTAAGACATTGGGCTCTAATTAATGTTTTTCAAGCAGTATAAACACTGTAAGGTTTGTAGTCAAGAACATTCACTGAGCCAGTAGCCCTTACAAATATTGCCAGTTGGCTTGATAACATTGATTACACTGACAAAAAATTAGGCCTTTATTTATCATTTTGCTTAAATATATTCTCAGACACCACAACCAAGCCTAAAAATTGGGCCACCTGAAAACAGATGCCAAGTGAAAATTAAATATACTCCTGATGGTAGCAAAAAAGCCCACAATGCCATCTCCTGTATTTGGATCAGTTTGAATACATTATACATGATATTGTTCAGGAGCTTGGAATTTGTTTTCCACATTTTAAGGAAACTTTATTTCAGTTTTATCTTGTGGTATTGTTTTGGCTTATTTCCAAACAGAAAACCTTCCAGTATATGTGATCTTCTCTTTGGAACATCTATTACTTTCCTACAAACTTGAGGTATTTTTTCTAGTTAAATTTCCCAACTTTCACATTTCACAGTTTTCTTTTCTGGAAACAAATATGCCCAAAATTAATGGTATGATTCCCTTGTAGATAGTAACTCTTTGTCAACTCCTGTATGATTTTAAAATCTTATTTGCTCCAGCTTGATTTGTTTTGTTGCTGAAGTCAGCCACATTAAGTAAATACAAGATGATGGAAATGAATACAATTGTTTAGGAAAAACATTGTGAAATAAATGGATCTCATTACCAGGTATAACATGGTGTAGCAATCACTTCTCCTGAGAGGTACTCCCAATCTTTCCAGATGCATGGACAGCTTTCAGGAACATAACACTTTCCTTTGTGCTCTGCCATTCTTCCCAGTGAAGAAGTAAATGCTAGTTAGTATAAACTACTAATTTCAGTTTTAAAAAAATCAATAATCTTGTCACATTTTCAACACCATCTATGTTAATTACAGCTGCCACAGGCATGTTCTATCTGACCTATGAAGAGGTGGGATCTAATCTTTCTCTCCCTCTTTCTCACACAGTACGTTGCCTATCATAGTAATAAATAAAACGCCAGGCAACGGTCACCTGGGTGGCTCAGTCGGTTGGGCGTCCAACTTCGGCTCAGGTCATAATCTCACGGTTCGTGGGTTCGAGCCCTGTGTTGGGCTCTGTGCTGACAGCTAGCTCAGAGCCTGGAGCCTGCTTCAGATTCTGTGTCTCCCTCTCTCTCTGACCCTCCCCTGTTCAAGCTGTCTCTCTCTCTCTCTCTCTCTCAGAAATAAAAAAAAATTTTTTTTTAATTAAAAAAAAAACGCCAGGCAAGTGATTGGATGCAATATTTTAAACTTTTTGTTATTGCTTAGCAGCATAAAACAGAAACAGAAGTTTAAATTTCCGGTTACAGTGATCTATTCTGAAAACAACATTTAAAGAATAAGTGAGGCTTTTTTTAAATCAATATTTGCTACTTAAAAGAAAAAAGCTGTGAGGCCTACAATTTTTCAGTAAAATGGTAAATTATGAGATAGATAACATTTTCTGTTACACGATGGAGAGTAATCAAAGCTCCTTATGGAAGTGCTTAAACTTAAAAGCATGAGAATTTAGTTAAGATGTGTTTTGAATAAAAAGCATTGTATCAAATGTTTCACATTCTTGGTTATTAACATAACAACTTTTGATTGCTGGTTTCCTTTGATGTGCTATTTCCTTCTTGAAAGATTATCCCATAAAAAAGTATCTTGAACTATCTATGAAATATAAAATTAAATCTCATAATCTCAAAGGAAAATTAACTTAGGTGTATTTTCAAAATATTTTGATATGAAGATGAAATAAATGCATATTATATATGATACATACTGCAATACCCTTAATATAAATATATACATATATTTTTCAATATTCGTAAAATCTTTTCCCAAGAATTTATGTCATAAACAATAATAAAATACTACTAATAAACTTTAAGCTATAATAATATAACTATATAATAGTAACTTAAGGGGCACCTGGGTGGCTCATCTGACTCTTGATTTCGGCTCAGGTCATGATCTCACAGTCGTGAGCTTGAGATTTGAGCATGCAGTCTGCTTGAGATTCCCTCTCCCCCTTCCTCTGCCCCCACCCCTCACACAAGCTCATGCACGCTCTCTATCAAAAATAAATAAATAAATAAAGCAAACTAATAAAAATAAGTAACTAAAAAAATAAGTAACTACTAAAAACAGACAAAATATAGTAAGCTTTTTTCTGAATTTGCTTTAAAATGTTATAATTCAATGCTATCAAAATTAACCTAGAAGTCAGGAATCCTGAATTCTTGCTTCTTCTCTCAAATAGAAATGATGCCATATGTTTCCTTCTCTGCTTTCCCTCACATCTCTTCTAGCACAGAACTGTAACTCCTTATTCAATGTTCAAACTCCACTGGGGGGAACCATGAGTATTTTGATGATTGCATCCTAATGTCGAGCATATAGCAGGTGTTGAGTGAAGGTGAATAGATGAACCTACCTCCATAAATGCTGCATTATTTCATTTAGATTTCTCCCTGCAGACAACAGTGTCCTACAGTCTGCATTTTCTCAGCTCAACCCTCCCAAACTTCTAACCACTTTCCTTGGGCATTGCCATGTCTCCTCTGTCTGGAAAACCCTTCTCCTCCCTTGCTCCTCCTGAAAAACTTCTCACTGTTTAAGACTCGGTTTAGTGCAGTCTTCTATGTCCCACACTCCTTATACATAGAAATTTGTAAAAACCTTTAATGCAAGTACTTCATTAAATATCTTGCAAAGATAATAAAATCAACAGCACAAACTAATATTTTTGAGTGCTTACTATGGCCCAGACATTGTTCTAACTACTTTACATATAGCACTAACTCAAACTAATCCTAGTGACAATCCTGTAGGTAGATTCTGTTGTTATCGTATAAATATATTTTAGTACTGTCCTCCTCCACACAGTAGCTCACCACAGTGTCCCACACATGAGTACCTTATAACGGTATACTGCACATACTCCACCCCCATGAAATAGACATTTGTATATACATTTTAAAAAGAGGAAACTGAGATTCCAAGTGGTTAAGTCACTTGACCTGAGATACTCCAGCCAATAAGGTGAGCCAATATTTGAACCTATTTCTGTATGACTCTTTCCACTCAATTGCTTTCTATTTCTTTAATCCATAGATATTTCCAAACTGAGGTCTGAGGATCTCTCAGACTAAATAAACTCCTGTCACTATCAGGAGCTCCATCAAAACTGGGGACGCCAGGTTTATTGTCCTAAAATAAGCCAGCCAAGATCATATGGAAGATAATCCAAATTATATTGCCATGAATAACTTTATAGCAGAAGGCTCTATGTGATAAAATTACTTCCAAACCAGTCAGAGGTCTCTTACTTAGTTCCAACTATATTTACTTCAATATAATAAGACAGGTGGGAGAAAATGTCTTTAGTTTTTGCAATGAAATTAGACAAATAAATAAATATATCATTGTTGAACTAAAAGTCAAAGGTGACAGTAAATAGATTTTTTTAAATAATAGCATCAACTGCAAGCATATGAAACAAAATTAGGATGCAGCTTTATCTAACCATCCATGCATCCTTGAGTCACAATCAAATCAAATAAATGAAGCAATGTTGTAGGTTTCAATTATTTTACCATAATAAAGGTTATATTTCCTTTGTCCTTTTCACCAAACTGTCTTCCTCACTCATCTCCTCTATGACTTGATTTCTACCTGCCTTTATTTTCCCATGCATGGCATTCTTTAAACCTCCTATGTATTTCCTTTCTAAGAGATTGGTACCGTCCCAAGTCACTTGACTCTTTTAACCATTCCAGATGAGGACCATTTAGACAAATGCAACTCTCTTGAGAAACAGACCACAAAACTTCTTTCTTCCTTGCTCATGGTTTGTATGAACTGAGCCCCGGAATCTCTCTGTGTGAGTATATTCACCAAGGAAGAATGGGTGACCTGTTTGCCTCAGGTGGCCTCTCTCTATACACTGCCTCCATTCACTACCAGAAGAGGGAAGGCCAGGGAGACCAGATGTTATATGTGCCTGTGAAGAAGCTGATAGCTGCCAGATTCTGTATTTGCTTTCCCAGTGTATAAGGCATTACTGCTACTAAAGAAATTGACAAAGGTAGTAGTCAACTATTCTGCCATAAGGTAGTAACTCATATTTATTGAATACACATGCACACACACATGCACACACACACACACACACACACACACACACACACACACACACACTGTAGTTCACAAAGCTACAGGCTTAAAAGAAACTTGCAGAATAATCAGTCAACCAACATCAGCAGAACGGGGATTTGAACTCCAGTGTTTGAAGCCAGAGTTGCCCCTATGTAGCCTCAACACACCACTTTCTATAACATTCATCAAATAAAACATTAGCATCACTATTATAACTTAGCTTCAACAACATTAACAGCACAACAGACTATACAAAAGATATGCTCTTGAAGTATTTTGTATGGACAATGGGTCACCATCACTTCCCCAAAATTGCAGTTAAACCAGGAGATAAATGCCAAGTCCATCCTGATATGAATTCTCTCCTAGATTCTTTGTATTACTCTAATAATAATGTATATATAACATATACGTAACCTATTGAATCATTTGTTATATGTTGTATGTAATATTTCAGAAAGAACATTTGTGATCTATTACATGAGTATAGGGAAATAATTACAATAGTCTTCAAATTACCAGCTCAGAGTTAACCACCAGGCCAAACAACAATTTTAGCTGTTTACAAATAATGTTTTTAAGAGCTCTTGCATTTTCTGTCAAATCCTGAATGCTCTATTTTCCATTTTTTTTTTTTTTTTTTTGTCTGAAAAAGAGGCTTACCCTGGAGCACAAACACAACCACTTATACAGGGTGAGGATGGGGCGCAAGTGAAGTTCATGGCCAGGTTTGCACACGTAGTCTCACAATTTACACCACCCGCTGGCAATTCAGGGTCAGGAAATCTGCAGTCAAAATACACTTTTCCCTCAGGACAGGCAGGAACTTTAGAGAAAAAGGAACACATAAGATACCCTTAGCACTGTATTTGCTTCATAGACAAATAACCATACTGACATCCATTTGTCATCAAATCAGGTTTCACCATAAAGTATCTTACCAATTACTATTAGATGATGCTCTGACTCTGTAATGTTTGCTTGAGGAGCTTACAAACCTTGTCTAGGAAAATTCTCTTTTGTCTCCTAAGTGTCTAAAACCTGTTTTCAGTTTGAAAACCTTAACTGCCTTCCCCAAAGCAATAACGAAACAACTATTATATAACTTTCTGAGGTCAAGAAACAGGATATTTTGATTAATCCAAACATACATTTTCAATTTTGGAGGTACTGGTAACACAATATGCTGAAGCTCTTACAAAGTCATGTATTTACAATGAACACGTAATACTTTTAGATCTTGCTTCACCTCTGAGTCATTATTTATGTAAGTCCTCACTATACTGTAGAAGCGCAGAAGCAGACATAATTATAGACAGGGCAGGGGCTACATATTCTTCCACAAAGCTTTTGGGCTCAGAGGGATTAAATAAGCTCCCTTTTCTGGGGCCAATGAGATCAAATCTTGTGCATTCCTCTGTGAGAAGTCTGGCCACCTGGATTTTCCCCTCTTTATTCTAAGCCACACTGAAGCAAATGGGAAAGGAAAAGGAGGGCCCAGTTGCTACTGAGTATGTGTAGTCCATGAACATAGCCTGTATAAAAGCCTAGATAGCTTGAATCCTTATCATAAAGCAAATCCAGTGCCTATAAATTGAAGCTAATTCATAATAGAATATACAAGACCATGCAAATAACTAAACAATAGATTCATTTTTATCAGTCTAGGCTCTACATATTAAAAGCAATGAAAGTAGTGTTGTTTATGATTTCCCTAGAATTTCTGAACAATAACTAAAAATTTGAGGCATTATGATGAAAATAAATAATATATCGGGTGCTCTAATATATAGGATTTTCAGGAATGATATGCAAGTGTAAAATGTCATTCTAAGGAGAGATGGCAGTAGATGTTATTTTAGAATCCACTATTAATTAATGGCTGTTAGTCCTAGAGTCCAAGAACCAGTGGCAATGACACTACCTTGGTCATAGAGATGTAGTCTCAGACATCATCCCTGACCTGCTGGATCAGAATTAATGTTTTGTCAAGGTCCCCAGGTGATTGCGCACACATTAAATCTGAGAAGTCCTGGTCTAGAGTAGTTTTCCAACCATTGCCCTACAAGTGAGTTCCAACAGGTGCCTGGATACACATTCCTAAAGCTCTCCATGCACCTGACGTGGTTCTGGGGTAGGCAGCGTCTAAGCAACATCCCCTAGGTCGATCAGCTCTACCCCACAGGAGCCTTGCAAACTCACCCCAGGATGTCCTACAATTATTATCATTATGGAAGTGAAAAAGTTATGAAGCACTGGAGCACCATATTGAGAAATAATACCAAGACTATATTCATGCACATTGGCAAGGAGGGCTGTGATGGATTTATGATTCCCAGAAAAATGGCAGCAGTATTGGAACTGCATTCTCTTTACGGAGAACAGCTACCTATATCTTACCAGTAGAGGGCGTTGCTGGCTCATCACATTTCACAGTCCCATTTGAACACTGGCTAGTAGAAGCAAACAAATAGTTAATCATGAAGGCACAAAGTTTTTTCTGTATATCAAAAACAATCCAATAAGTGTTTGGCTTAAGTCCAGTTTGAAGAGAGCTATTTCAGTTCAATGTTTATCAAACATGCATGTGGGGGGCGCTACAAAAGGCATGGGGGATACAAAAACCAAAATTCATAGACTTTACCCAATTGCTTATGTTCTAGTAAGAAAGGAAGACATATAAAGAATTTATGCAGTGTGATATATGCAACATGGAAATATGTTTAAGATACGAAAGTAAAGCACAGGAAAATGTCTTAAAATTTTTGGCAACTGACATCAAGACAGTCAGAGAAGGTAAAATCTGGACAGTTTTAAAGAATAGATGGACGTTATGATACGAATCAAACAGGAAGGCTATGGCACTCAGAGAATATGTGGTACAAAGCCTCATGTGGTGGACAGTGTTCTGTGTAACAAAGTAAGACGTAAGAAGTGACAGGAGATATAGATGGCAAAGAGGCAAAGGCCAGATCCATAAAGACGCTAAGACTTTATCCCGGAGACCTTACATAGAAAAGTAATGTGTTTGGTTCTGATTTTAGAAATCTCATTCTGGCAGCAGTGTTGAAGATAGAGGGGAGTCACATTTTCCTTGAAATTTATGATTTAGAAGCACCCAGGTGGCTCAGTCGGTTAAGCATCTGACTTCGGCTCAGGTCATGATCTCGCGGTTCGTGAGTTTAAGCCCTGAATCAGCCTCGGTGCTGACAGCTCAGAGCCTGGAGCCTGCTTCTGATTCTGTGTCTCCCTCTGTCTCTGCCCCTCTCCTGCTGGTACACTCTCTCTTTCTCTCTCGCAGAAATAAACATTAAAAATTTTATTTAAAAAGAAATCAAGAAAGGATACAACACATCAGTTCTCAATAACTACAGCATAGACAGTTTTTACTTCAGCTCTGGACCAGCTCATGTGTTCTATATTTGAGCCCAGATGAAGAAGCGGACTAACATACAGTGCCATATCACATGAAAAGTATGCTTATGCGTCATGTAACACTGAGATGACAACAGAGCTATGATTTACTCACAACTGTGCGTGACAGAGAGGAGATGAGACGGACAGATCTCAGGGCACAGTTCCAGGTCTTACATGTCATGCTCTTTCTGGGACATAGGCTTTTCGAGAGGAGTGGTACATGAGGTCACTGCACTAATGGAATTCTTTTTTTCTTATTGAGGTGGAATGGTTTCTTTGCTTTTGCCAAGTTTACTTAAATAAACCCAATTACATTAAATTCTAAAGAGAGATAACACCGAGGTAAAATGGAAGGGAGTAAGACTAAAGGAAAGGTAAGACAACCAGGTGGCAATGTCCAGAGAAGAGACAGTGAGAGACATTGCGAGCAAGTAGTGATGGGAATGAGGGAATGGATTTCACCCATATCCATAAAGTAAAAAGCCCACTGTGGTTGGGGGCTTCTGGCTGGGAATATTGAGCTGGAGGAAGAAGTCAAAAATGACTCCCAAGTCTCTAGTTTGGGAAACTGGCTAGTAGCTCAACCTATGAGAGAAAGATGCAAGAGCAGGGTGCCTTTGTGTCTTGACTGAGCTGTGGTAGGAAGGGAAATTGAGATAACAATAAAGGTAAATTGACCCTAAACACTGATCTGCCATAAATACAAAATAAGCTGCTGAGCAAATGGTCAGTAGGGCAAGCACCTCAGAGCCAGGTTTCCCAGAATTGAAGATCGGCTTTATTCCCAAGTTGCTTAACTGCTTGGGCATCATTTTCCTTTCCTGTACCCTGGGGTTAAAGCAACAGTGCCTATCTCTTAGGGGCACAGTGATGAGTGTCTTAGTAATAGACACAAGACTTGTAGAACGGCACCAGGACTATAGAAATGGCCAGATAACATTAGTACTATCATTGCTGTTACTATTATCTACTGTCAGCTGTCCCTCTGGTGCCACTAAAAGAGGAAGTTGGATGAAAATCAGTGTGGACTGCTGCATGGACGTGTCCATATTTTCAACCAACAGGTTACACTAGGAAAGAGTGTTAGCCATGAGTAAGTGTTATCTCAGTAGGGTCAATGTCACTAGGGAGGGGTTCACTGACTCCAGTGTACGATGGGGTTCAGTCCAACTGAAACCTCTCACCAACTTGCAGTGCTTCTATCTGAGAAGCAAATTAATGAAAGGGCTTCCATTTTGCTGCATGACTCTTCCATTCATAACTGTTTTCTGCAGTTATGAACATAAGGCTTGGGCACTCCATGCTGAAATGTAAGAAAGATATGGCTGAGGGGCACCTGGGTGGCTCAGTTGGTTAAGTGTCCGACCTCAACTCAGGCCATGGTCTCATGGTTGATGGGTTCAAGCCCTCCATCAGGCTCTGTGCAGACAGCTCAGAGCCTGAAGCATGTTTCTGTCTCCCTCACTCTCGGCCCTCCCCTGCTTGTACTCTGTCTCTCTCTCTCTTTCAAAAATAAAAATAAAACATTAAAAATTTTTAAAACTTAAATATATGGCTTAAAAGGCCACATTAAACTTATCTGTATATTTGAAGTTACAGAAGTCACATTTAAAGTTTTGATTAAAAAATTGTATCAGTACATGTTGCCAAGTACATCCCCATCATTGAAATCTACCATAAGCCCGACGGTGTTGGGATGAGCTCTCCAGGTTGATAAACGCTGCCCCTATAGTGACACCGGCAGTGAAATCTGTAATAGTAATAAAAAAAAGTTAATGACATAGGATACAACTTAAAGAAAAAACAACACTAAAATTGGGGCGCCTGGGTGGCTCAGTCTGTTAAGTGTCCGACTTCAGCTCATGATCTCACAGTTTGTGGGTTTGAGCCCCACATCCGGCTCTGTGCTGACAGCTCAGAGCCTGGAACCTGCTTCAGATTCTGTGTTTCCCTCTCTCTCTGCACCTCTCCCACTTGTGCTGTGTGTCTTTCTCTCAAAAAATGAATAAACATTAAAAAAACTTTTTAAAAAACACTAAAATCAAGCAGACCTTATGCTCTGAATTGGTAACTCTGAGGCACACTCTAAAAATGACATTATTCTGTGAAGCACACTCTAAAGATGACATTATTCTATGAGGCACACTCTAAAGATGACATTATTCTATGAGCCTGCATGCCATTCTGTTCTATGAATGGTAGGAGCCGGTTACATGTGGAGTCCTGTGTACCTTCAGACTGTGTTTTCTGTAATACAAATTCTGTAACATGTTAGTCACAGTACAGATTGTGTTGGTTTTGTCACAAAAAAAGTCCCTGAATGAACTTCAGAGAAATACAACAGATATGTCATTTCAGTCCATAAGACAAAAGCCTAGATTTCACATGAGAACTGAAGAATTTCTGAATCCTGATAGACAGTCCAAACTCGCTCCTAAAATTTGTCACATGGCAGTGAAAGAAACCTTGTTATTAATTTTGATATGGATAAAACAAGTAGAAATGTGAACCATCATATTCCTTAGCCCTTCCTACATCTGTTTGTTAACATGTACAGTGTTAAAAATAAGGAAATAAAGGTAAAGACATTAAGAAACATTAATGAAACAGCTCACATGCAGACCTTTGCATATATGGACACTTATTTTAGGGAAAAAGTAGCTGTTCAATAATGGAGAAAAATTTTTTTCCAGTAAATGCTGCTGAGTCAATTACATTTGGAAAAAAAAAAGAGAGAGAGAAAGAAATGAAGCAAGCGTGAAACTCCATTTAACCTGTAAGGAAAAAGGAGAGAGAAACATTGGATCCTGCTCATGCATTCTGGTAACTTACATGGGCACGCAAAAGCTAAGCGTGTCTTCATAGTATTTGCCTTCAGGACAGTTGCAGCCCTCTGCACAGTCGTCATTACACCGCTCCGGGGCAGCGAGAGACGTGCAGGAGCGGCGACAGAAGGAAGAGCAGTGATGGTACAGCATGCCCTTCTGACACACAACCCCTAGGACGAAGGAGTATGAGTTGAGAAGAATTGCCACAGTGTACAGAGACATTTACACTGGGCTCTAGGTTTGTGATAGAAGTAAGTCATGAAAAACAAAGATATGTTACATCAATAAGCCTAGAACATCATAGAGTCTGTAACAGAAACAATAAACAAGAAAATAGATAAATAAACAAATAAATGAATAAATAAAATGGTTACAGTTGACATTTGAATGACACAGGTTTGAACTCTCTGGGTTTGTCTATCTATACTTGAGTTTTTTTTAACAAATACAGAACTGTAGTAAATGTATTTTCTCTTCTTTACGATTTTAACATTCCTTGCTCTAGCTTACTTTATTGTAAGAATATAGTATATAATACACAAAGTGTGTGTTTATTGGCTGTTTATATTATTAATAAGACTTCTAGGTAATACCATATTTTTTAAATATTTTAGGTATTTTACATCTCCAAATAGCCTTCCTGTCTTCACATTTTAAATCTATTCACTGGTATAGTGACATGATCTTGTTTATAACATTATTTAAACCTAAGTAAACTGTAAGTCTCCTCCAAATAAGGCAAAACTTGACTTACCTGACCCATACTCATAGCTTTTACTTTTCACTTTCTGAATCATGTTCATACTTTTTTTCTAAATCTTTCTAATTTCTCTTTAGACCAAACCAAAATTATTTTAGGCAAACTAAAATAATCTAAAAACACACTTTTAAAAACAAAACCTAGAAAATGCTGGATAAAACATAACTGAAATTACATTAAGTGTATAACTGATCTTGTAAGGCAAACAATGGGGGAGGGGTCATCTCCCCAGGTACCACATGAGAAGAGGGAAATAAAATCCAAAATTTAGAGGAAAGAAAGGGAGAACAGGTCCAGGTAATCTTGAACCTTACATTTAACTCATGTGGGAAAGGAAAATGAGAGTTGATCCTTCACAAAGCAAGGAAGGAACTAGGAGAACTTTAACTTGGAATCTCAGAAAAGCTCCATCCTCAGCTGAGAGATGTACTCCAGCAGAGATGAGCAAACTTTCTATAAATGGCCAAATGGTAAATGTCCTCAGCTTTGCAGGCCATACAATCTCTGTCACAGCTATTCAACTCTGCTCTTATAGCTCAAAAGTAGCCATAGACAATGTATAAACCTATGGGCAATAGACTTTATTTATAAAACCATAGAAAACTCTAATGGTATCATTTGCCAACTCTCAGGACTAGAAGAAATCTGATCATAGTACAAGAAGATGCCAGAAAACCTTCTCTAATTCTGTGGGACCTGTAATGAAATAAAGTATCCTCTGAGAAATCAAATCTCAGATTTACATCCTGTGCAATATGGCATAGGAATTCACATTACTTTTATACCAACATTATTTTTGTCTTAGAAAACCCAAGCTGGGAAATTAATATCAAAACTGGCCAGCTTACTCCTGTACTGATAAGAAAAAAGTTTTATCAAACATTTAGGGGGAGGTGGTGGAGAAAGTGATGCTCCTAAAATCCAGGTCATAAAAGATACTAGAAGGGGCAAGGTAAGGGGTGGCCCTAAGATTAACTCATAAAAAAAATGATAATAATACAGAACACATAAAGAAAGGAAACAGTTAGGGCACCTGGATGGCTCAGTTGGTAAAGCATCTGACTTGATTTCAGCTCAGGTCATGATCTCATGGTTCATGAGTTTAAGCCCTTTATCAGGATCCACACTGACAGTACTCAGAGTGCAGAACGTGCTTGGGATTCTCTCTCTCTCTCTCTCTCTCTCTCTCTCTCTGACTCTCATAAGTAAGTAAGTAAGTAAATAAATAAATAAATAAATAACTTTAAAAGAAAAAGAAACAATCTACCATGAATGAGACAACACCAAAACCATGAGACTGAACTTGAGATAATTACCTGTAGTGTAACTTACCTATTTAACTACAAATCACCTATGTCACCATATTACATAATGCTTTTCCATACTACCCAATACTTAGATATGACATTTCTATGATAAATTTTTTTAATTTTTCACATTATTTATGTGGCATACCGCCAAACATGCAGTTACATCTCTAATATTGCTTATATTAAAAATGGTAAACAAAATTATTGGTGTCTTATCCAATATACCTCCAACTTTAAGAAATGAAGTATTTCATTTGTTTTTTATGTTTGCACACTATACTGATATTTCAAATATCTTAGGCAACAATGACCTTTCTTTAAAAAAAAAAACCATGGTAATTACAAACAAAAAAAATCTCTAAAGTGTCGTCTGATCATCTTTATCTTTGCCATTATCATACTCACCACAGAATGAAATCTGAGCTCTGAAATCGATGATGATGCCACGCTGGCCACAGAGGTAGGCATAGTGGGCAAGAGCATTGCATAGACAGGCACTTCCACATTTGCATGCATCATGGCGGCACAGCTGATAGTACAGCCCGGGGCTAATGTAGATGTGGCAAGGAGCAAAGAGCTCTTGGTGGATAACATCACAGTGTGCTGCATATCCAACTAACAGACAAAAACAAACAAACAAATAAATAAATACAACAAAAACATCAGCACCTCATTTACTAGTCTAGATCTTACCTCTAAGTACCAAATTCCAGAACTATCTAAGCATCTTGCTTTCCTAGAAATATACTGAATTGCCTATTATTTTCAACAAGAACCAATATTTTCCACTTATACTATTTTGTTGGTTTATCCTTACTTATAGTAATATTGATGCCAGCACTTAATCTATATTTAATAATCCTTTAGCAAAATATATATATTGTGCTATACCTGAGTAATATGAGTTACAGAAGGGTCAATAGAAATGGCCACAATCACTGTATTGCCTAAGGATCATCATAGAAAATCACCCCAATTCTGCTATAAAAATTGGTGAGTACTGGAAGGCTTATCTCCAGACAGCCACACACAATAGTGGTGCCAGATTGTAGGTGCTATGGCAACTCCGTGAAATACACAATTATCCAAAAAGGATTGGGAATCACCTCATTCCAATGAAGTCTCTGGGGTAAATGATAATGTGGAAGTTGCCATATAGCCATTGAATACAATGTCTGCACAAGACACAAAGGACAGAGCACAATGTCTGGCAATAATGTTTGATAAATGAATCTATGGATGCATGAATACATGAATAATGAATAGAAATTAGGGATCAGACCACATGCTAAAGGCTATGAAATATAACTACCAAGCCATTTGGGGAGGTCTATGTAATCACTTCTTGAAATCTATTGACTTTTCCCTTGAGAATGAACAAATGGAATTATAGGAGTAACCAAGTTTGACAAAACAATCTAGATCCCATCTTTCTAAAAAAAAAAACCTTAATCATCCATAAAAAAGAATGAAATCTTACCATGTACAATGACATGGATGGAACTAGAGAATATTATGCTAAGTGAAATAAGTCAGTTAGAGAAAGACAAATACCATATGCTTTTACTCTTAGGTGGAATTCAAGAAAAAAATTAATGAACACAGGGGCCAAAATAAGAGAGGCAAACCAAGAAACAGACTCTTAACTCTAGAGAACAAACTGAGGGTTACTGGAGGGGAGATGGGACAGGATGGGTTAAATAGGTGATGGGTATTAAGGAGGGCACTTGCTGTGATGAGTGCAACAACGGTGTTGTATGGAAGTGATGAATCACTAAATTCTACACCTGAAACTAATACTGCACTATATGTTAACTAACTGGAATTTAAAGGAAAAACAAAACAAAACACCTGAATGTATTTTGTTGCATATTTTAAATATTGCAAATTTCAATTTTGGCAAGGAAACACATGGTAATCGAGTACTATATTTTTGCATTGTATATGAAAATAACTTAGACTATAACAGCATTCTGTTGGTATGCATTATTCTAATCCCCAAGAATGCCAAAGCAAAACAATACATCAGTGGGGGCTTTTACTATGTGCCTTAAGGATCTGTAGAGCAAAAAATATTCCTACTAACATTAAGTAAAAGGGTGATTCAGGAAGATCCTTATGAAAAATATCCTTCAGAATTATTGACTTTTGTCTATTTTCTTTTCTCTGGGATGTTTATAAATTTACCTATTTGAAACTTTTGAAAATAAGTCATGACAAAGTTGAAGAAGGATAATATCTAAAATACATGTCATAGAAGACATGAGATAGGGTGATAAAAGTGATAAAATATATACAAAATAAAATGGCATGTAATAAGGGAGGTCATAAAGACAAGACCAGAGGGAAATTGAATTTGTCATTTGGACTCTACTCCAGCCTTTACATGTTTGTAAAAAAAAAATAGGGGCAGCTGGGTGGCTCAGTCAGTTAAGCCTCCGACTTTGGCTCAGGTCATGATCTCACAGTTCGTGGGTTCAAGCCCCATGTCTGGCTCTGTGCTGACATCTAGCTCAGAGCCTGGAGCCTGTTTCAGATTCTGTGTCTCCCTCTCTTTCTCTGACCCTCCCCTGCTCACACTGTCTCTCTCTCTCTCAGAAATAAATAAAACATTTAAAAAACTTTTAAATAAATAAATAAAGTTGCTGCAATATCAAAGAGAGAATTGAGAAAGTTAGAAGCAAACTGAGCAAGACTATTAACAGAAATTTGAAGACAGAGTAGGAGGAAAAGTATCATTAAATGGCAGTGAGATTAAAAGTATTGAATTATAGGGGCAACTGGTTGGTTCAGTTAAGTTCCTGACTCTTGATTTCAGCCTAGGTCATGATTTCACCCTTTGGTGAGATCGAGCCTTGCATTGGGCTCTGCACTGACAGTGTGGAGCCTACTTGTAATTTTCTCTCTCTCTTTCTCAAAATAAATGAATAAACTTTTTTTCAAAAAATGTTGAATTATAGAGACTGCAAGACTTTAGCCTAAACCTTTTAGTATAGATAGAAAAAAATGACCATGGAAGTTAATAATGTTTTACAAGTTCAGAACCTAGCTTAGACAAAAAGCTAGCAGCACTGAAAGCATTATCATGTATTCTTTCTAGTACACCGAAACCATAAATTAATACTAAGGACCATATCATAATCAAAAGATTTCTCCCAAACAACCACTACAACATCCAGAAATTGTACTGGGTTTGTATGGGTACTCAAACAATATTACTAATGTATAAAAAATAACTACATAGAAACAACAAATTAGCCAAAACGATTAAAGGAACAAATTAAAATTATAAAAATGTTTATTTAACTATACATCCTAATTGTTCTCATAGTGATTTTGCAAAATATATGTATATAATAATACATCATTTTTTATTGATTGGTGAAATAGGCTTTCACATGGTTTGCTGTGGCTTTAGTAAAAAATACAGGAAAAATTCTTGGCATTGTTTGTTGCACTCTCATTGCAAATTGGAACTCTGGAGCATGACTCTCTCAAATTGTTGCATACTTGATAGCACAGACTTCCCTGGATCACTGGCCCCTGCTTATGAAGCCATAGTAGGCTGTCTGAGTAAGACTGGTAATGTGATAGCAATAGACAGAAGAATCCACATGAGCTGTCACACTACAGAACTGGAGTCAAACATCACAAGACTATTAACAGCATCATTACAGTACTTCCGGAGATTCCCTTTAGAATTTAAAGAACCTGACATCTCCAGCCTCCATTTATAAAGAATTTAGGGATTTAGGTGTACACATCTAAAATAAGTAAATTTATGAATACAAACTAGGAAATAAAATAGTCATTTTCTGGAGTTCTTTATAAAAAATTACCTCGATTACATAAAGTGACATATCTAATTACCTACTTGTATCAGATGACAGCTATCCATGGAACTTTCCTGTAGGTTTACATGCAGGAAAAAAGACTTACTGTTTTGTTGATTAATGTTACAGGGGTCCACCACAGGAACATGAACAGGTGCAAAACAAGTGGAGGAAACTCTCCATGCATATGCGTGAAGTTGTGGGGTGCCTTCTATCATGCCTGATGGAGACCTAGAAAGCAAAGATAACATGCATCTAAGTCTCTCCCATTCATTTCTTCATAGTCTTCAAATATTGAAAATGGAGAACACAACTTTTTTAATTTACAGAGAAAACTTAGAGCTTAAAATGTGCTATTTTTTAGAAAATATGCATGATACTAGCTTCTGATTATTAAGACTGTATAATGTGTCAAATTGTGGACATATATGGTTTTATTTAATAATCCCCTCAGCCTTGTGAAGAAAATATGATTCCCATTTTAAAGAGAAAGGAAAGCAGAAACTCATAGAAATGTTAACCTTCACTCAGCTGCTAAGTGTCAGAAACAAGATTCAAACCCCATTTCTCACCAACTTAAGGAAACATCATTCACACAACCAAATCATTAATGTGTGTGTGGTTTAGGGTGCATGGGGAGAGGTAAAGGTGGGTAGCTCACATGATGCTTTTAGGGTAAAGGCAAATGTCCCACATATAAAGAGCCTATATTTCTGATTCAGTATTTCAATTTCCATTATGAGGACTGAAATACTGAGGTTCCCTTCTGAAGTTAGGCAGACAAACCAAAAGACCATTGAGGGAAAATGGTATATAAGCCATACTTCATCTGAGATTGCTCACTTCAGTTTCCTCAGCAAACCAAAATGGATGAGAAACATCTACCCTCCTGAAATCAGGCTTATAAACCACCACAACACTTAAGGGCCAAACGCTAAAATGCCTCCTCCGGCAGCCATCAAGGCTTAATAACTCATCAACCAATATTTAATATGTGACAACCCTGACTGGACACTGTACCAGACATTGTCAAAGCTATGTGTCCATCAACCGACGAATGGATCAAGAAGATGTGGTTCATCTATACCATGGAATATTACATGGCAATGAGAAACAATGAAATCTGGCCATGTGTAGCAACGTGGATGGACCTTGAGGGTGTTATGCTGAGCGAAATCAGTCAGGCAGAGAAGGACAAATGTCATATGTTTGCACGTATAGGAGGATTAGGAGGAACTTGATGGAGGAACAAGGGGGAGAAGAAGGGGGGAAATGGTGGGGGAAGGGAGAGAGGCAAACTATGAGAGACTCTTGAATGCTGACAAAAACTGAGGACTGATGGATGTGGGGGGGAGGGGGCGATGGGCATGAAGGAGAACACTTGTGGGGATGAGCACTGGGTGTTATGTAGAAGCTAATTTGACAATAAACTATTTGTAAAAAAACAAAACAAAAACAAAAAAAACCCCAAAGCTACCTAAATGTTGGGAGCCGTTTTCTGAACTCATAGGTTGAGTAAGACCTCCTTATTAAGGTTAAGGCAAGTTGCACAGACTGTTACCTTCAGATGGTGACCCCGATATCCACCAGCACCCAATTATACCCACCCCCAAGTCACCTTGTTAATTGATATTAGGAGTGACTTATTCTGGCTTTGATATGCTGATTGCACTTTGTGAAGGAACTTACTATAGGAACTTCTTCTTTTATGGTTATGGGAGCAACATTGAGTTCCTGAAAGACCTGTTTTTCTTAATACCTCCCATTAAGCGATGAGCAGATGAGAGGAACTTTTGCCTATACTATGCTAATACCACCTCTGGGCTGTTCCCCATCCTTTTGTATATCAATGTTCTGGAAAGTCTTTACTGATAAAAGGATTTATCATCAGAATGCCACTCCTGTGCCATCCCCCAAACACTAAATCATCAAATAAAGTTGAGTCTCAGTGCAGAGAGGCATGGCTAGTGACCAGAAAGAATCTCACGGCTCTCTCATCCCTCCCTTACCAACACCATCCATCCTTCAGGAACCCATCCTTCCTGCCTGCAAACCCTGACCAATGAAAGCCCCAACAACATGGCCAAATAGTAGAGTAGGCTTTATCTCAGCTCTCTGTATTGTCCTAATAAATTAGCTACTTTGGTTACAACTGACCTCAGTCACTTGTAACTTTAGGGAGCTTCTCACCACAGTAGCTGAGAAAGGAGAATAAAAAAGAGCTTCACAAGCCATTCCACAATGCTCACCCCTGTCCGCACCCTTTCCCTTTTCCAAGTCCTCAAGATTAAACCATTCCAGAACTGTAAAAATTATAACAAACACCTAATCCAAAATCGCATTTTGTTCTAACAAGAGTCCTGAGACTCGAAGAAATTAAAGATCACTAGCTCTTTCCTTTCTTTCCTCTCCTTTTCAATGCTGCAAAGGACAACAAAATAGGTCAAGGTGATGGGTGTAGCCAGCTTTCCCAGGAGGAACAAACTCAGAGACTGACTCTCTTATTTCATTTAATTCACTTAAAACAATAAATACAAAAAAAAAAGGAGGAACTAAAATGTAGACCTATTTATTTATTCCATTTTCATTTTATAAAACAATGTTTGAGCTCACCACACTTAAATTGCTGTAATAAGATTTTCAAGTAATTAATATTTTCCATTCCACTGTGTTTGTAGATTCGCATTAACCTTTATGAAGTAAAGAATTTTCATTGTTTTGTTAGAAAGCTAAACAATGTTCAAAAGTTATCTATGACTCTGAAATATTATCCTGCACTGTTATCATGCCTGAATGTTTATACATGGAGGCAACTGGTGCCTGAGAAAGAAGCAGACAGATTTGCCATCTGTTAAACATTGACTGCTAACCCATTCTGATAAACAAGAAAGAGAAAGAAGGCTTAAACTTCTTTTCTGCACATTTTAGCCAAGCCACGTAATATAGTCTGTTTCATTAATCTGATAAAGATATTGATATTCTGACCTACAAATAAATGAAGCATAAAGAACTAAATAACCTAAGAACAAATTAGTCACACAGGAGAAAAGATAAAAGAAATTTTCTTTTGAAATTTAAAATTTTAAATGCCAGTTCTCCTTGGCCCTCCAAATTCTTTTCTTGGAGCCCTACCGCCATTTAGTTCAACTGTCTACTGCATATAAGACTCCATGCGAGTTTCTAAGAACAGAAGGGTAGAGGGGTTGATCCTTATTCTCAAAGCCCTCACAGTGTTAAGTGGAAACCAGACAGATAAAGACCGATTTTCATAGATAACAGAGTCAGAATTAACTCTGTCTGGTGGGATGTAAGCTCCTGTTTTAAAGCAAATAGAGTCTGAAGTGGGTTGAACAATAAATCAGAATTCACAAGAAAGATTAGGAGGTGGGAAAAAAACCCAAAAAGGAAAAATACACAGAAGTCTTTTAAAAACAATGGTATTCGAGGAATGGCTTCTCCATGAGACGTTCCTTTGTTACCCAGTCCACACTGACCTACTCAATGTTCCTGATGCGTTTCTAGCTACAACCATACAGCTTAACATTTAACATTTCAAAATTACGTCAGTGTTTTTATATATAGTTGATTCACACCTTGCATTGACCTAATTATTTCTTCTTTTTTAATGTTTTATTTATTTCTAGGAGAGAGAGAGACAGCGTGAGCAGGGGAGGATCAGAGAGAGAGGGAGTCACAGACTCTGAAACAGGCTCCAGGCTCTGGGCTGTCAATCATCGTAGAGCCGGATGCGGGGCTCGAACCCACGAACCGCGAGATCATGACCTAAGCGAAAGTCGGACGCTTAACTGACTAAGTCACCCAGGCGCCCAGACCTAATTATTTCTTAATTAGGCTGTTATTTTTTTTTTAATATTTTTATTTATTTCTAGGAGAGAGAGAGAGAGAGACAGCGTGAGCAGGGGAGAGTCAGAGAGAGAGAGAGGGAGTCACAGACTGGAACAGGCTCCAGGCTCCGAGCTGGCAGTCAGCACAGAGCCCGACGCGGGGCTCGAACCCACGAACCGTGAGATCATGACCTAAGCGAAAGTCGGACGCTTAACCGACTAAGCCACCCAGGCGCCCCAATTAGGCTGTTATTAAGGCTGTTATTCCCTCCCTGATCTGCCATACAATGTCCTTGAGGATGGGAACCACGTGATACGGTTTAAATTGCCCCACAGGGCTTAGTTTGAGAACAGGTACCCAAAGCATTTACACTAAATTAGACACCGTGTCTTTTCACAGGTAGGTGAAACTGCTTCATCAGTACAAGGGGCACAACTGTACTGTATCACTTGTCTTCTGATGAAACACCAACTATCATAAAATGCACTTAACTAGGGGCACCTGGGTGGCTCAGTTGGCTAAGCATCTGGCTTCGGCTCAGGTCATGATTTCAAGGTTTGTGGGTTCGAGCCCTATGTCGGGCTCTGTGCTGACAGCCAGCTCAGAGCCTGGAGCCTATTTCAGATTCTGTGTCTCCCTCTCTCTCTGACCCTCCTCTGCTCATGCTGTCTCTCTCTCTCTCTCAGAAATAAATAAAAAACATTAAAAATTTTATTTTAAAAATGCACTTAACTTAGCTGCCAAAATGTTACTTTAGAGGTATCATTCATACCAGATGATATCAGTATTTTAAAGGTATAATCTACTATCAATACCAAATGATATTAAGATTTTTAAAAAAGCAGTGTACATTGAAAAATAAATACTGTTAACTTTGATAGGTGGCAGGGGAGAGAAAAACAGGTACTTATTCCTTGGGTTGGCCCTCAGGTTCTGAGTTGCACCACCCAAATTCATAGCCCAGCCCCACCGTATTTGATCTAAATGACTTTGAGCTTTGGGGGTGTCAGTGAGTTTCTTTATCTATAAAACAGAGCTACTAATCAGGGGATTGCTATAAAATTTAAATAGATGATCATATAAAGCTCCTGGAACAGTGATGACTAAGCTATTATTAGTTAAGTAAACATTTCTAATGAAAGAATTTGTATCCTCCAAATTACTAGTCATTAAATCATGTTAGCTGTACATAAATCATACTTACAGAAAATCATCCCTTATGTTCCCATTAAAAGTGCCACACAGACCTAAAGTTCTTCTTTTCCAGGCACTAGTGAGCTGAATATAAATTCTTTCACCATCTATAGCAAACAGAATCTTTAAACCAAACGTGGTTTTTAGAAGAATAAATAAGGATGACAGAGTTTGAATTTCAACAATTCCTGTGGGAAAAGAACGTACATAAATCAGCTTTGAGACTCATAGATACTGTTCTGAAATGCTAGCATACAACACCAGAACACTTCTTTCAAGAGACTGAGAACTAAAATTTCAATGAAAACTTGAAACATTAAAAGAGGTGGGGCAGGAGGGGAACCTGGGTGGCTCAGTCAGCTTGGATGGCCCAAGTGCTCTTGGTTTTGGCTCAGGTCACGATCTCACAATTTGTGGGTTCGAGCCCTGCACTGGGCTCCACACTGGTGGTGGGGAGCCTGCCTGGGATTCTCTCTCTCTCTCTCTCTCTCTCTCTCTCTCTCTCTCTCTCTGTCTCTCTCTCTATCTCTCCTTCTCTCTCAAAATAAATAAATAAGCTTGAGAGAGAGAGAAAGAGAGAGAGATTGTTGGGACATGAAGCAGGCAGGCTCCTAGCTCCTGCTCCTGTGCTCCAAGGCCAATTTTTGCCATGCTGTGCATTCTTTTCTCCTGTTTCCCTTCTGTCTCTCCTTTCAGAGTTTTCAGCAGACCTTTTTAATAGATTGTCATGTCCATAGGTAACTTCAGTCAGCAAGCATCTCTCGGCAGGTGTGGATAGTCCTTAGCATTTGAAATCTGGCCTCTTTTTCTTAACTCAGGGGTGTGTGTGTGTGTGTGTGTGTGTGTGTGTGTGTGTCTGGCCTCTTTTTCTTAACTCAGGGTGTGTGTGTGTGTGTGTGTGTGTGTGTGTGTGTGTGTGTGTGTGTGTGTGTGTGTGTGTGTGTTTCTTCCCCCAAACTGGCTATGTTTCAGTAAGGAAGTGGCACTTTCCTAAAAACTTCTGCACTCCCTTGAAACTATCAGAAAAAGGGAAACACAGAACTTTAGAGCCATAATTTTTACCAGACACCTTAAGAGACAAGAAACTTGTGTTCAGGTCTGAACGAATGACTTCTGCCAGCCCAGCACAAGTTGCTCTTGTATCCCTACCACCATTTCTGCCACCAATGGGGTCACCACACCCAGAGATTTAAGACCCATTCTTTGATCCCACCATGCCCCTTGTTGCCCTTCCCCAACCAGCCCTGATCCAATCCATCACTACATTCCGACCACATTTTTTTTTCCTAAATATTTTTCAACCTGTCTTCTTTCCATCTCCACTGTCACTGCCTTACACTGGTTCCTCCTCATTCCCTGCATGCCTGACTTCAGTAACACCTTAACTGTCCTCCATGTTTCCTGCCAGCATCTCTTAAAGCCACTTCCATGGAGTTGCCATAGTAGTCTCCCCCCCCCAAAAAAAAAGACTATCATCCTTCTCATTGACACTTATTATTTATTTGATTGAACCGTATGAGATTGTTATCTTTGTACATAAAAATGGTCAAATAATGATAATTTCATATTCAATTTCATATCAAGTTCAACACCCTTAGCATGACAATGAATAGCATGACCATGTAACTCATGCTACAGATTGGGACATCTGTGGGAATGAAAGAGAGTATTAATAATAACTATGCTAGAACACAGGCAGGAACATGAAAATGATAACAATGCTCTCTATACAAGGTCTTCCCAAGTCTCATCCCCACCTATTTCTCTAGTCTCATAGTCTGGACACTCACCACCACCCTCTTCAGACTTTAGCAGTCCCACACTGGCTAGAGTTTCCCCTCCTCATACTGCTCAGTTCTATAACTCCTTGCTTTGCATGAACACTTCTCCCACCTCCTTCACCCTGACAAGCCTCAGCTTTGAATGCTGAACAAGACATCACCTCCTTCAGAAAAGTTGCCTGACTGTACCTGCACCTTCCTGCTCAAGGCTGGGTGAGCTGGACTCACTTAGACCCCCAGAGTCCCTGTGCACATCTTTGAGTTTATTATATCTTATGGAAGTGGCTGTTTGCTTGCACCTCTTTCCTTGCAAACGCTAGGCCACTTGAGGTGGACACTAGTTCCCACAGACTGGGTGATCTGAGGTGCCTAGCTGAGGACCCGGCAAGACAGAGGCATTCAAACGTTAGGTCAGTCAGCCAATGGCCGACGACTTCATTCAGGTTGTGTTGTCATCGTTTTTGTTAATGTTGTTGTTGTTGTTGCTGCTGTTGTCAATGCAAGGCAAGGACGTCATTAGCACTACTTCTTACCATTCAGATTGAAGCCTTGGTTAGGACTGGTAAGGATTTGTCCTCCTCTACTAAGAGTCACTTGTTTGTTAAAATCGTCCTCCAGAATTAGAGTTATAGACTGAAGGCAGACCAAGCCAAGGTTCTGCATAAAAATCAAATGACTGGTTAAAGGAATGAGAGAAAAATAGGACACAGAAAGAGACAGGGATGATGGGAGAGGGCAACAGGAGGAAGCAAGAGAGAGAGGGGAGAAGCAGGGAGAAAGGGGTGCACATAGATAAGAATTTCTGGTATATAGAAGGCTTGGGTATAAGTAATATAATAAAGTACTTAACACATAATATATAGCCCCATTACTAATAAAATTTGTATTTATATAGTACATAAGTATGCCATATAAATACCTACATTACACATAGAACATTAAATGAAAATGTTCTCAAAAAATTGCCAATAATTATGTTTTTCATAGCACATTGTTAAAATAGATCTCCAGTACATTTAAGTGACATTCTAAACATAAAAAAATTCAATAAGGAAAAGAACAAAGAGAATTAGAAGTCTATGTAGAAAACTTATTCAGACTGATATATTGCAAAGGACAAAAATCAAGTTGTAGAAAAAGGAAATAAAGTAGTTCAGACTTTTGGTAGGAAATAACCATTTCATATTGGAATAAAACTAGAAAATTAAAGATTTCTTCAAAATGTTGACTACTGATTTAAAGAGAGGAAAATCTGTGTGTCTTTACAAATAACTGATGTGTTTATTTGAAGAAAAGATCTAAAATAAATATTCCAATATGCTAAGAAATTCATCAAATCTATTTAGAATACATGAAGCTGATTCACTCCTGTCAAAAATCATCTCCTTAAAATAGTGGTTTCCGAAGCAACCAAACACTTAGGTCCATTATGCAATCATGCATGAAATGTTCAAAAAAGTATACACATAAATTCCATTTTTAAGAAAGAAAATACAATTAGATACATAGTATTTAATCTAAAATGTACTTGTTTTCATATTTTAATATCTGAAATCAAGATGCATCATATAATCAACAGTATAACATAGATTAGTTATCAACATTTTTTCTTTCTTTGTCATATGTAGAATGATAATGCATCTTAGCAATGTTTTTTGCAGAAAATTCACATTATCATTCATATTACCACTATTACCATATTATGTATTATCACTCTTGCCCTAGAATGGAGTTTGAGTAAAGAACAAGGAAGAAAAAGAAAAAGAACATTATTCTGGCCATTTGGAGACATTCCTACCTGTTCACAGTGAGCTTTCTGTAAAGTAATTGTAAATTTATCTTTTCCAGTTCCTTTCACAAGAATGTACTGGCACATTCCAATAAAAGAATAATGTCGACCATCAAACGTTGTAAAATGAGAATCACCCACAACGGAACATTGTACTATCAAAACAAAAAAATTAAAATTGAACAAAAAACAAAAAGGAGAAGCAGAGAGAGAAGAAGGAGGAGGCAGAGAAAGAAATTATGTTTATTATTTAAAAGTAGGAAATTGACTAGAGTAAATAATCATGCATCAAAAAGAATATGTACAGTGTTTAAAATGTACTAGTTTGACACTTACTAGATTATGTCATTAAATTTAATTCAAAATTTATTAAAGGATAGGTCTTCAATGTATGTTTTTAGGTTTTGTAATATTTATACTATGTCAATAAGTTTCTACTGGTCACCTGCTCAAAGCTATCCTTTGTTCAATTTTCCATTTGTCCTCTAAATATCTGGATTTATTGATCCTTTGTTATATACGAGACGAACTCACAAACATCTCTGCTGTCTTCCTCTTCAATTTAAAGAAAATTGAAACATTTTCTTTAAAAACATTTTGAAAGATTACCTGGACAGTCATGCTCAGTGCAGTTCCAAACTCCACCAACACATACACTAAATGAAATTATAAAAATATTAATCTATTGGTTTAGAGAAACTGCATTAATGTTTGCATCAATGTACTGATTAATATACCAAAACATGTCATGTTTATAGTTTCAGAATAATGTGACTTGAAATATGTATCTGCCAAAGTTCAATTAACTGATACATTTGGGCTGGCCAGCACCTAAATTATTATGTACTGTGTGACATACTTAAAAATCACTAAAGGTGATACAAAGAGAATACAGAACAGTCAGAAACAAAAGTACTATGCAAACAGAGAACTTCTGTTTTATGTCCTTCTCTCATTGCTTAAACTAAAAACAAGTCACACACATAAAAGTATTTACCTATATTGGGAGAGAAATATACATAGAGAGCTAAATTAATACATTGTCTCATCTACTACAGATCGAGAAAGTTTCTTTTGAGGATCATCAGACATTAAAGAGAGAGAAAAGATGTCCTCTTATGTAAGATAAATTCTGTCCTCTGCCATCAAAAAGAGTTTTAGGATGGAAGGAAGAGAGAAGGAAAGCAGAGTCTCTGAAGGGGAGGAGCTTAAATCATTTAAGAATATGGTTGGTTATCAACCTGTACATCAGTTATATCACACGGGCAACAGAGAGACAAGGGCCAGATGACATTTACACCTGGCATTTACACCTGACATTTACACCAGTCTTTGTAAGACTTCCCTGAAGGGACTTAACGCTTACCTAAAATAGATTCAATTGCTCATGAAATAAGAAATTCTAAATGTCTCTGGTGATGGCCAAGTATTGGCAATATGGAGAGTCACTTTTTAAAGTACTACGTAGAGAAGGCCAGGATCACCATTATTTCTAATAGTGAAAATATATGCAAATTACTGGCTAAAAATAACAAGAAAATACGACAGACTCATTAAATGGGTTTACAATTTTATGGAATTATCAAGGGAAGTGAGAAGAACTACATCATAAAAGAAATGATAAATTTTCTATATTTTTCTAGCTTTTCATCTGAACTTGTTTTTATATCTAAACTATGAAAATATGTATAGCCCCCTGCCCCGCTCCCACACAGACTTTAAATAAGATGCAAACTGTGTTTTGAATTTTTGAAAGAAAATCAGTAATAAGTACATTCCTTTAAACATATGTCATGGCAAAGTTGTCAAGTGTCAGGTACCCAGAAATAATGCCAGTGTATTAATGACATACCATTCAGTGCATTCTTGTTCAATTTTTGAACCAACCGAATAAGCTAATCCATGAAAACTGCATGGGCAATTTTCCAAGGAGATGCAAGTCCCATTTTCCATTATGAGGCCTATTTAAGAAAAATACACATCAAATTCTCAAAAGAAATTACAAAGAACGTGTGTTTGACTATAATAATTGTACCAACTTTTATTGAACACCTGCTCATACTAGGTGCTGAAAATATACTTCTTTTTACTTCTAAAGAGTAGGTTACTGAAAACCTGATTCTATCTCAATCATTAGCTATCTTTTGAGGGTCTATTTCAAAAAAATTTTTAATTTAATTTAATTAAAATTAGAAGAAGGATCTATTTCAGGGATTTTAAATTTTCTTATCTCATGACTTGCCATCGAAAACTCAATTTTCACTACACAGAATAAAGGCAACTCAGTATTTCCTTGCTTTTGAGGGAAGAAGGGAGGGATGGAGAGAGAACAAATACTCCTGGTTTTATTTCTGTTCATCTCAAAATGAGAGGTTTACACTATTGTCACACAGGTAATGAGGAGCCAGGTAGTGCTACTCCAAGGGCCAGTGCAATGGAACAGCGTTTGTTACCTCTCTGAGAAAAGCTTACTGAGCCAAAATGTAAATCATCCGTGTACCAAGCACATGTTTCATTCAGTTGGCCTTTTTTCAGAGTAAGAATTCCTAGATAAGGAAGCACTGACTTATATATTAGCACATGGATTTTTATTCTGGTTCAAATTCCTTATTGCATCATTGACTGGTAACAAACAGTTCAAATCTGCCACTGGTCTAAAGGTTATCCTTTAGTAGCACTGACAGACCAACAGACTGAGGTCAACAAATCTGACTCCAACTAGTCCTTCACTCATACTAGGAAAAAGATGTCATAACATTTCTGGGATTCTATTTTTTTCATCTATAAAGTAAAAGGGTTTGAGTAAATCTTCAGTGTTCTTTGTAAAGACCTGTATAGCAGTCATTCCCAAATTTGCTTATTTTTTGTATTTTAATTTTAATTTTTTAAATTTTTTAAAAATTTAAATCCAAGTGAGTTAACATGTAGTGTAATCATTGTTTTAGGAGTAGAATTCAGTGATTCATCACTTGCATACAACACCCAGTGTTCATCCCAACAAATGCCCTTCTTAATGCTCATCACCCATTTAGCCCATATGTCCATCAAACAACCACCCCCCCACCCCGCAAGCCCCAGCTTTTTTCTCTGTTTTTAAGAGTCTCTTAGAGTTTGCCTCCCTCTCTGTTTTTATCTTACTTTACCTCCCCTCATCATTCCCAATTTTAAATCTCACCTGTATCACTTCCTATGTTACTTCTAATTTAAAATACTAAAACTATATCAGGACTAAAATCCTACAGTGCCAAAATACAAAAGCAGTTATTTTAATTTGCTTTCACCTTCAAAACATGAAAATATACAAATTATTAAATATTCTTAATATCCAAGAGAACAAAAGATTTGCCGTGGTTAACTACAGGACTCCAGATTCCAAATTTCCTGGGAAATTTACAAAGTGGAAAAGCTGTCATTCTTCCTAGTCACTTCGATGACCAAATCCTACAAGAGCGGAAAATTGCAACGGTCCTATGTCCTGAGAGAGGACATCATGATATGATTCTTAGATCACTGAATAGCACAGACACTATTTCTTTCATGAAGTGCTTACCATCTGCGCAGTAACATCCATCAAGACAATGGAGATTGCTCCCAAGGCACTGTTTCTCAAACGTGCAGGTTGGCGGGCAACAACTGATACAATCCCGATGGACGAAGCTGTCGTCACATTTATCAGCTAAGATGGGCAAGCAAGGGAGCTGTAAGTCAAATGCACTCCCTTCTCTTTCAAAAACAACTACAGTGTTTGGAAAAGTATGCAAGTTTACCAATGTTACTGTGTCAATGACAAATACTTGCAGATCATTAAGTTTGAGTCCTAGGGGCAGTTTTGAGTGCTAGGATAAACCGGAAATTAACACAAATACACAGGGTTTTGAAAATAAGAAAACATACTACATGCGGGAAAGTCATCTCTCCAGTCTTGAATAGGGTAGCCTGCATGGGAACAGGCTCTCGCGTACTCGGTGGCTGCTCGACAATAGGTTTCATCATCATCAGTTCTGGAAAGTGAAAAGACAGAGCCATAGTCACACAGGAAATATTGGCAAAAATCACATCTTTGAGCTCCCGCTCTCTAGAAATGTTGCGTGAATAGTGAATATTCTAGTATTAACTGACGTTAGCATGCACATACCATGTACGATAAGGCAGAAAATATATAAGCATGAGATCACAGCTACAAAGGCCTGGGTAAACTGTCTTCATCAAACTGTTTTCAATAATTTGGCCACTTTTCTTTTGGTTCAAGAGAGTATCTATACTGAAAAAAATTTATATTAAAATTTTAATATAAATTTTTTTCAATGTTTTTATTTATATTTTTGAGACAATGAGACAGAGTGAGCAGGGGAGGGGAGGGAGAGAGGGAGACACAGAATCTGAAGCAGGCTCCAGTCCCTGAACTGTCAGCACAGAGCCTGATGTGGGGCTCAAACCCACAAACCACAAGGTCATGACCTGAGCCAAAGTTGGATGTTTACCCAACTGAGCCACCCAGGTGCCCCTAAACTTTTCTATTTTAATCATGACATTCTGCACAGAATCTTTATGTATGTATTGCTTTGCTCCCACACAAAACGTCCCAGGCCTTTTATGAAGTAAACATTAAATAATCATTAATAAATATAAATATAACTTTATAAATTTGCATCTATAAAGCCCATTACCATAGATAAAATTCTATCACCACAAAAGCATAAAATATGAAAATTATTTCTAATATACCACTCTCAATAGTCAACATGCTGGAATAAAACCAATAGTAATAAAACCCCAGCACTTTTAAAAGATTGAATTAATAGCATTTAACTTAAGACTTAAAAGATTTTCAATTCTTTCAAGTTTGAATAACTAAGGCTAGTTACTTTTATAATATTGCCAAGAGTAAATAATCTCTCATTGTTTTCTTATAATCACCCTGGAGGCTCCCCAAACAAATACCAGAAGTTTGCCAATTCCTAAAACAGAGTAACACAGCACCTATAAAACAAGCAGGGTTTAGAATACGGTAGTGGGCTTGTTTTTCAATCCAACTCAAATTTAATATTGAATAGTTAAACATCTTACAAGATAATGACCTTAAGAGTGTTGTATTTTGTGAACCTTGGCATTTTCAGTATCTCTATTGTGGAAGCCACCTGTCTCAAATTGCACTTATCCTGTGCTACTGTAATTGGAGTCACACAGCTTATCTAGTCCAATTAACTGAACTTTAGAAGGAAAAGAAGGCTGAGCCTATAAATTTCAGAAGCTCAGAAAATATTCTAAA
Organism: Proteles cristata cristata; assembly: GCA_017311185.1. NCBI lineage: Eukaryota > Metazoa > Chordata > Mammalia > Carnivora > Hyaenidae > Proteles > Proteles cristata. The sequence continues at coordinate 17,438 of JAESUZ010004428.1, read as the reverse complement.
CCTCCAAACAAGAAAATTCTTTGAAAAACAGGGTAGGCTAAAATTGTTGAATTCCCATAAAGATAAGAAGTTTCTGATTTGCATTAAAATATGTGCATTGTCTCCTACAATTAATAAATGCCTCGAAAATTAAGAATAACTGAATATTGGTTTCCCAACCCAATGCAACTATTATTAAAATAGCTACCATTTATTAAGTATCTGCATCAACTCTAGGATCCTTATCACATCCATTATATATGGCATCACATGAAAATTCACAACTGGGCAAGAAAGAAATTATTATTTCAATGTACTGAGGGAAATGAGCTTATTTGCTCCATTTTGGATGTTATTAATAAGGAAAATGGGCATTAAATAATAACTGTGTTCAAATCAATTGACTTGGCCATGTCAAGGTTAAAAGCATTTCCTTGTTTCTAGGTTTATCATTCTTAAAAGCAGAAACAGGAGGGCATAAGTTCAGATGGCATGTCCCCTGTGGGGCTGTGGAAAGCACTCCCTGATAAAGTCAGCAATCTTCTCCTCCACATCCACCGCACTTCACATTGAGACCATGTGTCATTGCTGGAGACCTGTTTTTGCCCGGCTAGAATATGCATTCCTAGGACAGGGTCCATGTCTAAATCGTTTCTGTTTCTCTAAGATGTGGCACAATGCCTAGCTCAGAATAGATGTGAAGCAAATGTGGAGCGCCTGAGTGGCCAGTCAATTGAACATCTGACTTCAGATCGGGTCATGATCTCATTGTCCGTGAGTTCAAGCCCCATGGCAGGCCCTGTGCTGACAGCTCAGAGCCTGGAACCTTCAGAATCTGTGTCTCCCTCTCTCCCTGCCTCTCCCCTGCTTGTGCTCTGTCTCTCTCTTTCTCTCTCAAAAAAAAAATAAACATTTGAAAAAAAAGAAAAAGTTTGTTGAATTGAATTCAATATACTATCATAATGCAAGCAGAAAATTAATATGTGTTCAGCAGATTCCCAATTCTATTCTTCTTGTATAGGAGCTTTGTGATGCCATACCCTAAGGTAAGAAATGAAGAGAATCTCCTCTAGGTAAGAAAGAATGTAGGTAGGTCTAGACCTCAGTGAAATATTGAAACAAGTAAAAGGCTAACCAGTTGCCTCTCACTACCATTTGATCAAGGCCCACTTACTCAGTTTATAATACCCTTCTTTTGACATTACATGCCTGCTCTGTCCCCAAACCTGGCCTCTTCAGCTCAAACATATCACTGCAGATATCAGTTGATTTCAACAGTAAAAGGCATTTCTCTATCCTGCTATTTTTATTTCCCTGGAGAAAGCAATTGAATTTCAAAATCTAAAGCCTACAGATATCAATTTCAAAAGATAAAAATGTTAATTCTTCAATAATGAAATTTCAGATGAAGTGAATGTAACAGAGATAGTGTTTTGTTTTGGAGTGGCTTTTTTTTTTTTTTTTTTTTGTCTCCAGAGCCTGCTTCTCCTCAGTATTATAACCCCCAAGTTTTTGCTGAGCTACTGGCTGTCCAGCCAAGGACAATATTTCCCATCTCTCCTTCCATCGAGGTACATGGCTATGTTTCTAAGTTCCGACCAAAGGGTTACAAGTATGCATGAAACTTCGAAAATGCTTTCTTTAAAAAGCTCCCAGCCAGCCCTCCACCTCCTTTTCTCCCTTCCTAAGAGCTAAACTATAGATGTGGTTAATGGTAAGCCAGTTCTGCCAGTGAAATTAAGGAGAACAACCCAGGCCTTGTGAGATGACATAATAATAGTATCACTGTGTCATTGGAAAATTCATGGTGCAGACACATGGTATAACCCCAGAACCACTTACCAGCTTGGACTTTATTAAGCTTCAATTTAATTTATGCCACTGAACTTTGGCAACAGAAGCAACCAAATGATATCCTAACTAGTAAAGGGAAAATGACTTCCCGAATCTGACAAATAATATTTCATCTCAGTCGACCTGAGAAGCGGATGCTAAAGATAATAATTCCAAAGGCAAGTGAAAAGACTACTGGAGTACAGCCAAAGAATGAATAGCGGAATAAGAACAATTTTTAATTCCATATGTACAGCTACGTTAAAACCATGGACCTCAAAAATATGACTGAGGAAAAGAATAGAGATATAATATAGCACTTAAATAAAAACTAAAGCCAAATAGGGAAGAGAATGTTGTAAAATATTAAGCTAGGTCAGTCCCCAGTAATTAGACAGAGAGGGAGCTCTTTCAAAACCCTGCAGTACTTCATAAATTCCTAAAATTTAGAGAGTATACATATAAATAAAGATATAACTGTATTCCACTCAAAATGAACAAGTATCCCAAATAAGTGTAACATCTGAAAACTATCATTATATTCATTATTTTATAACAATCTACATTTAATTAAAGTACAGTGGTTGTAAATAAGACAATTTCATACTACCTCAACTTTCCCTCTTTTTTCTCACCTTTGCTAAACTTAAGCCTCTCAACAAGCTACGGGCTACAAGATGACATGTAAGTGGTTTTACACAATCAAAAATTCGTCCAGTCTTTTACAACGAAGTTTCCATGTATCATTTATACATCTTGAGATTCTTCCAAAAAATGCAAATTTATTAAAATATCTTGAGATATTCTTCAACATTCAAGATGAACATTCAAGATCAAATACTCTTGGTGAATTTTTGAAAAAATAGTAGAAAAGTCTACAATAATAGGTAATTTATAGTAGGTTGAAGAACATATTATGATGGGTCTCACTAAATTTGGTCCCTAGACAACCATCTAACCTCAGTGTTCTTAACCTGGGAGAAAATGTAAGAGTCATGTGACCTTGAATGGGATCAAGATTACGTGTGTATTGTCACTAATCTCCAACTGAAATTTAGCACCAATTCCTCATACAGACAACACATCACAATGCCCATAGCAATATCTGTGACTCTGTCAACAATATATCTCATGCCTCGTTTTTAATGTTTTCATTTCTTATAATTGTTGCAGATATCTCAAAATATTTACTGAGATCATGTAAATAGTAGTTATAGTTAGACTTGAAATGCATGTAAAGACACATATATCATAAATTCATTTCTTTTACTGTTTTGATAACTCTATTTCAGTACAGCTTCCTTTGTTTGCAATTTTGTGTATTTGATTTTTTTTGCATTTCAAAACATTATTTTGAAAGACTCTGTTGGAATCTCTAAACACTAAAAGCGATCAGTGGCACAAGCAACCTTTAAGAACTGCTTCTGTTCATTCTGCTTATATAAACCATTTAGGTTATACATATTATCCAGCTAACTTTTTTTTTTTTTACTTCTTTTTTTTTTTTTTTTTTTTCTAGGATAGAGAGAGACAGCGTGAACAGGGGAGGGTCAGAGAGAGAGGGAGACACAGACTCTGAAACAGGCTCCAGGCTCTGAGCTGGCAGTCAGCACAGAGCCTGACGCGGGGCTCGAACCCACAAACCGCGAGATCATGACCTAAGCGAAAGCCAGACGCTTAACCGACTAAGCCACCCAGGCGCCCCGATCCAGCTAACTTTTAATAGCTGTTAGTACAGTTTATCTTTTACATTTCCATTATGTTTTGTGAACTGCTGAGAGGGCTAAGTTACAGAAGTGGTTGTTGCTCTTCTTTCTGGATAAAGAAAATTTAATTACAAATACTAATTATTTCACTTACTTGCAAAGATCATTAACACAGCTGGCAATATACAAATATGGATCAATATATTCATGGCAGCTCAAGAAAGGAAACTGCAACAATATCTGACACTTGAAGAAGATTGCCTGTGCAGAAAAAGATGCCAGTAGTCAGAACTTGTTTAAGGAGACATGGGTACTCTCGTTTTTTCTACCAATCTACTAGCAGGTCTCCCTGTTCTTACCAGGAAATAGAAGGCAATTTACACTTAGAAGTTTTAACCAACATTTCTCTAACATATTTGCACAATGAGTACTGCTTTCATGAAACTCATTACATTACTATTTCTGAAATATCTTCAAGTTGCTCCTGTTGCAGTGACATTCCCTCAAGTTAACAGTATTTAATTAGGTAGTGCTCATACCAAAAAAATGCTTAATATTCAATGCACAAATATAATATATGTGAATTATATCCAACATGCCCAAACTCATCACATCACACTTACCTCAAATGCTGGCATCCCACTGGAGCATGGATTTGGAAAATCTGAGGGTGTGGGTACACATTTGGTGTCATCTGGAATTTGCACCAACCAACTATTTGCAAACATAGCAATGTCTTCTGTATAGTCCTCTATTTCACACAAACACATACACACAAAAATATGTGTGATAGTGTCACAAACACAGTTCATCAACAGAAACTTCCTGGCCAGAAAGTTAAACTCAACAACTTACCAATGATTGCCAATGCTATTAGACTACAACCTTATTCTAAGTTCCTTCCTTTAAGAACCTTGCCTCTGCAGAATGCCAGGGTAGTACCACTTTAGCATAATAACAATACATTGAACAAAGTGCAAGTACCAAATAAAAGTTAGTAACATTGAAGAGAAAAGGCAAACATCATTTGAGCAAGAAGAGGAGGGATTGAGAGTGGTATAACATGCACATCTTAATCCTGCCCACATTCAGAGAAAGAATGAATCTCAAATCTCAAAGACTTAGAGGAACTGAACAGGGTAACATCTCGAAGCTCTAAAACTGCTGTAGGTTGGGAGCTTCAGGTTCTTCACCACTTAGATATACACTGTCTGATGACGAGCTTCTGCACCACTAGAATAATAAGCCAAATATTGACCTCTCTCTCTCTCTCTCTCTCTCTCTCTGCATCTTCAAGATAGGAACATGTCTGGTTGCTACCACAGACTGTTGGGGTTATTGTGGGGGGTGATCTACAATAATGCTTTACTCTCTTAGCATATAATCCCAACTTTACTGTGGCCTGGAAGGCCTTTTTGATCTGGCCCCTGCACTCCCCTGGTTCCCTATCTCCTTCACCCACCCCTCTCCCACCCCCTCCTGTTGTCCACTCCTCTCTTATTCCTGCTCAATCTACTCCAGCCATACTGGCCACACTGTTCTCCTCTCAAGATTATTCCCACTTTGCTCTTGTTCTTGCTCCCTATTCTTCAAAATTCCCTCCAATCTTCCCTCTGCTCTCTCCCTTTCTTCATTTAGGTGTCTGTTTATCCTCCTCACAGATACCTTCGCCGCCACACGATCTGGATTACCAGCGAACACACATTGTTCTATTGCTCTTAATCTCCATTCCCAACTTCTTTTTTCATAGCTGCTATTGCTCACAAAATTTTATATTTTAACTTGTCTCTATTTTGTCTTCTTTTACATGGAGGGCAACAGTTTCTCAAAGCTGCCCCTACTGATTTATCCCTAGTTTAGCATCCGACATGTACTAGGTGCTCTAAATACATGTGCCAAATAAGTGAATGAATAATAAAAGGGGGGTTGCAAAATTTAAATAGATTAGAATCGTAAAACTCTCAAGTTTGTCTGGTCTGACTCATTATCTCTGATAATGTGGAAATGTTACACACTGAGCCAACCATGGGCCTGATCTGATATACTTTTTTTTTTAAACAGGAAAAACTGATGTTTTAAGTAAATTTATAGTCACATTTCATTTCAAAACATCAAAGACTGCAGGGCCAAAAATATTAGCTAAAGACCCACTGATTTCAAATACCTCCACAAATTTTAATGTAACTAGATAACCTGGACAGTTCCTTAGACTTCACCTTTATACAGCTTATAAGCACATATTCAGTTATTTTTTATGATATTGCATTAATAAAAGAGTCACAAAAGTCAGTTATTATGAGGTTTTAAATCCATATCAGTTGGTTTGCTGGAGGCCTGAAAAACTAAATTTAAAATATGTCATGCAAAATATGCTACAAATAAGAGTAATCTCTTGTCTGTATTGGAACACTTTCTAAGAGAGAAAATAAGGATTATTAATTACTATGTTGGGAAAAACAAGAGTAAACCAAGGCTTCTATTTTGATGTGTAGCTAGCTATACACATAAATTATGGAACCAGAATCTTAACTAGACATTCAATTAAAATATCTCTATATCCACAGAAATTCTGACAAGCCTGATTTCTTGGTGAAGTCATCCCTGAAAAATGAGTAGGAATGCAGGGGAAAATACAATTTTAATCACTGTTAAGAAACTATGCATTGAATGGCATTCAGTCCAACTACCACAGTGCCTCTAAAGATTTATCTAATCAGCAAAAGACAAGCTGAGTTTCAAAAAAAAAACACAAGCATGTTAAAGTTAAAGGTAATACAGCTGGGGAATCCAAACATGGCAAAGAAGTAGGGGGATCAATACTTCCTGCATCTCTCAAACAAAGAAGGGCTAAAGCCAAAGGACACTGAAACCCAAGAGCCTGAGAGGAAAGGAGACACAATTTAATGGGAAGAAAATGGGAGAAATGGATGGCCTCATAAGTGTGTGATTGCAAACTGGGGGAGATAAAAAGGGTCAGGCCACAGAGGCATAGAGGGGGGGATTCCCCTTCTGCAGAGAGACAAAGGAAAGAGAAAGTGCGGCTGGGGAAATGTAAGACTGTATCTGGAGAAGATAAAAACCTTGGACTGAGACGGAGAGGGATCCTTATCATCCCATCTCTAACTGCCGGGCTTTCTTTGGACTGGGGCCAACTGCCCTGTTCCTAAGCCTGGGGAAGAGGGGCATTCCCTCCAGGTTCAGTGGTACCTCAGGGGTGCAGTCAGCATCAGGAGGAACAGATCCCCTGACCCCAAGTGATGTGGCTCATGGGATTACATTTTGGGCGGCATCATTAACGCACACGGAATGGTAGTTTAAAATGGAGCTAAATATGGGACACAGGAGATGGTGCAGAGAGAGACAGCTCACCTAACCTGTGTCTGCAGCACAGTGAGGATGGATCCAGAGGAGTGATTTTGGATACCAGGTCAGTGAAGAAGGAACTGGGGGTCGCCATTTTCCCCCCAACAACCACCAAGGCGGGGCCTCAGGGAGACATCGGAGGGGCCCTCGGGGGAGGCTGAACCCGCCTACACCAAACCATGCCCCTCCACACTAGATAACCACTTATCTACTGGAGCTTGATAGATGCTGTGACCCAAACAGCCCCATTCTCCAGACCAGCACTGTGGCATTGCCTGGATTAACTCTAGGTCAATTCTTCTTATTTAGATATATTTTCCTATTTCTCCTTCTTACCTATTCCCTCTAGGCTGGTTACTTTGGTTAGCGGTTTGTTTAAACAAACATATTTAATCCATCCTCTTGATGCATGTTCTACACCTTCTTCTTTACGTTACTTTCTCTCTTTATGGAATAACAGGCCATATAGTTTCTCTGGGTAACATTATCTTTGTATCTTTTTCATCGCCTCCTTCCTTATTCTCCTTTCTCTCTCTCTAGATTAAGCCTTTTAGTCTCTCTGCCTGGTCAATGTTCATTTTCTCTTTCTCCCACCCCTGTAATTTCTCTCTTTGTATATGCTCTTCCATCAGCACTGCCTCTATCCTGCTATTTACTTGAAGCTGATGTTTCTGCTTTTAGACTGGCTTTTGTTTTGGGGTTTTTTGTTTTTGTTTTTGTCTGTTTACTTGTTTGTTTTATTTGTTTGTGTGTTCGCATGTTTTTGTTTCCTGTTTGTCTGTTTTCCTTTCCAGGGCTACTTCAAGGAACAAACCAAAGCACACATGGAACATTATTATAAGTAGAGAAATAAAATAACCAAAGTCACAACAACAGAGAGCAAGTAACCCTCTCCAAAAAACACCTCCTGAATGGCCAGGCCCTGGACAGTATATGAGCCCCCTTTAATATAGCAGTACTTGCAGGTGCAGAGCACATAACAAGCTTTTAAAACTTACAAGGGACAGAAAGCTAGGCAAAATGATGAAACAGAAGAATTCTCCTCAAAAGAATTCCAGGAAGAAATGACAGCTAAAGAATTTATCAAAACAGATATAAGCAACATATCTGAATGAGAATTCAAAATTATAGTCATAAAATTAATCGCTGAGCTTGAAGAAAATTCATAGAAGACAGCAATCTCTCCATTGCTGTAGAGATCAAGGATTTTAAAAATAGTCATGAAGAATTCAAAATGCTATAAGTAAGGTGCAAAATAAAATAGAGGCAGTCACAGCGAGGATTGAAGAGGCAGAGGGGAGAATAGGTGAATTAAAAGATAAAATTATGGAAAAAGAGGATGCCAAGAAAAAGAGAGATAAACTGATCCAGGAGCACAAAAGGAGAATTTGAAAACTGAGTGATGCAATCAAATGGAACAATATCCAAATCCTAGGAATTCCATAAGGAGAAGAGAGAGACAAAGGGACTAACGGGGTACTTGAACAGATCATAGCTGAAAACTTCCCCAATCTGGGGAAGGAAAGAGACATTGAAATCCAAGAGGTACAGAGAACTCCCTTCAGACATAACTTGAATTGATCTTCTGCATGACATATCATAGTGAAGCTGGCAAAATACAAGGATAAAGATAGAATTCTGAAAGCAGCTAGGGATAAATGGGCCTCAACATACAAAGTTAGATACATAAGGGTAGTAGCAGACCTATATACTGAAATGTGATGAGCAGGAAATATATGTAGCCAAGACTCCTTTATCCAGCAAGCCTGTTATTCAGAATAGAAGGAAAGATAAAGGTTTTCCCAAACAAACAAATAAAAGTGAAGGAATTCATCACCACTAAACCAGCCCTACAAGAGATACTAAAGGGGACTCTATGAGGAAAATGTTGCAAAGAACACAGAGTACCAGAGACATCACTACAAGGATGAAACCTACAGATAACACAATGACTCTAAACCCGTATTTTTCAAGAATAACACAATATAAATGGATTAAATGTTCCAATCAAAAGACATAGTGTATCAGAACAGATTAAAAAAAAAAAAAACAAGACCCATACATTTGCTATGTACAAGAGACTTGCTATAGTCCTGAGGACACCTTCAGATTGAAAGTGAGGGGATGGAGAAATATCTATCATGCTACTGGAAGTCAAAAGAAAGCTAGAGTAGCCATACTTTTATATTGGACAAACGAGACTTTAAAGTAAAGGTGGTAACAAGAGACGAAGAAGGGCACTGTATAATAATTACAGGGTCTATTCATCAGAAAGAGCTAACAATTATAAATGTCTATGCACCAAATTTGGAAGTACCCAAGTATATAAAACAAGTAATCACAAACATAGGCAATCTTACTGATAAGAGTGTGTTAACTGCAGGCGACTTTAATACTTCACTTACAGCAATGGATAGACCAAATAGACAGAGAATCACTAAAAGAAACAATGGCCCTGAAGGACAGATTGGACCAGATGAACTGTACAGATATATTTAGAACTCTACATCCCAAAGCAGTGGAATTCATTTTCTTCTCAAGTGCACATGGAACATTCTCCAAGATAGATCACATATGGGGCACAAAGCAGCCTTCAGTAAATACAAAAGAATTGATATCATACCATGCTAACTTTCAGATCACAATGTTATGAAACTTGAAATCAACTACAGGAAAAAGTCTGGAAAACCTCCAAAAACATGCAGATTAAAGAACACCCTACTAAAGAACAAATAGGTCAACCAGGCAATTAGAGAAGAAATTTGAAAATATATGGAAACAAATGAAAATGAAAATACAACAACCCAAACCCTTTGAGATGCAGCAAAGTCAGTCTTAAGAAGAAAATACATTGCAATCCAGGCCTATCTCACGAAATAAGAAAAATCCCAAATATAAAATCTAACAGCACACCTAAGGGAACTAGAAGCAGAACAGCAAAGACACCCAAAATCCAGGAGGAGAGAAATAATAAAGATCAGGGCAGAAATAAAAAATATAGAAAAAACAGTTGAATAGATCAATAAAACCAAGAGTTGGTTTTTTGGAAAACAAAAATAAACAAAATTGATAAGCCTCTAGCCAGGCTTCTTGACAAGAAAAGAAAGAGGACTCAAATAGAAAAATCATGAATGAAACTAGACATATCATAACTCCTCAGAAATAAAAGCAATTACTGGGGGAATAATACAAAAAATTGCATGCCTACAAACCTCGAAGAAATGGACAAATTCCTAAACACACACTCACTACCAAAATTCAAATGGGAAGAGATAGAAAATCTGAACAGACCCATAACTAGTGAAGAAGTTGAAGCAGTTATCAAAAATCTCCCAACAAATAAGAGCCCTAGGCCAGATGGCTTCCCTAGGGAATTCTACCAGACATTTAAATCAGAGTTAATACCCATTCTTCTCAAGTGGTTCCAAAAAACAGAACTGAAAGGAAAACTTCCAGACTCATTCTATGAAGCCTGCATCACTTTGATTCCCAAACCAGACAGACACCCAAGTAAAAAAAAAAAAAAAAAAGAGACCTACAGGCCAATATCCCTGATGAATATGGATGCAAAACCCCTAACAAGATACTAGAAAATCAAATTCAGCTTATAAAAAGAATTATCCATCAAGATCAAGTGAGATTCATTCTTAGGGTACAGGGCTGGTTCAATATTCGCGACGCAATCAATGTGATACGTCACATTAACAAAAGAAAAGATAAGAACCATATGATCCTGTCCATATCATATGCAGAAAGATGCAGAAAAAGCATTTGACAAAATACAGCATTCTTTCTTAATAAAAACCCATGAGAAAGTCAGGAAAAAAGGAACTTATTTAAACATGATAAAAGCCATTTATGAAAAGCCCACAGCTAACATCATCCTCAATGGGGAAAAACTGAGAGCTTTCCCCCTGAGATCAGGAAGACGATAGTGATGTCCACTCTCACCACTGTTGTTTAAAATAGTGTTGGAAGTCCTAGCATTAGCAATCAGACAACAAAATGAAATAAAAAGCATCAGAATTGGCAAAGATGAAGTCAAATTTACTTTTCGCAGATGACATAATACTCTACATGGAAAACCTGACAGACTCCACCAAAAGTTGGCTAGAACTGATCCATGAATTCAGCAAAGTTGCAGGGTACAAATCAACGTACACAAGTAGGTTGCATTTTTATACACCACTAATGAAGCAACAGAAAGAGAAATCAAGAAACTGATCCCATTCACAATTGCACCAAAAACCATAAAATATCTAGGAATAAACCAACCAAAGGTGTAAAAGATCTGTATGATGAAAAATACAGAAAACTTATGAAGACACAAAGAAATGGAAAAGCATTCCATGCTCATGGATCAGAAAAATAAATATTGTTAAAACGTCAATACTACCCAAAGCAATCTACACATTCAGTTCAATCCCAATCAAAATTACACCAGCATTCTTCTCAAAACTAGAACAAACTATCCTAAAATTTGTATGGAACCACAAAAGACCCGGAATAGCCAAAGTAATATTGAATAAGAAAACCAAAATGGGAGGCATCACAATGCCAGACTTTAGTCTCTACTACAAAGCTGTAATGGTATTGGCATAAAAACAGAAAAAGACCAATGGAATAGAATAGAGAACCCAGAATTGCACCCTCAAATGTATGGCCAATTAATCTTTCACAAAGCAGGAAAGAATATCCAATGGAAAAAAAGATAGCCTCTTTAACAGATGGTGCTTTAAGAAGTGGACAGCAACATGCAAAAGAATGAAATTAGGCCACTTTCTTACACCATACATAAAAATAAACTCAAAATGGATGAAGGACCTGAATGTGAGACAGGAAACCATCAAAACCTTAGAGGAGAAAGCAGGAAACAACCACTTTGACCTCAGCTGCAGCAATTTCTTACTCCACACATCTCCAAAGGCAAGGGAATCAAAAGCAAACATGAACTATTGGGACCTCATCAAGATAAAAAGCTTCTGTACTGCAAAGGAAACAATCAACAAAACCAATAGGCAACCAACAGAATGGGAAAAGATAGTTGCAAGTGACATATCAGATAAAGGGCCAGTATCCAAAAACTGTAAGCAAGTCACCAAACTCCACACCTGAAAAACAAATAATCCAATGAAAAAATGGGCAGAAGACATGAATAGCACTTCTCAAAAGAGAACATCCAGATGGCCAATAGGTACATGAAACGATGCACAACATTACTCCTCATCAAGGAAATACAAATCAAAACCACACTGAGATACCACCTCACGCTGGTCAGAGTGGCTAAAATGAACAAATTAGGAGACTATAATGCTGGCAGCAATGTGCAGAAATACGCACCCTCTTTCACTCTTGGTGGAAATGCAAATTGGTGGAGCCACTCTAGAAAACAGTGTGGAGGTTCCTCAAAAAATTAACATCACCCAGCAATAACACGGCTAGGAATTTACCCAAGGGATATAGGAATGCTGATGCATAAGGGCACATGTATCCCAATGTTCATAGCAGCACTCTCAACAATAGCCAAATCATGGAAAGAGCCTAAATGTCCATCAACTGATGAATGGATCAAGAAGATGTGGTTTATGTATACAACGGAATACTACATGGCAATGAGAAAGAATGAAATCTGGCCATTTGTAGCAACGTAGATGGAACTGGAGAGTATTATACTAAATGAAATAAGTTAGGCAGAGAAAGACAGATAACATATGTTTTCATTCATATGCAGATCAGGAGAGACTTAACAGAAGACCATGGGGGAGGGGAAGGGGGAAAATTAATTACAGAGAGGGAGGGAAGCAAACCTTGAAAGACTCTTAAATACTGAGAACAAACTGAGGGTTGATGGGGGCTGAGAGAGAGGGGGAAATGGGTGATGGGCATTGAGTAGGGCACTTGTTGGGATGAGCACTTGGTGTTATATGGAAACCAATTTGACAATAAACTATATTAAAAAAATAATAAGTAAAGGTAATACAGCACATCCGTAGGCATTTTCTTGCATTATTACAGAATCGAAGAAAATCGGAGGGCAGGTGCTAGTCACATCCTTATCAATTAAGGTGTTAGTTTTTTTTAATACTCTCTCTGCTTTATACTAGGCACCAAATAAAACTATGAAAAACCTGAAGTCTGTCCTTATGCTCTTCCTACATACTTTCCAGGGTCCTTCTTGCCTTCTGTCAAATCAGCCATAATTCAGTTCAATTGCCTCATGTCAGTCTTCTCCCCCTATAATCTGTGACCACTTTTGTTCAGGCTGCCTAAGGTATCTCACTGAGAGCAACCACTTTATGTTCCAGGTCATCAAAGTCTGTCTGACCCTTAACTCAAATCCTATCTGCAGTCTCTCTGCCTCTAGCAAGAGCAGATTCAATTTTCTATCTTCACCTCTATACCAGTTCCTCAGATGTCCCAGGAGAAGTTGCCCACAGCTGTCTTTTCTAACTCTAACACTGAGAACTGAATTGAATATAATTTTCTTCATGAAGCTTTGATACAGAAGAAAAAGAAATCAATAATGCCCATCCAACTGACCTGGCCTGAGTCCAAAACCCTACTTCCTAATATAGTCTCAAGACGCCAGCTCTGTGAATCCTCTCATTCTATGTATCCAGGGGGATGCAAAACCCCATTTCAGGATGATCTCAACATTGTATGTGTGTATGGTGCTTACAGACTTTTGAACACTTTCACTTAAACTTTCTCATTTGATCCTCACAATCTAGGGAGCTCGTGGAGTCATTATCATTATCTTTATTTTACACATGAGGAAATTGACTCCACGGAACCCTAGTAAACTGGTAAACTAGTAAACTAGCCCCAATGATGCATTATCCATCTCTGGTAAAATGTTTACACTTTAGCAAGGGCCTTTTAAAGTAATGTTAATCAAACATTTTTCTACTAGCTCCATTCTAGGCTTACTGAGTACACTTGGAGATGGTGGTAAATTAGCTAAAATGTATTCAGTATTAACTATGTGCCAGGCACTATATTAAATATTTTACATGGATTATCTCATTTAATCCTTGTAACTCTATGCTATAATTATATCATTAAACTGAGATGATTTAATATGTGGCAAAGCAGAATTTGAATCCCACAATCTGACTCCAGAACCCACACTCCAAGTAGAACTTTCACTGTCTCTTAAAACACAACATATGGGTGACACTTCTCTATGAATTTTATTATAAAACAAAAAAAGTATAACATACATAGCACTTTTACAGATTAAAAGTCAATTTCTCAAACATTTATCTAAGCATGTGATTGGAAGCCAGTCATATCTCTAAACCAACAGTGACAATACTATTTACAAGTTGTGTTACATTGGGCACATCACCTTGTGCCCTCATTGTAAAGTTAAGAAAATAACAGCAGCCTTACAGGATGGTGTAAGGGTTGGAAATAATATAGCTACATGCTCATATTAACCATTATTATAAATAGTATCAAGGTATATTGTTGTTATTGCTGACAAAACTGTGAATGCAGAATTATCATATCTCCATTTTGCACCCAAAAAATGAGCATCAGAAAGATCAAATGAGTTACCTCAAATTATACAACATGTAAGAGTTGAACCAAGATTTACAGTCAGGTATGCTGGTATTAAAAAGAGTATTCTTTTGGGGCACCTGGGTGTATTATCTCACTTAAGTGTCTGACTTTTGTTCAGGTCATGATCTCGTGGTTCCAAAGTTCAAGCCCCACATCGGGCTCTGTGCTAACAGCTCAGAGCCTGGAGCCTGCTTTGGGTTATCTGTTTCCCTCTCTCTCTGCCTCTCCCCCACTTGTTCTGTCTCTCTGTCTCTCAAAAATGAGTAAACATTTAAAAATTTTTAAAACAATACTGTTCTTTTTTTTAAGTAGGCTTCACACACAGCGCAGAGCCCACCATGAAAAGTGAACTCATGATCTTGAGATCAATAATTAAGAGTCAGATGCTCAGCCAACTGAACCACCTAGGGACCCCAAGCACAGTATTCTTCTTTATCGCACCTCCAAATGTGGACCTAAATCATTACTGTGTCTTGTGAGTCTCTTATTCTGTTGCCACTGCACACTAATACCCAAATTGAAACAGATCCCACTTTTAATGGCCCACTGAAATTAGTTTCATGACTCAGAACAGATAAATCATGATGTGGACATCATCATACATGTTAAGAAAATTTCCAAGTTATTATTCAACTTTTATAAATTCTGTTCTAATTATTATTTTTTAAAATTATTATGTGGTAGTCAATGAATTCATTCCTATGAAGACTGGATGCAAAATATCCTTTGTCTAAAAGTAAGAGTTTGTCTCAAATGGGACAGTTGTCTCAAATGGGACTAAAATATAAACTCAGAGAAGGGAGAAGTCTTTGTTTTATTCACTGATGTAGCCTAAGCTCCTGCAGCAGTGCTTGACACAAAGTAAATACTCAATTAATATTTGTTATGTGAGTTAGATTTCTCTCCTAATTTAGCAAATTAACTAGCTTATGGAGACATCACAATTCCAGACTTCAAGCTATATCATCAAGACAGTATGATACTGACACAAAAATAGATACATGGAAAAATGGAACAGAACAGAGAACTTGAAATGGATCCACAAAAGTATGGCAAACTGATCTTGAAAAATATCTAATGGAGAAAGACAGCCTCTTCAGCAAGTGGTGCTCGGAAAATGGGACAGTGACATGCAGAAGAATGAAACGGCACCACTTTCTTCTACCATATACAAAAATAAATTCAAAATGGATGAAAAACCTAAATGTGAGGCAGGAAATCATCAAAATCCTAGAGGAGAAAGTAGGCAACAACCTCTCTGACATCAGCCACAACTTCTTACTAGATATGTCTCCAGAGGCAAGGGAAACAAAAGCAAAAATGAACTACTGGGACCTCACCAAGATAAAAAGCTCCTGCACAGAAAAGGAAACAATCAACAAAACTAAAAGGCAACTGATGGATTGGGAGAATATATTTTCAAATAACATATGAGATAAAGGGGTAGTATCTCAAGTCTATAAATAATTTGTCAAACTCAAAAATCAAATAATCCAGTGAAGAAATGGGCAAAAGACATTAACAGAAACTTTCCCCAAAAAGACATACAGATGGCTAACAGACACATGAAAAGATGCTCAACACCACTCATTATCAGGAGAAAGGGGAACCCCTTTGCACTGTTAGTGGGAATGCCAACTGGTGTGGTCCCTCTAGAGAAAAGTATAGAGGTTCCTCAAAAAATTAAAAATAGAACTACCCTGCAATGTAGCAATTGCACTTAGTAGGTATTTATCTACAGGATACAAAAATGCTGATTCAAAGGAGCATGTGCACCCCAATGCTTATAGCAGTGCTATCCACAATAGCCAAATCATGGAAAGAGCCCAAATGCACATTGACTGATGAAGGGATTAAGAAGATGTGGTATACACACACACACACACACACACACACACCAAAATACTATTTGACACTCAAAAATAATGAAATTTTGCCATTTGCAACAATGTGCATGGAACTAGAATGAATTATGCTAAATGAAATAAGTCAGTCTGAGAAAGACAAACATCATATTATTTCACTCATATGCAGAATTTAAGAAACGCAACAGGTAAACACGGGGGACAGGAAGGAAAAATAAGAGAAAAACACAGTGGGAAGCAGACCATAAGAGACTTAAATACAGTGAACGAACTGAGGGTTGCTGGAGGGGATGTGGGCGGGAAGATGTGCTAAATGAGACTACACTGCATATTAACTGACTTGAATCTAAATAAATAAATTTTTAAAAATTATTAGGAAATGAAAAATGTAAACAAGCTTATGGGTTTCAAGAATGACACATATATTTTCCTATTCAAGCTTCACTTAAAATCACTATAGCAGACAAGCAATAGCTACCAATTTTACTTAACCGAGGACAAGTGCACCCTTCTGGATACAAATAGCTGGTTCAGTGAAGGAAGAAGACCTCAGAAATACCATACATTTCTTCCACTCCACTTACCTTGCTGAATGATGAAATCGTCAGATTGAATGTCATTATAGTTTCCACATAAGCCACAAGATTTCCCTTTATGTTCCTGAGACAGTTTGAGGTAAATTCCAGATATTCCATCCCAAGCCAATGAAAAACCAAAGGAAGTTTTCACCAGAATATAGTCAGCTAGTTTCTCAATGAAAACCTGTCCGATACTCTGAGGCAATGTTAAACTTGAAAAATAGAACAAAGGCAATTTAAGAATTATAATGAAGAATTCATTACAGATGATCTATTTCCACACTGATAAAGATTTTATACATATAACTGAAGGCTTCTTTCAACGAATCAAAAAAATACATTTCTTTTCTTTTTTTTAATGTTTTTATTTATTTCTAGGAGAGAGAGAGAGCGTGAGCAGGGGAGGGTCACAGAGAGAGGGAGTCACAGACTGAAACAGGCTCCAGGCTCCGAGCTGGCAGTCAGCACAGAGCCCGACGCGGGGCTCGAACCCACGAACCGCAGATCATGACCTAAGCGAAAGTCGGACGCTTAACCGACTAAGC